>LR738710.1:505004147-505306642 GCA_902687465.1 Secale cereale
CTCTCTCTCTCTCTCTCTCTCTCTCTTTGTTCTTTTCTATTTATTTTGTATGTTTTTTATTTAGTTAAAATACTAAATCACTTTATAAAATTATACAAACTTTTATGGGCACTATCTTATTTAAACCAAAGGCCCTCACCAAGTTTCAGAATATTTGGAGCTACCAAATAGTTTATAGGAATTAATAGCCCCAATTCAAATACAATATGAGTTAATTCAAAAATCCAGAAATGTCCTAGAAATAGGTGCACCATTTTTGGCAGAGGTTTATAGCCAATTCAAAAATGATGAACTTTTCTGAAGGGCATTTTGTGTTCATCGAAAATATTTTTATTTGAACCTAGTTGAAATCATTTGGTTCTAGGGTTTGAACATCCCCAATTCAAATTCTTTTGATTTTAAACATAATGCATGGATGCTCACAGATGCAACTAACTACAAGCAATTCAAGGGATGTGACAAGAACATCACACAAAGCAAGTTTAAATGAGGCCAGAAACAACATATAACAACTCCGGTAAGTACTCATATGAAAATTTTGAAATTGGTCCAGATCTGAACAAACCTTAAGTTAGAGTTGTTAAATATCAAGTTAAAATGCACCATGATGATCTACCCGAATTTCTAGTTAAGTTACATATAAATTTCATTTAATTCGGAGCTACGGCCTAGAAGATATGAGCAAAACAAGTTAAGCATGGCATTGATGCAAAATGCGTTCAAACATCACGCACACACTCTCAAATCATGGATGCAACATGACATGATGCATCTACATGAAAAACCAAGCAAGTTTCATATAGAGCATATCCCAAACGGAGCCACGGTTCAACACATACACACGTAACAAGATTAAAGGACAAGTTGTTCAAAACAGCAACTAGGCACATTGCGAGCAACGTAACGACATGCTACAAGAACAAGATAGGCACAAACATGGCATGCACTCAAAGTATAGATTACATGCTTTCAATATCAACAAGGATCAGGTTCGTAGGCATCAATACTAGTCCAACATGATCTAGGCAACAAGCAAACTTTATAACACAGATTATGACGTAGTGAAAAACGGAGCATATACATGAGCAGAGTTGATATGTTGACATGTTGGAGGCAAGAAATAATTAAGCTATAGCACAAGAACATGGCATGCTAGTACATAACCTGGAGCTCAAATAACACAACATGGCATATACATGGGAGCAACAGGTTCATGGCATTCATCAAAACAAGATGCAAACAAAATATAGCAGATTCTCAGACTTACTGAAAATCTGGGAATGCAACAACAACATTATGATGCTGACTTTGGAGGCACATAACATCAAGCATGGCAATTCTAATAAGCATGCAAAGGTCATGAAAATGTAGTAGGCATGGCATACACCAAATTACTCCATTGGCATAACTCCATAGGATGTATAGATTGATTACAACAAGCTTTGCCAAATTGAACATGCTATTGACAGGCTGAGAGATATATTTTCAAGCAAGTTAAGAGCAAGGAAACAACAAAATGACAGTAGGCTATAATTGCAAACAATGTTATCGATTGATATAGCATAACATGGAATTCAAGACATGGTCACTGGACATTCCAAAACATGCATGGATTCGAGTGTAGCATCAAGCAAACATGGCATCATAATATAACAGTTTCAGACTTGGTAGTTTTCAACAAGTCTCAGAAAATAGCAAAAAGTGAGTAGCTCACTTTGCAAGCTTGTTCCACTTAACACAGGGCATATCACGACAAACCAATTACATCATTGCAAAGATGTCATGATTATGCTCCTAAAACATGTTGACATGATGCTCAAACAAAAATCACACAAAAAGATACGAAAAAGACAAATGAGCAAGTTATAACAGTTTCAGCGTCCTAACAGCAACAAGCACTTTTGCAACAGGGATAATCATGGCATAATACACCCTAACATGTATGCAAATGCAACCATCATGGAGAGCTCTCTGAGATAAACAATTTGACATATCGTGCACTTCATTTGGACCAACATGCACAAAGTTACACCGTGTTAAACATGCCTACATGCTGTTAACCGACAACAAAGATTGAGCAGTAACATCACATAGCAGTTTTGCAACGAAGATTAAGACATCAAGATTAATCATTACATACAAACAAACCATGCGAGCGTTTAGAGCACTCTGAGACGAACAATTTGGCATATTATCCATGCAAAACGGACCAACATGCACAAAGTTATGGACCTCACAAGATGCACACATGAGAAGAAAAATCTAGGACTTAGTGGTTTTTTTCACCGCACGAAATCTGGACGAAGCGGAGTGGGACGGAGAGATCCGAGCGCGGGGCATGCGTTTGGATCGAGGGACGGGTGAATCTCGTCCACCCGACCCGGATCTGTCCGGAGACAAAGCCGGCGGCGGCAGTGGTGGCCGACGGCGATGGTTGGCGAGGCTGGCGTGGTGGTGCGCGGTGCAAGACGGAGGCGGGTGATGCGGCGCCAGGCGGGGTGAGGTGCGGTGGCGGGCGGCGCAGTGCGCGAGGCGGCTGGCGACGCGGTTGGCGGCGATCGGCGGCAGGTGGTGGAGGAACAGTGCGGCGACGGTGGAGGCGCGGGCACGACCCGGAGCTGTGGCGGAGGAGCAGACTGGGAGGGCCGGCCTCGGGCCACGGCGGGCCCGGTGGCACGGGGACAAAGAGAGAGGCGGTGGGGACGCGTGTTGGCCTGTGATTCGCTGAGGGGCGACGACGGATGCGTCCGGCCGAGTCGGATGTGTCCGGCGGCGGTGGAGGAGCTCGGATCTAGGGTTTTATCCAAAATTTGGACGAGGGGGGCTGTTTATATATATTCTGGGAGCTAGGAGAGAGCTATTGAGGTGCGGTTTTCGCCCACACGATCGTGATCCAACGGCGAAGAGCATGAGGGGGGGTTTAGATGGGCTAATGGGCTGCTGTGGAGGGGTGTTGGCTACAAGGAGAGAGGGGTCTGGTGGTTAACGCGGTTAACCGTTGGGGCATCAAACGACCTCCAAATGTAACGAAATTTGACAGGCGGTCTACCTACAATATCAAAAGACCGCATGTCAACTTTCACCACATTTCGAGAACATTTTTCAGTCACTTACAAAATAATGTCCCTAAGGTGCCGCGGGAGCGTACGAGTGTTTCTGGGGTCAGAACGGACAATGGAAAGGACGAGGGGGCTCGGCAACTACGTACGGATGCATGTTTTGAAAACTATGCAGATGGAATGCACATGATGACATGGCAAAGTGCAACATGCAAGAAGATGACATGGCCACGACAACGAATAAGAGGACGACACCTGGCGCATTGGTCTCGGGGTGTCACAACTCTCCCCTACTAAAAAGAGATCTCATCCCGAGATCTTAGGAACGAGAGGAAAGAGGAAAAGAAGAGCAAAGTTCTTCTTGGAGAAATGAGTGAAATAAAAGAATCTTGAGAGGTTTAAAAATTTGAAAGGAAGAACACAACAAAGATAAACAAGATTGAGAATCTCCGCTTCAAAAGAGGAAAAAGGAACTAGAATGAATTGATGATGACAAAGGAAAATATAATATTGACGAACCACCGTAAGAATTGAAAACGTGTGAAGAATAAGAACGAACGACCGAAAGAATTATAAAACGAATAGAGAACTAGAGGGAATTTAGATAGACGAGAACGAAGAGATCATGAGCTGACTAGAGAATATTTGAACGAAGCGCCAGAAGAATATGGAGACGAACGAAGAGGCATCAATGAAGAATAGTTGGAGGACGAAGTTGAAAACTGAGAACGAAGAAATCTTCTGAAATGATGGCCTTTGGAGGATCACAATGGAAATAATTCATGAAATCCTCTAGATGGGTAATAATAGATTTATTGACGATCAGAATAATTCGAGAGGATAGCATTAAGCTAGAAGCACGAATCTTCGAGAAAACGGTCAAGGATTGGAGAGAAACTCTTCTTCAGTCTTCAAATGTTGAGAATGACGACGAGAAACATTACCAAAATTGTTGAGATACTCCGGAAGAATGAAAGGAGGAAATGTTGAACCAAGCATGAAAAGAATTTGAAAACGGTCTTGGAGAAGGAACATGACTGATGGAATCCATACTTACGTCACACTTTGAAAATAATTTGGGGATAGCTCAAGAAATATTAGAAGAGTTAGGTAAGATCCTAGGAAAGACCTGTGGGTCATGAGCCCACCGAAGAGAAAACACCATTGTAAAGGATTGAAAAGGAGATGATGCACCGGAATGATTGAAATACTCGAATGAGGTGACGACCTCAGATAAATTAGAACATAGACAAATCTCCTGAGATGTCTTCGGAACTCCTGAACAATTAAATGGCGAGAGGCAAACGAGCAAGGGGAAACAATTGAGCCGAGGGAAAACAATATGATGAACACCTTATACTTGAATTGAATCCACCGGAGAAGAAAAAGAGATGAACAATGACGAACTAGATGAGAATTAACGAGTTGAAATAATTGACTAAAGAAAGCAATGGCTTTGCAAAGATAAAATGGATACATGATTCAGGACTCTGGCTCCGAGAAGAAAAAGGGTGGGCGGGTGGGAAAAAGTAGGACCACTTCGGATGGGGAAAACAACGCCGGTAGGAAAGAACTAAGGATTAACTTGGAAAGATTAAGATGATCAAATCCACTTGACGAGAAATGCACCAGCTGAAAAGAGTAGAAATCGCAACGATCGGAAGACTAACTGCGTGATCCTAAAAAAAATTGAAGGGGAAAAGGAGTAATTCAGAACACTGCTACTTCTCGAGCTTGTGTTGTATTCCCTCAAAGAGGAAAGGATGATGCAACACAGTAGGAGAGTATTTCCCTCAGTTTTTGAGAACCAAGGTATCAATCTAGTAGGAGACCACGCGCGAGTCCCTCGCACCTGCACAAACAAATAAGAACATCGCATCCAACGCGATAAGGGGTTGTCAATCCCTTTACGGTCACATACAAAAGTGAGATCTGATAGATAGGATAGTTTGATATTTTTGGTATTTTTGGATATAAGAACAGAAAGTAAAAGCAGAAAAGTAAAGTAGATTGTAGATTGATATGTGAGAATTGTGGGGACCCCGACTCATAAGTCGTGATCACCGAATGCACGTGTACAGTGATCCTAGAGATCAATGCTCATTGATAACACAAAAGCTGAATAACAAGAGTCTTGCAGCCATACATACTGTATTACACAAATTGTGACCATTATGGTCAAGTCTTGAGTATATCATTGCAGCGGAAATCTTCAATAACAACTTGGACCCATGCCATCTGCCTTAACCCTACATGCATTATGACTGGGAAGCGTCCTAGCTCGCATGTTCGTCACCAAAGTGATCTTCATTTTACACCCGATCTTTCATGCCTGGCCAATAAATAACGAGTGGCAAGCCAATGAGTACTTTGAATGTACTCGCAAGCAACCCAAGTGTGATGACAGAATAATTATGCAAGGCTCTACTGCTAAATTGGCAGTTTTGCTGAAAGCTAGTTTTTCATATGCAAGTATGATCAACATATAACAAGGGCATGCATGCATCTACAACAAGTACCAGGAGGTTACAGACATCAACATCAAGAAAGAGTTATGAACAACTCTTGCTCAGGCTCATCGTGACTTTCTCACAATCACGTCAACATATTTCCCAAACCGTGTTGTTTACCAGAAACTTAAGGACATAGTCTAAGCAGCACCACCCAACTGTCCTTGACCGTGGACATGGCTATTCGAATAGTTTGACACTCTGCAGCGATTGCACACTTTACCCACAAGAATCGGGGAACATCTGTGTCATCCACGACCCGCGGTACCTCAAGTACCCGGGGTAAGCACCCGATCACTATATTTCCCTATACGACACTAACATAGAGTCCACTCGATTGGTAGTAACCCCCGTGCCCAACATTTCACATCTTAAAAATTGTGGAGCCTCGCTCCCATATTCATCACATACCATTGGCACGGAGTACCAACGGTATGTTCGGTGCCTGTGAAAACAGTCATGGCCGCCTATCCAAGAACGACCCCGTCCCGAGAGTGACCTCATGTCACCCCCGTCACTAGTAATGCGGGCACCATGCTAGTATCGACCTAGGTAATCAATAATGCCCTTTCCCATATAAGGGTAGAGTGGTTGCGCCTGTTTGGTTGGGACGGTCGACAAATCTTAAATCTAATCCATCTCTATAAACAACACCTTCATCAAGCCTCGGTACACTACTTCTCCACCAAGTAGTGCCCTAGTCCCTCATCATCTCCCAGGGGCATTAGTGGCACCCACTAGGTTATTTGCAAGTATGTCAAACCACACTTGTTTCTTTCCATGCATAACCCTGACCCATTTTGCGTAGGCAACTACTATAGCATATATTTATCTACTCCCACCCACATAACCCTCATAGGAAGGTAGGGTCATGCTTGAAGCAAGTTTCAATAGTAAAGTAACAAAGGTACCAACCAAAGTGGTCACAACCTCTACATGATTCCGATGCATTAATAATAAGGTGCTATGAGACATGCATAAAAAGGTTTCTCGAACATGGTCAAAGGGCTGCTTGCCTGTCTTAACCAAGTCCTTGGGGTCTTCAAATCCTCTGGTCCTTCTCCAAGTACTCCGTCTATTTCGTCAACTAACGACTGAAACAATCATAATAAGCAACACAACAAGGCAAAAATAAAAGTGCTCTAAAAATAGGAGTTGGACTTTTCTAGGATACCTCTGGTCATATGAAAAATGACCAAGGTGGTTTCATAGTCATTGGATCAATGGATATCTCTGAACATTTCAATATGAAGGATATAAGGGATTTAATGGATCAAAAAGAAGTGTACAGAAGAATTATTTTGAAAAATGGGAAAAGCCACCATCTAACAAGGAATGATTTTAGAAGAATCTAGGAGTTGGTTTCACTTGATTTGGAGTTCAAAAGAATTTCCTATGATTTTGCAAAGTTGGCTATACATGGATAAATAGACCAATATTTGATGTGGTACAGAAAGTGTTGGGAAAATGTTCCAAACTAAGTTATGAGCATATAAGTACTTAGGAATTGGAATCATGGCATTTGGATCAAAAATGGGCTCTCTGTGATTTTCTAAAGTTCATCACAGAAATGGAAAAAATAGGATTTGCTAATTATTTGTGAAGAATGTTTTTCTGGAAAAATGTGCAAGTTACACCATGTGATAGATCATGATTTATGGAGTCACTACAAATTTGAATCATCAAATTTGGAGTTCATTTGAATATTTGGGAGATATTACAATTTATCTGGAAAAGGAATATGAGAAAAAGGCAAAGGGCTTTACCGTTATCCAACGCATCGGGCGGTAGATAGAAGTGGGCCGGCCCAGCGGCTCGGTCACGCGGACGACAGGGCGACGTCGAAGGCGCCCACGCGGAGCGCGCCTTCACTGCGGGGACGCGGGAGATGGCGAACCGGCCTCCACTTGACAGCGCGGCCCGGTGGCTGGGCCACTGACGGGCGGGACCCGCCTGTCGGGTTCATCCCCAACCTCCCGCTCGAATAGAGCAGAGGCAGGGGCGTTGTCGACGGTGGCTTGCCGGCGCTGCAAGGCATCTCCGGTGATGCTTCGCCTGCTGGCGTGATCAGGGGACCCAACCGCATCCAGCTGTGGGTGGCACGGCCGCCCAGGGCCTCTGGTTTGAGTAGGGCATCGACCCCGGCGGGAGAGGCCGACAGTGATGGCGGCGTTGGTGCTACGGGCACCAGAGCAAAAGGGAGAAGTGGTGAGGGGCTCTTTGGTGGCCATGGGGTTCGCCTAGTGGAGAAAGGAGGGGAGGAGGAGGCCTCATTCGCGGGAATTTGAGAGGAGACAGGCGGCTCGGCTTCGGCCATGGATGGGCAAGGAGGGCTCGGGGAGAGTAATGGGTCGGCCTAGGTGGTGCACGGGAGAGAGAGGGAGTAGAAGGGATCCAGAGGGAGGCCTGGGGCTTCCCTATATAGCGGGGCAGCGGTGCACCGCGGACGACGTCCATGGCCATGCCCTAGGCGATGGCAGAGGCCAAATCGGCGCTCTGGATCATGTCTAGGGTGTTCGTGAGGGACGTCCAGGTCGAGGGGAAAGGAAAAGGGGGAGCGGGGCGTGCCAGAGGCTCCGCGCGTGTGAGCCGCGCCGTTGGCGCGCTCGGCCGGCCAGCGCGCGTGCGAGCAGGGACGTCGAGGGGCGTTGTTTGGCGTGCTGGGGAGGCCCGAGGTGGTCGGGGCATCGAGATGGGGGCGGCTACAGTCTGCCAGAGCACTGTAGCGCGCTTCAGAGCGTGACCATTTCATGCCATGGCATGCAACTGGCGTCCCGCGCGTGGCCAAGCTTGTCCACTAGCTCCTGGGGATTGCTGAGATGCTCTTTGAAGCTTAATATCTAAGGCAAGTCTGTAAGGAAGAGGTAGGGGAAAAGAGGTGCTGCCATGGTGAAAACAGAGGGAAGAAGTGAGGTTTCACCCCACCAATGATTGAGCTGAGGGCATGAGTGACTTACTGGAGGTAGAAGGTGACTAGGAGATGCTGTGGTAAAAAGTTGAATCAAAGGTTAATAGAAAAAGGGGGCAAAACAGTGGTTTTGAAAAAATGGCAAAAGGTGTTTGATGTGGTTTTTGGCAAGCAAATTATTCCCAATTGACATGAGACTTAACAGGATCAAATGTCATATAGAAATAGGGTGTTCCACCAAGTTTGAGATCATTTGAAGAAACTTGTCAATGTAACTTTGGTAAACCCTAGAAATCAACAGAAATGGATTTTCCAAGATTAAGTTAAGCAAATCATCTCTCCTTGATTCACCACTTGGTGTAGTGTCATTATTTGGGGTTGTGATCATGTCCACAAAATTTGAGGCCACAAGTAAAAAGTTGGTAATGTAGAGTTGTTCAAATTTGGATCTGGTCAGAAAGGGGTTTGGGGCACTTAGATCAAGTTATGCTTCTCCAATACATGTGCCATTTGGTATAGATGCTTAATTTGACCATTTTAGCATGTGCACCAAGTTTGAGAGAATTTGGACAAGTTTGGCAATGTAAAGTTGCTCAAACTTTAAAATGGGCAGAAATGGTTTTAAGGGGATTTGATGATGTTCTCTTGATCTTCAAGGCATGAGGCTTTGTAAGATCATCAAATATGTCATATTTGACATGATAGAATTTCCCTGTAATTTTTAGAGAATATTTCCTTTGTAAATATTTCAAAAGCTTGAAATATCCAGAAAGGGTTTTGGAAGGATTTCCCCAATATTTTGAACATGACCATGTGTTGAAACTCTTATATATGGACAATATATGTCCTAGGAGTCTCTCTGAATTTTGGCAAATATTTTTGAAACAGTTAAATAATTTAACCTATTAAAGACCATTTCTGGCCTAAAGAAAAAGCATTTAAATAAAATATAAAAATAACTTCTAAAATTATAATTTTGTGGTTTATGGGAGTCCTATACCTAATAGGATTCAAATACACTTTTTGAAAGATTTTTCGCACCATCAATTAAGTACTTGCAGTACAAACCTCATTTCAGGGGTTTTGGAAAACTAATTTTAGAAAATACTATTTGGCAAAATTATTTTTATAAGAAAACACTATACTATTCTATACACATGGCATGATCATTGAAAAAAGGTTTTGGTTCAAGGAGATGAAGTATAAGGGTTGGATGATTTATTTGATTTTTAGAGCACTTGCAAACAGCAAACAGAAAACCAATCAAGCAAGGTCAAAAACACTCAAAAGTTTTTGCAAACCATATTTTAGCATGACTATAGCTTAAGTGTTGTGGCATGAAAATCAGGGTGTGACAAGAATAGACCCGGGGGGCATAGCATTCTCTAGTGGCTTCTGTCATGATAGCGGTATTCTACGACGAGTAAACAAATTACTGTCGAGGAATTGATAGAAAGCGAATACTTATGATACTATCTAGGCATGATCATTATATATAGGCATCACGTCCGAGACAAGTAGAACGGAACGATTCTGCATCTACTACTATTACTCCACACATCGACCGCTATCCAGTATGCATCTAGAGTATTAAGTTCATAAGAACAGAGTAACACCTTAAGCAAGATGACAAGATGTAGACGGATAAACTAAAATAACATGATATAAAACCCATCTTTTTATTCTCTATGGCAACAATACAATACGTGCCTTGCTGCCCCTACTTTCACTGCGAAAGGACACCGCAAGATTGAACCCAAAGCCAAGCACTTGTCCCATTGCAAGAACTATAGATCTAGTAGGCCAAACCAAACCAATAATTCGAAGAGACTTGCAAGGATATTATAATCACACATAAAGAGTTCAGAAAAGAACCAAATATTTCTCATAGATAATCTTGATCATAAACCCACAATTCATCGGATCTCGACAAACATACCGCAAAAAGAGATTACATCGAATAGATCTCCTCGAAGACCGAGGAGAACTTGGTATTGAGATCCAAAGAGAGAGAAGAAGCCATCTAGATACTAGCTATGGACCCGAAGGTCTATGGTAAACTACTCACAACTCATGGTGAGGCGATGATGATGATGATGTAGAAGCACTCCGTGGTAGATCCCCCCTCCAACGCAGCTCCGGAACAGGCCCCAAGATGGGATCTCACGGGAACAGAAGGTTGCGGCCGTGGAACTAGGGTTTTCTCTCATCTTCTGATGGTTTCGGGGTACGTAGGTATATATAGGAGGGAGGAGGGCACAGGGGGCCAAACGTGGGGGCGCGCCCCCCACCCTCGTGGATGCCACGTGTGCCCTACTCTGTGGTTCTCAAGTCTCCCGTGCGTATTTTGCTCCAAAAATATCTCTCCCGAAGTTTCATTCCGTTTAGACTTCGTTTGATATTCCTTTTATGTAAAACCCTAAAATAGGCAAAAAAAACAACAACAATCTGGACTGGGCCTTTGGGTTAATAGGTTAGTCCCAAAAATAATATAAAAGTGTATAACAAAGCTCATTAAACATCCAAAACATCATAAATAATAGCATGGAACAATCAAAAATTATAGATACGTTGGAGACGTATCAAGCATCCCCAAGCTTAATTCCTGCTCATCCTCGAGTAGGTAAATGATAAAAAGACAATTTTTGATGTGGAATGCTAACCAACATAGTTTTCAATGTAATTATGTTAATTGTGGCATGAACGTTTGGATCTGAAAGATTCAAGAAAAAAGTCTATATTGACATAAGAAATAATAATACTTCAAGCATACTAACAAGGCAATCATGTCTTCTCAAAATACTATGGCTAAAGAAAGTTATCCCTACAAAATCATATAGTTTGGCTATGCTCCCTCTTCATCACACAAAGTATTCATATCATGCACAACCCTGGTTTCAGCCAAGCACTTGTTTTCATACTCTATTCTTTCAAACCTTTCAACTTTCACGCAATACATGAGCGTGATCCATGGACATAACACTATGTGGAATAGAGTGGTGGTTGTGGAGAAGACAAAAAGGAGGGAGATAGTCTCACATCGACTAGGCGTATCAATGGGCTATGGAGATGCCCGTCAAGAGATATCAATGTGAGTGAGTAGGGATTGCCATGCAACAGATGCACTAGAGCTAAATATGTATGAAAGCTCAGCAAAAGAAACTAAGTGGGTGTGCATCCAACATGCTTGCTCACGAAGACCTAGGGCATTTGAGGAAGCCCATCGTTGGAATATACAAGCCAAGTTCTATAATGAAAATTCCCACAAGTATATGAAAGTGACTAAACATGGGACTCTCTATCATGAAGAACATGGTGCTACTGTGAAGCACAAGTATGGAAAAAGATAGTAGCAATTGTCCCTTTTTTCTTTACTTTTATTTTTTTGGAGGGGCCTTTTCTTTTGTTCGGCCTTTCCTCACTTGGGACAATGCTCTAATAATGATGATCATCACACTTATATTGAATTACAACTCGATATTACAACTCGATACTAGAACAAAGTATGACTCTATATGAATGCCTCCGGCGGTGTACCGGGATGTGCAATGAATCAAGAGTGACATGTATGAAAAGTTATGCATGGTGGCTTTGCCACAAATACGATGTCAACTACATGATCATGCATGACAATATGACAATATGAAGCATGTCATATGAACGGAACGGTGGAAAGTTGCATGGCAATATATCTCGGAATGGCTATGGAAATGCCATGATAGGTAGGTATGGTGGCTGTTTTGAGGAAGATATATGGTGGCTGTTTCGAGGAAGGAAATATAGTGGGTGTATGGTATCGGCGAAAGTTGCACGGTACAAGAGAGGCGAGCAATGGTGGAATGGTGAGAGTGTGTATAATCCATGGACTCAACATTAGTCATAAGAATACATATACTTATTGCCAAAATTTACGAGTCATCAAAACAAAGCAATCAATGCATGCTCCTAGGGGGGAGGTTGGTAGGAGTTAACCATCGCGTGCCCCCGACCTCCACACAAAGGATGACACTCTACAAATACCTCATGCTATAACTTCGTCACATAGCGGTTCACCTTACGTGCATGCTACGGG
Organism: Secale cereale; assembly: GCA_902687465.1. Lineage (NCBI taxonomy): Eukaryota > Viridiplantae > Streptophyta > Magnoliopsida > Poales > Poaceae > Secale > Secale cereale. The sequence continues at coordinate 505,016,697 of LR738710.1, forward strand.
AATCAGTAACTTTAACACAAGTATTTCTCAATTTCATAATAACTCCACTAGCATGACACTAATATTACTATCCTCATATCTCAAAATAATTATCAAGCATCCAACTTCTCTTCATATTCAATGCACTTAATGTGAAAGTTTTTACTACATTGATCTTGGATGCTTATCATGTGAAGGATAGTTTTATAGCCAAAGCACATTACCATGTTGTCTTAATAGACTCTCAAAAGGATATAAGTGAGGCATGAGAGATCAACAATTTCTATAAACTATAATTACCACCGTGCTCTAAAAGGTATAAGTGAAGCACTAGAGCAAAAACTATTCGACTCAAAAGATATAAGTGAAGCACATAGAGTGTTCTAACAATTCCTAGGACATATTTCTCTCTCTCAAAAAGGTCTGTCCAGCAAGGATAATTGTGGAAAACTAACAAGCAAAGACTCAAATGATACATGACGCTCCAAGTAAAACTCATATCATGTGGTGAATAAAAATATAGCTCCGAGTATAGTTACCGATAGATGAAGACGAAAGAGGGGATGCCTTCCTGGGGCATCCCCAAGCTTAGGCTTTTGGTTGTCCTTGAATTATACCTTGGGGTGCCTTGGTCATCCCCAAGCTTAGGCTCTTGCCACTCTTTGTTACATAGTCCATCAAAGCAATACTCGAAACTTGAAAACTTCACAACACAAAACATAGACAAAAATCTCGTGAGCTCCGTTAGTATAAGAAAACAAACCAATACTCAAAGGTACTGCAATTAATTCATTCTATGTTTATATTGGTGTTAAACCTACTGTATTCCAACTTCTCTATGATTCATATCCTCCAATACTACTCATAGATTCATCAAAATAAGCAAACAACACACGAAAAATAGAATCTGTCAAAAACAGAACAGTCTGTAGTAATCTGTAACTTTCACATACTTCTGTAACTCCAAAAAAATTGAAATAAATTGGTAAACGTGAGGAATTTGTATATTAATCATCTTCAAAAAGAATCAACTAAATAGCATGCTCCAGTAAAATCTAGTGACCATTCTAGCAAGCGCTAACCATTCTGTTTTTCACAGCAAGATCATATAAACTTCACACAAGTCTTCCCAAAGGTTCTACTTGGCACAAACACTAATTAAAACACAAAATCACATCTAAACAGAAGCTAGATGCAATATTTATTCCTAAACATAAGCAAAAACAAAAATAATATATAATTGGGTTGCCTCCCAACAAGCGCTATCGTTTTACGCCCCTAGCTAGGCACGATACAAAGATAGATCTAGGTATTGCCATCTTTGGAAGGCAATTCTTTAATTAAGCACTTGTGATTCTTTGGATCTTCTTTATCCCTATTGGTAATAAAAATTTTGGGCAAGAAATCGATAAATTCAATCATGTCAAAAGGTTCTCTTGCAAAAGTAAGAAAATTGGGATGAACACTTATAGATTTAAGATCAGCGATTCCTTTACTAGGTGGTTCATCCTTGTTCTTAGGAAGATATGTGAACTTAGACAATTTAGTGGTAGAAGGATTTGAAGTAGTTTTCATAGCAGAAAGAGCAGAACCAAGATTAGTAATGATATCCTCAATTTTATCGATTCTAGTATAATCTTGATCTAATTTTTCTTTCACTATGGGTTCCTTTTCTTTAAAAAAATTCAGAATAACTCCTACCTTGGATCCATATTGGGTAATTTCATTGTGGATCTTTCTATCCAAATTCTCTACCAACTCTACCATAGCAACATTGTTTTCAATCATTTCTAGCCTTTGCATAACATGCTCCAAAGTTAAAACAATCCCATTAACCATAAGATGTGGGGATCAAAATAATTCAGTCATAGCATTGTAAGAATCAAAAGTATGGCTAACCAAGAAATTCCCTCCGGTAATCGTATCTAAAATATATCTATTCCAAGGAGTTATGCCAACATAAAAATTGCGAAGAAGCACGGAAGTGGAAAGCTTCCTAGTAGATCTATTTTGAGCATTGCAAATTCTGTACCAGGCATCTTTTAAGTTTTCTTCCTCCCTTTGTTTAAAATTAAGAACCTCACTCTCGGGAGTATTGATAATGATAGGTGTCCTAGACATGATGACAAGCTTGCAATCCAACACACAAGCAAACAAGAAGCAAGCGAACAATAAACACACGGCAAAAAGAAGGGCAAATAAAACAGCAAAGGTGAAGTGCGGGAGAGGAAAACGAGAGGCAAATAAATGTAATGCGAAGGATAAGGGTTTGTGATAGGTACTTGCAATATGACTTTTGCATAAGCCTCCCCGGCAACGGCGCCAGAAATTCTTCTTGCTACTTCTCGATCTTGCGTTGTATTCCATCGAAGAGGAAAGGATGATGCAGCACAGTAGCGTAAGTATTTCCCTCAGTTTTTGAGAACCAAGGTATCAATCCAGTAGGAGACCACGCCCGAGTCCCTCGCACCTGCACAAACAAATAAGAACTTTGCAGCCAACGCGATAAGGGGTTGTCAATCCCTTTACGGTCACTTATGAAAGTGAGATCTGATAGATAGGATAGTTTGATATTTTTGGTATTTTTGGATATAAGAACAGAAATTAAAAGGGGAAAAGTAAAGTAGATTGTAGATTGATATCTTGAGAATAGACCCGGGGGCCATAGTTTTCTCTAGTGGCTTCTCTCATGATAGCGGTATTCTACGGCGGGTAAACAAATTACTGTTGAGCAATTGATAGAAAAGCGAATACTTATGAGACTATCTAGGCATGATCATTATATATAGGCATCACGTCCGAGACAAGTAGATCGAAACGATTCTGCATCTACTACTATTACTCACACATCGACCGCTATCCAGCACGCATCTAGAGTATTAAGTTCATAAGAACAGAGTAACGCCTTAAGCAAGATGGAGAGGCAAATAAATGTAATGCGAAGGATAAGGGTTTGTGATAGGTACTTGCTATATGACTTTTGCGTAAGCCTCCTGTCGGGGGAAACTGTCCGCCACGAACACCTATGGGACCGGAGCCCCTTGTCTGTGCGGTACGAGGGCGGAGGGAGCACAAAGAGAGGATCGTAGCGAGCACGCGGGCAGTTTTACCCAGGTTCGGGCCGCGGTAGACGCGTAAAACCCTACTCCTGCTTGGTTGTGTATTGAGTTTGAGCGCTCGGGAGCTTGAAGAAGCAGCTACACCAAGCGCAAGAGTGATCTAGGTTCCGAACCCCCTCCACGTTGTGCATGGGCCTCCTTTTATAGTGCAAGGGGTCACCGACAGGTGTCAACGTAGGAGAAAGGGGTAAAAATGTAAAAGAGGTGGTAGTTGTAATAGTGCGGGAACAGTGGAGCTACAGTACAGAACAGTGGTCTATACCTACTTTAACAGTGGGGGACAAGGGCATTTAATGCCCGTCGCCGTCGACCCCAAAAGCTCCCGCCTTAGCGTCTCCTTCCGCCACGGCGACGGATCTATCACCGTGGAGTGCCACCGTGTACCCCAGGCTGCACAGCCATCCGCCACGCGTCCCCGGATAGGCTCCAGGGCGACGCGTGGGCCGATGAGCTGGAGCGCGGGCACACAGCGCAGCCTCCCCGGCAAGCACCTTGCCGGGGCCTCGTTCTTGCCGGGCCCGGGAGCTTGCCGCTCCCCGGGCCCCTTGCCGGGGCGCGTATAGCGCCGAGGCGATGTCTTCTAGTCTTCCTGGCAAGCTCCTCTTGCCAGGGTCTTGTGTTAGTGGGGCGGTCTCGAGCCTGGTACGGCCTTCCCGGCAAGCTCCTCTTGCCGGGGTCTCGGTCTTATGTCTTGTATACTTTGTTTTTGAATGGTTTAATAGGGAGCAGGAAGGTCTCCGGCGAGCACGCAGTAAACCTTGCCGCGGGAAGCTGCAACTGCCCGTGCACAAGTTGGGGTACTGGGGTACCCCTACCTTAGTACACCGACAGGAGCCCCCGGGCCTGGGCCACACACGGTGCCGAGCGCTGTTGGGCCAGGCCCAAAACAGTGCACGGGCACCCGCGGCCCGCGGCGCGCCGAATCCACTTCCATATCCGCCGCACCCCACGGTAACGGCACGCGTCGATCGCGGCGCCGTGGGATGGGACGTGCCCACGATCTCTTAATGGAAAGGGCGAAACGCCCCCCACTCCCCCATAAAAGCAGAGGGAGCGGGCGCGGTTCCCCTCCTTGCGCTCTCATTACGTCGTCTTCCTCCTCCAAAGATTCCTTCTTGCGCTCTGCCTCCACATCTCCGCCGCCGCCGAGCTCTTCGTCCCCCTCCTTCCACCGCGTCCGCCATGGCCCCAAAGACCGACAAGGCGAAGGCGGAGAAGGCCAAGCGGGAGAAATCGGAGCAAGCGGCCAAGCTCATTGCGTACCGGAAGCGGCACGCTGTCTTCCCGCCGAAGCTCGGCGTGCGGGAGCTCTGGAACAAGTATTACTTGTTCTGGTCCAAGGGAACCGACGCGCATCCCCGCACGCGAGCATACCCGGCCGCCGCCAAGGACAGCTATCCCGGCGGGTACTACTTCTTTGCTGCCTTTTTCCATTGTGGTCTCTGTCCTCCTTTCTCAAACTTCTTCTGTGATGTCATGAACACATATGGCTTCCATCTGCTTGACTTCACCCCCAACGCCATTCTCACCATGGCCGTTTTCGCACACATGTGTGAAAACTTCATAGGAGTCCACCCCAACGTAGCCCTCTTTAGACACTTCTTCACTCCTAGAGCCGAGGCCGATGCCCCCCTCTCCGGAGGAATTTCTTGGATCTTTCGTCTGAATAAGAAAGGGGCGTACTTGCCGGGGGAGCTCCGCGGCAAGTGGGAGGAATGGCGAGCGGAGTGCTGCTGGATCGTAGAAGACCAGCCGCAAGCCTTTACCGCGCCGCGCACAACGCCCATCGTGCGCGGCAGGGACTGGAGTGAGCTGGACTCGGACGACGTCAAGCTCAACATCGCCCTCGTCCGAATTCTTCGCCTTCGATTGGCCAATCTGTCAGTTGCTGAGGTGGGCGCAGATTTCCTCCGTCGGCGCATCGCCCCTCTCCAAGACCGGAAGAGGCCGGCCTGGGAGTACGGCGGCCCGGCAGACATCATGAGGCTGCGCCCCGGGCTCAATTTCAACTTCACCACTCTGGAGCTGCGGGGAATGGTACGGGAGCTCTTCAAGTACGACCCGACGCACCCCGAGTGGTTCAGGACTCCCCGGGGAGTGGTGCCGCTCTGCAACAACGCCGTCAGGGATCGGATCCTCGCCATGATGCCCATGTGCGACTCGCACGGCGTGGACCGTACATGGCTTGCTCCGAAGCCCATCGACGTCCTCAACTTCTACGACAACCTTGAAGAGGTGGCGAAGAACAAAGAGGATCTCAAGCTGCACACGCGGGACACCACCGACCTGGAGATCGCCTACATAGCTTCTCGGGCTGAGGAGGCCGCCGCAGCCGCGGCGGCAGGAGTTTTCGGATACTCGCCGGAGGAGGCGGAGGCTGAGGACGCGTCCACCCAGGCGGAGGAGGCGGAGATCCGCAGGTTGCTGAATCTTCCACCCGACGCGCTCGCCGGGGTCCCCTCGCTGAGGCACTCCGGGATCCACGGGATCGCGGCGGAGGCCGCGGCAATGGAGGGCACCGCCGGAGGGAGCAGAGGCGCCGCGAGGGGCAGAGGCGCCAAGGGAAAGGGGGCCGTAGCGCAGGACGCTGGGCCCAGTGAGCCGGCCGGGGCAGAGGAGGAGGAGGAGGAGGAGGAGGCCGAGGACTCCGGCGGATCCACGGAGTTGTACGCCGACGACCTCTCCTCGTCGGAGAGCTCCCCGCCCCCGGCAAGCCCGAAGCAGTCCCCGGCAAAACGCCTCCGCAAGGCGGCGACGGGGGAGAGGGCGCAGGCGCCCCGGCAACAGCCACCTCGCCGGGCGGCTCCCCGGGGGAGTCAAGCCGCGCCAAGGCCGTCCGACGCACCTGCCGCAACGGAGGCGGCCCGTGCGCGGACCACGACGGAGGTGCCCCGTAGGCCGGCAGCGAGCCGGCAGGGGTCTTCTCGGAGCGGAGCAACGGCTCCGCCCGCCCCTCGGGCGCCGGCAGCCACAGGGGCTGGGTCTTCGCAGCCCCCAGCCCCGGTGAACATCAAGCGCGCGAGGGAGTCTTCATCTTCCGCTCCTCGCGCCGACGCGCCCACGGTGGAGTATGACTTCTCCGCCCTGAGCGAGGACGACGAGGAGGACCAGGAGTAAGAATCCAAGACTCTATATCTTCTCGATTTCTGTCTTGATTTTTTGTTGATGTTGACTCTGTTCATTGCTCTGGTTTCAGGACCCTGGCCCATCGCGCGGCGAAGAAAGCCAAGGCGCCCGAGGTCGAGGTCGCGGAGGACTCGGCAGCTGCGGCAACAGAGGGTGTGCCGGAGCCGAGCCTGCCGGACCCGAGCGCTGCTCCGAGGAGCAGCCCCCAGCGCAGCCCGCAGCGCAGCCCCCAGCGTAAGTCTGGGGTTTTCTCTTTTCGCTTGTCGGGGTACGCCTGAGGGTTTGGTTCTGTCTTCATGTCTTGACGTTTCTTGTCTTGTTCTGTGCAGAGGTGGAGCCGCAGCGGGAAGAGCGCCCGGAGACCACCGCCGAGGAGCCGCAGGCCCCGCCATCCCCGCCAAGGCAGAACTCTCCGGCAAGGGAGAGTGCTCCGTCAAGGGCGGGTACTCCGCCAAGGCAGAGTACCCCGCCAAGGGCGAGCAGCCCGGCGAGGGCGGCCACTCCGCCAAGGCCGAGCTCCCCGGCGAGGGAGCCCGCCGCTGAGGACGTCCGCCAAGGTATGTTTTGTGACTTGTCTTCTTGGCTTGCCTCTTTTTTGGATATTTGCTTGAGTCTTGAACTTCTCTTTCTTCTTCTTCTTAGATCTTCCTCCTCCTGCGCCCATGGAGACGGAGGTGATCATCCTCGAGGAGGAGGACGCGCAGGGCGGCGGCGGCGACGCTCCTGTCGTCGAGGAAATAGCTGAGGCCGCCGAGCCGGCCGCGCAAGAGACTGCTCCGGCTGCAGACGCAGCGGCCGGGGAGGGGGACGGTGGTCGCACCGCCGACCCGGAGGCGGCGGGAGCATCGGATGCTGCACCGGCCACCGGCCCCTCCGCCGGCGAGGAGCAGAGGTACTATCTCGAGGCCCCCAACGGCGTCTTCATCCAGATGCCGTGGGGGTCTTCATCGCGAGTTCCTGCGGAGGGCGAGGCATTCGACGGAGAAGTCCTCGCCTCCGCAGGCCTGAAGATCGTCCAGGCGCCCGGCGGGAGTGAGGGGCCCGAGGAGGAGAGGTTGCTCCACCAGCTCCTGGCCCTTTACCGGGCCAGGCAGGCAAAGCTCGCCTCCCGGGAGGCTCTTGCCGCCAAGGCCGCGGCAGAAATGGAGAAGCGTGCGGCGGAGCTCAGCGCCGCCAATCAGGCTGCCCTCCGCCAGGTGGCGGAGGAGCGTGAGCGTCTCGCCGGCGAGTACCAGGAGTGGGTGCTCGAGAAAGCTGAAGCCGACGAACAGCAGCGGCTCGCCGGGGTGGAGATGTCCCGGCGAGAGGGAGAGCTCGCGCAGCGGAAGGTCGAGCTCGACTCCCACGAGGAGGACCTTGCCGCTCGCGAGGCTGCCCTTGGCGGGGAGCTGAAGGAGGCGAAAGCCGCCGCGGTTGCCGCGGAAGACGCCAAGAAAGAGCTCGCCGCCAAGGTTGAACAGTTGGAGATGGCGATGAAGGTGAGCGCCGAGAAGGTTGCCGCGCTCATCTTGGAGCGCGAGAAGGATGCTCACACAAACTCCGAGCTTCAGGTGAGTCTCTCCAAGAGGGGCGACGAGCTGAAGGCCGCCAAGGACTCCATTGAGGACTTGGAGCTGAAGGTCACCACTCTGAAGAAATCGCTCGACGCTGCCCGGGCTCAGGAGACCAAGTTGAAGGATGAGCTCCGCAAGGAGCGGACCTTGGTGGAGAACGTCAACAAGGCGTCCGAGCTCTTCCGGCAGACTATTGAAGTGTGGACCGAAGAGCTGGTTTCTTCTGCGTCCAATATTAACCAGGAGTTGCTGGCGTTGAAGGTCGAACATCTCATCTACTCGCCGGATCCGGATCTCCCGCACAGCGCCAGGCTCAGCCTCTTCTTCAGAGGGGTCGCGCAGGCCCTTGCAAGTCTCCGGAACCGCATCCCCGCGCAGCTGGCCGAGGAGTCGCGCCGGCTCTGCGCGGGAACTCTGGAGCGGGTGCTGACGAAGATCGTGTACCGCAACCCGGGAATCAACCTCACAAACGTTCTTCGCAGCTTGCCGGCTGATGCAGACACGGAGGCCCTGAAGGAGCAGGTCGGCCACATCATCGCCAAGGTGGCAAAGCTTGGCAGGAAGGAGGGCGACCGCGTAGACTAGGGCTCCATTTATCTTTATCTTTTTGTTGCTGCACATTATGTCATGAACTTATTAGTCCATTGCGACAAGTTATCCTCTGTAAGATATTTACTCTATTTTGATCAATCAGTGCAATGTTATCTTCCTTGTTTCAATCTTTGACTTTGTATGTTTTTCACCCTACGCTCCCGGGGAGCTTGCCGGCAAGGGGCCTTTGCCGCGAGCGCTGAGTGCTGGACTCTGAGCAGCCTGCTGGCCAAGGTCCTCGCCGGCAAGCAACCTTGCCGCAGCTATTCGCAACGCACTTAGCTTGCTGAGCGTACTCGGAAACGAAGCAAGGGCGCGACACTTGTCGCAGCTCACTTAAATCGTTGAGTGAGCTCGAAAACAAGATAAGGGTGCGGCAAGCTACGGGTAGGTTCCTCCGCGCACAGGTTTTCCATACAAAATGTGATCGTTCAAGGAAGACAACTAAAATTTAAAATTTGAACTGATCAAATTCCAACAACTTATCTTTCATATGCTGCTGGCTTATATTGCTTGCTTTCCGGTAAGGCTTTTCTTTCTTGAACAGCACTTGGTTCCTCCTCCACCTCCTTCCCCCCCGGCAAACTTGTGCGCGAGGAACGTTCCTTCTGCTTAAGAGGAAAGAAAAGGGAGAGGGAAACATGTATATTGCCTTTCGGCGTGTTAATGCTTACCGTATACTTGGGTGTTGCATCAAGTGCCAAACAGAACACGCAAATAGCAAAGAAAAGCATGCAAAAGGCGATTGATGCGAGAAACACGAAAAACTTTACTGATGCACGGGGTCTGCGCCCGGCTTTGTACAAAGGGTTACATGCGACAGCGGCAAAGCTTGTACAAAAGGTGGTTGCCGGAGCGGATCACGGCAACCGCGCCTTAGGGGTGAAACTTGCGAAGATGCTCTATGTTCCAGGAGTTGCTCACCGGTAAGCCCTCTTCGGTCTCGAGGCGGACAGCGCCGGGCCTCGTAACTTGTCTCACCCGATAAGGGCCTTCCCACTTCGGCGTCAACTTGTTGGAATTCTTGGCGGACTGAACACGCCGAAGAACAAGGTCGCCTTCCTCGAGACTCCTGGCCTTGACTTTGCGGCTATGGTAGCGGCGCAAAGCTTGCTGGTATCGAGCAGCTCGTACAGCAGCCTGGAGACGTCGTTCCTCAAGGAGCAATGCGTCATCTTGCCGCAGCTGCTCTTGCTCGAGCTCATCATAAGCGAGCACTCGAGGAGATCCGTATACGAGTTCCGTGGGGAGAACTGCCTCTGCTCCGTAAACTAGAGCAAAAGGTGTCTGTCCGGTGGCTCGACTTGGTGTCGTTCTGATTGACCAAAGAGCCGCCGGGAGCTCCTCTATCCAATTTCTTCCGCACTTGCGCAGCCTGTCAAAGGTCCTTGTCTTGAGTCCGCGCAGCACTTCAGCATTTTCCCTCTCCGCTTGACCGTTGCTCCTCGGGTGAGCAACAGAAGCGAAACAGACCTTGGCGCCAAGGTCTTGGACGTACTGCATGAAGGTGCGACTAGTAAATTGCGTACCGTTGTCGGTGATAATCCTGTTAGGGATCCCGAAACGGCAAACAATCGACCTGAAGAACCTGACTGCTGACTGTGCTGTCACCTTCCTCACTGGCTCCACTTCTGGCCACTTTGTGAACTTGTCGATTGCAACGTACAAGTACTCAAAGCCCCCGACAGCGCGAGGGAAAGGGCCGAGGATATCGAGCCCCCAGACCGAGAAGGGCCATGACAAAGGGATTGTTTGGAGAGCTTGAGCTGGCTGATGGATTTGCTTCGCATGGAACTGGCACGCTTCACACTTGGTTACTAGCGCAGTTGCATCTTGGAGGGCTTCTTGCCAAAAGAACCCTTGCCGGAAAGCTTTCCCGGCAAGCGCCCTTGCGCCAATGTGGTGGCCGCATATGCCTCCGTGTATTTCCGCCAACAGCTTCTGTCCATCTTCTCTGGAGATGCACTTCAACCTGACACCGTTGAGTCTTCTTCTGTACAGCTCGTTATCCACGAACTGATACATACTTGACTGCCTGGTTATCTTCTCTATCTCTTGAGGGTCGTCGGGAAGTTCTCCAGTTTGCAGAAAACGGACGATCTGCTGCGCCCATGCCGGAGCCCGAGGCTCGACGGCAAGGACTAAAGGCTCGAGGGCCGCTGCGGGAACCTCAGCTTCTACGGCAAGGACCTCTGGTTCTGCCGGAGCTGACGGTCCCCCGGCAAGCTCGCCGGGGCGAGGCTTGCCGGGAACGTTTGCTTCAACTGTACAAGCCCGAGGACTTGCAGGAGCAAACTTTTCCTCAGCGTTCTGGTTGTTGATCTTGGGGACCTTGGCGGCGGTTTCAGGAAGATCCGCCGGCAAGTAATCGCCGGAGACCAACTTTCTCTTCTTGGACTGCCCAGTCGATGGTGTAACGGATGGCTGAGTTAGCTTGAGTAAGAAGGTCCCTGGTTCCACAGGTAACTTCATCGCGGCGCACTTTGAAAGGCCATCTGCAATTTCATTTTGAGCTCTCGGGACGTGCTCCATCTGTAAACCTTCAAAGTGCTCTTCAAGCTTTCTCACTTCATCAACATAAGCTTCCATCAAAGGGCTCTGATAGCTCTTGTTAACTTGCCGGACCACCAACTGAGAATCGCCCCGCACAATCAGCTTTCTGATCCCAAGTTCGGCCGCAATCCTGAGGCCGGCGAGCAAGCCTTCATATTCTGCAGTGTTGTTTGTCGCTTGCTCCCTGGGAAAGTGCATCTGGATAACATATTTGAGGTGCTCTCCGGTGGGCGCGATGAGTACCACGCCGGCACCGGCGCCTTGCAGCGAGAAGGCACCGTCAAAATACATTACCCATTCACTTGTCGCTTCTTGTACGGGTGCACTTGTTTCTTGAACTTCTTCTTCTGGTGTCGGGGTCCACTCAGCTATGAATTCTGCCAAAGCTCGGCTCTGTATGGTTGAAGTACTTTCAAACTTGAGTCCAAAGCTCGACAGCTCCAGTGCCCACTCGACGATCCTGCCTGTTGCTTCTGGATTGTGCAATATCCTCTTCAACGGAAAGCGAGTGACCACTGTTATCTCATGGGCTTGGAAGTAATGGCGCAGCTTTCTTGAGGCCATGAGGAGACCAAAAAGCAACTTTTGCACACCAGAGTACCTTGACCTAGCCCCCTGGAGAAGGGAACTTACAAAATACACTGGGCGCTGCACCATCTTCTTCCGCACTTCTCCTTGCTCCCGCGCAGAGTCTTCCTTGTCGGGACCAGGGCTTGTCGGGACAGCCCCCTGCTTGTCGCTGGATTCGCTTGCCGGTGGTGCTGACTCCTCGTCGGACTCCCTCTCCGCTACTAACGCAGCACTAACCACCTGGTTGGTTGCCGCTAAGTATAGCAACAACTTTTCCTATGGTCTAGGTGCGACAAGTATAGGAGTGGAAGACAGGTACCGTTTCAAATCCTGCAACGCCGCCTCCGCTTCCGGAGTCCACTTCATGGGACCTGCCTTCTTCAAGATTTTGAAGAAAGGTAGGGCGCGTTCTGCAGACTTTGAAATGAACCTACTGAGGGCAGCAACACAACCTGCAAGCCTTCTGACATCCTTGACGCGCTTCGGGGCCTCTATCTGCTCAATGGCTTTGATCTTGTCGGGGTTGGCTTCAATCCCCCTCTGTGATACAAAGAACCCGAGAAGCTTGCCGGAGGGGACTCCAAAGACGCACTTCTCGGGGTTCAACTTGAGCTGTATCCTGCGCAGGTTCTGAAATGTTTCTTCCAAGTCTTGAATCAGGGTTTCCTTGCTCTTGCTTTTCACCACGATGTCATCCATGTAAGCTTCTACATTCCTGTGGATCTGTGGCTCAAAAGCAGTGTACACTACCCTTGCAAAGGTTGAGCCTGCATTCTTCAGTCCAAATGGCATGCGTATGAAGCAATAAGTGCCACATGGAGTGATAAATGCAGTCTTCTCTTCATCTTCCTTGGCCATGAAAATCTGATGATAGCCTGAGTATGCATCAAGAAAGCAGAGTAGCTCACATCCGGCAGTGGAGTCAACGATCTGGTCAATGCGCGGCAAAGGGAATGGATCCTTGGGACATGCTTTATTGACATCGGTGAAGTCTATACACAGTCTCCACTTCCCGTTGGCCTTGCGCACGACGACTGGGTTTGCCAACCACGTCGGATGGATCACACCTCTAACTAGGCCCGCTGCTTCTAGCTTCTTGATTTCTTCGTTGATGAACTCTTGGCACTCCACGGCTTGCTTCCTCACTTTTTGCTTGATAGGCCGCGCATGAGGACAGACAGCAAGCTTGTGCTCAATCACCTTCCTGGGAACACCGGGGATGTCAGATGGTTGCCAGGCAAACACATAGACATTCGCCCGCAGGAAGGCAACGAGCGCGCTTTCCTATTTGCTGTCAAGGGTTGCACTGATGGTGAAGGTACCACCAGTGCCATCCTCCCTTGCGGACACTTTCTTGGTTGCCGGAGGAGCAGCCATTCCTTTCTTACTCTTGCCGGTGGAGCTCGATGGAACGTCCTCGACGGCAGCGCAGCACTCCGAAGAGGTGCGGTTGCCGGAGTGGGTCCCAGAGCACTTTCCGGACTTGGTCTTCGTCTTCTTCCCCCTGGGAGCTTCAGCGGCAAGGGTATCCTTCTCGGCCGCAGCTGCTGCATCCCGGTAAATCTTGTCGGCGCAAATAAGCGCATCCTTCTTGTCGCTATGGACAGTGATGACGCTTATCGGCCCCGGCATCTTCAGCACGTTGTAGGCATAGTGGGAAGCTGCCATGAACTTGGCGAGGGCAGGACGGCCAAGTATTCCATTGTAGGGCAATGGAATATCGGCGACGTCGAAAGTGATGCGCTCAGTCCTGAAGTTGAGCTCCCCGCCAAAGGTCACTGGCAGAGTGATCTTTCCCTTGGGCTTGCTCCTTCCCGGGTTGATTCCTTGGAATGAACCGGTCTCTTCGAGCTCGCCATCTTGAATCTGGAGTTTCTTGATCACAGCAGAGGAGATCAAGTTCAGCCCGGCCCCGCCGTCAACCAACATTTTGGTGACCTTGAGGTTGCGGATGGTGGGAGAAACCAGCATCGGCAAGCACCCGACCGCGGTGGTGCGGTCAGGGTGATCCTCAAGGTCAAAAACGATGGGCGTGCTGGACCATTTGAGGAGCCTGCGCGACTCCACGGGCGGCTCCGCTGCGTTTACCTCACGCACCCACTGCTTGAGTTGGCGGTGGGAGGTATGTAGGGAGGCTCCACCGTCGACGCACAGGACCTCCGTGGCCTTCTGGAACTCCTGCTCGCTGTTCTCGTCGTCCTCCATGTCTTCATCGTCGTCTTCGTCGTTGTCGCGGCCCCGGGGAGGTCGATCTCCTTGCCGCTGCTTAGCCTTGCCGCGGCGTCCTCCCCGGCCGTTGAACGGCCGCTTCTTGCTGGGCTCTTCCCCGCCACCTTGGGCCTTCTCCTTGTCGCGCCTCTCGTACTCAGCTTTTTGCTGCTCGACGAGGTACTCGACGCGCTTGCAGTTGGAGAGATCGTGACCCTTGGTGCGGTGAATCTTACAGTATTGCTTGTCGGAGCTACCCGGCTTGTCGGCCGCCGCTGCAGGGGCAGGCTCTTTGCCGGAGCCGCCAGTCTGCGCTTGCTTGGCGGGGGCCTCCTTGCCGGACTTCTCGACGGCAAGCACCTCCTTCTTGCCCTTCTTCCTGTTGTTCCGCCACCGGCTCTTCTTTGCCGGGGCGGCGTCGTCGCTGTCGCTTCCCCCTGCGCCAGCATCTTCCCCGGGGAGTCTCCTCCCCTCTTCTGCGCGTGCGCACTTGTCAGCAAGAGCATAGAGCTCGCTGACATCCCGAATCTTCGTCATCGCCATCTCCTCACGCATGCGGCGGTTACGCACGTTCTGATGGAACGCGCTGATAACCGCGGCAGGGTGAACGTCAGGGATATTGTGCTGCACCCGGCTGAAGCGTTGGATATACTTGCGCAGGGGCTCGCCCTCCTTCTGGGCCAAGATATGGAGATCGCTCTCCTGGCCATGGGGTTTGTGGCCGCCGGTGAAGGCGCCAACAAACTGGTGGCAGAGGTCGGCCCAAGAAGAGATGGAACCTTCCGGCAAGTGCATGAGCCACGAACGGACGTTCGGCTTTAGCACGAGCGGGAAGTAATTCGCCAAGATCTTCTCGTCGCGCCCCCCGGCAGCTTGCACTGCGATGGTGTAAACGCTGAGAAACTCCGAGGGGTGTGTCTTGCCGTCGTACTTCTCCGGTACGTCGGGCTTAAAATTCTTCATGCTGGGCCACTGGACGCGCCGCAGCTCGCGGGTGAACGCAGGGCAGCCTGCCGCGTACGGCAAGTCACCTGGTTCACCGGGCGCGTGCACGTCGACAGTGTTCCCAGCTCTCTTGTCGGATTGTCGCCGAGCTTCTCGGCGGCGCTCGATTGTGGTCCGAGCGTCTTCATCTCGCCGGTCGTCGAGGACCTGGCGCTGGTCCCGACGGGCCCGCGGGTCCGACGAGGCCGTGGAGCCGTCGTCGGGGTTGTTCCGGCGGGGCGGCGTCTTCTGCTTCTGCGGCGGGGAGTGCACGCTTGTCGCACCCCCGGCGGTCTTGTCGCCGATAGCCTTCGTCTTCTCAGCTTGTCACGGCCGTGAGGTCGACGGCTGCTGTGGAGAGTCGTTGTTGGCGAAGTCTATCAGGCTTCGGATGGTAGCCCTCCATTCTTCGGCCTTGTCGGCCGCCGGAGGAAAGTCGAGGAGCAGTTGCGCCCTTGCGAGCGCTTCCGCTGGAGTAGAGGGGAACGCGGGTGAGCAGTGCGAGGAGCGGGATACGCTCGGACTTCTAACAACGTTAGAAGGAGCGGGGTCCCGCGCCGGCGCCTTCGCTTTGCTTGTGCCCGGACGGGGGTCCGGGGCGTCCCGCGAGCCTCCAGTTTGGCCTTGCCCCAGCAAGCGGATACCACCTCCCGTGGTATGGCGCTGCTGGGTCGTCGTGTGCTGCGATGGACGCGGCGCGTCCACGGAGACCGAGGTTCGGTCGTCCGTCCTGTTCTTGGATCTGGTGGCGCCGTGAGTGTCCTCGCCGGCAACCACCCTTCCGACGGCGTCTCCCCCGCCCACCGTTGGCTCCGGTGGCGGCGGGTGAGACGCAGACGGGCCTCCGACCTCCGAAGCCTTCTTCTTCGGGGCCATGGAGTTGTCGCTGATGAAGTTGCTGATGAAGCTGGAGAGGTTGATGAAGAATGCGCCCGCGCGAACGCCGGATCAGGTTCGCACAACCTCGACGCCCCCTACCTGGCGCGCCAAAGATGTCGGGGGAAACTGTCCGCCACGAACACCTATGGGACCGGAGCCCCTTGTCTGTGCGGTACGAGGGCGGAGGGAGCACAAAGAGCGGATCGTAGCGAGCACGCGGGCAGTTTTACCCAGGTTCGGGCCGCGGTAGACGCGTAAAACCCTACTCCTGCTTGGTTGTGTATTGAGTTTGAGCGCTCGGGAGCTTGAAGAAGCAGCTACACCAAGCGCAAGAGTGATCTAGGTTCCGAACCCCCTCCACGTTGTGCATGGGCCTCCTTTTATAGTGCAAGGGGTCACCGACAGGTGTCAACGTAGGAGAAAGGGGTAAAAATGTAAAAGAGGTGGTAGTTGTAATAGTGCGGGAACAGTGGAGCTACAGTACAGAACAGTGGTCTATACCTACTTTAACAGTGGGGGACAAGGGCATTTAATGCCCGTCGCCGTCGACCCCAAAAGCTCCCGCCTTAGCGTCTCCTTCCGCCACGGCGACGGATCTATCACCGTGGAGTGCCACCGTGTACCCCAGGCTGCACAGCCATCCGCCACGCGTCCCCGGATAGGCTCCAGGGCGACGCGTGGGCCGATGAGCTGGAGCGCGGGCACACAGCGCAGCCTCCCCGGCAAGCACCTTGCCGGGGCCTCGTTCTTGCCGGGCCCGGGAGCTTGCCGCTCCCCGGGCCCCTTGCCGGGGCGCGTATAGCGCCGAGGCGATGTCTTCTAGTCTTCCTGGCAAGCTCCTCTTGCCAGGGTCTTGTGTTAGTGGGGCGGTCTCGAGCCTGGTACGGCCTTCCCGGCAAGCTCCTCTTGCCGGGGTCTCGGTCTTATGTCTTGTATACTTTGTTTTTGAATGGTTTAATAGGGAGCAGGAAGGTCTCCGGCGAGCACGCAGTAAACCTTACCGCGGGAAGCTGCAACTGCCCGTGCACAAGTTGGGGTACTGGGGTACCCCTACCTTAGTACACCGACACCTCCCCGGCAACGGCGCCAGAAATTCTTCTTGCTACTTCTCGAGCTTGCGTTGTATTCCATCGAAGAGGAAAGGATGATGCAGCACAGTAGCGTAAGTATTTCCCTCAGTTTTTGAGAACCAAGGTATCAATCCAGTAGGAGACCACGCGCGAGTCCCTCGCACCTGCACAAACAAATAAGAACTTTGCAGCCAACGCGATAAGGGGTTGTCAATCCCTTTACGGTCACTTATGAAAGTGAGATCTGATAGATAGGATAGTTTGATATTTTTGGTATTTTTGGATATAAGAACAGAAATTAAAAGGGGAAAAGTAAAGTAGATTGTAGATTGATATCTTGAGAATAGACCCGGGGGCCATAGTTTTCTCTAGTGGCTTCTCTCATGATAGCGGTATTCTACGGCGGGTAAACAAATTACTGTTGAGCAATTGATAGAAAAGCGAATACTTATGAGACTATCTAGGCATGATCATTATATATAGGCATCACGTCCGAGACAAGTAGATCGAAACGATTCTGCATCTACTACTATTACTCACACATCGACCGCTATCCAGCATGCATCTAGAGTATTAAGTTCATAAGAACAGAGTAACGCCTTAAGCAAGATGACTTTTTATCCCATCTACATGGGGCCCATGAGGCAGGGGGGCGCGGCCCCACCCTCGTGGGCTCCACTTGTGCCCTACTCCGTGGTTCTCAAGTCTCCCGTGTGTATTTTGCTCCAAAAATATCTCTCCCAAATTTTCATTCCGTTTGGACTCCGTTTGATATTCCTTTTCTGTAAAACCCTGAAATAGGCAAAAAAACAACAATCTGGACTAGGCCTTTGGGTTAATAGGTTAGTCCCAAAAATAATATAAAAGTGTATAACGAAGCCCATTAAACATCCAAAACATCATAAATAATAGCATGGAACTATAAAAAATTATAGATACTTTGGAGACGTATCAAACACATACGTCAAGATTTCTCACCAGAGCGATGAAGGGGCTGAGTAGTAAAAATAATTCCTACTCTCTGATATAACTAGACTCTAAAATAGTTTTTGCTAGACTCTACAATGGCCAACTACGATCAATCAAGGGGGCTCCTATGGTGGGTCGAGGCTTTGATACCAACTTTTCACGCCCAAGATGCGATTATATGCCAATCACGTGTTGAACTCGTGATTGGGGCACAACCGCATTTCGGGCGCTTAGCAAGATGACATCATTACATCATTCCATTTCATACATAGATGGGGATACATACAAGTCATACAACTCCACATGAATACGACATCACCATACAGAAGACATCCGACTACAAATGAAACACATGAAAAACACACGGCATCGATCATGCTATCCCAGGCTGCTGACCAGGACCCTATCCCAAGACTGACGAAGAAGAAGGAATCACTCCAACACAAGTAAACATCGCTCTCACGTCAAGTCATCGTAAACCTGCACCTGCCACTATTGTTGTAGTATCTGTGAGCCATGAGGACTCAGCAATCCCATAACCATGGGTATCAAGACTAGCAAAGCTTACTGGGTATGGAAAGGATAAGTGGTGAGGTTGTAGCAGCGGCTAAACATTTGTATGGTGGCTAACTTATGAGTACAAGAAAAATATGAGCATCTATGCCAATGGTCGCAACGAGTAATGACCACTAAGTGATCCTGAACTACCTATGAGTCAAACATAACCCCACCGTTTTCTCTTCCCAAACTAACTCGTAAAGAGACGGTCACGGTTACTCACGCGGTTGGTGTATTTTATTTCGGATCCTCTGTCAAGTTCTCTACAACCGGATATTAACAAATTCCAATCTGCCACATAACCGTGGACACGGCTTTTGAAAGATCATAACCCTATGGGGGTGTACCCACTTCGCCCATCACAAGCTCTCACGATCAGCAGAGGTAAAACCTCTTATCTTAGGGACAACCGATCAGACTTGGAATCCCGGTGCACAAGACATTTCGATAATGGTGAAACATGTCCAGCAAGACATCCTGGCATGCCGACACCCTGATAGTAGCCGCACGTATCTCGTCTCAGGACACGACGGATGAGCTATGGTTACAGCGACCAAATACCATAAGTTGCCAAGGGACGGCGCCGCAAGGTGCTCTAGGTTGGACCAATACTCATGTGGAGCACTGGCCCAGGGGTTGATTAAGAAAAGGTCCTCGGATAGCGCTAACTCCCTATGCAAGTTTTAGTTGTCATTAGGCAAATGGTAAAACCACTGTTGGGCCTTGCTGGAGGAGATTTATTCAAATCGAACTGTCAAGGGAGTCCCATAACCGCCACAGCGTTAGGAACACAAAATCAAGGGACATAACACCGTTTTATCGGTTTCTTAGGGAGGCATGAGTGGAACAAAACACCAAGCAAAAGGCCAAGCCTTCCACCCATTCCCAAATATATATATGTGCATTAATTATAGTAATAGATATTGTGATATTCCAAAATAATCATGTTTCAACATGGAGAAAACTTCATCTTCACCTGCAACTAACAACGATCTAAGAGGGGCTGAGCAAAGTGGTAACATAGCCAAGCAACTATTTGCTAGGATGGTGAAAAAGGTTAGAGGTTGTTTCATGGCATAAGGGGAGGCTTGATAAACAAGTGGTGGGTAGCGCGACATATAGCGAGAGCATAGAGACAACTAGGATAGCACTGATAGTAATAAGATCCAAGGTGACGGTCATCTTGCCTGAGATCCCGCCAAGAAGAAGAACGAGTCCATGAAGTAGACGAAGCCACGTAGACGAACCAAGCGTAGTCGTACAAATCCTCACAATCGCAACGAAACAAGAAGTAACGCAAAGAAGCAAACAACACGATAAAAACACCACACATAAACAAGACATGATGCTAAACCAAGTATGATGCATGATAAGGCTACATGATGATAATCATGGCAAGAGATAAAGCCTACAAGAACATCACACAAAGCAAGTTTAAATGAGGCCGGAAACAACATATAACAATTCCGGTAAGTCCTCATATGAAAATTTCGAAATTGGTCCAGATCTGAACAAATATTAAATTAGAGTTGTTAAACAACAATTTAAATTGCACCATGATGATCTACATGAATTTCTAGTCAACTTACATATAAAGTTCATTTAATTTGGAGCTACGGCCTAGAAGATATGAGCAAACCAAGTTAAACATGGCATTGATGCAAAATGCATTCAAACATCATGCACACACTCTCAAAGCATGGATGCAACATGACGTGATGCATGTACATGCAAAACCAAGCAAGTTTCATATAGTGCATACCCCAAATGGAGCCACGGTTCAACACATACACACGAAACAAGATTAAATGAGAAGTTGTCCAAAACAGCAACAAGGCACATTGCGAGCAACGTAACAACATGCTACAAGAACATGATAGGCACAAACATGGCATGCACTCAAAGTACAAATTACATGCTTCCAATATCAACAATGATCATGTTCATAGGCATCAAGAGTAATCCAACATGATCAAGGCAACAAGCAAACTTTATCACACAGATTATGACTGTGAAAAATAGAGAATATACATGAGCAGAGTTAATATGTTGACATATTGGAGGCAAGAAATAATTAAGCTACGACACAAGAACATGGCAAGCAAAAGCATGGCATGCTAGTACATAACCTGGAGCTCAAATAACACAACATGGTATATACATGGGAGCAACATGTTCATGGCATTCATGAAAACAAGATGCAAACATAATATAGGAGATTCTCAGACTTAATGAAAATCTGGGAATGCAACAACAACATTATGATGCTGACTTTGGAGGCACATAACAACAAGCATGGCAATTCTAATAAGCTTGCAAATGTCATGAACATGTAGTTGGCATGGCATACTCCAAATTATGCTATTGGCAGAACTCCATAGGATGCATAGATTGATTACAACATGCTTTGCCAATTTGAAAATGTTGTTGACAGGCTGACAAATATATTTCAAGCAAGTTGAGAGCAAGGAAACAACAAAATTACAGCAGGCTATAATTGCAAACAATGGCATGAATTGATATAGCATAACATGGAATTCAAGACATGGTCATTAGACATTCCAAAACATGCATGGATTCGAGTGTAGCATCAAGAAAACATGGTATCATAATATAACAGTTTCAGACTTAGCAGTTTTCAACAAGTCTTAGAAAACAACAAACCGTGAGTAGCTCACTTTGCAAGATTGTTCCACTCAACACAGGGCACATCATGACAAACAAATTACACCATTGCAAAGATGACATGATTATGCTCCTAAAACATGTAGACATGATGCTCAAACAAAAATCACACAAAAATATATGAAAAAGACAAATGAGCAAGTTATAAACTTTTGCAACAGGGGTAATCATGGCATAATGCACCCTAACATGTATGCAAATGTAACCATCATGAAGAGTCTCTGATATGAACAATTTCACATATCATACACTTCATTTGGACCAACATGCACAAAGTTACACCATGTTAAACATGCCTACATGTTGTTAACCAACAAAAAAGACTGAGCAGTAACATCACATAGCAGTTTTGCAACAAAGATTAAGACATCAAGATTAATCATTACATGCACACAAACTGCTCCAGCGTGTAGAGCAATCTTACACGAACAATTTGACATATTATGCACACAAAATGGAGCAACATGCACAATGTTATGGACCTCACAAGATGCACACATGAGATCAAAAATCTAGGACTTAGTGGGTTTTTTCACCTCGCGAAATCTGGACGGAGCGGAGCGGGACGGAGAGATCCGGGCGCGGGGCGTGGGTTAGGATCGAGGGATGGGTGGATCTCGTCCACCCAACCCGGATCCGGCCGGAGACAAAGCCGGTGGCGGCGGTGGTGGCCGGCCGCGACGGTCAGCAAGGCTGGTGGCGCGCGGGGCCGGTGGTGCAGTGCTCGGCGGCGGTTGAAGCGGCGGCCGGCGAGACGAGGTGAGACGGTGGCGGCGCGGTGCGCGATGCGACGAGGTTGGCGGCGGGCGATGGAGGCGTGGTGCGACGACGGTGGAGGCGCGGGCTCGGCGCGGGGGCACGTCCCGGAGCGGTGGTGGCGGAGCGGGCCGGGAGGGCGTGCCTCGGGCCGCGGCGGGCCCGGTGGTGCGGGGACGGAGAGAGAGGTGGCGGGGACGCGTGTCGGCCTGTGATTCACCGAGGGACGGCGGCGGACGCGTCCAGCCGGGACGGACGTGTCCGGCGGCGGTGGAGGAGCTCGGATTTTACCCGAAATTTGGACGAGGGGGGCTGTTTATATAGATTCTAGGAGCTAGGAGAGGGCTATTGAGGTGTGATTTTTTCCCACACGATCGTGATCCAACGATGAAGAGTGTGAGGGCGTTTAGATGGGCTAGTGGGCTGCTGTGAATGGGTGTTGAGCTGCAAGGAGAGAGGTGTCCGGCGGTTAATGCAGTTAACCGAAACGTCCTCGAAATGGAACGAAATTTGACAGGCACTCTACCTACACTATCACAAGACCGCACATCAACTTTCACCCCATTCCAAGAACTTTTTCGTCCACTCACAAAGTAAGGTTTCAGAGGTGCCGCGGGCGCGTACGAGTGTGTCTGGGGTCAGAACGGAGAACGGAAAGGACGAGGGGGCTCGTCAACTACAGACGGATGAAAGTTTTGAAAACTATGCAGATGAAATGCACATGATGACATGGCAAAGTGCAACACGCAAGCATATGACATGGCAAGGCAGCGAATAAGAGGGCGACACCTGGCGCATCGGTCTCGGGGTATTACAAGAAGGGACCCTGGAAGCTTCGGGACAAGACTAGAAGAGTCACGAGGGAACTACAAGTTTGCTAGGCGTGCCCCTGGGGGGCACCCTCGGGCTTGTGGGCACCCCCAGGCTTATGGGCCCCTGGTGACACCTCTTGTCCTAATTCCACTTCAATAAATTCCCAAATATTCCCAATACATCACAGAGCCAACCAAAACACTTTTTCGGCCACCGCAAGTTTCAGTTGTTCCTTTATCCCATCTGAAGGACTTCTCTGGTACTCCGCTGGAGGGGGAATCGATCACGGAGAGCTTCTACATCAACCTTGCTGTTGTTCCGATGATGTGCGAGAAGTTTACCACAGACCTACGGGTCCATAGCTAGTCGCTAGTGTTGACGCTCAAAAGTGGCACAATCGTAAAAGTTGCTTTAATCTATGTCAAGATTACTTCAAACTTGTGATTGGAAGTCACCATGAGATGGCTTTCTTTGAGAAGATCAAGATGGATATGAAAGTGGTCTAAAACGGAGTCCGGATGCAAAAGTTATGACAAATTCAGAGATGCTCATGGTGACACCAGATTAAAGAATGGCTTGAACCCCAATTAAGATGACTTCAAATGGAACAAGTTTCAACATGAAAGTTGTGCGTCTCGTCGAAACGGTCGATTTTGATATAAAAATCGTCCCAATCCGAGTTCGTATGCAAAGGTTACAGCCATCCGAACACCGCCCTGTCACAGAGCCATAAGTGGCGCGCCCCACCAGCCATGTGTCTGATGGGTAGCGCGAATAACAGCCTGTATTGCGTGACCGTTTTGGCCTAGCAGATGGCTTCAAATCGAAAAACGTTCAAAATGAAAGTTGTTCGTCTCGTCGAAACGGTCAAGATTTCTTTTGGGCTCTTTTCCATCGGAGGTTGTTTACCACCTCCAAAATTACCCGCAAGGTACAGCCAGTTTAAACCGAACAGTTTTGGAAAGTTCGGACAAAACCAATCCGAATTTGGCTAGGGTTTTGGACGTGAATCCAAGCCTTTTCCTTGCACGGGAAGTCCAGCCGCCTCTTATATACTCAAGGGGTGACGGCCGATTGAACAACAACACACAATCGCAAACGCATCTACAACTTTTTCATCTACGTTTTGTTCCTCCCTCGTTCTTACTCCCTCGTTCTTCGTCGTTATTCGTGTTGGAGAGCTGCGAATACCGAGGCTCTAGGGGCGGCTGGACCGACCTAGGGCAGCCCATAGCCGCCGCACTCCCGACGGGGTCCCTCCCGGGAGTGTAGGGTTTCGGGTCTTCAAAAGCTCTCGCCGGTCGACTTGCGAATCGCGCTTCCGGTGAGACTCCTTCGACGTGAGCTGCGGTGCACCACCCACGACGTCGAGGGTACACGTGACGCGTTCGTGTGCGAACACACTTTTTGGCGACTCC
Source organism: Secale cereale (assembly GCA_902687465.1). Classification (NCBI taxonomy): domain Eukaryota; kingdom Viridiplantae; phylum Streptophyta; class Magnoliopsida; order Poales; family Poaceae; genus Secale; species Secale cereale. Next base: position 505,040,528 of record LR738710.1, read on the forward strand.
GCTGGGGACAAAGATCAATCATCATAATCATCCATCATGTCTGGCAACGACAAGATCCCCAAACCCTCGGAAATCGACGCCGATAACATAATCAAGCCCAATTTTGAGGAGTTATCGGAGGAACATCGCGAAGCTTATGAGGAGTACAAGAAGGCACGTGAAGAGAAGGAGATGCAGGAGTTCCTTGCTATGTTCAAAAAGGATCGTCGAGGCAATATCACTCCGGTTGGAGAAATCAAGTTTCCTCCTCTTCATGATGAACAGGTTAAACCCTCAGTAAGTAATACCTTCTCTCCTAAGGTATGGGCTGAAATTGATAGTCGCATTACTGATAGCAATAATCTTTTATACCAAATTTTCTTGGAAAATAGTAATGCTATAAATAGTGTGCCTCAATCATCTAGTGGTAATGTTGGTGTGCCTGTTACCGCAGAAATCCCTATTCCAACTTTACCTATTTCATCGGCGCCCCCCGTGCCGATGAATTTTTATTCTATCCCCGCAAATCAAATTGTTGCTGCACCCATTAATCCTATCATGAGTATGCCATGTTCGGTGGTGACGCCGAACCAAACCCTACCTACAAGAGTAAACCCTATTAGATCACTGCAGAATTACAATTCGGCATGCATGCCACAATTCACACCTACAACTACTAACCCTACTCCTCCTATGCTACCGCCACAAGCTTCATCGTCCACCGTGGATGATGGTCTAGCTAATCTTAGAGGGGAGATGGCTAAGATGCTCCGAGAGAATTTTGGAGTTGATTTGCCAAGGAACCGTATTTATCAAAAGCCATATCTTGAATACTTTGATGCAATTCAATGCCCTCGGGATATAAAATTCCAGATTTTGTTAAGTTTAATGGAGAGGGCACAAAAACCACCTGGGAGCATGTTAGTCAATACTTGGCACAATTAGGTGAGGCAAGTTCACGGGATGAGTGGAGAGTACGTTATTTTCCTTTATCTTTAACCGGTACTGCTTTCTCGTGGTTTTCTGCGTTACCACCTGGTTCTATTACTACATGGTTTCACTTGGAACAAAAGTTTCATGATCACTTCTACAGTGGTGACAATGAGCTTAAGCTATCCCATCTTACATCAGTTAAGCAAAAGTATGATGAATCGGTCTCCAATTATGTCAAAAGATTCAGGGATACAAAAAACTGGTGCTATAGTTTGGTGATAACCGAGAGAGATTTGGCTGATCTTGTGCTTAGTGGTTTGAGAACTCACATTAGAGAAAGGCTAGAAGGATACGAGTTTTTAAATGTCAACCAAGTCTTGCAAAGGGCTTTGGCTCGAGAAAGCCGAAGCAAAGATCTTAAAGAGGTGCATAGATATAAAACTGATCGTTCTAAAATGAATATGGTTGAGTATGGTAGTGACCACTCGGACGATGAGGGTGATATTTATGCTACTGAATTTGTTTGGCCATCTAAGGCCAAACTATTTATTTGCAATGATTTAAAGCCGATTCATAAGAATCATGATGAAGAGATGAAATTTACTTTCAACATTACTAAGTGTGATAGAATATTTGATGCTTTGTTGCAAGCCAAGATTATTAGAATATCTCATACTTTACGCCGTTCGAAGAGCTGAAACGGCGTGCTTATTGCAAGTATCATAATTCTTTTTCTCATGCTACTAATGATTGTAATTTTTTTCGGCGACAGATACAATCGGCCATTAATGACGGACGATTGAATTTTTCTGAAATGCAAGTTGATAAGCACCCTTTCCCAATGAACACCATGGATTTGGAGGGGAAGAAGATGTTAATTCGGCCCAACATAGCCGAATCAGCTAATAAAAATAATATTGTCATTGGTGAGCCCAGGAAAAATGAGGAGAGCAACAAGGTCTTGGGGAGACAAGTTGTGCTTGACAAGCAACCCGGTGGCAAGGAGGTAATCAAGATCACCATCAAGAATCCTACACTCGGGGGGCAATCACAAGTGCAAGAGAACACTCATGTCAAATTTGTTAAGCCCAAGAGTCCAGAGGTTGGCAAGTGGAAGACGAATGAAACTAAAGTGCAGCGAAAGAGAATCAAGCCAACTTTTGATATCCTGTTGTCCAAGTATGCCAATCAAGCGGCCGGTTCTAGCTCTAACCCATCATCAAATTTGAAGCGCGCAAGATCACCTCCAAGGGAAGAATCTCATCATCACGCAAGGCCATATGGGTCATGGGCACCAGGACCATGGATGGCGCCGCCCCCCTATGCGCCATACTACATGGGAGGCTTCAATGGAGGATGGGGGCAGCCCCCAATGGCCCCTTATGCTTTTCATCCGGGATGGGCAGAAACAAGGAGGCCCGTTCATGAGAGGCTTTCTTATCCCACACGAGGCCGTTTGAACAATGGTGTCAATCGGCCAATGCAAGATAATCAAAAAAGGGTCAACCGGCAAGTGTGGCGTGCCAAATCACCAAGTGCTGAAATTTCAGAGCCTAGCAAGCAAAAGGAGAAGAATGCTAGTGGTGAAACTATTATGATAGGCACTAAAGAATTAATAATCAAAGAGCCGATTATTGTTGATAATCCGGCTGATTCTAATAAAGATGTGGCTGCGGTCCAGTAAGGCCCCATGGCTAATGATCATGATGCTAGCATAAGCAAGGCCAAGTCGAGGGATCCAAAATATACTCATCCTAAGTGGTGTCCTTCCGGTCTGACCAAGGCGCAAAAAAGGAGATTGCAGCGCATGAGATGTCATGAGAAGGAGGAACAAGAAGCAGAAAAGCTAAGGGATAAATTATTCAATGAAAGCCATCCCATGGTACCCCCAAAACAAGTGTGGAGGCCAAAGCAAAAGAACATTGCAGCTTCTACATTGATCACAGCAACACCTACACCACCAACGGAGGACGATGCGGCTACTATTACATCGTCCACTTTGCCTACTACTTCCCCTTCCCTTGAAGATATTTCGGAGTCAGTGAACATGCTTGCGGAAGGAGATGAAATGCTTGATTATGAGTCTAAACCAGTTCATGAAGGTATGGATATTAATATGGTGTATTACTTACCCGCTGGATTTCGTGCTATAGATGAAGAAGGGGAAGTAGCTCAGCTAGATTTTGGTCCTAAAAATGCTATATTCGAGAAGCCAAAAGAACTGGTGACGCACTTGAAGCCATTGTTCCTTAAAGGTCATATTAATGGATCGCTGGTTGCTAGAATGCTTGTCGATGGTGGTGCTGTGGTGGATCTTATGCCATATTCGGTCTTCAAAAAATTGGGGCTGCGTGATGAGGATTTAATAAAGACCAACATGATGCTTAATGGATTTGAAGGCAAAGAGAAAACTGAAGCCAAAGGTGTGATGTATGTGGAGCTTACGGTGGGAAGCAAAACTTTGGCTACCGCATTCTTTGTCGCCGAGGTGCAAGGTAACTACAATGTGATATTAGGCCGCGATTGGGTTCATGCGAACCAATGTGTGCCATCTACTATGCACCAGTTTTTGATTCAATGGGTTGATGATGAAGTAGAAGTCATTCATGCGGATAATTCGGCTTGTGTTACTTTGGCCGATGCATCGGTGGATTGGCAACATCCCAATGCTACTTGCTTGACGGGGCGCAACTTATCAGAATATGATTTTCTTAGCGCCACAAAAAGTGGTTTCGTGCCCGTTTCTTTAAAGCCGGTTGGCGATAATCGGCTCCAAGGTATGATGTATTTAAATGGATCCTAACTCAGAGTGGTTACAAAAGCGTCTTGTAGAATATCGGTCCAATGAGAACGATATGTATGAGTCCATAGAAGAGTTAGATGATATGGATAAGTTAGGACAAGGTTTTACATTGGCCGATCCATTAGAAGAGATAGATATAGGAGAAGGTTCAATTCCTAGGCCGACATTTGTAAACGAAAATTTAAGAGCTGATCATAAGGCTAAGTTGATCGAGCTATTGAAAGAATATGTTTGTTGCTTTGCATGGGAATATCATGAGATGCCGGGTTTAAGCCGAGAGCTAGTGGAGCATCGGTTACCTATAAAGGCCGGTTTTAGACCATACAAGCAATCGGCCAAAAAGTTTAATCCAAAAACGTATGACCGGATCAAGGAAGAGATCGGTTGTTTTCTTAAAGCTAATTTTATTAGACCTTGCAGGTATGCCGAGTGGATTTCTAACATTGTACCAGTAGAGAAGAAAGGCTCTGGCAAGTTGAGGGTGTGCATTGATTTCAGAGATTTGAATAGAGCTACACCTAAAGATGAGTATCCCATGCCAATAGCCGATATGCTTATTAATGATGCTTCTGGACATAAGGTCATTAGCTTTCTTGATGGTAATGCGGGGTATAACTAGATTTTTATGGCCGAAGAGGACATGTCCAAAACGGCTTTTCGATGTCCCGGTTTTATTGGTTTATTTGAGTGGACAGTGATGACCTTTGGATTAAAAAATGCCGGTGCCACGTATCAAAGGGCTATGAATTTAATTTTTCATGATTTGCTTGGTGTTATACTTGAGGTTTATATTGATGATATTGTTGTCAAAACGGATGCTTTCGAATCTCACATAGCCGACTTGTGTTTGGCTTTTGAAAGAATGAAGAAATATGGGCTGAAAATGAATCCTTTGAAGTGTGCCTTTGGTGTATCGGTTGGGAAGTTTCTGGGTTTCATTATTCATGAAGATGGCGTGGAAATTGATCCCAAAAATATAGAAGCTATACAGAAAGTAGGGGCTCCAACATGCAAGAGAGATATGCAAAAATTCCTTGGCAAGGTCAATTATTTGAGGAGGTTCATAGCCAATGTATCAGGGAAGGTTGATGCATTTACTCCTATCCTTCGGTTAAAGAATGATGTTGATTTTACTTGGGGGGGAAAACAGCAAGAGGCATTTGATATGATTAAGAAATATTTGTGCACTCCTCCGGTTATGAAAGCGCCCAGGCACAGGGAGCCATTTAGACTTTACGTTGCAGTGGAGGAAGGTGTTATTGGTGCTGTTTTGACTCAAGAGACCGAAGGAAAGGAGCATGCTATTACTTATTTGAGCCGACGGTTATTGGACGCCGAGACAAGGTATACATTTATTGAGAAACTATGCTTATGCTTATATTATGCTTGCACAAAATTGAGACATTATCTAGTGCCTAGTACTTGCATTATAGTTTGTCAAACTGATGTCATCAAATACATGTTGCATAGGCCAATTCTTAGTGGTAGAATTGGCAAGTGGGCTTATGCTTTAATTGAATATGATTTGGCTTATGAATCTCTGAAATCCATGAAAGGCCAAATTGTTGCTAATTTTATTGTTGAGCATCGTATTGTTGACAAGCATGATATTGATATAAACGTTGTCTCATTAGCACCATGGAGATTATATTTTGATGGTTCAATGTGTAGCAATGGCCAAGGTGTTGGTATTGTTTATATATCTCCTCATGGTGCTGTTTTTGAAGCCTCATGCCGCTTAGAATACTTTTGCACAAATAATCAAGCCGAATATGAAGCATTGTTATTCGTCTTAGAGATGTTGCTTGCCATAGGTGCTACACATATTGAGGCTTTTGGTGATTCGTTATTAGTAGTCCAACAAATATCCAAAGTCTTTCAATGTTTTGACGAATCACTTAATGTTTATCTTGATAAATGTCTAGATATAATTTCATATTTGGATTATTTTAGCATTGCTCATATATCTAGACATGACAATTGGAGAGCAAATGAGTTGGCACAACAAGCATCCAGCTATCATGTTGATCGTGGCATGTTTCATATTTCTCAAAGGCCGATGTCTAGTCTTGCCAACATAGGGGAGGCCGAACCGGAGCCCACCGTTTCGGCCACTAATGAAAAATTTAATGCAGGAGAAAATCAAGACTGGAGGAAACCCATTATCGATTATTTGTGTGATCCTAGTAAAAGGGTGGATAGGACTGTTCAGCGTATGGCTTTCAAATACACAATGAGAGATGATGGTCTCTATCGCCGAACGGTTGATGATGTTCTTTTAAAGTGCTTGGACGAGGACCAAGCGAGATTTTCTATGGGAGAGGTCCATGAAGGTATTTGTGGCACTCATCAGTCGGCTCCCAAGATGAAATGGCTATTACGACGTGCTGGGTTTTATTGGCCGACGATGGTTAATGATTGCTTCCGGTATTACAAAGGATGTGAAGCTTGTCAAAAGTTTGGTGATATTCAGTTGGCTCCCGCTGCTATGTTACATCCTATTATCAAGCCGTGGCCTTTTAGAGGTTGGGGATTAGACTTTATTGGAGAGATTCATCCTTCTTCTTCAAAGGGGCATCGGTTCGTGTTGGTGGCGACCGATTATTTCACTAAATGGTCTGAAGCAATACCACTCAAAAATATGACGCATACAGAGGTAATTCAATTCATAACTGAGCATATTATTCATAGATTCGGCATTCCTCAAACATTAACTACGGACCAAGGTTCATCCTTGATGTCACATCAAGTCAGAGAATTTGCTGAATCATATAAGATAAAGTTGCTCAATTCTTCTCCATATTATGCCCAAGCTAATGGACACGCTGAGTCTAGTAATAAAATATTAATCAAGCTCATCAAGAAGAAGATTGAGGATAATCCAAGGAGATGGCATGAGATATTGTCCGAAGCTTTGTGGGCACATAGGATCTTAAGGCATGGTGCTACAAAGGTGTCGGTGTACTAAGATAGGGGTACCTTAGTACCCCAACTTGTGCACGGGCAGTAGCAGCTTCCCGCGGCAGGGTCTACCACGTGCTTGCCGGAAACCTCTATGGTACTTATTAAGCCATTCAAAAACAAAGTATACAAGACAGAAGATCAAGGCCCCGACAAGTGGAGCTTGCCGGGAAGGCCGTCCCAGGCTCAAGACTATGTCATTAACACAAGACCCTGGCAAGATGAGCTTGCCAGGAAGACCAGAAGATTGTATATAGAAGACAAGCCCCGGCGCACTCTGCGCCCCGGCAAGACCCGGGGAGCGACAAGCTTCCCGGCCCGACAAGATCAAGACCCCGGCAAGGTGCTTGCCGGGGGAAGTTTGCACTGTGTGCCCGCGCTCCAGCTCATCCGCCCACGCGTCGCCCTGGGGCCCTTTTAGGGACGCGTGGCGGATGGCTGTGCAGCCTGGGGGACACGGTGGCACTCCACGGTGACGAGGCTATCGCCGTGGCGAACGGAGACGCAAGGGCGGGCGCTTTTGGGGTCGACGGTGATGGGCATTTAATGCTCTTGTCCCCCACTGTCAAGTTAGGTGATGACCACTGTTCATCCACTACCCATGTATTGTTCCCGCACTGTTACAACTACCACCAAAGTTACATTTTTGCCCTTCTTCTACGTTGACACCTGCCGGTGACCCCTTGAGCTATAAAAGGAGGCCCATGCACAACGTAGAAAGGGTTCGAAACCTAGATAGCTTACTCGCTCGGTGTAGCTAGTTCTTCAAGCTCCCGAGCTCGCAAACTCAATACAAACCAAGGCAGGAGTAGGGTTTTACGCGTCCGCGCGGCCCGAACCTGGGTAAACTGCCCGCGTGCTCTCCTCGATCCGCTCTTTGTGCTCCCTCCGCTCCCTCACCGCAACGACAAGGGGCTCCGGTCCCATAGGTGTTCGTGGTGGACAGTTTCCCCCGACATCTTTGGCGCGCCAGGTAGGGGGCGTCGAGGTTGTGCGAACCTGATCCGGCGTTCACGCGGGCGCATTCTTCATCAACCTCTCCAGCTTCATCAGCAACAGCAACATGGCCCCGAAGAAGAAGGCTTCGGAGGTCGCAGGCCCGTCCGCGTCTGTTCCGCCACCACCAGAACCGACGGTGGGCGGAGGAGACGCCGGCGGAAGGGTGGTCGCCGGCAAGGAAACTCGTGGCACCGCCAAGTCCAAGGACAAGACGGACGACCGAGCCTCGGTGTCCGTAGACGCGCCACGTCCATCTCAGCAGACGACCACCCAGCAGCGCCGTGGTACAGGAGGTACCATCCGCTTGCTGGGGCAAGGGCAAACCGGAGGATCGCGGGATGCTCCAGGCCATCGTCCTGGCACAAGCAAAGCGCGGTCGCCGGGGCGAGACCCTGCTCCTTCTAACCCTGTTAGAAGTCCGAGCATATCTCGCTCCTCGCACCGCTCGCCACCGCTCCCCTCCTCTCCAGCAGAAGCACTCGCAAGAGCGCAGCTGCTCCTCGATTTCCCTCCAGCGGCAGACAAGGCCGAAGACTGGAGGGCAACCATCCAGAGTCTGATCGCCTTCGCCAATAACGACACGCCGCAGCAGCCGGCGACCTCGCGGCCACGGCAAGTCGAGAAGACGAAGGCCGACGGCGACAAGACCGCCGGGGGTGCAACTACGGTGCACTCCCCGCCGCGGAAGCAGAAGACGCCTCCCCGCCGGATTAACGTCGACGACGACTCCACGGCGTCGTCGGATCCGCGGGCTCGTCGGGACCAGCGCCAAGTCCTTGACGATCGGCGGCAAGAAGATGCTCGAACTACGATCGAGCGCCGGCGGGAAGCCCGGCGACAATCTGATCAGCGTGCTGGGACCGCTGTCGACGCGCACGCGCCCGGTGAACCAGGCGACTTGCCGTACGCGGCAGGTTGCCCTGCGTTCACCCGCGAGCTGCGGCGTGTCCAGTGGCCCAGTATGAAAAACTTCAAGCCCGACGTACCCGAGAAGTACGACGGCAAGACGCACCCCTCGGAGTTCCTCAGTATCTACACCATCGCGGTGCAGGCTGCCGGGGGGCGCGACGAGAAGATACTGGCGAACTACTTCCCGCTGGTGCTTAAGCCGAACGTTCGTTCTTGGCTTATGCACTTGCCGGAAGGCTCTATTTCTTCATGGGCAGATTTGTGCCACCAATTTATTGGCGCCTTCACGGGCGGCCACAAACCCCACGGCCAGGAGAGTGATCTCCACATTCTGGCCCAGAAGGAAGGAGAACCTCTGCGCAAGTACATCCAACGCTTCAGCCGCGTGCAGCACAACATTCCCGACGTCCACCCCGCCGCGGTTATCAGTGCGTTCCACCAGAACGTGCGTAACCGTCGCATGCGGGAGGAGATGGCCATGACGAAGATCCGGGACGTCAGCGAGCTCTACGCTCTGGCTGACAAGTGCGCGCGCGCCGAAAAGGGGAGGAGACTCCCCGGGGAGGATGCTGAAGCAGGGGGAAGCGACAGCGAGGATGCCGCCCCGGCAAAGAAGAGCCGGCGGCGGAACAATAGAAAAAAGAAGAACAAGGAGGTACTTGTCGTCGAGAAGTCCGGCAAGGAGGCTCCCGCCAAGACAGCACAGGCTGGCGGCTCCGGCAAGGAGCCTGCCCCTGTAGCGGCAGCCGACAAGCCAGACGGCTCCGACAAGAAATATTGCAAGATCCACCGCACCAAGGGCCACGACCTTTCCAACTGCAAACGCGTCGAGTACCTCGTAGAGCAGCAGAAGGCTGAATACGAGCGGCGCGACAAGGAGAAGCCTCAAGGTGGCGGAGGAGAGCCAAGCAAGAAGCGGCCTTTCAATGGCCGGGGAGGACGCCGCGGCAAGGCCAAGCAGCGGCAAGGTGATCGACCTCCCCGGGGCCGCGACAAGGATAAAGAGGAAGACGACGACGACGCCATGGAGGAAGGCGATAACAGCGAGCAGGAGTTCCAGAAGGCCACAGAAGTACTGTGCGTCGACGGGGGCGCCTCTCTGCACACTTCCCACCGCCAACTCAAACAGTGGGTGCGGGAAGTAAACGCAGCAGAGCCGCCCGTTGAGTCGCGCAGGCTGCTGAAGTGGTCCAGCACGCCCATCATTTTTTATCTTGAGGACCACCCTGACCGCACCACAGCGGTCGGGTGCTTGCCGATGTTGGTCTCACCCACCATCCGCAACCTCAAGGTCACCAAAATGTTGGTTGACGGCGGGGCCGGGCTGAACTTGATCTCCTCAGCTGTGATCAAGAAACTCCAGATCCCAGATGGCGAGCTCGAAGAGACCGGTTCGTTCCAAGGAATAAACCCGGGAAGGAGCAAGCCCAAGGGGAAGATCACTCTGCCAGTGACCTTTGGCGGGGAGCTCAACTTCAGGACGGAGAGGATAACCTTTGATGTTGCCGATATCCCATTGCCATACAATAGGATACTTGGACGTCCTGCCCTCGCCAAGTACATGGCAGCTTCCCACTACGCCTACAATATACTCAAGATGCCGGGGCCGATAAGCGTCATCTCTGTCCATGGCGACAAGAAGGACGCGCTTATCTGCGCCGATAAGATCTACCGGGATGCAGCAGCCGCAGCGGAGAGCAACACACTTGCCGCTGAAGCTCTCGGGGGGAAGAAGACCAAGACCAAGTCCGGCAAGTGTAAGAAAGGGATGGCCGCTCCACCGGCAACCAAGAAGGTGTCCGCCAAGGAGGACGGCACTGGTGGTACCTTCACCATCAGTGCTACACTTGATAGCAAATAGGAAAGCGCGGTCGTTACCTTCCTGCGGGCGAATGTCGATGTGTTTGCGTGGCAACCATCTGATATCCCCGGCGTTCCCAGGAAGGTAATTGAGCACAAGCTTGCTGTTTGTCCTCATGCGCGGCTCATCAAGCAGAAGGTCAGGAAGCAAGCCGTGGAGCGTCAAGAATTCATTGCCGAAGAAATCAAGAAGTTGGAAGCAGCGGGCCTGGTTAGAGGCGTGATCCATCCGACGTGGTTAGCAAACCCAGTTGTCGTGCGTAAGGCTAACGGGAAGTGGAGACTGTGTATAGACTTCACCGATGTGAATAAAGCATGTCCCAAGGATCCATTTCCCTTGCCACGCATCGACCAGATTGTTGACTCCACTGCTGGATGTGAGCTGCTCTCCTTTCTTGATGCATATTCAGGCTACCACCAGATTTTTATGGCCAAGGAAGATGAAGAGAAGACTGCATTCATTACTCCATGTGGCACATATTGCTTCATTCGCATGCCTTTCGGATTGAAGAATGCAGGCTCAACATTTGCAAGGGTAGTGCACACTGCTTTTGAGCCACAGATCCACAGAAATGTAGAAGCTTACATGGATGACATAGTGGTGAAGAGCAAGAGCAAGGATACCCTAATCCAAGATTTGGAAGAAACTTTTGCAAATCTACGCAAGATCCAGCTTAAGTTGAACCCCGAGAAGTGCGTCTTTGGAGTCCCCTCCGGCAAGCTTCTCGGGTTCTTTGTGTCCCAGAGGGGGATTGAAGCTAATCCCGACAAGATTATAGCCATCGAGCAGATCGAAGCCCCGAAGCGCGTCAAGGACGTAAGGAGACTTGCAGGTTGTGTGGCTGCCCTCAGTAGGTTCATTTCAAAGTCTGCAGAACGCGCCCTGCCTTTCTTCAAGATTTTGAAGAAGGCAGGTCCTATGAAATGGACTCCGGAAGCGGAGGCGGCGCTGCAAGACTTGAAAGGATACCTATCCTCCACTCCAATACTTGTCGCACCTAGGCCACAAGAGAAGTTGCTGCTATACTTAGCAGCAACCAATCAAGTGGTTAGTGCTGCGTTAGTAGCGGAGAGGAAGGCCGACGAGGAGGCTACGTTACCGGCAAGCGAATCCAGCGACAAGCAGGGGGCTGCTCCGACAAGCTCTGGCCCCGACAAGGACAACTCTGCGCAGGAGCAAGGAGAAGTGCGGAAGAAGATGGTGCAGCGCCCGGTGTATTTTGTGAGCTCCCTCTTTTAGGGGGCTAGATCAAGATATTCCGGAGTGCAGAAGCTGCTTTTCGGCCTCCTCATGGCCTCGAGAAAGCTGCGCCATTACTTCCAAGCACACGAGATAACAGTGGTCACTCGCTTTCCGTTGAAGAGGATATTGCAGAACCCAGAAGCAACAGGCAGGATCGTCGAGTGGGCACTGGAACTGTCGAGTTTTGGTCTCAAGTTTGAAAGCACTTCAACTATACAGAGCAGAGCTTTGGCAGAGTTTATAGCTGAATGGACCCCAACGCCCGATGAAGAAGTTCCAGAGACAAGCGTACCCGTACAAGAAGCGACAAGCGAATGGGTGATGTACTTTGATGGTGCCTTCTCGCTGCAAGGCGCTGGAGCCGGTGTGGTACTCATAGCACCCACCGGAGAACACCTCAAGTATGTTATCCAGATGCACTTTCCCAGGGAACAGGCGACAAACAATACTGCTGAGTATGAAGGTCTGCTTGCCGGCCTTAGAATTGCAGCTGAACTTGGGATTAGGAAGCTAATTGTGCGGGGAGATTCTCAGTTGGTGGTCCGACAAGTCAACAAGAGTTACCAGAGCCCTTTGATGGAAGCTTATGTAGATGAAGTGAGAAAGCTTGAAGAGCACTTTGAAGGTTTACAGATGGAGCACGTCCCGAGAGCTCAGAATGATATAGCAGATGGCCTTTCAAAGTGTGCTGCAATGAAGTTACCTGTGGAACCAGGGACCTTCCTGCTCAAGCTGACTCAGCCATCCGTTACACCATCAAATGGGCAGCCCAAGAAGAGAAAGTTGGTCTCCGGCGACTACATGCCGGCGGATCTTCCTGAAGCCGCTGCCAAGGTCCCCAAGATTAACAACCAGAACGTTGAGGAACAGTTTGCTCCTGCATACCCAAAGGTCTGTACAGTTGAAGCAATCGTTCCCGACAAGCCTCGCCCCGGCGAGCTTGTCGGGGGACCATCAGCTCCAGCAGAACTAGAGGTTCTTGCCATGGAAGCTGGGGTTCCCGCAGCGGCCCTCATGCCTTTAGTCCTTGCCGTTGAGCCTCGGGCTCCAGCATGGGCACAGCAGATCGTCCGTTTTCTGCAAACCGGAGAACTTCCCGACGACCCAGCGGAGATAGAGAAAATAACCAGGCAGTCAAGTATGTACCAGTTCGTGGATAATGAATTGTACAGAAGAAGGCTCAATGGTGTCAAGTTGAAGTGCATTTCCAGAGAAGATGGACAGAAGCTGTTGGCAGAAATACATGGAGGCATATGTGGCCACCACATTGGCGCAAGGGCACTTGCCGGGAAAGCATTCCGGCAAGGGTTCTTTTGGCAAGAAGCCCTCCAAGATGCAACTCCACAAGTAACCAAGTGTGAAGCGTGCCAGTTCCATGCCAAACAAATTCATCAGCCAGCTCAAGCTCTCCAGACAATCCCTTTGTCCTGGCCCTTCTCGGTCTGGGGGCTCGATATCCTTGGCCCTTTCCCCCGTGCTGTCGGGGGCTTTGAGTACTTGTACGTAGCAATCGACAAGTTCACAAAGTGGCCAGAAGTGGAACCGGTGAGAAAGGTGACAGCACAGTCAGCGGTCAGGTTCTTCAGAGCAATTGTTTGCCGTTTCGGAATCCCTAACAGGATCATCACCGACAACGGTACGCAGTTCACTAGTTGCACCTTCATGCAGTACGTCCAAGACCTTGGCGCCAAGGTCTGCTTCGCTTCCGTTGCTCACCCGAGGAGCAATGGTCAAGCGGAGAGGGCCAATGCTGAAGTGCTGCGCGGGCTCAAGACGAGGACCTTTGACAGGCTGCGCAAGTGCGGAAGAAACTGGATAGAGGAGTTACCGGCGGCTCTTTGGTCAATCAGAACGACACCAAGTCGAGCCACCAGACAGACACCCTTTGCCCTTGTCTATGGGGCGGAGGCAGTTCTCCCCACGGAACTCGTATACGGATCTCCTCGAGTGCTCGCTTATGATGAGCTCGAGCAAGAGCAACTGCGACAAGATGATGCATTGCTCCTCGAGGAGGAACGTCTCCAGGCTGCTGTACGAGCTGCTCGATACCAGTAAGCCTTGCACCGCTACCATAGCCGCAAGGTCAAGGCCAGGAGTCTCGAGGAAGGCGACCTTGTTCTTCGGCGTGTTCAGTCCACCAAGAATTCCAACAAGTTCACGCCGAAGTGGGAAGGCCCTTATCGGGTGAGACAAGTCACAAGGCCCGGCGCTGTCCGCCTTGAAACCGAAGAAGGCTTACCGGTGAGTAACTCCTGGAACGTAGAGCATCTTCGAAAGTTTCACCCATAAGGCGCGGTTGCCGTGATCCGCTCCGGCAACCACCTTTTGTACGAGTTTTGCCGCTGTTGCATGTAATCCTTTGTACAAAGCCGGGCGCAGATCCCGTGCATCAGTAAAGCTTTGTGTTTTCGCACTATTTGCCATTCTCGTGCTTTTCTTTGTTATTTGCATGCATTATTTGGCATTTTGTGCAATACACATATCCGGTAAGCATTACCATGCCGAAGAACCCTATACTTGTTTCCTCTTCTCCTTTTTCTTCCTCCCTTAAGCAGAAGAAGCATTCCTCGCGCACAAGTTTGCCGGGGGGGGGGGAGGAGGTGGAGGATGAACCAAGTGCTGTTTAAGAAAGAGAAGCTTACCGGAGAACGAACAGACTATGAAAGCTAAGTTACCAGAATTCGAGCAGTTCAAATTTTTAAATTTTAGTTATCTTCCTTGAACAACCACACTTTGTATGGAAAACCTGTGCGCGGAGGAACCTACCCGTGGCTAGCCGCACCCTTGTCTTGTTTTCGAGTACGCTCAACGGCTTAAGAGAGCTGCGACAAGTGTCGCGCCCTTATTTCGTTTTCGAGTTCGCTCAACAAGCTAAGTGCGTTGCGACTAGCTGCGGCAAGGTTGCTTGCCGGTAAGGCCTTTGCCAGCAGGCTGCTCAGAGTCCAGCACTCAGCGCTCGCGACAAGGGTCCCTTGTCGGCAAGTTCCCTAAAAGCGTAGGGTAAAAAGCATACAAAGTAAAGGACCAAAACAAGGGAGATAACACTGCATCAATTGCTCGAAAATAAGATAAATATATTACAGAGATAACTTGTCGCAATAACTAATAGTTTCATGTTCATGGCACACTTTGCAGCAACAAAAGAAATGAGAAGAAAGAGGCCTAGTCTACGCGATCGCCTTCACGCCTGGAGATCTTGTTCACCTTGGCGATGATGTGGGCGACCTGCGCCTTCAGCACCTCCATATCAGCGTCGGCCGGCAAGCTGCGGAGGACGTTGACGAGATTTATACCAGGATTGCGGTAGATGATCTTCGTCAGGACGCGCTCCAAGGTACCCGCGCAGAGCTGGCGTGACTCCTCGGCCAGCTGCGCGGGGAGCTTCTCCTGAAGACTTGCGAGTGCCGGCGCGATCCCTCTGAAGAAGAGACTGAGCTTGGCGCTGTGCGGGAGATTTGGATCCGGAGAATATATGAGGTGTTCCACCCTTAGCGCCATCAGCTCCTTGTCGATGTTAGCAGCAGAAGCCACCAGATCTTCAGTCCATACTTCGACGGTCCGGCGGAAGTTGTTAGCAGAAGTGGCGGCGCTCTCCACCAGGCCTCGCTCCTTGCAGAGCTTGTTCTTCAGCTTGATTTCGCGATCCCGGACGGCGTCGAGTGAGTCTTTCAACGTGGAGACCTTCAGCTCCAGATCAGCAATTGAGTCCTTGGCGGCCTTGAGCTCGCCGCCTTGCTTGGGGAGGCGTACCTGGAGTTCTGAGTTGGTATGGGCGTCCTTCTCGCGCTCTAAGTTGAGCGTGGTGACCCTCTCCGTGCTCGCCTTCAGGAACTCCTCCAGCTGCGCCACCTTAGCCTCAAGGTCCTTCTTGGCGGTTTCCGCGGCGGCTGCGGCAGCTTTCGCCTCCTTCAACTCCCCGCCAAGGGCCTGCTCCCGGGCGGTAAGGTCTTCCTCGTGGGCGTCGAGGTCGACCTTCCGCTGGGTGAGCTCTCCTTCTCGCCGGGACAGCTCTTCGCCAACTAGTCGCTGCTGCTCCTCGGCCTCAGCTTTCTCCAAGAGGAACTCCTGCTGCTCTCCGGCAAGCCTCTCGCGCTCCTCCGCCAAGTCACGGAGGGCCCCTTGGTTGGCGGCGCGGAGGTCAGCAGCGCGCTTCTCCAGCTCCGCTCCAGCCTTGGAGGCGAGGGCTTCTCGGGAATCCAGCTTTACCTGCCTGGCCCGGTAAAGGGCCAGGAGCCGGTGAAGCAGCTTCTCCTCCTCGGGCTCGTCACTCCCGCCGGGCGCTTCAACGATCTTCAACCCCGCGGAGGCGAGGACCTCTCCATCAAAGGTCTCTCCCTCCTCGGGGGCTCGCGACGAAGACCCCCATGGCACTTGTATAAAGACGCCATTGGGGGCCTCAAGGTAGAAGCCCGACTGCTCCTTGCCGGCGGAGGGATCGGCGGCCGGCGCAGTGCTAGACGCTCCTGCCGCCTCCGGGCCGGCAGTGTGGCCGCCGTCCCCCTCCCCGGCCGCTGCGTCCGCAGTCGGGGCAGTCTCCTCAGCCGCAGGCTCATCGGCTCCTGCCATGTCTTCGATGACAGGGGCGTTGCCGTCGTCGCCCTGCGTGCCTTCCTCGCCGACGACCTCGGTCTCCATCCGGTCCGGCGCGGGAGGATCTAGAAGAAGAAGAAAAAGAAAAGAAAAAGTTCAAGCAAATATCCAAAAAAGACAAATCCAAGAAGACGAGGTTGCAAGACTTACCTTCGCGGATTTCGTCGACAACTGGCTCCCTCGCCGGGGAGTTCACCCTTGGCGGGGTGGCCACCCTCGCCGGGCTGTTCGCCCTTGGCGGGGTACTCGCCCTTGGAGGAGTACCCGCCCTTGGCGGAGCGCTCTCCCTCGCCGGAGAGTTCGTCCTTGGCGGGGACGGCGGGACCTGCGGCTCCTCGGGAGTAGTCTCCGGGCGCTCCTGCGGCTGCGGCTCCGTTTCTGCACAAGACAAGCAAGACAACAAAACATCAATACCAAGCTGGAACCTCAGGCGCGCCCGACAAGTAGGAAGTTCAAAACCAGACTTACGCTGGGGGCTGCGCTGGGGGCTGCTCCTCGGAGCAGCGGTTGGGTCCGGCAAGTCCGTCGCCGGCGTGTCCCCTGTCGCCGCGACGGGCGAGTCGTCCTTGACCACTACCACGGGAACCTTGGCCTTCTTCGCCACTCGCTGGGCCAGGGTCCTGAAATCAAAACAAGAACAAGATTAGAATCACCAAGAAGAAATCAAGTCAGAATTGAAGAAAATACAAGACACAAGTGCTTACTCCTCTTCCTCGTCGTCGTCGTCGCTCAGGGCGGAGAAGTCGAACTCCACCTGAGTTGCTCCGGCGCGAGGAGCAGGGGGAGAAGGCTCCCTCGGGCGCTTGGCGGTCCCCGGGGCTGGGGGCTGCGAAGACCCGGCCTCTGTTGACGCCGAGGCCAGGGGAGCAGGCGGAGCGGCCGCTCCGCTCTGGGAGGATCCTCCTCCGCTTGGCGCATGTGCGCGGGGCGCCTCCGTCGCGGTTTGGCTCGCTCTGGTGGCGCGCGCCGCCTGGCGGGCGGGCTGCTGTCGGGGCGCCTGCATCCTGATCGCTGTAGCCGCCTTGCGGAGGCGCTTCGGCGGTGTACGCTTGGGACTTGCCCGGGGCGGGGAGCTCTCCGAGGACGAGGAGACGTCGTCGTCGAGCCCCAGAGATCCACCAGTATCCTTGCCGGCTCCGGCGTCCTCCTCCTCCTCCTCGGCGGGCTCGCTAGGCCCGGCGCCTTGCCCTGCGGCCTGGTTCCCTCCGGCGGCTCCGCTCCCTCCGGCACCTCTGCTTCCTCTGACAACCTCGCCCCTTGCCGCGGCCTCGCTCACAATCCCGGGGATCCCAGCATGCCTCAGAGAGGGGACCCCGGCGAGCTCGTCGGGCGGGAGTTTGAGAAGTCTCCGAATCTCTGCCTCCGCTGCTTGGCACGATGCGTCCTCCACCTCTGCCTCCTCAACAGTGAACCCGAAGTCTCCTGCTGCTGCGGCTGCGCCGGCCTCTTCCACCCGGTCGGCGATATAGGCCAAATCCCGCTCCATGGTGTCCCGAGTGAGACCCTTGATCTCCTCAGAGTTCTTCGGCACCTCCACCAAGTTATCAAAGAAGCCCATGATGGCATCCGGCGTCGGCACTATCCAGGTGGGGTCGACGCCGTGAGAGTCACACGCAGGCATCATTGCGCGCAATGCGTCCCGGGCGGTGCTGTTGCATAGTGGTACTACTCCCCGGGGAGATCTAAACCACTCCGGGTGGGCCGGGTCGTGCTTGAAAAGCTCCCGGAGCATCCCCTTCAGCTCCAGCACCGTGAAGTTGTAATTCAGCCCCGGGCGCAACCTCATTATGTCCGCCGCATTGCCAAACTCCCATGCTGGCCTTTTCCTCTGTTGTAGGGGAGCGATGCGGCGGCGGAGGAAATCTGCTCCTACTTCTCCGATGGTCAACTTAGCTACCCGGAGACGAAGAATCCTAACGAGGGCAGCGTTGAGCTTGATGTCATGCGGAGCCAAATCGCTCCAGTCCCTGCCGCGCACTATGGCTGTGGTGCGCGGCGCTGTGAAAGGCTCCGGGTGGTCCTCCACTATCCAGCACCAATCCGCGCGCCACTCCTCCCACTTGCTGCGGAGCTCTCCTTGCATATAAGATTCCTTCTTGTTCAAGCGGAAGACCCAAGAGATGCCCCCGGAGAGGGGAGCGCCGGCCTCTGCTCTAGGCATGAAGAAATGCCGAAAGAGCGCTACGTTTGGATAGATCCCTATGTAGTTTTCGCACAGATGTGCGAAAACCGCCATCGTAAGGATGGCGTTGGGGGTGAAGTCTAAGAGATGAAGGCCGTAGGTGTTCATGATATCGCAGAAAAATTCAGAGAATGGAGGACACAGGCCGCAGTGGAAGAAGACAGCAAAGAAGAAATACCCGCTGGGGTACAGATCTCGGGCGGCGGCCGGGTAGACTCTGGTGCGGGGATGCGCCTTGGTCTCCTTGGCCCAGAACAGATAGTACTTGTTCCAGAGCTCCCGCGCGCTGAGCCTTGGAGCGAAGACGACGTTCCTCTTCCGCAGAGCGACAAGCTTTGTCGCCTGCTCGGATTTCTCCCTCTTGGTCTTCTCCGGTTTCGCCTTCTCGGCCTTCGGAGCCATGGCGGAGGCGGCGGAGGAAGGGACGAGAAGCTCGACGGCGCCGCGGATGCGGAAGAGGGCGGAGGAGATGAGGAGGCGGAGCGCAGAGGGGGATTTCTGGAGATGGAAGAAGCAATGAAGACGAAGTAAGGTAACGGCCCCTGCTTCCTCTGCTTTTAAGGAGGAAGTGGGGGACGCTCCGCATTTCCCATTAAAGAACGTGGCCACGATCTCCCCCACGACGCCGCAATCGACGCGTGCCGTTAGGGGGAGGGGATTCGGCGTGCCGCGGGCCGTGCGTGCCCGTGCACTGTTTTGGGCCTGGCCCAACAGCGCTCGGCACCGTGTGTGGCCCAGGCCCCGGGGCTCCTGTCGGTATACTAAGATAGGGGTACCTTAGTACCCCAACTTGTGCACGGGCAGTAGCAGCTTCCCGCGGCAGGGTCTACCACGTGCTTGCCGGAAACCTCTCTGGTACTTATTAAGCCATTCAAAAACAAAGTATACAAGACAGAAGATCAAGGCCCCGACAAGTGGAGCTTGCCGGGAAGGCCGTCCCAGGCTCAAGACTATGTCATTAACACAAGACCCTGGCAAGATGAGCTTGCCAGGAAGACCAGAAGATTGTATATAGAAGACAAGCCCCGGCGCACTCTGCGCCCCGGCAAGACCCGGGGAGCGACAAGCTTCTCGGCCCGACAAGATCAAGACCCCGGCAAGGTGCTTGCCGGGGGAAGTTTGCACTGTGTGCCCGCGCTCCAGCTCATCCGCCCACGCGTCGCCCTGGGGCCCTTCCAGGGACGCGTGGCGGATGGCTGTGCAGCCTGGGGGACACGGTGGCACTCCACGGTGACGAGGCTATCGCCGTGGCGAACGGAGACGCAAGGGCGGGCGCTTTTGGGGTCGACGGTGACGGGCATTTAATGCTCTTGTCCCCCACTGTCAAGTTAGGTGATGACCACTGTTCATCCACTACCCATGTACTGTTCCCGCACTGTTACAACTACCACCAAAGTTACATTTTTGCCCTTCTTCTACGTTGACACCTGTCGGTGACCCCTTGAGCTATAAAAGGAGGCCCATGCACAACGTAGAAAGGGTTCGAAACCTAGATAGCTTACTCGCTCGGTGCAGCTAGTTCTTCAAGCTCCCGAGCTCGCAAACTCAATACAAACCAAGGCAGGAGTATGGTTTTACGCGTCCGCGCGGCCCGAACCTGGGTAAACTACCCGCGTGCTCTCCTCGATCCGCTCTTTGTGCTCCCTCCGCTCCCTCACCGCAACGACAAGGGGCTTCGGTCCCATAGGTGTTCGTGGTGGACAGTTTCCCCCGACAAAAGGTGACTCCATATGAGCTCGTATATGGTCAGGAGGCCGTTTTACCAGTGGAAGTGAATTCGAATGCTTTGAGAATAGCCAAACAAAATGATTTGTCGGCTGTGGACTTCTATAATTTGATGATGGACAATATTGATGAAGTTGCCGATAAACGTTTAGTTGCTTTAAAGGCCATAGAGAGGGATAAGTTGAGGGTGGCAAGAGCTTACAATAAGAAGGTCAAGTTGAAGAATTTTCAAGTTGGCGATCTCGTGTGGAAGGTGATTCTACCAATTGGTTCAAGAGATAGAAAGTTCGGGAAGTGGTCTCCAAGTTGTGAAGGTCCTTTTAAGATTACAAGAGTGGTTTCCGGAAACTCATACTTGGTGGAATCCGTACAAGGCACATTATTACCTTGAGCTCTCAATGGCAAATATTTAAAGAAGTATCACCCAAGTGTGTGGCAAGAAGCCTAGATAGGCAAACGGCCGATATATAACTATCACACTTAGCATAAACATGGCCGATATATAATTATCGTCCTAAGCATATAAATGGCCGATGGGGTGTTGACATCGTCCTTAGAACCAACATGGTACAAATTATTTTTCGGCACGCTTGCTTTGCCGAAAAACAGGGGGGCATGTGTTCACGCTCAAAAGTGGCACAATCGTAAAAGTTGCTTTAATCTATGTCAAGATTACTTCAAACTTGTGATTGGAAGTCACCATGAGATGGCTTTCTTTGAGAAGATCAAGATGGATATGAAAGTGGTCTAAAACGGAGTCCAGATGCAAAAGTTATGACAAGTTTAGATATGCTCATGGTGACACCAGATTAAAAAATGGCTTGAAACCCAATTAAGATGACTTCAAATGGAAAAAGTTTCAACATGAAAGTTGTGCGTCTCGTTGAAACGGTCGATT
Organism: Secale cereale; assembly: GCA_902687465.1. Lineage (NCBI taxonomy): Eukaryota > Viridiplantae > Streptophyta > Magnoliopsida > Poales > Poaceae > Secale > Secale cereale. The sequence continues at coordinate 505,061,610 of LR738710.1, forward strand.
TTGGTATAAAAATCGTCCCAGTCCGAGTTCGTATGCAAAAGTTACAGCCATCCGAACACAGCCCTGTCACAGAGCCATAAGTGGCGCGCCCCACCAGCCATGTTTCTGATGGGTAGCGCGAATAACAGCCTGTATTGTGTGACCGTTTTGGCCTAGAAGATGGCTTCAAATCGAAAAACGTTCAACATGAAAGTTGTTCGTCTCGTTGAAACGGTCAAGATTTCTTTTGGACTCTTTTCCATCCGAGGTCGTTTACCACCCTCAAAATTACCCGCAAGATACAGCCAGTTTAAACCGAACAGTTTTGGAAAGTTCGGACAAAACCAATCCGAATTTGGCTAGGGTTTTGGACGTGAATCCAAGCCTTTTCCTTGCACGGGAAGTCCAGCCATCTCTTATATACTCAAGGGGTGACGGCCGATTGAACAACAACACACAGTCGCAAACGCATCTACAACTTTTTCATCTACGTTTTGTTCCTCCCTCGTTCTTGCTCCCTCGTTCTTCGTCGTTCTTCGTGTTGGAGAGCTGCGAATACCGAGGCTCTAGGGGCGGCTTGACCGACCTAGGGAAGCCCATAGCCTCCGCACTCCCCGACGGGGTCCCTGCCGGGAGTGTAGGGTTTCGGGTCTTCAAAAGCTCTCGCCGGTCGACTTGCGAATCGCGCTTCCGGTGCGACTACTTCGACGTGAGCTGCGGTGCACCACCCCCGACGTCGAGGGTACACGTGACGTGTTCATGTGCGAACAGCTAGATGGTCTCTTCTCTCTCTCTCTCTCTCCCTCTCTCTCTGATCTTCAATACAATGTTCCCTCGATGTTCTTGGAGATCTATTCGATGCAATCTTCTTTTGTGGTGTGGTTGTTGGGATTCGATGAATTGTGGGCTTATGATCAGATTATTCATGCGTATTATTTGAGTATTTTCTGAATTCTTATACACATGATTATTATAGCTTTGTATTTCTCTCTATTCTATTAGTTTGGTTTAGCCAACTAGATTGATTATCTTGCAATGGGATATGTGCTGTGTGATCGGTTCAATCTTGCGGTGCTCAATCCCAGTGACATAAAGGTACATGCCATGTATTTTTATCATTCTCGTTGAGGATAAAAGATGGGGTGTATTCATATTGATTGGGTTTACTTTGTCTACATCATGTCATCTTGCTTAAGATGTTACTCTGTTTTTATGAACTTAATACCCTAGATGCATGCTGGATAGCAATCGATGGGTGGAGCAATAGTAGTAGATGCAGGTGTGAGTTAGTATACTTGTCTCGGACATGATGCCTATATACATGATCATTGCCTTGAATGTCGTTATAACTATGCTCTTTTCTATCAATTGCCCAACAGTAATTTGTTTACCCATCGTATGTTTTTTGTTCGAGAGAGAAACCTCTAGTGAATACTATGGCCCCCAGGTATACTTTTATCATATATTAAATCCAAAACTATCAGATTTGATCCTTGCTAATAACTGACAAGGGGATTGACAATCCCCTGGATCATGTTGGGTGCAAGTATTTGCTCTTTTGTGTGTAGGTGTTGTTCACGAGGTTACGCGTGGTTCTCCTACTGGATTGATAACCTTGGTTCTTAACTTAGGGAAATACTTATCTCTATTGTTGCTACTTGTGAGGTGCATTGGGATTTCCCCAAAGAGGAAAGGATGATGCAGTACAGTAGAGATAAGTATTTCCCTCAATTAACAACCAAGGTTATCAATCCAGTAATAGAACCACACGACACCTCGTGAACAATACCTACACACAAAATAACAAATACTGGCACCCAATGCAAACAAAGGCTTGTCAATCCCTTGCCGGTTAATTACAAGGATCAAATCTCGTAGTGATAGATAGATAAACAAAACACAAAATAAAAGAAAAGTAAATAAATTGCAGCAAGGTAGTTTTAGATTTTAATATTGGGTTTTCTATTTCTGTGCCTCACTTCCCTTAGTCCTCCTAAGTTTTGCCCGAGCACACTTGTTTTCTCACTTTTGCCCTCCACCGTGCCACCCACACTGACCCATGCCCAAACGGGGTTTTGTCATTGGTCAAGGGGAGTTGACTATTTGTCGGCGCTAAAACTAACGCGTGGGGCACACCGTGACAGGTGGCCCTCTCACAATCGATAGTGTGCGTGCTTGCATGCATCAGTAGTCCCATCGCGGCCACATTGGCCCTTTCACACATGGGCAACACACACCACTTGGTTTCCCATGCAACGAATTGTGTCGCCGATGTTCCCGACATGCGTCTATTAATGCATTTGATAGCCGTGCGGGCGCACACCGGCATGCACCCATTCTTGTCCCAATCCCCTCCCCTCCCCTCGCCGCCCCACAACATTCTCCATCGTGCGCCTATTAAAACCTAACAACCTTCCCTATCCAGCAGCTGCAACAATGTCCAGCCACAATGGAAGTCGCGCGTATGTCTGTCCCGGCCTGTCGCGCGCCCTCCAAGTCAAAGAGGCATCGCTCCACACCCGCTGCAGCGTCATGGTGCCACCAGACACATGCCTGTCGTCCGTATGGCACTAGAGCGCCAGGGGCTCGTGGTGGAGCCTGTCCCCACCGTCGGCACGCCAACCATGTCACGCACAATAAGCGACTTTAGGAAAACCCTACCGTTTGTAGAGCAGTCGCAGTAGTGCTATGCGCTCGACAACCAGCGGTGGCCAGAGATCCTGGCGACGGAGAAGGCTGCCCGCATCAAGCACTATGATGGCCACCACCCGCCGCCGCGTCACAACATTGATGAGAGTACACCTTCTGGGAAGGTCATTCCTTCCATGATGCCATGCCCGCGTGCCGCCCCCAGCTCGGCCTGCATGAGGGCGAATGGGTTTCACCGCCTCGAGCCACAGCTCGATCCACGCTGATGGTCACGCCCACATTTGGGGGCGGCGCCGGCACCAACGGTAGCAGGGGCCCGTGTGTGCCAAAGGAGGAGCTAGCGATGCCAAGGACAAGCTCGCAAGCCCCCCTGCGCCTTCCCTAGCCAAAGGTGGGGACAAGCTCGCGCGCCCCCTGCTCGTGCCCAAGCTGGAGTCGGGGAATAGCTTGTGTTCCCCCATACTCATGCCCAAGCCCGAGCACAGGTCGAGCTCGCGCAGCCCCCCGCGGCGAGGTCACGCCGCCCCCTGTGCATTCCCAAGCCGGAGCCAGAGTCAGAGTCAAAACAGTTGGCGTAGTATAGGGGGCGGTGGCCAGCGAGCTTGGTAGCCTTGAAGACCTGCCGGGGCTACTCCTAGCACTGCTCGAATCGATAAAGCGGCTGCAGTGCCACCTCGATGACCTGGTGGACTCGCTCGGCCTGCAACAGGCGGTCGTCACGTTGGTGGCTGATGTCACCATCGACCTCGTGCAATGACGACAGGAACAAAAAGGAGGAGGAAGATGACGACGAGGACATCTCCAGCATCCTTAGCGTCTCTGACGTGGACGATGATGATCAGTAGCTTTGTTTAGGTTTATGTATGTACAAATTTAAAACATTGAATGAATTTTGTGTTGTTTGAATGTCCAATTTCAATGTTTTTATCTATGGATGTTTGAATTTCCAATTTGTGTCATGTTTTCTTGTGTGTGACTAGTGGTGAGCCAAATTTCATGAAGATGCAAAAATAATTGGGTGTGTTCAATCTAACAGTGTCAATTTTGTAAAGGCTTTTTTCAGACTTGTTGTATTGCAAGTTTAGTATTAGGGTATTTTACATCTGTGTCCCAAAATGGAGCCCACTACTCATATTTTCCCCTAATTTTGAAGCCTGCTCAAATTTGCCCCTCATCTACTATGTGCACTTATGGAAATGCCCCTATGTGCCATTATCGTCCGATCGAAGCCGGTCAAAGTTCTTTGACCGTCCTGAAAAAATAGCAAAAAAAAAACTAAAAATTTGAAAATTTGTGGGATCAAAGATACCCGGGTTTTCAAGATGCATGCAAATTTTCGTATGGTTTGAACATTCCAGGAGCTCGTGGTAAAGAAAAAACAGTAAATATGTACGCCTATGAATAGCAATTTAAAAAATAGCAAGAAAATTCAGAAAAATGTGAAATTTATTGGCATCAAAGAGGCTTGGTTCCGCAAGGTGTGTGCAATGTTTTGTTGGGTTTGGACACTGTAGTAGCACAGTGAGAAAAAAAAAATTTTTTGGGGAAAAAACTTTGGAAAAAATGACTATTTTGTTTTATTTGCTAGAGTTCCTCACATGTCATTTGATCACAAGAACTTGCAAGAACCTTGTGCACCCAAGCCTCTTTGATGCAAAAAATCATATTTTTTTGAATTTTCATGCTATTTTATTTCAAATTTACTGTTCACAAGTATACAGAGTAACTACTTTTCCTCTCCACGAGCTCCTCGAATGTCCAAATAGCACGAAAATTTGCACGCACCTTGTGCACAAGAGTATCTTCGATCCCACAAAATTTTAGATTTTCTAGATTTTTTGCCATTTTTTTCAGGACGGTCAAAGCCCTTTGACCGGAAGGTAACGACGCGGAAGGGCATTTCTGTAAGAGTGCCTAACGACAGAGGGCCAAATTTGTGCAGGCTTCAAAATTAGGGGCAAATCTGAGTAGGTGGTTCGAGTTAGGGACAGAAATGCAAATGGCCCTTAGTATTTTTCCTACAAACCAGGCACATAAGATGGCTTAGTGTAAAGATATTTGAATTTTTTAGCCTTTTATGATTTTCTTTGTTTTTTTCAAACTTGGGTCAAACTTGTAGTGTTGACCATTCATACAAAATGGTTTGGAATTGCTACTTGCCTTGTCCAAGTTCATCCAACACCAATATTGTAGCATAAAATGATTTTCAAAAATTTTAGGAGCAATCTACATCACACTTGTAGTGCAAATTTGTGCCTTCTCGAATAATTCAATGAAATTCAACTAAATGCATGGAATATAGCAATATTGCTCTGAATTTGCTAAAACCTGGTCAGTGCCCATCCAATGTAGCCTGCTTCTGATGAAAAATGAAATGGAACGAATTTCACAATTATTTAAGGCACTTCCTTCATAAAGAAAAGCCATTTGATGGGCTTGGAAAATGAAAAATTATTTTTTATTACAAAATAATTGCAAATTCCTATGAAACATTGTTCACTATTGTTACAACAGTAGTTGTGCCAAATTTTGGCATGTTATCATGGATCTTGCCATGTATGATACCATTTCCATGTGCATGTGGCCATGATTTCCACACAAGTCCATAGTAGATAGGCAATTTTGAAAAGGTTTTTTTCAGGCCTGTTGTATTGCACGTTTAGTATTTTCCCACAAACCAGTGTACATAAGATGGCTCAGTGCAAAGGCATTTGAATTTTTGAGCCTTTTTTCATTTTCTTTGTTTGTTTAAACTTGGGTCAAACTTGAAGTGTTGGTTTGTAATTGCTACTTGCTTGTCCCAAGTTCATCCAACAACAATATTGTAGCATAAAATGATTTTTCAATTTTTTAGGAGCAATCTACATCACACCTGTAGTGCAAATTTGGGCCTTCTTGAATAATTCAATGAATTCAACTAAATGCATGGAATATAGCAATATTGCTCTGAAATTGCTGAAACCTGGTGAGTGCCCATCCAATTTGGCCTACTTCTGATGAAAAATTAAATGGGATAAATTTCAAAATTATTTATGGGACTTCCTTCACAAAGAAAAGCCATTTCATGGGCTTGGAAAATGTAAAATTATTTTTTTATTAAAAAATAATTACAAATTCCTATGAAAAAATATCCACTGTGGTTACGCCAATAGTTGTGCCAAATTTGGGCATGTTATCATGATTTTTTTCATGTATGCGACCATTTCCATGTGCATGTGCCATGATTTCGACACAAGTCCATTCTTTTTTTGACCAAGAAACAATAGGGGAAAACCCCTACTACAAATCATTTTCCATTTATCATGTAAAAATAACTTTACATAGAGGTCTCATATGTACAAAGAAAAGGAGAAAATGGAAGAGAAATAAAGGAAATGCTTAAACACACTCTAGCTAGGATAACATGCCCTCTCTGATGCTTGGTTTTGCTCTGATAGTGGTATCATGGAATGTGACAATGAATTCTTGCTTGCATTGGTTGATGGAGCAATCAATATTTTCAAATATTTCACCATTCATCTGATTCCATATACTCCAACAGCCTATAGTCATGATTTCCATAAATAAGTCAAGCTGGTATCTGTGATTGGCATTAATGATCATGTTGTGGATGCAATTTTCAGTATTGAATTCAATGTTGATGCTCCACCAAAACCCCTGACTGAAATGACAGCTGAAGAAAAGGTGCATAAGATCTTCCATAGGTTGATCTCCACATAGGGAACATATAGTGCAATTAAATGGGAATTGTTTCCTTGTGAGCAAATCACAAGTATTGATTATTTCCTAAAGCATAAGCCATATGAAGAATTTGTGTTTGGGCATGCAAAAACTTTTCCATATCCACTGAATGGGTTTTGGTGCTTGACCAGTCCCCATCTAAATATTGTATACTTTCCTAGTATTACATATACTATTGCCCCATTTGAAATTCCATGTATCCTGCTGATCAGATTCTCTTATACCATTTCAAGATATGCAGTAAGCTAATGGTGTCGTTGATGGGTAATAAGGGACAGTCGTAATTGAAACATTGTAATGTATGATTCCATATTTTCGGCCTTCTGAATTGAGATCTTATTGTCTAGAGCAAAAGAATGTAATTCAGTGAATTTGTTTGCAGCAGTGTTGCCATTCCATATGTCATACCATAAAAGAGCAGTGTTAGCTCTGATTATGTTGCATGTGGTCATGCTCCTATATATGTCATATAGACTCAGAATATCTCTCCATCAAAAAGATCCTTTAATTTTACAAGCATGTGGTACTTCATTGTTTGAATAGTAAGCCTGCCATATGAGTTTGACCCAGGAAACATTTGCCTGATTGTAGAATTTAAGTAGTTGCTAGATTAGAAGTGCAATGTTTTTCATTCTCAAGTTTAATATGCCAAGTCCTCCCTAGATTTTTGGTTTGCATATCGTGCTCCAGCTAGCAAGATAATTTCCTTTTCTGTCAATATCATTTCCATGCCATAATTTTTTTCCGCTTGATTTGTTAACATGATCCAGAACAATTATGTGGATTTTGAAGGTGCACGTGGAAAATATGGGCATGGCTGCAATTACTGAATTGACATATGTTAACCTGCGAGCATAGTTCATGAAATTGGCAACACCGGGTATTTTTTCGTCAATTTTTACAATAACAGGAATAAGATCTTGGAAAGAACGTTTGGTGGTGCCCAGCGGGAGTCCAAGGTAGTGAATGGGAGTGTTTCAACTTTGCATCCAAAATTTTCAGTCAGTATATTGATATGAGCAGTGTACACAAGAGCATTGTAGATAGGAAATTTTGTGAAGGTATTTTTTAGACTTGTTGTATTGCAAGTTTAGCATTTTTTCCCACAAACCAACGCACATAAAATGGCTCATTACAAAGACATTTGAATTTTTGAGCCATTTTTCATTTTATTTATTTTTTAAACTTGTGTCAAACTTGCAATGTTGACCATTCAACAAAATGGTTTGGAATTACTACTTGCCTTGTCCCAAGTTCATCCATCACCAATATTGCAGCATACATTGATTTTTCAAGAATTTCAGGAGCAATCTACATCACACTTGTAATGCAAATTTGGGCCTTCTCGGATAATTCAAGGAAATTCAACTAAATGAATGGAATATAGCAATATTTCTATGAAATTGTTGAAACTTGGCCAGTGCCCATCCACTGTGGTCTACTTCTGATGAAAAATGAAATGGAACCAATTTGAAAATTATTTAAGGCACTCACCTCACAAAGAAAAGCCATTTCATGGGCTTGGAAAATGAAAAATTATTTTTTATTACAAAATAATTGCAAATTCCAATGAAACATTGTCCACTATGGTTACACCAATACTTGTGCCAAATTTGGGCATGTTATCATGGATTTTTCAATGTATGAGACAATTTCCATGTGCATGTGCCATGATTTCCACACAAGTCCATAGTAGATAGGCAATTTTGTGAAGGTTTTGTTCCAGGCCTGTTGTATTGCAAGTTTAGTATTTTCGCACAAACTAGTGCACATAAGATGGCTCACTTCATAGTCATTTGAATTTTTTAGACCTTTTCATTTTGTCATAAAAAATGGTTTGGAATTGCTACTTGCCTTGTCCCAAGTTCATCCTACACCAATATAGTAGCATAAAATGATTTATTTTCTTCAAAAAAAATCAGGAGCAATCTACATTACACTTGCAGTGCAAATTTGGGTGTTCTCGGATTATTCAACGAAATTCAACTAAATGCATGGAACATAGCAATATTACTCTGAAAGTGCTGAAACTTGGTCAGTGCCCATCCAATGTGGCCTGCTTCTAATGAAAAATGAAATGGAAAAAATTTCCAAAATTATTTAAGGCACTTCATTCACAAAGAAACGACATTTCATGGGCTTGGGAAATGGAAAATTAATTTCCGTGGCATGATTTTTAACTAATTTCTGTTGCCTACATTTGTTACGTTGTTTGTCCCAAGTTCATTCAGCAATCCAATATTATGTACTAAACTAATTTGGTTGACTAAAGTGCATCTACCGCACCAAATGGCTTGAAAATAACTATTAACACCCGAATGGTATACTACATATAGTGAGTAAACGGTAGGTTTATGCCTCGCTTCATTCAGTGCATAAAATGGTGAGGACTATTTCAAAAATCACGTACACATACTTGGTCGGTTTGCTCTTGCGCCTTTCTTTGAGCGTGTGATCTCTGGTTTGTGTACTCTTCCTTGCTTAATAAACCACCTCTTTTTTCCTTTTTGCACAACCGCTGACAAAGGTGTCCCACAAGCCAGTAACTATGACCACCACCTACGACCGCACATCCGCTAATAGAGGTGTCCCACGTGCTAGTAACAGCGGCCACCACCTACGGTCGTGCAACCGCTGACAGAGGTGCCCCATAAGTCAGAATATGTGCCCGCCATCTAGGCATCTACGACCGTGTAGCCGCTTACAGAGGTGTCCAATAAATCATACTATGCGCCCACCATCTATGAGCCTGCAACCGCTGATTAAGGTGCCCACTATCTACAAGCACGCAGCCACTGACAGAGGTGTCCCACAAGTGAGTATATGCATAAACCATCTACGAGTGGGCAACCGCTGACAGGGGTTTTTCATGAGTCAGAAACCACGCCCATTAATAGTCGAAGGCTTTAACCCGATGGAAAAATCCCGTTTGGGCACTTGCGAGGGTGGGTCGCGCGGTGGAGGGGAAAATTGAGGACTGCCTTAAAGCATGGGCAAAACCAAGGAGGACTAAGGGAACAGGGGTACATAAATAGAGATCCCTTTAATATATAATGAAGATAGACCCCAGGGCCATAGTTTTCCCAAGAGGATTTTCTCTCAAACAAAAGCAAACAGTGGATAAACAAATTACTATTGGGCAATTGATATGAAAGAGAATAATGACGATACCCAAGGCAATTATCATGTATATAGGCATCACGTCCGAGACAAGTAGACCGACTCCTGCCTCCATCTACTACTACTCCAGACATTGACCGCTATCCAGCATGTGCTACTTCTTGAGCTTGCGTTGATTTTTCCCTTGAAGAGGAAAGGGTGATGCAGCAAAGTAGAGATAAGTATTTCCGCCAGTTCAGAACCAAGGTATCAATCTAGTAGGAGACACAACCAAATCTCCAATCTATGCACCCGCACAAACTAATAAACACTTGCACACAACGTGAAAAAGGGGTTGTCAATCCCTTCACGGTCACGAACAAGAGCGAAATCTGATAGTGATATATTTAAAACTAAAGTAAAAAAGCTAAATAAACTAAACACAAAATAATTGCAACAAGATATTTTTGGATTTTTGGTTTTATAGATCTGAAAATATATCAAGGAAAATCGACCCGGAGCCATAGGTTTCACTAGAGGTTTCTCTCTCGAAGAAAGCATATGATGGGTAAACAATTTACTGTCGAGCAATTGATAGAAAAGAGCAAAGTTATGACGATATCAAAGGAAATGATTATGAATATACGCATCACAACGGTGACAAGTAGACTGACTCTTTCCTCCATCTACTGCTATTACTTCACTCATTGACCGCTATCCAGCATGCATCTAGAGTATTAAGTTAAAACAGAGTAACGCCTTAAGCAAGATGACATGATGTAGAGAGATAAACTCGTGCAATATGATATAAACCCCATCCTTTTATCCTTAATGGAAACAACACAATGCGTGCCTCGCTACCCCTACTATGTCACTGGGTGAGGAGACCACAAGATTGAACCCATCACAAATCACCTCTCCCATTGCAAGAAAAACCACTCTAGTTGGCCAAGCCAATTCGATAGATCAGAGGAAAATACAAAGCTATATTAATCATGTATAAAAGAGTTCAGAGAAGACTCAAATAATATTCATAGATAATTTGATCATAAATCCATAATTCATCAGATCTCGAGAAACACACTACAAAATAAGATTACATCAAATAGATCTGCAAGAACATCAAGGAGAACATTGTATTGAAGTTCAAAGAGAGAGAGAGAGAGAGAAGAAGCCATCTAGCTACTAGATATGGACCCGTATTATGTGGTAACTACTCACACATAATCAGAGGGGCAGCAAGGTTGATGTAGGTGCCCTCCGTGATTGAATCCCCCTCCAGTAGAGTACCGAAAAAGGCCTCCAGATGGGATCTCACAGGAATAGAGACCTGCGGCGGTGGAAAAGTATTTTCGTGGATGCCTCTAGGGTTCTGGAATATTTGTGAATATATAGGGCAAAGAGGCAGTGCAGGGGAGTCACGGGAGGCCCAAAAGCCTAGGGGCGCCCCCTAGGGCGCGCCCTCCTAGCTTGTGGCCACCCCGTGGCTTCCCTGGCCCCTACTCCAAGTCCTCTGAATGTCTTCTGGTCTAAGAAAAATCATCGTGAAAGTTTTATTTCATTTCGACTCCGCTTGATATTCCTTTTCTGTGAAACTCAAAAACAAGGAAAAACAGAAACTGACACTAGGCTCTAGGTTAGTAAGTTAGTCCCAAAAATAATATAAAATAGCATATTAATTCATATAAAACATCCAAGGTTGATAATATATAGCATGGGACAATAAAAAATTGTAGATATGTTGGAGACGTATCAAGCATCCCCAAGCTTAATTCTTGTTTGTCCTCGAGTAGGTAAATGATAAAAACAGAATATTTGAAGTGGAATGCTACCTAATATAATTATTAACGCAATCTTCTTTATTGTGGTATGAATACTGAGATACATAAGATTCAAAACAAAGTTTAATATTGACATAAAAACAAAAATACTTCAAGCATACTAATGAAGTAATCATGTCTTCTAAAAATAACATGGCAAAAGAAAGTTATCCCTACAAAATCATATAGTCTGGCTATGCTCCATCTTCATCACACAAAGTATTTCGTCATGCACAACCATAGTATTAGTCAAGGAATTGTTTCATACTTTAGTATTCTCAAACCTTTTCAACTTTCACGCAATATATGAGCGTGGGCCATGGACATAGCACTATAGGTGGAATAGAAGGTGGTAGTAGACGAAAGAAGGGAGAAAGTCTCACATCAACTAGGCAAATTAATGGACTATGGAGATGCCCATCAATTGATATCGATGCAAGTGAGTAGGTATTGCCATGGAACAGATGCACTACAGATATTAGTGTATGAAAGCTCAAAAAGAAACTAAGTGGGTGAGAATCCATCATCCTTGCTCATGAAGACCTAGGGCAATTTGAGGAAGCCCATCATTCGAATATACAAGCCAAGTTTTATAATCAAAAATTTCCACTAGTGTGTGAAAGTGAAAAAATAGGAGACTCTCTATCATGAAGAACATGGTGTTATTTCGAAGCACAAGTGTGGAAAAAGGATAGTAACATGGTCCCTTCTCTCTTTTCTTTCATTTTTTTCTCGTTTTTAGTTGGGGTTCTTTGACCTCTTTTATTTTATTCGGGCTTCTCTAGCCTCTTTTATTTTTTATAAAGTCTAGAGACTCATCCCAACTTGTGAGGGAATTATAGCTTCCATCATCCTTTCCTCACATGGGACAATGCTCTAATGATGATAATCACACTTTTATTTACTTACAACTAAAAAATTTACAACTCAAGGAAAATGACGGAACGATGGAAGTTGTATGGCAATATATCTGGGAATGGCTATGGAAATAACATAATAGGTAGGTATGGTGGCTGTTTTGAGGAACGGTAAATGGTGGGTTTAATGCTCCGACGCAAGTTGTGCGGTACTAGAGAGGCTAGCAATGATGGAAGGGTGAGAGTGTGTATACTCCATGGACTCAACTTTAGTCATAAAGAACTCACATACTTATTGCAAAAAATTATTAGTCATTGAAACAAAGTACTACACTCATGCTCCTAGGCGAGAGGTTGGTAGAAGTTAACCTTCGTGCCCTCCCGATCTCCACACAAAGGATGACAATCAAAGAATAAATTATGCTCCGACTTCATAACATGACAGTTCACCATACGTGCATGCTACGGGAATCACAAACTTTAACACACGTATTTCTACCAATCCACAATAACTCACTAGCATGACTCTAATATCACCATCTTATATCTCAAAACATTGTGAGGAATCAAACTTCTCATAGTATTCAATGCTCTTTATATGAAAGTTTTCATTATATCCCCTTTGGATGCCTATCCCATTAAGACTAAATTCACGGCCCAAACAAATAACCATGATGTTTAGAGACTCTCAAAATAATATAAGTGAAGCATGATAGTTCATCATTTTCTTCAAAATAACATCACTGTCGTGCTCAAAAAGATATAAGTGAAGCACTAGAGCAACTACCCTAGCTGAAAAGATATAAGTGAAGCACAAAGAGTATTATAATAAATTCACGATTCATGTGTGTCCCTCTCAAAAGGTGTGTACAGCAAGGCTGATTATGGCACACTAAAAAGCAAAGACTCAAATAATACAAGACGCTTCAAGCAAAACACATATCATGTGGTGAATAAAAATATAACCTTAAGTAAATTTATCGATGGATTGAAAACAAAAGAGGGGGGTGCCATCCGGGGCATCCCCAAGCTTAGATGCTTGGTTGTCCTTGAATATAACCTTGGGGTGCCTTGGGCATCCCCAAGCATAGGCTCTTTCCACTCCTTATTCCATAGTCCACCAAATCTTTACCCAAAACTTGAAAACTTCACAACACAAAACTCAACAGAAAACTCGTGAGATCGTTAGTAAAACAAATCCAATCCTTACTTGTAGGTACTGTTATGAGTTCATTCTAATTTTATATTGGTGTTATATCTATTGTATTCCAACTTTTGCATGGTTCATACCGCCAGATACTAGCCATAGATACATCAAAATAAGCAAACAACACGATGAAAACAGAATCTGTGAAAAACAGAACAATCTGTAAAGATGCGAATTAAAGTGAAACCTCTGTATCTCTAAAAATTCTGATAAAACAGGAAAACATGGGCAATGTGTATATCATAAACGTGTATTTTTTTGGAGTTTTGTCATGTTCCAGTAATCAGAAAGAATTCTGGCACTGGACGCAAAAGTTTATGTTTTCAGCAAAACCAATCTACTAACTTCCAAATTATCCCAAATGTCATACTTGGCATAAACACTAAATTAAAACATGAAAATACATTTAACCAGAGGCTAGATGATAAATTGATTAAAAAAACAGAAAGAAAAATATTAAAACAAAAATAAAATCGGGTTGCTTCCCAACAAGCGCAACTGTTTAACGCCCCTAGCTAGGCAAAAAGCAACGATCTAGGTATTGTCATCTTTGGCAAAAAAAATCCATAGACATGATTTTGTCATTGGGTTTTCCAAATATAACTTGAAACACATTATCCATAGAAACCTTAGCATTCTCGAGTTGTCCTTTTGCAAATCCCTTTCGGTTACCGGCTACGATCCAAGAATATTGTTGGTTCACATTATTGAAAACCTGTTGGATCATGTCGATAACAGGAATCTGTTTTTAGCTTTTCATCAAAAATTTGATTATTTCCAAGAAAATGCCTTAATAAGTAGTCACTATTCTAAAGGATCTCATCTATAACCTGTTTTTCACGGTTCATACCACAAAAATCTAAGATCTCTCCAGCTTCTTGTATTATGAAATCAAATTCATTCATCAGGACAAGTGCAACTATCTTGTTAGCTCAAGGGTCCTTTATGACTGGAAATCCATGAAAAATCTTCGCAAAGTGGGGTGGGTACGAATAAATTTCTTCTCAAGTTTAAGAACAAGTGCGGAAATAGCTTCTGCATAAGTTTTGGTTTTCTTGAGTATAGGAGCATCCTAACGAGGCAGCGTCCCAATATAATTAAAGAAATATTGGATGCCCAATTTTTCCCATAACGTTCCCTTGTCCCCCAACAAAAGTTTTAGAATCCAGATTAACAGGGTCTCCACTATTGGGAGTCATTTGTTCCGACAGTTCTCCCATACCAAAATCCCTCATGATAAGAAATCCGCAAGTGGGAAAAAGTGTAAAGAAAGAGGAGAAATAAAGAGGCAAATAATTTTTGGGTTTTTCCTGAAAATGTTTTAGAAGTGGGGGAGATGAAAACGAGAGGCAAATGGAAAATAATGTAAGTGCATGAGATGAGAGTTTATGAAAAGTACTTGGTAGTCTTGATGTAAAATCTCCCCGGCAACGGCGCCAAAAAATCTTCCTGCTACTCCTTCAGCTTGTGTTGATTTTTCCCTTGAAAAGGAAAGGGTGATGCAGCAAAGTAGAGATTAGTATTTCCCTCAGTTCAGTACAAAGTATTAATCCAGTAGGAGACACAAGAAAGTCTCTAATCTATGCACCTGCACAAACTAACAAACACTTGCACACAATGTGAAAAAGGGGTTGTCAATCCCTTCACGGTCACGAACAAGAGCGAAATATGATAGAGATATATTTAGAACTAAAGTAAAAGGCAGAATAAACTTAACACAAAATAATTGCAGCATGATATTTTTGGGTTTTTGGTTTTATAGATCTGAAAATATATGAAGGAAAATAGACTCGGGGCCATAGGTTTCACTAGAGGCTTCTCTCTTGAAGAAAGCATACGATGGGTAAACAAATTCCCCAAGCAATTGATAGAAAAGAGCGTAGTTATGACAATATCTAAGGCAATGATCATGAATATAGGCATCATGTCTGTGACAAGTAGACCGACTCCTTCCTGCATCTACTACTATTACTCCACTCATCGACCACTATCCAGCATGCATCTAGAGTATTAAGTTAAAAACAGAGTAACACCTTAAGCAAGAATGTAGAGGGATAAACTCATGCAATATGATATAAACACCATATTTTTATCCTTAATGGCAACAACACAATACGTGCCTTGCTACCCCTACTATGTCATTGGTTGATGACACCATAAGATTGAACCCATCACAAAGCACCTCTCGCATTGCAAGATAAACCAATCTTGTTGGCCAAACCAAATCGATAGATTAGAGAGAAATACAAAGCTATATTAATCATACCTATAAAAGTTCAGAGAAGACTCAAATAATATTCATAGATAATCTTATCATAAATCCACAATTCATCGGATCTCGGCAAACACACCGCAAAAGAAGATTACATCGAATAGATCTCCAAGAACATCAAGGAGAACATTGTATTGAAGATCGAAGAGAGAGAAGAGGCCATCTAGCTACTAGCTATCGACCCGTAGGTCTGTGGTAAACTACTCACACATCATTGGAGGGGCAACAAGGTTGATGTAGATGCCCTCTATGATCGAATCCCCCTCCGGCGGAGTACTGTAAAAGGCCTCCAGATGGGATCTCACAGGAATAGAGATCTATGGTGGTGGAAAAGTATTTTCCTGGATGCCTCTAGGGTTTCTGGAATATTTGTGAAAATATAGGGCAAGGATGCGGTGCAGGGGAGTCACGGGTGTCCCACAAGCCTAGGGGCGCCCCCCACCCTAGGGCACGCCCTCCTAGCTTGTTGCCACCCCGTTGCTTCCCTGGCCCCTACTCCAAGTCCTTTGGATGTCTTTTGGTCCATGAAAAATCACTGCGGAAGTTTTATTCCATTTGGACTCCTTTTGATATTCTTTTTCTGCGAAACTCAAAAACAAGGAAAAAACAGAAACTGGACCTAGGATCTAGGTTAATAAGTTAGTCCCAAAAATAATATAAAATAGCATATTATTGCATATAAAAGTTCCAAGGTTGATAATATAATAGCATGGAACAACCAAAAATTAAAGATACATTGGAGACGTATCAGCATGCATCTAGAGTATTAAGTTCATCTAGAAAGGAGTAATGCCTTAATATGACATGATGTAGAAAAAGTAAACTCAATAAATATTAATAAACCCCATCATTTTATCCTTAATGGCAACACTAATAATACATTTCTCGTCCCTTTCTGTCACTGGGATATAGAGCACCGCAAGATTGAGCCCATCACAAAGCACCTCTCCCATTGCAAGATAAATCAATCTAGTTGGCCAAACCAAATGGATAGATCGGAGAGAAATACAAAGCTATAATGCATAAATGAGTTCAGAGAAGACTCAAATAATATTCATAGATAATCTCACCATAAAATCACAATTCATCGGATCCCAACAAACACACTGCAAAAGAGGATTTACATTGCATTGAAGATCAAAAAGAGAGAAGAAACCATCTAGCTACTATCTATGGACCCGTAGGTCTGTGGTAAACTACTCACACATCATTGGAGGGGCAGCAAGATTGATGTAGAAGCCCTCCATGGTCGATGCCCCCTATGGTAGAGTAGTGGAAAAGGCCTAAAGATGGAATCTCTCAAGAAGAGAGACTTGTGGTGGTAGAAAAAGTATTTTGGGTGGCTCTCTTTTGGTTTCCCTATTTGAGAGAATTTACAGAGCTGGAATTATGTCAAAGGAGGAACGAGGGGCCCACCACGCACATGGGCGCGCCTACCCCCTGTGCGCGTGCATGTGGCTCATCGCCACCTCCTTCACCTTCCAGCCTCCCCCCGAAGCTTCTAGTGTCTCTTATGTCTAGAAAATATCATCAAAAAGTTTCATGGCATTTGGACTTTGTTTGGTACATAATGTATGGAATACTAAAATCAAGAAAAAAACAACAACTAGCACTTCACACAAAGTTAATAGGCCAGTCCCAAAAAATGATACATAATAGCATATAAAATATCGAAGATTGATACTATCATAGCATCACTACTACAGGATGCTGCTAACACGACACTACTATTAGAGACCCTTCGACGAAGCTGTGTGCGATGCATGAATCGCAAACGGTGATGTAAAAAAAATCGTCAAAAAGATGCAAAACGTTTGCGATGGCTGATACATCAAACACGGTTCGGACTTTAGTTGCGTGTGCGATGCAGGGCACACAGTTGATCCATCCAAACTGGTTGTGATGAGATAGAACAACAGAAATAGGCAGCCATATCAAGGTGTGTGCGATATATGCCATACAGTTCACTCAGATGAACTGTTTGCTATTGGGGAGTACAATGGAAAGGATTAGCCAGATTAAGGTGTGTGCGATATACGTCATACGGTTCACTCGGACGAACTGTTTTCGATTAGGGAACACAAAAAAAGGTTCAACTTAACAAGATGTGTGTGATATGGGGCCTACAGTTCTTATAGATGAATTATTTGCGATGAGCCAAAATAACACAAACGAGTCGTGTAATCAAAACATGTGTGATACACGGCAGATAGCCGACTCAGATGAACTGTTTGCAATGACAAATTACAACACAGATGATTACTATAGTTAATTCATGTGCGATTCTGTGTGTACAAAAAACTTTGAATTAGTCAGAACAAATACCAAAATTTTGCTAAGTAATATGCCAGCATGGAGAAAGTTGAAATGAAACTAACCTCGGCCAGACTTTGATCGGCTCATGACGTTGGGGAAGTAAGCATCCATGTTAATTAGACCAGGCTGTGGTGCATGCACTAGAATTTTATTGCCAGCTTTCAGTTCATAACACTTAGACGTTTTTCTCCAAAGGTCCGGATCAAAATAGGAGTGACCATCTTTATCTAGTTTTAGGCTAACCATCATTGTAAGTCCATGTTGCATTGCCAATATGACATCCATGTAGTCATCAACAAAGTAAAGCCCAAGATTTCCTTCTACACCTGTTCTTGCAAAGCAGGGGATATACTGCTTGGAGTGAAAACTAAGATCGTAAATTACATATATTGAAATAACAGAGCAAATTTAGGCCATGCTGCCCACGATATAAGTTGATGAGGTGTAGAGTTGCGGAGGAGTCCACGGTGAGTGGGTGGGGACGAAGTGGGCGAGGGTTTTCTTTTTTCCTTTTGCGTGTGTGGGTGAACACACACGGTTCGCAGAGGTGGCGGAGATTAATCGTGTGCGATAGCAAATCACCAAGATTGAAGGAGAATCCAAATTTCTTTTGTCCATTGTCCATGAGTCTTTTGTGTGTGTGGGTGTTCAAATTTGGATCCTTTCCGGGTTCATTTATAATATTTAGGGGATTATGTGCATTTTCTAGGCATTAATGCACACAATTTAAATTCAAACAATCGGTGCATGAAAGGGTGCACTAGAATGGCCTGGAAAATCATGCTCGTGCCATTTAGTAAATTCTCATGCCTTTTACAAGGAATGGGCAGATATTTCGATCAAATGTGTCACAATAGTCAACCACAAAAGTTTGTTTATTTGGTTTTCAACTACAGAAAAAAAGAAATGAATGTTTGAAAAACATGATGCCTCGCATGGTGCCATGGTATGGCCTCACCACGCCCTAGTAAAATTTTGAGAAGGTTTGGCTTATGTCGTCATGCACGCCCTTCATAAATCGAACCATCACCAAGGAAGTTCCATGCTTTCGAGAGGGAAATCAGCAGGATTGAAGGGGAATCCAAATTTCTTTTGTCCTTTTTCCATGAGTTTTTTTTCCACCGTGTTCAAATTTGGCACTTTTCCGGGTTCATTTACAATATTTAGGGGATTATGTGCATTTTCTAGGCATTAATGCACATAATTAATATTCAAACAATCGGTGCATGAAAGGGTTCACAAGAACGGCCTGGAAAATCATGCTCGTGCCATTTAGTAAATTTGAGAAGGTTTGGCTTATGACGGCATACACGCCCTTCATAAATCGAACCATCACCGAGGAAGTTCCATGCTTTTGAGAGGGAAATCACCAAGATTGAAGGGGAATCCAAATTTCCTTTGTCCCTTTTCCATGATTTTTTTTCTACGATGAACATAAACCCTGCAAATCACCATATTCTAATTTGGCACTTTTTCGGGTTCATTTACAATATTTAGGGGATTATGTGCATTTTCTAGGCATTAATGCACACAATTCAAATTCAAACAATCGGTGCATGAAAGGGTGCACAAGAACGGCCTGGAAAATCATGCTCGTACCATTTAGTAAATTCTCATGCCTTTTACTAGGAATGGACAGATATTTCGATGAAATGTGTGGCAATAGTCAACCACAAACGTTTGTTTATTGGGGTTTCAACTATAGAAAAAAATGAAATAAATGCTTGCAAAACATGACGCCTGGCATGGTGCTATGGTATGGCCTCACCATGCGTAAAAATTTGAGAAGGTTTGGCTTATGTCGTCATGCACGCCCTTCATAAATTGAACCATCACCGAGGAAGTTCCATGCTTTCGAGAGGAAAATCACCAATATTGAAGGGGAATCCAAATTTTCTTTCTTCTTTGCCCTGGTGTTTTTTTTTCTACGATGAACATACACCCTGCAAATCACCATGTTCAAATTTTTCATTTTTTTCATGCTCATTTACCATATTTAGGGGATTATGTGCATTTTCTAGGCATTTAGCGCATATAAATCCAGTCCAACTATAGATGCACGGATGTGATGTGAGGGACGTGGATTGTCGTTCGATCGAGGCGCATCCTACTGTGCACACGCGCGATCCGCGTGTGTCGGTGTACTAAAGTCGGGGTACCTTAGTATCCCGACTTGTGCACGGGCAGTAGCAGCATCCCGTGGTCGGGCTTACCACGCGCCCGCCAAGGCCCGCTCTAGACCCTTTGAAGCCATTCAAGAACAAAGTATACAAGTCAGAAGAACAAGGCCCCGGCAAGAGGAGCTTGCCGGGAAGACCGCACCAAGCTCAAGGTTATCCTTCCAGCACAAGGCCCTCGCAAGAGGAGCTTGCCAGGAAGGCCAAAGAACAGCACCTCAGAAGATATCGCGGCGCATCCTGCGCCCCGGCAGGACCCGGAGAGCGGCAGGATTCCGGGCCCGGCAAGTAGCAACCCCGGTAAGGTGCTTGCCGGGGAAGGCTTACACTGTGTGCCTGCGCTCCAGCTCATCTAGCCATGCGTCGCCCTAGGGCCCTTCCAGGGGCACGTGGCGGATGGCTGTGCAGCCTGGGGTACACGGTGGCGAGCCGCGGTGACGAGGCCATCGTCGTGGCGAACGGAGACGCCCGGGCGGACGCTTTTGGGGTGACGGCGACGGGCATTCAATGCCTTTGTCCCCCATCGTCTGGGTTAGGTATAGATCACTGTACGTGCACTGTACATACACTGTTCATTCACTGTTCCAACTACCACCTATTTTACGCTTTTACCCTCCTCTACGTTGACACCTGTCGGTGACCCCTTTGAGCTATAAAAGGAGGCCCATGCACAACGTAGAGGGGGTTCGATTCCAGAAACTTGATCTCTCCCTCGCTCGGTGTAGCTAGTACTGTAGATCTTCAAGCTCCCGAGCCCAAGAACCCAATACAACCAAAGCAGGAGGAGGGTTTTACGCATCCGTGCGGCCCGAACCTGGGTAAACTACCCGCGTGTGCCCCTCGATCTGCTCTTCGTGCTCCCTCCGCTCCCTTGCCGTACCGAAAAGGGGCTCCGGTCCCATAGGTGTTCGGGGGCGATCAGTTTCCCCGACATCTTTGGCGCGCCAGGTAGGGGGCGTCGAGGTTGTGGGAACCTGATCCGGCGCTCGCGCGGGCGCAACCTTCAACAACTTTACCAACTTCGCCAGCTTCATCGACTACATCAACATGCCTCTGAAGAAGAAGGCTTCGGAGGTCGGAGGCCCGTCCGCGTCTATCCCACCACCACCAGAACCGACGGTTGGTGGGGGAGACGCCGGCGGAAGGGTGGACACCGGTGGGGAGACTCATGGCGCCACCAAGTCCAAGGACAAGACGGACGACCGGGCGAATTCCAAAGCCTCGGCGTCCGTGCACGCGCCACGTCCCTCTCAGGAGGTGCCAGACCAGCAGCGACGTGGTACCGGAGGTACCATACGCTTGCTGGGACGTGGCCAAACTGGCGGGTCGCGGGACGCTCAAGGCCAGCGTCCTAGCACGAGCAAGGCGCGGTCGCCGGGGCGAGAGCCTGCTCCTTCTAACGCTGTTAGAAGTCCGAGCATATCTCGCTCCTCGCACCGCTCGCCACCGCTCCCTTCCACTCAAGCTGAAGCTCTCGCCAGAGCTCAGCTGCTCCTCGACTTCCCTCCAGCGGTAGACAAGGCCGAAGACTGGAGGGCTACGATCCAGAGCCTCATCGCCTTCGCCAACAACGACACGCCACAGCAGCCGGCAACATCACGGCCGCGGCAAGTCGACCAAGCGAAGGCCGATGGAGACAAGACCGTCGGGTGTGCAACTACTGTGCACTCCCCACCACGGAAGCAGAAATCGCCGACCGCCGGATCAACGTCGACGATGACTCCATGGCGTCGTCGGATCCGCGGGCTCACCGCGATCAGTGCCAAGTCCTCGACGACAGGCGACAAGAGGACGCTCGAACTCGTATCGAGCGTCGAAGAGAAGCCCAAAGACAATCCGATCAGCGCGCTGGGACCGCTGTCGACATGCACGCGCCCGGTGAGCCGTGTGACTTGCCGTACGCGGCAGGTTGCCCTGCGTTCACCCGAGAGCTGCGGCAGGTCCAGTGGCCCAGCATGAAGAACTTTAAGCCCGACGTACCCGAGAAGTACGACGGCAAGACACACCCCTCGGAGTTCCTCAGCATCTACACCATTGCGGTGCAGGCTGCCGGGGGACGCGACGAGAAGATCTTAGCGAACTACTTCCCGCTCGTGCTTAAGCCAAACGTCAGGTCTTGGCTTATGCACTTGCCGGAGAACTCCATCTCTTCTTGGGCAGATCTGTGCCATCAGTTTGTCGGCGCCTTCACGGGCGGACACAAACCCCACGGCCAGGAGAGCGATCTCCACATTCTCGCCCAGAAGGAGGGAGAGTCCCTGCGCAAGTACATCCAAAGGATCAGCCGCGTTCAACACAACATCCCGGATGTCCACCCCGCCGCGGTTATCAGAGCGTTCCACCAGAACGTGCATAACCGCCGGAGGGAGGAGATGGCGATGACCAAGATCCGGGACGTCAGCGAGCTTTATGCTCTGGCTGACAAGTGTGCCCGCGCTGAAGAGGGGAGGAGACTTCCCGGAGAGGATACTGGAGCGGGAGGGACAGACAGCGAGGATGCCGCCCCGGCAAGGAAATACCGGCGGCGGAACAACAACAAGAAGAAGAACAAGGAAGTACTGGTTGTCGAGCAGTCCGGCAAGGAGGCTGCCGCCAAGAAGACACAGGCTGGTGGCTCCGGCAAGGAGGCCACCCCGGTAGCGGCCGCCGACAAGCAGGACGGCTCCGACAAGCAGTACTGCAAGATCCACCGCACCAAGGGCCACGATCTCCAGAACTGCAAGAGGGTAGAGTACCTCGTAGAACAGCAAAAGGCTGAATACGAGCGACGCGACAAGGAGAAGGCCCAAGGAGGCGGAGGAGAGCCCAGCAAGAAGCGGCCGTTCAATGGCCGGGGAGGGCGCCGCGGCAAGGCCAAGCAGCAGCAAGGAGACAGACCTCCCCGGGGCCGCGACAAAGACGAAGACGAAGACGATGACGAGGACATGGATGAAGGAGATAACAGTGAGCAGGAGTTCCAGAAGGCCACAGAAGTTCTGTGCGTCGATGGGGGCGCCTCTCTGGACACTTCCCACCGCCAACTCAAGCAGTGGGTGCGGGAAGTGAATGCAGCGGAGCCACCCGTCGAGTCGCGCAGGCTACTGAAGTGGTCCAGCACGCCCATCATCTTCGACCTTGAGGACCACCCTGACCGCACCACTGCGGTCGGGTGCTTGCCGATGTTGGTTTCACCAAAAATCCGCAACCTCAAGGTCACCAAGATGTTGGTTGACGGCGGGGCCGGCCTAAACTTGATCTCCTCTGCTGTAATCCGGAAGCTGCAGATCCCCGACAGCGAGCTCGAGGAAACCGGGACGTTCCAAGGAATCAACCCGGGAAGGAGCAAGCCGAAGGGGAAGATCACGCTGCCGGTGACCTTTGGCGGAGAGCTTAACTTCAGGACGGAGAGGATAACATTCGACGTTGCCGATATCCCATTGCCATACAATGGGATACTTGGCCGTCCTGCGCTCGCCAAGTTCATGGCAGCCTCTCACCATGCGTACAACATGCTCAAAATGCCAGGGCCGATAAGCGTCATCTCTGTCCCCGGCGACAAGAAGGACGCGCTTATTTGCGCCGACAAGATCTACCGGGATGCAGCAGCCGCGGCAGGTAGCAACACACTTGCCGCTGAAGCTCCCGGGAGGAAGACCAAGACCAAGTCCGGCAAGAGCTCTGGGGCCCACTCCGGCAAACGCACCTCTTCGGAATGCTGCGCTGCCGTCGAGGACGCGCCATCGAGCTCCACCGGCAAGTGCAAGAAAGGAATGGCAGCTCCACCCGCAACCAAGAAAGTGCCCGCCAAGGAGGACGGCACTGGTGGTACTTTCGCCATCAGTGCCACGCTCGACCCCAAATAGGAAAACGCGCTCGTTGCCATCAGTGCCACGCTCGACGTGTTCGCATGGCAACCGTCCGACATCCCCGGCATTCCCAGGAAGGTAATTGAGCACAAGCTTGCTGTTTGTCCTCACGCGCGGCCCGTCAAGCAGAAGGTCAGGAAGCAAGCGGTGGAGCGCCAAGAGTTCATAGCTGAAGAAATCAAGAAGTTGGAAGCAGCAGGCCTTGTTAGAGGTGTACTACATCCCACGTGGTTGGCTAATCCAGTTGTCGTGCGTAAGGCTAATGGGAAGTGGAGACTTTGTATAGACTTCACTGATGTGAATAAATCTTGTCCCAAGGATCCATTTCCCTTGCCGCGCATTGACCAGATCGTTGACTCCACGGCCGGATGTGAGTTGCTTTCATTTCTTGATGCATACTCAGGTTACCACCAGATAATCATGGCTGAGGAAGACGAAGAGAAGACCGCATTCATTACTCCATGTGGCACTTACTGTTTCATACGTATGCCCTTTGGACTGAAGAATGCGGGCTCAACATTTGCAAGGGTAGTCCACACTGCTTTTGAGCCACAGATACACAGGAATGTAGAAGCCTACATAAATGACATAGTGGTCAAGAGCAAGGACAAGAATACCCTAGTTCAAGACCTAGAAGAAACCTTTGAGAATCTGCGCAAGATACAACTCAAGTTGAACCCCGAGAAGTGCGTTTTCGGAGTCCCCTCCGGCAAGCTTCTCGGGTTCTTTGTGTCCCAGAGGGGGATTGAAGCCAATCCCGACAAGATCAAGGCCATCGAGCAGATCGAAGCCCCATAGCGCGTCAAGGATGTACGGAGGCTTGCGGGTTGTGTGGCTGCCCTCAGTAGGTTCATTTCAAAGTCTGCAGAACGCGCCCTGCCTTTTTTCAAAATCTTGAAAAAGGCAGGTCCTATGAAATGGACTCCGGAAGCGGAGGCAGCGCTGCAAGACTTGAAAGGATACCTGTCCTCTACTCCAATACTTGTCGCACCTAAGCCACAAGAGAAGTTGCTGCTATACTTAGCAGCAACCAATCAAGTGGTTAGTGCTGCGTTGGTAGCGGAGAGGGAGGCAGAGGAAGAACCCACAGCCCCGGCAAACACTTCCAGCGACAAGCAGGCGGCTTCCTCGACAAGCTCTGGCCCCGACAAGGACAAGTCTGCGCAGAAACAAGGAGAAGTGCGAAAGAAGATGGTGCAGCGCCCAGTTTATTTTGTAAGTTCCCTCTTGCAGGGGGCTAGGTCAAGATACTCTGGAGTGCAGAAGTTGATTTTCGGCCTCCTCATGGCCTCAAGGAAGCTGCGCCATTACTTCCAAGCACACGATATAACGGTGGTCACTCGCTTTCCGTTGAAGAGGATATTGCAAAATCCAGAAGCAACAGGCAGGATCGTCGAGTGGGCACTAGAGCTGTCAAGCTTTGGTCTCAAGTTTGAGAGTACTTCGACTATACGTACAGAGCAGAGCTTTGGCAGAATTCATAGCAGAATGGACCCCAACACCAGATGAAGAAGTTCCAGAGACAAACATCCCCGTCCAAGAAGCAAGCAAGGAATTGATAATATACTTCGATGGTGCTTTCTCGCTGCAAGGCGCCGGTGCTGGTGTGCTACTTGTCGCACCCACCGGGGAGCACCTCAAGTATGTTGTCCAAATGCACTTTCCCAAGGAGCAAGCGACAAACAATACTGCTGAGTATGAAGGTTTGCTTGCCGGCCTCAGAGTTGCAGCCGAACTTGGGATCAAGAAGCTAATTGTGCGGGGAGATTCGCAGTTGGTGGTCCGACAAGTAAACAAGAGCTACCAGAGCCCTTCGATGGAAGCTTATGTCGATGAAGTGAGGAAGCTTGAAGAACACTTTGAGGGGCTGCAGATGGAGCACGTTCCAAGAGCTCAAAATGATATCGCAGATAGACTCTCAAAGTGTGCTGCAATGAAGTTACCTGTGGAACCAGGGACCTTCATACTCAAGCTAACTCAACCATCCGTTACACCATCAGTTGGGCAAAGCAAGAAGAGGAAGTTGGTCTCCGGCGACTACTTGCCGGCGGATCTTCCCGAAACCGCCGCCAAGGTCCCCAAGATCAGAAGCCAAGATGCTGAGGAACAGTCTGCTCCTGCGGACCCAAGGGTCTGTACAGTTGAAGCAGGCGTTCCCGACAAGTCTTGCCCCGGCAAGCTTGCCGGGGAACACTCGGCTCCGGCAGAGCCGCAGGTTCTTGCCGTAGAAGCTGAGGTTCCCGCAGCAGCCCTGATGCCTTTAGTCCTTGTTGTTGAGCCTCAGGCTCCAGCATGGGCACAGCAAATCGTCCAGTTTCTTCAAACTGGAGAACTTCCCGAAGAACCAGAAGAGATAGAAAAGATAACCAGGCAGTCAAGTATGTACCAGTTCATTGGCAATAAACTGTACAGAAGAAGACTCAATGGTGTCAGATTGAAATGCATTTCCCGGGAAGATGGACAGAAGCTGTTGGCAGAAATCCACGGAGGCATATGTGGACACCACATTGGCGCAAGAGCACTTGCCGGGAAGGCATTCCGGCAAGGTTTCTTTTGGCCAGAAGCCCTCCAAGATGCAACTGCACAAGTAACCAAGTGTGAAGCGTGCCAGTTCCATGCCAAGCAAATACACCAGCCAGCTCAAGCTCTCCAGACGATCCCTTTGTCCTGGCCCTTCTCGGTCTGGGGGCTCGACATCCTCGGCCCCTTTCCCCGCGCTGTCGGGGGCTTTGAATACTTGTATGTTGCAATCGACAAGTTCACAAAGTGGCCAGAAGTGGAACCAGTGAGAACGGTGACCGCACAGTCAGCAGTCAGGTTCTTCAGATCGATCGTTTGCCGTTTCGGAATCCCTAACAGGATCATCACCGACAACGGCACACAGTTCACAAGTCGCACCTTCATGCAGTACGTCCAAGACCTTGGCGCCAAGGTCTGCTACGCTTCTGTTGCTCACCCGAGAAGCAACGGTCAAGCGGAGAGGGCCAATGCTGAAGTGATGCGCGGACTCAAGACAAGAACCTTCGACAGGCTGCACAAGTGCGGAAGGAACTGGATCGAGGAGTTGCCGGCAGCTCTTTGGTCAATCAGGACGACACCAAATCGAGCCACCGGACAGACACCCTTTGCTCTTGTCTATGGAGCAGAGGCAGTTCTCCCCACGGAACTCGTATACGAGTCTCCTCGAGTACTTGCTTACGACGAGCTCGAGCAAGAGCAACTGCGGCAAGATGATGCATTGCTCCTCGAGGAGGACCGTCTCCAGGCTGCTGTACGAGCTGCTCGATACCAGCAAGCTTTGCGTCGCTATCATAGCCGCAAAGTCAAGGCCAGGAGTCTCGAGGAAGGCGACCTTGTTCTTCGGCGCGTTCAGTCCGCCAAGAATTCCAACAAGTTGACGCCGAAGTGGGAAGGCCCTTATCGGGTGAAACAAGTCACAAGGCCCGGCGCTGTCCGCCTTGAGACCGAAGAAGGCTTACCGGTGAGCAACTCCTGGAACATTGAGCATCTTTGCAAGTTTTACCCATGAGGCGCGGTTGCCGTGATCCGCTCCGGCAACCACCTTTTGTACAAGTCTTGCAGCTGTTGCATGTAAACCTTTTGTACAAAGCCGGGCGCAGACCCCGTGCATCAGTAAAACTCTTGTGCTTTGCACCTTTTGTCATTTCATGCCTTTCTTTTTACTTGCATGTATCATCTGACACTTCGTGCAGCACACATCCTCGGTAAGCAGTAACAAACCGCAAGGCTCCATACTTGTGTTTCCTCCTCTTTTCCTTTCTCTCTTAAACAGAAAAAGTGTTCCTCGCGCACAAGTTTGCCGGGGGGGAAGGAGATAGTTGTATGGACCAAGTGCTGTTCAAGGAAGGAAAGCCTTGCCGGGAAGCAAACAACCCATGAAAGCTAAGTTGCCAGAGTTTGAGCAATTCAATTTTTTTTTAAAATTTTAGTTGTCTTCCTTGAACGACCACACTTTGTATGGAAAACCTGTGCGCGGAGGAACCTACCCGTGGCTAGCCGCACCCTTACTTTGTTTCGAGCACGCTCAACGGCTTAAGTGAGCTACGACAAGTGTCGCGCCCTTACTTTGTTGTCGAGTTCGCTCAACAATCTAAGTGTGCTGCGACTAGCTGCGGCAAGGTTTCTTGCCGGCAAGGGCATTGCTAGCAGGCTGCTAAGAGTCCCGCACTCAGCGCTCGCAGCAAGGGTTCCTTTGCCGGCAAGTTCCCTAAAAGCGTAAGGTGGAAAGCATACAAAGTGAAGGGACTAAACAAGGGAGATAACACTGCATTGATTATCCAAAATAAAGTTATATTACAAGATAGCTCGCCGCTGTTCTAACCAACTACTACCCATGACTTAATCGACAGCGGCGAAGGAAGCAGAAAGAAAGGAGCCTAGTCTCTTCGGTCTCCATCGACCCTCTTGATCTTGCCCGCCTTGGCTACGATGTGGGCAACTTGTGCCTTCAACGCCTCCTGGTCAGCTTCGGGCGGCAGGGTCCGGAGGACGTTGACGAGGTTGATCCCGGGGTTGCGGTAGACGATCTTCGACAACACCCGCTCCATAGTACCCGTGCAAAGTTGGCGCGCCTCGTCAACCAGCTGCGCGGGGATCTTCTCCCGTAGCTGCGCGAGAGCCGGCGCCACTCCTCTGAAGAACAGGCTCATCTTGGCGCTGTGGGGGAGGCTCTCGTCGGGGGAGTACACGAGGTGCTCCGCCCTTAGCGCCACCATCACCTTGTCGATGTTGGCGGCGGAGGCGACAAGCTCCTCGGTCCACTGCTCCACCGTCCGCTGGAAGTTGTTCTATGACAAGGCGGCGCTGTCCAACAGCGCCCTTTCAGACCGGAGGTCTTCTTTTAGCTTCGTTTCACGGTCCCGGGCAGCGTCAAGCGAGTCGTTGAGGGTGGAAACCTTCAGCTCCAACTCTGTGATGGAGTCCTTGGCGTCGTTGAGCTCTTTACCCTTCTCGGAGAGACGGACTTGCAGCTCCGAATTGGTGTGGGCGTCTTTCTCCCGCGCCACATTGAGCGCGGCGACCCTGTCCTCGCTCGCCTTCAAGCCCGTCTCCAACTGCGCCACCCGGGCCTCCAGATCCCTCTTAGCGGTCTCTGCGGCAGCAGCGACATCCCTCGCCTCCTGTAGAGCCCCACCAATGGCCTGCTCACGAGCGGTGAGGTCGTCCTCGTGGCTATCGAGGTCGACCTTCCGCTGGTTGAGCTCTCCCTCCCGCCGAGATAGATCCTCGGCGGCCAGTCGCTGCTGCTCCTCCACCTCGGCCTTCTCGAGGAGGAACGCTTGGTGTGCTCCGGCAAGCTCTTCGCGCTCCTCCGCCAAGTTTCGGAGGGCCGCCTGGTTGGCGGCACGGAGCTCCGCGGCGCGCTTCTCCAGATCAGCACCGGCCTTGGCAGCCAGAGCCTCTCGGGACTCCATCTTGGCTTGCCTGGCCCAGTACAAACCCAGGAGTCGACGTAGGAGTTGCTCCTCTTCGGCCTCGTTGCTCCTACCGGGCGCGTCGACAACCCTCAGCCCGGCGGAGGCGAGAACTTCTCCGTCGAAGGTCTCCCCCTCCGCGGGAGCCCTTTATGAGGATGCCCACGGGACTTGAATAAAGACCCCGTTGGCGGCCTCCAGATAGACGCCCGACCCAGCCGCAGGGGCGGAGGGGTCGGCGGCCGGCGCAGCGTCCTGTGCTCCTACGGCCTCAGGGCCAGCAGTGCGGTCGCCGGTCCCTTCCCCTGCTGCAGCGTCAGCGCTCGGGGCAGTCTCTTCAGCGGCTGGCTCGTCGGCACCAGCCATTCCTTCGGTGGTGGTGGCGTCGCCAGCATTGCCGCGCGCGTCCTCCTCGGCGATGGTCTCCGTCTCCATCGGCTCCGGGGCGGGCGGATCTGACAGAAGAAAAAGAAAAGAAAAGATCGTCAAGCAAATATCCAAAAAAGAAGAGTTCAAAGAAGAAAGACACAAGGGTTTACCTTCGCGGGCCTCTTCAATAACGGGGTCCCTCGCCGGGGAGTTCTCCCTCAGCGGCGTAGTGGAAGCCCCCGCCGGCGGAGGGCCGCTGGCGCCTTCCCTTGGCGGGGTGCTCACCCTTGTCGGGGTGCTCGCCCTTGGCGGGGTACTCGCCCTTGGCGGAGTACCCATCCTTGGCGGAGCGCTGTCCCTCGCCGGGGAGCTCATCCTCGGCGGGGAGGGTGGAACAAGCGGCTCGTCGGGGGCGGCCTCTTGGTGCTCCTGCAGCTGCGGCTCCACTTCTGCACAAGGCAACAAACAAACAAGACGTTAGTAAGGATAACAACCTCAAGCGCGCCCATCAAGCAGAAAAACTGAACACAAGGACCTACGCTGGGGGCTGCGCTCCGGAGCAGCAGGCTGGTCCAGCAAGTTTGTCGCTGGCGCATCCCCCGTCGCTGTGGCAGGCTCGTCGTCCTCGAGATCAACCACATGGATCTTGGCCCTCTTCGCCATCCTCTGGGTCAAGGTCCTGGAAGCCAGACAAGATCGGAGTTAGACAAAAAGAAATTAAGACAAGAAAAACAAAAACCAAAAGAAATAAAAATTGCAAGTGCTTACTCTTCCTCCTCTTCGTCGGAGCTGAGGGCGGAGAAGTCAAACTCCGCCTCGCGTGCTCCAGCGCGAGGAGCTGGAGGAGAAGGCTCCCTCGGGCGCTTGGCGGGCTCCGGAGCCGTGGGTTGCGAAGACCCCGCTCCGGTCGCCGCCGAAGCTTGAGGAGCAGAAGGAACGCCAGAGCCAGAAGACCCTCCTCCGCTTGACGCTGAAGCACGGGGCGCCCCCTTGCCAGACTTGTTCGTCGTGGTGGCATGCGTCGCACGACGCTTCGGCTGCTGTCGGGGCGCCGGTGGCCTCGCCGTCTCAGCGGTCTTGCGGAGGCGCTTCTTCTACGGAGGTGGAGGACTTGGTGGTGGCGGAGAGTTTTCTGAGGATGAGGAGGCGTCGTCAAGGTTCAGAGACCCGCCGGAGTCTTCGTCAGAATCGCCCGATTGGGCGTCCTCCTCGGCGGGCTCACTGGACTCAGTGCCTTGCCCGGCAGCCTCGCTCATCCCGGCAGGCTCCCTGGCAGGCTCCCCGGCAAACTCCTCGGGCGCAATCTTCAACAGCTTGAGGATTTCCTCCTCCTCGGCCTGACTCACCGCATCCGCCACTTCCGCTTCTTGCACGGTGTACCCAAATTCCCCCGCGGCCGCCGCTGCGGCGGCCTCCTCCATCCGGTTGGCTATATATGCCACATCCCGTTCGATGGTCTCCCGGGTGAGGCCCTTTTTGTCCTCGGGGTTGTGCGGCCGTTCAACCAGGCTGTCGAAGAAGGCCTGCACGGTCTCCTCTGAAGGCGTCAGCCAAGTGGGGACAACCCCGTGGGAGTCGCACTCAGGCATTGCCGCGCGGATGGCACTAAGAGCAGTGTTGTTGCACAACGGAACTACTCCCCGGGATGGGGTGAACCACTCCTTGTGCTTGGGGTCATGTTTGAACAGCTCCCGGACCATCCCCTTGAGTTCCAAGACAGTGAAGTTGTAATTCAACCCGGGGCGCAGCCTCATGCGGTCTGCCGCGTTGCCGAACTCCCAGGCAGGTCTCTTCCTTTCCTGAAGAGGAACAATGCGGCGGCGGAGGAAATCAGCCCCGACTTCACCTACAGTAAGGTTGGCGGCCCGGAGACGAAGGATCCTAGTAAGGGCAATCTGCAGCTTGTCGTCCTCCGGGGCCAAGTCGCTCCAATCCTTGCCGCGCACTATTGCAGTCCGGCGCGGCGAGGTGAACTGCTCGGGTTCATCTTCCATGACCCAGCACCAATCAGCCCTCCACTCTTCCCACTTGTCGCGGAGCTCTCCAATCAAGTACGCCTCCTTCTTGCCGAGCCTGAAGATCCAGGAGATACCGCCGGAGAGTGGAGATCCGGACTCTACTCTAGGCGTAAAGAAGTGGCGGAAGAGAGCTACGTTTGGGTGGACCCCGACATAGTTTTCGCACAGATGTGCGAAAACGGCCAAAGTGAGGACGGCGTTCGTGGTGAAATCTAAGAGGTGGAATCCATATGTGTTCATCACGTCGCAGAAAAACTCTGAATACGGAGGACAGAGACCGCAATGGAAGAACAAAGCGAAGAAGTGGTAATCCCCCGGGTACAGATCGACGGCTTCGGCGGGGAGGACCCTGGTGCGTGGGTGAGCTTTCGTCTCCCTCGCCCAGAACAGATAATACTTGTCCCGCAGCTCCCTCGCGCCGAGCCTCGGCGGGAAGACCACCATCCTCCTCCGCATGGCTGCCAGCTTCGCCGCCTTGTCGGACTTCTCTTTCTTCGCCTTGTCGCTCTTCGGGGCCATGGCGGGGACGGCGAGGGAGGTCGACGGCGCTGCGGATGCTGAAGACGGCGGAGGAAGGGTGGAGCTCGGCTCTCTGTCGACTTTTGGGGAGGCAGAGGGCGGCGGGGGTTTCTGGAGATTCAAGACACAATGAAAGCAATGGGGGGAAACTGCCCCTGCTTCCTCTGCTTTTAAGGAGGAAGTGGGGGACGTTCCGCATTTCCCCCATTAAAGAAACAAGCCACGATCTCTCCCACGACGCCGCAATCGACGCGTGCCGTTAGGGAGAGATGCGGCGGATGCGGAGAGGGATACGGCGTGGCATGGGCCGCGTGTGCCCGTGCACTGTCTTGGGCCTGGCCCAACAGCGCTCGACACCGTGTGTGGCCCAGACCCGAGGGCTCCTGTCGTTGTACTAAAGTAGGGGTACCTTAGTATCCCGACTTGTGCACGGGCAGTAGCAGCATCCCGTGGTCGGGCTTACCACGCGCCCGCCAAGGCCCGCTCTGGACCCTTTGAAGCCATTCAAGAACAAAGTATACAAGTCAGAAGAACAAGGCCCCGGCAAGAGGAGCTTGCCGGGAAGACCACACCAAGCTCAAGGTTATCCTTCCAGCACAAGGCCCTGGCAAGAGGAGCTTGCCAGGAAGGCCAAAGAACAGCACCTTAGAAGATATCGCGGCGCATCCTGCGCCCCGGCAGGACCCGGAGAGCGGCAGGCTTCTGGGCCCGGCGATGTAGCAACCCCGGCAAGGTGCTTGCCGGGGAAGGCTTACACTGTGTGCCTGCGCTCCAGCTCATCTAGCCACGCGTCGCCCTAGGGCCCTTCCAGGGGCACGTGGCAGATGCCTATGCAGCCTGGGGTACACGGTGGCGAGCCGCGGTGACGAGGCCATCGTCGTGGCGAACGGAGATGCCCGGGCGGACACTTTTGGGGTGACGGTGACGGGCATTCAATGCCTTTGTCCCCCATCGTCTGGGTTAGGTATAGATCACTGTACGTGCATTGTACATACATTGTTCATGCACTGTTCCAACTACCACCTATTTTACGCTTTTACCCTCCTCTACGTTGACACCTGTCGGTGACCCCTTTGAGCTATAAAAGGAGGCCCATGCACAACATAGAGGGGGTTCGATTCCAGAAACTTGATCTCTCCCTCGCTCGGTGTAGCTAGTACTGTAGATCTTCAAGCTCCCGAGCCCAAGAACCCAATACAACCAAAGCAGGAGTAGGGTTTTACGCATCCGTGCGGCCCGAACCTGGGTAAACTGCCCGCGTGTGCCCCTCGATCTGCTCTTCGTGCTCCCTCCGCTCCCTTGCCGTATCGAAAAGGGGCTCCGGTCCCATAGGTGTTCGGGGGCGATCAGTTTCCCCGACAGCGTGGATGGGGTTCCGGCCAATCATACGCAACACACAATAGGCTCAGCGCACACTATTTCTGGAGACGACGGAGATGTACCGTGTGTGATAATGAATGAGCAAAATTGTAAGGGAAGCCTCAATTTCCTTCGTCATTTGTTGTTGAGCTCTTGAAAACCACCACACTATACGGCTACCAGGCCCCTCCATCCCAGAGCTCACTCCAAGTGTCGTTCATGGCACCGCGGCGCACAGTAACTGGTAAGGAAGCGATGGCATCCCATCGCGCCATGTTCCTCACCGCCCGCGACCGCACACATGGTAAGGAAGCGATGGCATCTCGCCGCACCAAGTCATCACCGACCGACCACACAGTTACGTGGGCAGACTTTGAGGCTGCCATGGCCAAATGGGTGGTGGATCTAGAGGCGGCCAAAGCCACACAGAAGGAGCGGAAAAGGCAGAAAGTAGTCAAGAAACAAGAGTCCCGCCGCCGCAAGAAAGAAGAGGGTACACGCCATGCTGAGGAGAGCTTGGAGGAGATCGATGTTTGCTAATAAATAAGGCGTACCATTGACCAAAAAAATCAAGTACACAAGTACATTTTTTTGGAGACGGGATCTGCGAATTTTCTCTTTTCTCGCACATGAGTATTTTACACGCTTCGTCTGTGTTGTGTGTTTCCCCCATCCAAGTTTCAAGTTTCGCACCGAAATTTTCATTAGGCACGAAGTTTCAGAATTTATTCCTCCAACCACATCCCCACCCATAAAATTTCCTCAGTATCTCCCCCTCCTCCCCTATCGGTAGCTCAAACCATCGCCGCCCTAACCACAGCTTCAACCACATCTATGTTCTGCTCGGATCTAGTCAGGTAACGCACCGATATCTATGATGGCCCGACCTGATTGCTTAAATGGCGCCTGCGAAACATTCTCATGCTTCCAAATCCCCACCACCACTACCTCCAGAGCATCGCTGCGCAGGCCCAACCACATATCACATGGAGGTCGGGGAGCTAATGGTTGTCCATGGCATGATGGTCGCTGTGCGTGTTGACCCGGAGGAACACCCCGCCTCCGCCTCTGCCGACATGGTCCATGCTTTGGCCCGCCCCGCAGGACTTAATAGGTATGATCTGACTAGCTCAATCTTACCAATACCAGTTGGAATGGCCATGTTTTGTACGGTTGATGTAGTAAGCATGTTCGTGCCTTGTTTATTTCAGTACTGCACACTGTGTGATGTTCAAGTATTAAATGCCCAGCTCAATTTCACCAATACCAGCAACAAACTTACAATACATAACTTAGGATATCACTAGAGATGCTGCACATTTGCTATTTTTCATGGATGCTAACCCTCTTTTACTTAACATGCCTGTCCATGTACATACACAGGGTCATAACGGATGATGTTGTTGTTTGCCATGAAGGTTAACTGCATCCCATGTCTTATAGTATTTCACGTCATTTGAGAAATTGCATTTTAACTTCTAACATTTATTGGTTGGCCGTAGGTACACATGTTAGTGGCACTAATCCACGCTTCGACCTGGAGGGACAGCTCGCCTCTGTTGACTTTGGGTGGGCTCTGGCCAAGATGAAATTGAAGGAAATATGCCCTAGAGGCAATAATAAAGTTGTTATTTATATTTCCTTATATATCATGATAAATGTCTTTTATTCATGCTAGAATTGTATTAACCGGAAACTTGATACGTGTGTGAATACATAGACAAAACAGAGTGTCCCTAGTATGCCTCTAATTGACTAGCTCGTTGATTAAAGATGGTTAAGTTTCCTAACCATAGACATGTGTTGGCATTTTATGAACGGGATCACATCATTAGGAGAATGATGTGATGGACAAGACCCATCTGTTAGCTTAGCATTATGATCCTTTAGTTTTATTGCTATTGCTTTCTTCATGACTTATACATGTTCCTCTGACTATGAGATTATGCAACTCCCAAATACTGGAGGAACACATTGTGTGCTATGAAACGTCACAACATAACAGGGTGATTATAAAGATGCTCTACAGGTGTCTCCAAAGGTCTTTTTTGAGTTGGCATAGATCGAGAATAGGATTTGTCACTCCGAGTGTCAGAGAGGTATCTCTGGGCCCTCTCGGTAATACACATCATGATAAGCCTTGCAAGCAAATGACTAATGAGTTAGTCACGATATGATATATTACAGAACGAGTAAATAGACTTGCCGGTAATGAGATTGAACTAGGTATGATGATACCGATGATCGAACCTTGGGCAAGTAACATACCGATGACAAAGGGAACAACGTATGTTGATATGTAGTTTGACCGATAAAGATCTTGGTAGAATATGTAGGAGCCAATA
Organism: Secale cereale; assembly: GCA_902687465.1. Lineage (NCBI taxonomy): Eukaryota > Viridiplantae > Streptophyta > Magnoliopsida > Poales > Poaceae > Secale > Secale cereale. The sequence continues at coordinate 505,097,617 of LR738710.1, forward strand.
TGATCATCCAGGTTCCACTATTGGTTATTGACTGGAGATGTGTCTTAGTCATGTCTACATAGTTCTCGAACCCATAGGGTCTGCATGCTTAACGTTTGATGACGATTTGTATTATGAGTTACGTGTTGTTGATGACCGAAGATTGTTCGGAGTCCGGGTGAGATCAAGGACATGATGAGGAGTCTTGAAATGGTCGAGACATAAACATTGATATATTGCACAATGTTATTCGGACACCAGAAGAGTTCCGGGAGGTACCGGATAGAAACGGAGTGCCAGGAGGTTACCAGAACCCCCCTGGGAAGTAGTGGGCCATCATGGGCCTTAGTGGAAAGGTGAGGAGGGCCGCAAGGGTGGCCACGCGGCCCCGCATGGCAAGTCCAAATTGTACTAGGGAGGGGGCGGCGCCCCCTCTTTCCTTCTCCCTCTCCTCCTCCTTCCCTCTATGCCCCTCTTGAAAAAGGAAGTAGAGTTCAACTAGGATTGGAAATCCTAGTTGGACTCCCTCTATGGCGCGCCCTAGGGGCCGGCCGGCCTCCTCCCCCCTCCTCTATATACGTGGGGAGGGGGCACCCTAGGACACCCAAGTTGATATTTTAGCCGTCTATTATGCCCCCCTCCACAGTTTTCCACCTCAGTCATATTGTCGTAGTGCTTAGATGAAGCCCTGCGCAGATCACATCATCAACACCGTCAACACACCGTCATGCTGCCGGAACTCTCCCTCGAGCCTCCACTAGATCAAGAGATCGTGGGACGTCATCTTGCTGAATGTGTGCTGAACACGAAGGTGCCATACGTTTGGTACATGGATCGGTTCGATCGTGAAGATGTTCGACTAAATCAACCGCGTTACTAAACGCTTCCGCTTTCGATCTACGAGGGTATGTGGACACACTCTCCCCGCTCGTTGCTATACTTATCCTAGATAGATCTTGCGTGACCGTAGGATTTTTTATGAAATACTATGTTACCCAACTGTGGCATCATGAGCCAAGTCTATGCGAGGATGATTTGCATGAGTAGAACACCAAGAGTTGTGGGCGATAATAGTCATACTGCTTACCACCAACGTCTTACTTTGATTCGACGGTATTTTTGGATAAAGCGGCCCGGACCGACATTACATGACCGCGTTCATGAGACTGGTTCTACCAACGTGCTTTGCACACAGGTGGCTTGTGGGTGTCAGTTAATCCAACTTTAGTTGAATCGAGTGTGACTACGGCTGGTCCTTGTTGAAGGTTAAAACAACACACTTGACGAAATATCATTGTGGTTTTGATGCGTAGGTAAAAACGATTCTTACTAGAAGCCCGTAGCAGCCACGTAAAACTTGAAACAACAAAGTAGAGGGCGTCTAACTTGTTTTTGCAGGGCATGTTGTGATGTGATATGGTCAAGATGTGGTGAGTTATACGTTATTGTATGAGATGATCATGTTTTGTAAATTATCGGCAACCAGCAGGAGCCTTTTGGTTGTCTCTTTATTGTATGAATTGCGAACGCCATGTAATTGCTTTACTTTATCACTATGAGTTAGCGATAGTAGAAGAAGCAATAGTTGACAAGACGACCACGATGCTACGATGAAGATCATGCTGTCAAGCATGTGATGTTGGAGATCATGACGATGCTTTGGAGATGGAGATCAAAAGCACAAGATTATGATGTCCATATCATGTCACATATTTTGATTGCAAGCGATGTTTATCTTTTTATGCATCTTATTTTGCTTAGTATAGCGGTAGCATTATAAGATGACCCCTTACAAAATTTCAATGTACAAGTGTTCTCCCTGAGTATGCACTGTTGCGACAGTTCGTCGTGCCGAGACACCACGTGATGATCATGTATGATGAGCTCTACGTTCACATACAACGGGTGTAAGATAGTTTTGCACATGCAGAATACTCGGGTTAAACTTGACGAGCCTAGCATGTACAGACATGGCCTCGGAACACTGGAGACCGAAAGATCAAGCTTGAATCATATAGTAGATATGATCAACATAAGATGTTCACCATTGAAAACTAATCCATCTCACATGATGATCGGACATGGTTTAGTTGATTTGGATCACGTGATCATTTAGATGACTTGAGGGATGTCTATATAAGTGGGATTTATTTAGTAATTTGAATAATTGATCTTTAATTTATCATGAACTTAGTCCTGATAGTCTTTGCATATCTATGTTGTTGTATATCAATGGCCCGTGCTACTGTTCCCTTGAATTTTAATGTGTTCCTAGAAAAACCTAAGTTGAAAGATGATGGTAGCAACTACACGGACTGGGTCCGTAACTTGAGGATTATCCTCATTGCTGCATAGAATAATTATGTCCTTGAAGCTCCGCTAGGTGACAAGCCAGCTGCAGGAGCGACCCTTGATGTTATGAACGTCTGGCAAGCTCGATCTGATGACTACTCGATAGTTCAGTATGCCATGCTTTATGGATTAGAATCGAGACTTCAAAGACAATTTGAACGTCATGGAGCATATGAGATGTTCTAAGAGTTGAAGTTAATATTTCAAGCAAATGCCCGAGTTGAGAGATATTAAGTCTCCAACAAGTTCTATAGCTGCAAGATGGAGGAGAACAGCTCTGTCAGTGAACACATACCCATAATGTCTGGGTACCACAACCATATGACTCAACTTAGAGTCAAAGTTGATGATGATAGTGTTATTGATAGAGTTCTTCAATCACTGCCACCAAGCTATAAAGGCTTCGTGATGAACTATAATATGAAGGGATGAAAAAGACAATTCCCGAGCTCTTTTCTATGCTCAAAGCTGCAGAGGTAGAAATCAAGAAGGAGCATCAAGTGTGGATGGTTAACAAGACCACTAGTTCCAAGAAAAAGGGCAAGGGAAAGAAGGGGAACTTCAAGAAGAATAGCAAGACATTTGCTACTCCCGGGAAGAAACCCAAGTCTGGAGCCAAGCCTAACGCTGAGTGCATATACTGCAAAGGAACTGGTCACTTGAAGCGGAACTGCCCCAAGTATTTGGTGGATAAGAAGGATGGCAAAGTGAACAAAGGTATATTTGATATACACGTTATTGATGTGTACCTTACTAATGCTCGTAGTAGCGCCTGGGTATTTGATACTGGTTCAGTTGCTCATATTTGTAACTCAAAATAGGGGCTACGGATTAAATGAAGATTGTCTAAGGACGAGGTGACGATGCGCGTGGGAAATGGTTCCAAAGTCGATGTGATCGTCGTTGGCATGGTACCTCTACATCTACCTTCGGGATTAGTTTTAGACCTAAATAATTGTTATTTGGTGCCAGCGTTAAGCATGAACATTATATCTAGATCTTGTTTGTTGCGAGACGGTTATTCATTTAAATTAGAGAATAATGGTTGTTCTATTTATATGAGTAATATATTTTATGGTCATGCACCCTTGATGAGTTGTCTATTTTTGTTGAATCTCGATCGTAGTGATACACATATTCATAATATTGAAGCCAAAAGATGCAAAGTTGATAATGATAGTGCAACTTATTTGTGGCACTGTCGTTTAGGTCATATTGGTGTAAAGCGCATGAAGTAACGCCATGTTGATGGACTTTTGGAATCACATGATTATGAATCACTTGGTGCTTGGGTACTATGCCTCATGGGCAAGATGACTAAAACTCTGTTCTCCGGAACAATGGAGTGAGCAACTGACTTATTGGAAATAATACATATTGATCTATGCAGTCCGATGAGTGTTGAGGCTTGCAGCGGGTATCGTTATTTTCTGACCTTCACAGATGATTTGAGCAGATATGGGTATATGTACTTGATGAAACACAAGTCTGAAACATTTTAAAAGTTCAAAGAATTTCAGAGTGAAGTAGATAATCATCGTCATAAGAAAATAAAGTTTCTACGATCTGATCAGGGAGGAAAATATTTGAGTTACGAGTTTGGTCTTCATTTTAAACAATGTGGAATAGTTTCGCAACTCATGCCACTTGGAACACCACATCATAATGGTGTGTCCCAACATTGTAACCGTACTTTATTAGATATAGTGTGATCTATGTTGTCTCTTACCGATTTGCCACTATCCTTTTGGGGTTATGCTTTAGAGATAGATGCATTCACGTTAAAATAGGGCACCGTCTATATCCATTGAGACGACGCCTTATGAATTGTGGTTTGGCAAGAAACCCAAGTTGTCATTTCTTAAAGTTTGGGGTTGCGATGCTTATGTGAAAAAGCTTCAACCTGATAAGCTCGAACCCAAATCAGAGAAATGTGTCTTCATAGTATATCCAAAAGAAACTATTGCGTACACCTTCTATCACAGATCCGAAGGCAAGATATTCGTTGCTAAGAATGGATCCTTTCTAGAGAAGGAGTTTCTCTCGAGGAAAGTAGAACTTGATGAGGTAATTGTACCTTCTCCCAAATTGGAAAGTAGTTCATCACAGAAGTCAGTTCTAGTGATTCCTACACCAATTAGTGAGGAAGCTAATGATGATGATCATGAAACTTTAGATCAAGTAACTACTGAACCTCGTAGGTGAACCAGATTGCGTTCCACGCAAGAGTGGTACGGTAACCCTGTTCTGGAAGTCATGTTACTAGACCATGATGAACCTACGAACTATGAGGAAGCGATAATGAGCCCAGATTCCGCAAAATGGCTTGAGGCCATCAAATCTGAGATGAGATCCATGTATGAGAACAAAGTGTGGACTTTGGTGGATTTGCTCGATGATCGGGAAGCCATTGAAAATAAATGGTTCTTTAAGAAAAAGATTGATGCCGACGTTAATGTTACTGTCTACAAAGCTCGACTTGTTGCGAAAGGTTTTCGACAAGTTCAATGAGTTGACTACGATGAGACCTTCTCACTCGTAGCGATGCTTAAGTCTGTCCGAATCATGTTAGCAATTGCCGCATTTTATGATTATGAAATCTGGCAAATGGATGTTAAAACTGCATTCCTTAATGGATATCTCAAAGAAGAGTTGTATATGATGCAACCAGAAGGTCTTGTCGATCCTAAAGGTGCTAACAAAGTGTGCAAGCTCCAGCGATCCATCTATGGACTGGTGCAAGCATCTTGGAGTTGGAATATAAACTTTGATGAGGTGATCAAAGCATATGGTTTTATACAGACTTTTGGAGAAGCCTGTATTTACAAGAAAGTGAGTGGGAGCTCTGTAGCATTTCTGATATTATATGTGGATGACATATTGTTGATTGGAAATGATGTAGAATTTTTGGATAGCATAAAAGGATACTTGAATAATATTTTTTCAATGAAAGTCCTCGGTGAAGCTGCTTATATATTGGGCATCAAGATCTATAGAGATAGATCAAGACGCTTAATTGGACATTCACAAAGCACATACCTTGATAAAGTTTTGAAGAAGTTCAAAATGGATCAGTCAAAGAAAGGGTTCTTACCTGTGTTACAAGCTGTGGAGTTGAGTCAGACTCAATGCCCGACCACTACAGAAGATAGAGAGAAAATGAAAGTCATTCCCTATGCTTCAACCATAGGTTCTATCCTATTGATATAATGCCAACTGCCAGTTCATGTTTTCTGCATGGTTTTTACATCACAGGAAATCAATATCAAATGGAGCCCAAACACCGCGAAACTTTTTGGAGAATTTTTATGGGCCAGAAGACACTTGATGGGCCAAGGGAGCACCTGGGGGTGTGCCCCGAGGGGGGCATAACCCACCAGGGCATGCCAGCCCCCCTGGCTCGCCCAGTTGGGTTGTGCCCACCTCGATGGCCTCACGCACCGCCTCTTTGATCTATAAATACCACAATATTCCAGAAACCCTAGGGGAGTCGATGAAATATTCATCCACCGTCGTAGAGTCCAGAACCACCAGATCCAATCTAGACACGATCACAGAGGGGTTCACCACTTCCATTGGTGCCTCTCCAATGATGCGTGAGTAGTTCCATGCAGACCTTCGGGTCCGTAGTTAGCAGCTAGATGGCTTCCTCTCTCTCTTTTGATTATCAATACAATGGTCTCTTGGAGATCCATATGATGTAACTCTTTTGTGGTGTGTTTGTTGGGATCCGGTGAACTTTGAGTTTATGATCAGATCTATCTTTTTATATCCGTGAAAGTTATTTGAGTTTCTTTGATCTCTTATATGCATGATCTCATATGGCCTCATATTTCTTCTCAAATATTAAGGTTTTGTTTGGCCAACTTGATCTATTTATCTTGCAATGGGAAGAGGTGCCAGGTAGTGGGTTCAATCTTAGGGTGCTTGATCCCTATGACAGAAAGGGAACCGACACGTATGTATCTCCGCCACTAAGGATAAAACGACGAGATACATATCTAACGCCATAAATAAACAGATCTTGTCTACATCATGTCATCGTTCTTAATGCATTACTCTGTTTTTCCATGAACTTAATACACTAGATGCATGCTGGATAGAGGTCGATGTGTGGAGTAATAGTAGTAGATGCAGGTAAGAGTTGGTCTACTAATCTTGGATGAGATGCCTATGTAATGATCATTGCCTGGATATTGTCATAATTATTTGAGGTTCTATCAATTTCCCAATAGTAATTTCTTTACCCACCGTTTGCTATTTTCCTCGAGAGAAGCTACTAGTGAAACCTACGCCCCCCGGGTCTTCTTTCTCATATATTTTCCTTTACGATCTATTTGCCTTTGCTTTTACTTTCAGATCTACTAAACCAAAAACCCAAAAATACCTTGCTGCAATTTATGTTATTTATTATCCAATCTATCAATATTTACAACTCTATCACGTCCGTTACCCGAAAGTGATTGACAACCCATTTTACACATCGGGTTGCGAATATTTGTTATTTGTGTGCAGGTGTTATTTACGTTGTGTTGCTTCGTTCTCCTACTGGTTCGATAACCTTGGTTTCACATCTGAAGGAAATACCTACCGCCGATGTGCTGCATCATCCCTTCCTCTTTGGGGAAATACCGACGTAGCTTTAAACGACATCAAAAGGAATTTCTGGCACCGTTGCCGGGGAGCACCTTCAAAATATACTAGGTTCCTAATCACAAATCTCATCTTCTCGCAATTTACATTATTTGCCCTTTGCCTCTTGTTTTCCTCTCCCCCACTTCACCAATATTTACCGTTTTATTACCCTCTCTTTTTCCATTTGCCATTTTTCTGGTCGGATTTATCGCCACTTGTGTTCTTGCTTGCAATTGCTCAAAAATGACGCAAGAGAACACTAAGTTGTGTGATTTTTCCAATACCAACAACAATGATTTTATTGGCACTCTGATTGCTCCTCCCGCCGCCAGTGCGGAGACTTGTGATATTAATACTACTTTGTTGTATCTTGTCATGAAAGATCAATTTTTTGGCACTCCTAATGAGGATGCCGCGTCCCATCTCAATACCTTTGTGGAATTATGTGATATGCAAAAGAAAAGACATGTGGACAATGATATTGTGAAATTGATTTTTTTTCCGTTTTCTTTGCGAGATCATGCAAAAATTTGGTTTTCTTCTTTACCTCGCAATAGCATTGATTCTTGGAACAAATGCAAAGATGCTTTTATCACTAAATATTTTCCGCCCGCAAAAATTATATCCTTTAGAATCCAAATCATGAATTTCAAGCGACTTGAACATGAGCATGTTGCACAATCTTGAGAAAGGATGAAAATGATGCTAAGGAATTGCCCAAATCATGGGTTAAATCTTTGGATGATCATACAGAATTTCTATGCGGGATTGAATTTTGTTTCTCGAAATCTTTTGGACTCCACCGCTAGTGGCACTTTTATGGAAATCACTTTGGTTGAAGCCACCAAATTGCTTGATAATATTATGGCGAATTATTTGCAATGGCATACCGGAAGGGCGCCGACAAGCAAAAAGATTAATGCGGTTGAGATTGATTCATTAAATGAGAAAGTTGGTGCTCTTATGAAAATGGTTGCTAGTAAAAGTGCTCATATGGATCCTAATGATATGCCTTTGTCTACCTTGATTGAGAAACTAGTGATGCTCTAAATGTGAACTTTATCTCTAGAAATAATTTTAATAACAATGCTTATAGAGGTAATCTTAATCCTAGGCCTTTTCCTAGTAATTCCTATAATAATTATGGTAATTCCTATGGAAATCAATCTTACAATAATAATAGGAACACATCTGATCTAGAGAACAATATTAAAGAATTTATCAATACTCAAAAAGTTTTCAATGCTTCCATAGAAAAAAAAATGAATAGGATTGATGATATGCCTAAAAGTATTTATACGATTTCTCATGATGTGGAAAATCTCAAATTAAAAGTTTTTGTGCCTAAAGTTGAAGAATCAACTAAAGCTCTTTATGTTTCTATGGATGAAAGTAAGAAAAGAACCGCCATGCTTATATCTAAACGAGAATTTTTAGAAAATGCATTTTCTAGTGATTGCTTTCATAAAAATGATGAAGGCATTAAAATGATTGGTGTTTCTTCCATTGATTCTTTGATTAGTAAAGTTAAACTTGATGATAAATGGACTGAAGAAGAGTCAACTTTAGGTAGAAGGCGTCCCAATATTTTGGAGGGTGAAAATCTTATTCTGAAAATTGATAAAAGTGGGTTTGGACAGGTCAAGACTTTAACTAGTGATGCACCCACTATTTTGGATTACAAAGACTTTAATTATGATAGTTTCTCCTTGATTGATTGTATTTCTTTGTTGCAATCCATGATTAATTCACCCCATGCTTATGAACAAAATAAAACTTTTACTAAACATATTGTTGATGCTATGATGAAAGCTTTTGAAGAAAAATAGGAATTAGAAGTCTCTATTCCTAGAAAGTTGCATGATGAATGGGAACCTACCATCAAAATCAAAATTAAAAATTATGAGTGTTTTGCTTTGTGTGATTTGGGTGCTAGTGTTTCCATGATTCCGAAGTCTCTTTGTGATGTTCTTGGTCTTACCAATATTGAAGATTGCTCTCTTAATTTGCATTTGGCGGATTCTACTATTAAAAAGCCTTTTGGGAGGATCAATGATGTTCTTATTCTTGCAAATAGGAACTATGTACCCATAGACTTTATTGTTCTCGATATCGAATGCAATCCGTCTTGCCCTATTATACTTGGTAGACCGTTTTTGCGCACAATTGGCGCGGTGATTCACATGAAAGAAGGCAATATTAAATTCCAATTTCCCTTGAGAAAGGGGATGGAACACTTCCCTAGAACCAAGATCAAATTTCCTTATGAATCTATAATGAGGGCAACTTATGGAACATCCAACAAGGATGACAATACATGAAATCGTGGTATTATGCCTAGCTAAGGGCGTAAAACGATAGCGCTTGTGTCGGGGGAAACTGTCCACCACGAGCACCTATGGGACCGGAGCCCCTTGTACGTTGTGGTAGGGGAGCGGAGGGTGCACGAAGAGCGGATCGAGGAGCGCACGCGGGCAGTTTACCCAGGTTCGGGCCACGCGGACGCGTAAAACCCTACTCCTGCTTAGATTGTATTGAGTTCTTGGGCTCGGGAGCTTGAAGAACTAGCTACACCGAGCAAGAGAGCTGTCTAGGTTTCGAACCCTTTCTACGTTGTGCATGGGCCTCCTTTTATAGCCCAAGGGGTCACCGACAGGTGTCAACGTAGAGGAGGGTAGAAATGTAACTTTGGTGGTAGTTGTAACATTGCGGGAACAGTGCATGAACAGTGGATGAACAGCGGTCTTTACCTAACATAGACAGTGGGGGACAGGAGCATTAAATGCCCGTCACCGTCGACCACAAAAGCGCCCGTCCATGCGTCTCCGTTCGCCACGGCGGTAGCCTCGTCACCGTGGCGTGCCACCGTGTCCCCCAGGCTGCACAACCATCCGCCACGCGTCCCTGGAAGGGCCCCAGGGCAACGCGTGGGCCGATGAGCTGGAGCGCGGGCACACAGCGCAGGCTTCCCCCGGCAAGCACCTTACCGGGGTCTTGATCTTGCCGGGCCCGGGAGCTTGTCGCTCCCCGGGTCCTGCCGGGGCGCAGGGTGCGCCGAGGCATGTCTTCTAAGATGCAGTCTTCTGGTCTTCCTGGCAAGCTCCTCTTGCCAGGGTCTTGTGTTAATGAGATAATCTTGAGCCTGGTGCAGCCTTCCCGGCAAGCTCCACTTGCCGGGGCCTTGATCTCCTGACTTGTATACTTTGTTTTTGAATGGCCTTATAGGGACCAGAAAGGTTTCCGGCGAGCACGTGGTGAGCCCTGTCGCGGGAAGCTGCTACTGCCCGTGCACAAGTTGGGGTACTAAGGTATCCCTATCTTAGTACACCGACAGGAGCCCCCGGGCCTGGGCCACACACGGTGCCGAGCGCTGTTGGGCCAGGCCCAAAATAGTGCACGGGCACACGCGGCCCACGGCAAGCCGTAAATCCCCTTCCGCATCCGCCGCGCCCCTCCCTAACGGCACGCGTCGATTGCGGCGTCATGGGAGAGATCGTGGCCTCGTTCTTTAATGGGAAATGCGGAGCGTCCCCCACTTCCCCCTTAAAAGTAGAGGGAGCAGGGGCAGTTTCCCTCCTCCGTCTTCACTGCGTCTTCAACCTCCAGAAATCCTCCGCTGCTCCGCGCCTCCACCCCTCCTCCGCCATCTTCCGCATCCGCTGCGCCGTCGAGCTCCTCGCCTCTTCCCTCACCGCCTCCGCCATGGCTCCGAAGAGCGAGAAGGCGAAAGCGGAGAAGACCAAGAAGGAGAAGTCCGAGCAGGCGGCGAAGCTTGCCGCCCTGCGGAAGAGGAATGTGGTCTTCGCGCCGCGGCTCAGCGCGAGGGAGCTGTGGAACAAGTACTACCTCTTCTGGTCCGGGGAGACCAAAGCTCATCCCCGCACCAGAACCTACCCCGCCGTCGCCAGAGATCTGTTTCCCGGCGGGTATTTCTTCTTTGCTGTCTTCTTCCATTGTGGATTGTGCCCTCCGTACTCGGAGTTTTTCTGTGACATTATGAACACATACGGCCTCCACCTCCTAGACTTTACCCCCAACGCCATCCTTACGATGGCGGTTTTCGCACATCTGTGCGAAAACTATGTGGGGATCCATCCAAACGTAGCGCTCTTCCGCCATTTCTTTATGCCTAGAGTAGAGGCTGGCGCTCCCCTCTCCGGCGGTATCTCTTGGATCTTCCTATTGAATAAGAAGGACTCATATCTGAAAGGAGAGCTCCGCGGCAAGTGGGAAGAATGGCGCGCAGATTGGTGTTGGGTAGTGGAGGACCAGCCGGAGCCTTTTACTGCGCCGCGCACAACAGCCATAGTGCGCGGCAGAGACTGGAGCGAGTTGGCCCCGGAGGACGGCAAGCTCAACATCGCCCTTATCAGGATACTTCGCCTCCGGGTAGCCAAATTGACCATTGGAGAGGTAGGGGCAGATTTCCTCTGCCGCCGCATTGCCCCTTTACAGGAGAGGAAAAGGCCAGCATGGGAATTTGGCAATGCGGCGGATATTATGAGGCTGCGCCCGGGATTGAACTTCAACTTAACGGCTTTGGAGCTGAAGGGGATGGTCCGGGAGCTCTTCAAGCATGACCCGGCCCATCCGGAGTGGTTTAGATCTCCCCGGGGAGTGGTGCCGCTGTGCAACAGCACTGCCCGAGACTCCTTGCGCGTGATGATGCCCGCGTGTGACTCCCACGGCGTCGACCCCACCTGGATAGAGCCTCCGCCGGACGCGATTCTGAGTTTCTTCGACAACTTGGTCGAGGTGCCGAAGAACACCGAGGAGAATAAGGGTCTCACCCGGGCCACCACGGAGCGGGATATTGCTTATATTGCTTCCCGGATGGAAGAAGCCGCCACAGCTGCAGCGGCAGGAGATTTCGGATTCACCGTCGACGATGCAGAGGCTGTGGATGCGTCGTGCAAAGCAGAGGAGGCACAGATCCGCAGGCTGCTTAAGCTTCCGCCCGACGAGCTTGCTGGGGTTCCTTCCCTGAGGCATGCCGGGATTCCCGGAGTTGTGAGCGAGGCCGCCGCAGGAGGCGAGGTTGCCGGAGGGAGCAGTACCGCCGGAGGGAGCGGAGCCGCCGGAGGGAGCGGGGCCGCAAGACATGATGCTGGATCCAGCGGGCCTACCGGGGAGGAGGAGGACGTCGAGGCCGATGAAGACACCGGTGGATCTCTGGGGCTTGACGACGACGCCTCCTCGTCTTCGGAGAACTCCCCACCTCCGGCAAGTCCTAAGCAAGCACCGCTGAAGCGCCTCCGCAAGGCGGCTACAGCGATGAGGACGCAGGCGCCCCGACAGCAGCCTGCTCGCCGGGCGGCGCGCGCCACCAGAGCGAGCCAAGCCGCGACGGAGGCGCCCCGCGCACCAGCGCCAAGCGGAGGAGGATCCTCCCGGAGTGAAGCGGCCGCTCCGCCTGCTCCTCGGGCCTCAGCGCCAACGGAGGCTGGGTCTTCGCAGCCCCCAGCCCCGGAGACCGCCAAGCGCCCGAGGGAGCCTTCTCCTCCTGCTCCTCGCGCGGGAGCAACTCAGGTGGAGTTCGATTTCTCCGCCCTCAGCTCCGACGACGACGAGGAAGAGGAGTAAGTATCTGTAATTTGTAACTTCTTCGATTTTGGCTTGATTCTTTCTTTGATGATTCTGATCTTGTTCTTGCTTTGCTTGTAGGACCCTGACCCAGCAGCTGGCGAAGAGGGCCAAGATCCCCGTGGTTGAGGTCGAAGACGACTCGCCCGTCGCGGCGACAGGGGATGCACCGGCGACGAACTTGCCGGATCAACCCGCTGCTCCGAGGAGCAGCTCCCAGCGTAAGTCTAGGTTTTGGATTTTTTGTTCGTCGGGCGCGCTTGAGGTTTCAGCTTGTACTAACATCTTGTTGTCTTGTTGGTCTTGTGCAGAAGTGGAGCCGCAGCCGCAGGAGCGCCCGGAGACCGCCCCCGATGAGCCACAGGTTCCACCCTCCCCGCCATGGGCGAGCTCCCCGGCGAGGGAGAGTGCTCCGCCAAGGACGGGCACCCCGCCGAGGGCGGGCACCCCGCCAAGGGCGAGCAGCCCGACAAGGGTGGGCACCCCGCCAAGGGAAGGCGCGGGCGGCCCTCCGCCAGCAGGGGCCACCGCTCGACTGCCAAGGGAGGAGTCCCCGGCGAGGGAGCCTGTCGTCGAAGAAGTCCGCGAAGGTGAGTCTTGTAGCTTCTTCTTCTTGGACTTGTCTTTTTGGATATTTGCTTGATCTTTTCTTTTTCTTTTTCTTCTGCTAGATCCTCCTGCGCCGGAGCGGATGGAGACTGAGGCCGCCGGCGAGGAGGGCGCGCAAGGCGACGACGGCAACGCCACTGCCACTGAGGGCATGGCTGGAGCCGACGAGCCCGCTACTGAGGAGACCGCCCCGGCCGCAGACGCCGCGGCTGGGGAGGAGGACGGCGACCACACTGCTGGCCCAGAGGCAGCAGGAGCGTCAAGCGCTGCACCGGCCGTCGATCCCTCCGCCGCCAAGGAGCAGCCATGCGTTTATCTTGAGGCCCCCAACGGGGTCTTCATACAAGTCCCGTGGGGGTCTTCATCGCGAGCCCCCGTGGTGGGAGAGACCTTTGATGGAGAGGTCCTTGCCTCCGCGGGGCTGAAGATTGTTGAAGCACCTGGTGGGAGCGACGAGCCCGAAGAGGAGAAGCTTCTTCGCCAGCTCCTGGCCCTATACCAGGCCAGGCAGGCGAAACTGGAGTCCCGGGAAGCCCTCACCGCCAAGGCTGGAGCAGACTTGGAGAAGCGCGCCGCGGAGCTCCGCGCTGCCAACCAGGCGGCCCTCCGCGACTTGGCGGAGGAGCGTGAAAGGCTTGCCGGAGAGCAGCAAGAGTTCCTCCTGGAGAAGGCTGAGGCCGAGGAGCAGCAGCGACTGGTTGGTGAAGAGCTGTCCCGGCGAGAAGGAGCGCTCAACCAACGGAAGGTCGACCTCGACGCCCACGAGGACGACCTCACCGCCCGGGAGCAGGCCCTTGGCGGGGCCCTAAAGGAGGCGAAAGCTGCCGCCGCCACCGCGGAAACCGCCAAGAAGGATCTTGAGGTCAAGGTGGCGCAGCTGGAGCAGTACCTGAAGGCGAGTGCGGACAGAATCACCGCGCTCAACGTGGAGAGGGAAAAAGAAGCCCACACCAACTCTGACCTTCAGGTACGTCTCTCCAAGAAGGGCGACGAGCTCAAAGCCGCCAAGGATTCAATTGCTGACTTGGAGTTGAAGGTCTCCACTTTGACCGATTCACTGGACGCTGTCCGGGATCGCGAGACGAAGCTGAAGGACGAGCTCCGCAAGGAACGAGGCCTGGTGGAGAGCTCCGCCACTTCAGCGAACAACTTCAGCCGGGCGGTGGAGCAATGGACTGACGATCTGGTCACTTCTGCTGCCAATATCGACAAGGAACTGATGGCGCTGAGGGTGGAGCACCTCGTGTACTCTCCGGACCAGAATCTCCCCCACAGCGCCAAGTTAAGTCTTTTCTTCAGGGGAATCGCGCCGACGCTTGCACGGCTGCAGGAGAAGCTCCCCGCGCAGCTGGCCGAGGAGTCGCGTCAGCTCTGCGCGGGTACCTTGGAGCGCGTCTTGACGAAGATAGTCTACCGCAACCCTGGCATCAATCTTGTGAACGTCCTCCGCAGCTTGCCGGACGATGCAGATCTGGAGGCGGTGAAGGCGCAGGTCGCCCACATCGTCGCCAAGGTGAACAAGATCTCCAGGCGTGAAGGCGACCGCGTAGATTAGGCCTCTTTCTTTCTATTTCCTTTGCTGCTGCAAAGTGTGCCATGAACATGAATCTATTAGTCATTGCGACAAGTTATCTCTGTAATATATTATCTTATTTTGATCAATCAATGCAGTGTTATCTCCCTTGCTTTGGTCCTTTACTTTGTATGCTTTTTACCCTACGCTTTTAGGAAACTTGCCGGCAAGGGGCCCTTGCCGCGAGCGCTGAGTGCTGGACTCTGAGCAGCCTGCTGGCAAAGGCCTTACTGGCAAGTAACCTTGGCGCAGCTAGTCGCAACGCACTTAGCTTGCTGAGCGAACTCAAAAACGAAGCAAGGGCGCGACACTTGTCGCAGCTCACTTAAGTCGTTGAGCGTACTCGAAAACAAAGTAAGGGTGCGGCTAGCCACGGGTAGGTTCCTCTGCGCACAGGTTTACCATACAAAGTGTGGTTGTTCAAGGGAGATAACTAAAATTTAAAAATTTGAACTGCTCAAATTCTGGTAATTTAGCTTTCATAATCTGTTCGTTCTCCGGCAAGCTTCTCTTTCTTGAACAACACTTGGTTCATCCTCCACCTCCTTCCCCCCCCCCACGGCAAACTTGTGTGCGAGGAACATTCCTTCTGCTTAAGAGGGAAAGAAAAAGAAGAGGGAAAAGCAAGTATAGGGCCTCTCGGCGTGCTAATGCTTACCGGGTATGCGTGTTGCACAAGATGCCAAATAATGCATGCAAATAACGAAGAAAAGCATGGAAACGGCAAATAGCGCGAAACACAAAAGCTTTACTGATGCACGGGATCTGCGCCCGGCTTTGTACAAAGGTTTACATGCGACAGCGGCAAGACTCGTACAAAAGGTGGTTGCCGGAGCGGATCACGGCAACCGCGCCTTATGGGTGAAACTTGCGAAGATGCTCTATGTTCCAGGAGTTGCTCACCGGTAAGCCTTCTTCGGTCTCAAGGCGGACAGCGCCGGGCCTTGTCACTTGTCTCACCCGATAAGGGCCTTCCCACTTCTGCGTCAACTTGTTGGAATTCTTGGCGGACTGAACACGCCGAAGAACAAGGTCGCCTTCCTCGAGACTCCTGGCCTTAACCCTGCGGCTATGATAGTGGCGCAAGGCTTGCTGGTATCGAGCAGCTCGTACAGCAGCCTGGAGACGTTCCTCCTCAAGGAGCAATGCGTCATCTTGTCGCAGTTGCTCTTGCTCGAGCTCATCATAAGCGAGCACTCGAGGAGATCCGTATACGAGTTCCGTGGGGAGAACTGCCTCTGCCCCATAGACAAGGGCAAAGGGTGTCTGTCCGGTGGCTCGATTTGGTGTCGTTCTGATTGACCAAAGAGTCGCCGGTAACTCCTCTATCCAGTTTCTTCTGCACTTGCGCAGCCTGTCGAAGGTTCTTGTCTTGAGTCCGCGCAACACTTCAGCATTGGCCCTCTCCGCTTGACCATTGCTCCTCGGGTGAGCAACAGAAGCGAAACAGACCTTGGCGCCAAGGTCTTGGACGTACTGCATGAAGGTGCGACTTGTAAATTGTGTGCCGTTGTCGGTGATGATCCTGTTAGGGATTCCGAAACGGGAAACAATTGACCTGAAGAACCTAACTGCTGACTGTGTTGTCACCTTTCTCACTGGTTCCACTTCTGGCCACTTTGTGAACTTGTCGATTGCAACGTACAAGTACTCAAAGCCCCCGACAGCGCGGGGGAAGGGGCCGAGGATATCGAGCCCCCAGACCGAGAAGGGCCAGGACAAAGGGATCGTCTGGAGAGCTTGAGCTGGCTGATGAATTTGCTTGGAATGGAACTGGCATGCTCCACACTTGGTTACTAGTGTAGTTGCATCCGGGATGGCTTCTTGCCAAAAGAACCCTTGCCGGAATGCCTTCCCGGCAAGTGCCCTTGCGCCAATGTGGTGGCCACATATGCCTCCATGTATCTCTGCCAACAGCTTCTGTCCATCTTCTCTGGAAATGCACTTCAACCTGACACCATTGAGCCTTCTTCTGTACAGTTCATTGTCCACGAACTGGTACATACTTGACTGCCTGGTTATTTTCTCTATCTCTTCTGGGTCGTCGGGAAGTTCTCCAGTTTGCAGAAAACGGACGATCTGCTGTGCCCATGCCGGAGCCCGGGGCTCAACGGCAAGGACTAAAGGCATGAGGGCCGCTGCGGGAACCCCAGCTTCTACGGTAAGAACCTCTGGTTCTGCTGGAGCTGATGGTCCCCCGGCAAGCCTGCCGGGGCAAGGCTTGTCGGGAATGCTTGCTTCAACTGTACAGACCCTTGGATCTGCAGGAGCAAACTGTTCCTCAGCGTTCTGATTGTTGATCTTGGGGACCTTGGCGGCGGCTTCAGGGAGGTCCGTCGGCAAGTAGTCACCGGAGACCAACTTTCTCTTCTTGTTCTGCCCAATTGATGGTGTAACGGATGGCTGAGTTAGCTTGAGCAGGAAGGTCCCTGGTTCCACAGGTAACTTCATTGCAGCACACTTTGAGAGGCCATCTGCAATATCATTCTGAGCTCTTGGGACATGCTCCATTTGCAAACCTTCAAAGTGCTCTTCAAGCTTCCTCACTTCATCTACATAAGCTTCCATCAAAGGGCTCTGGTAACTCTTATTCACTTGTCGGACCACCAACTAAGAATCTCCCCGCACAATCAACTTCTTGATCCCAAGTTCGGCTGCAATTCTGAGGCCGGCAAGCAAGCCTTCATACTCAGCAGTATTGTTTGTCGCTTGTTCCTTGGTAAAGTGCATCTGGATAACATACTTGAGGTGCTCTCCGGTGGGCGCTATGAGTACCATGCCGGCACTGGCGCCTTGCAGCGAGAAGGCACCATCAAAGTACATTACCCATTCACTGTTTGCTTCTTGTACGGGGACGCTTGTCTCTGGAACTTCTTCATCGGGCGTTGGGGTCCATTCAGCTATGAATTCTGCCAAAGCTCTGCTCTGTATGGTTGAAGTACTCTCAAACTTGAGACCAAAGCTTGACAGCTCCAGTGCCCACTCGACGATCCTGCCTATTGCTTCTGGATTCTGCAATATCCTCTTCAACGGAAAGCGAGTGACCACTGTTATCTCATGTGCTTGGAAGTAATGGTGAAGCTTTCTCGAGGCCATGAAAAGACCGAAAAGCAACTTTTGCACCCCAGAGTATCTCGATCTAGCCCCCTGCAAAAGGGAACTTACGAAATACACTGGGCGCTGCACCATCTTCCTGCGCACTTCTCCTTGCTCCTGCGCAGAGTTGTCCTTGTCGGGGCCAGAGCTTGCCGGTGGAGCCCCCTGCTTGTCGCTGGATTCGCTTGCCGGAGGTGTGGGCTCTTCCTCTGCCTTCCTTTCCGCTACCAACGCAGCACTAACCACTTGATTGGTTGCCGCTAAGTACAGCAACAACTTCTCTTGTGGTTTAGGTGCGACAAGTATTGGAGTAGAGGACAGGTACCCTTTCAAATCCTGCAGCGCTGCCTCCGCTTCCGGAGTCCATTTCATAGGACCTGCCTTTTTCGAGATTTTGAAGAAAGGCAGGGTGCGTTCTGCGGATTTTGAAATGAACCTGCTGAGGGCAGCCACACATCCAGCAAGTCTTCTTACGTCCTTGACGCGCTTTGGGGCTTCGAACTGCTCGATGGCTTTTATCTTGTCGGGATTGGCTTCAATCCCCCTCTGGGACACAAAGAACCCGAGAAGCTTGCCGGACGGGACTCCGAAGACGCACTTCTCGGGGTTCAACTTGAGCTGGATCTTGCGCAGATTTGCAAATGTTTCTTCCAAGTCTTGGATCAGGGTATCTTTGCTCTTGCTCTTGACCACTATGTCATCCATGTAAGCTTCTACATTTCTGTGGATCTGTGGCTCAAAAGCAGTGTGCACCACCCTTGCAAATGTTGAGCCTGCATTCTTCAATCCAAAAGGCATGCGTATGAAACAATATGTGCCACATGGAGTAATGAATGCAGTCTTCTCTTCATCTTCCTTGGCCATAAATATCTGGTGGTATCCTGAATATGCATCAAGGAAGGAAAGCAGCTCACATCCAGCGGTGGAGTCAACAATCTGGTCAATGCGCGGCAAGGGAAATGGATCCTTGGGACATGCTTTATTCACATCAGTGAAGTCTATACACAGTCTCCACTTCCCGTTGGCCTTGCGCACGACAACTGGATTTGCTAACCAAGTGGGATGGATCACGCCTCTAACCAGGCCTGCTGCTTCTAGCTTCTTGATTTCCTCGGCGATGAATTCTTGGCGCTCCACGGCTTGCTTCCTGACCTTCTGCTTGACGGGCCGCGCATGAGGACAAACAGCAAGCTTGTGCTCAATTACCTTCCTGGGAACGCCGGGGATGTCAGATGGTTGCAATGCAAACACATCGACATTCGCCCGCAGGAAGGAAACGAGCGCGATTTCCTATTTGTTGTCAAGCATAGCACTGATGGTGAAGGTACCACCAGTGCCGTCCTCCTTGGCGGACACTTTCTTGGTTGCCGGTGGAGCGGCCATTCCCTTCTTGTACTTGCCGGTGGAGCTCGATGGGACGTCCTCGACGGCAGCGCAGCACTCCGAAGAGGTGCGTATGCCGGAGTGGGCCCCAGAGCACTTGCCGGACTTGGTCTTGATCTTCTTCCCCCCGGGAGCTTCAGCGGCAAGTGTGTTGCTCTCCGCCGCGGCTGCTGCATCCCGGTATATTTTGTTGGTGCAGATAAGCGCGTCCTTCTTGTCGCCGGGGACAGAGATGATGCTTATCGGCCCCGGCATCTTGAGTACATTGTAGGCGTAGTGGGAAGCTGCCATGAACTTGGCGAGGGCAGGACGTCCAAGTATCCCATTGTATGGCAATGGGATATCGGCCACGTCAAAGGTTATCCTCTTTGTCCTGAAGTTGAGCTCCCCGCCAAAGGTCACTGGCAGAGTGATCTTCCCCTTCGGCTTGCTCCTTCCCGGGTTTATTCCTTGGAACGAACCGGTCTCTTCGAGCTCGCCGTCTGGGATCTGGAGTTTCTTGATTACAGCCGAGGAGATCAAGTTCAGGCCGGCCCCACCGTCAACCAACATTTTGGTGACCTTGAGGTTGCGGATGGTTGGTGAGACCAACATCGGCAAGCACCCGACCGCAATGGTGCGGTCAGGGTGATCCTCAAGATCAAAAATGATGGGCGTGCTGGACCACTTCAGTAGCCTGCGTGACTCGACGGGCGGCTCAGCTGCGTTTACTTCCCGCACCCACTGCTTGAGTTGGCGGTGGGAAGTGTGCAGAGAGGCGCCTCCGTCGACACACAGAACTTCTGTGGCCTTCTGGAACTCCTGCTCACTGTTATCACCTTCCTCCATGTCGTCGTCGTCGTCTTCCTCCTCATCCTTGTCGCGGCCCCGGGGAGGTCGATCACCTTGCCGTTGCTTGGCCTTGCCGCGGCGTCCTCCCCAGCCATTGAATGGCCGCTTCTTGCTTGGCTCTCCTCCGCCACCTTGGGCCTTCTCCTTATCGCGCCGCTCGTATTCATCTTTCTGCTGCTCTACGAGGTACTCGACTCGTTTGCAGTTCGAAAGGTCGTGGCCCTTGGTGCGGTGTATCTTGCAATATTGCTTGTCGGAGCCGTCCTGCTTGTCGGCTGCTGCCACAGGGGCAGGATCCTTGCCGGAGTCGCCAGCCTGTGCCTTCTTGGCGGGAGCCTCCTTGCCGGACTGCTCGACGACTAGCACTTCCTTGTTCTTCTTCTTTCTATTGTTCCGCCGCCGGCTCTTCTTTGCCGGGGCGGCATCCTCGCTGTCGCTTCCCCCTGCGCCAGCATCCTCACCGGGGAGTCTCCTCCCCTCTTCGGCGCGCGCGCACTTGTCAGCCAGAGCGTAGAGCTCGCTGACATCCCGTATCTTGGTCATGGCCATCTCTTCCCGCATGCGACGGTTACGCACGTTTTGGTGGAACGCGCTGATAACCGCGGCGGGGTGGACGTCAGGGATGTTGTGCTGCATGCGGCTAAATCGTTGGATGTACTTGCGCAGGGGTTCTCCTTCCTTCTGGGCCAAGATGTGGAGATCACTCTCCTGGCCGTGGGGTTTGTGGCCGCCCGTGAAGGCGCCAACAAACTGGTGGCACAAATCTGCCCACGAAGAAATGGAGCCTTCCGGCAAGTGCATAAGCCAAGAGCGAACGTTTGGCTTAAGCACCAGCGGGAAGTAGTTGGCTAATATCTTCTCGTCGCGCCCCCCGGCAGCCTGCACCGCGATGGTGTAGATGCTGAGGAACTCCGAGGGGTGCGTCTTGCCGTCGTACTTCTCGGGTACGTCGGGCTTGAAGTTTTTCATGCTGGGCCACTGGACGCGCCGCAGCTCACGGGTAAACGCAGGGCAACCTGCCGCGTACGGCAAGTCGCCTGGCTCACCAGGCGCGTGCGTGTCGACAGCGGTCCCAGCGCGCTGATCCGATTGTCGCCGGGCTTCTCGTCGGCGCTCGATTGTCGTCCGAGCGTCTTCTTGCCGCCGATCGTCAAGGACTTGGCGCTGGTCCCGACGAGCCCGCGGATCCGACGACGCCGTGGAGTCATCGTCGACGTTGATCCGGCGGGGTGGCGTCTTCTGCTTCCGCGGCGGGGAGTGCACGGTGGTTGCACCCCCGGCGGTTTTGTTGCCGTCGGCCTTCGTCTGGTCGACTTGCCGTCGCCGCGATGTCGCCGGCTGCTGCGGCGTGTCGTTGTTGGCGAAGGCGATCAGGCTTTGGATCGTTGCCCTCCAGTCCTCGGCCTTATCTGCCGCTGGAGGGAAGTCGAGGAGCAGTTGCGCTCTTGCGAGTGCTTCTGCCGGAGAGGAGGGGAGCGGCGGCGAGTGGTGCGAGGAGCGAGATATGCTCGGACTTCTAACAGGGTTAGAAGGAGCAGTCTCTCGCCCCGGTGACCGCGCCTTGCTCGTGCCAGGACGATGGCCCTGAGCATCCCGCGAGCCTCCGGTTTGTCCTTGGCCCAGCAAGCGGATGGTACCTCCTGTACCATGGCGCTGCTGGCCTGTCGTCTGCTGAGATGGACGTGGCGCGTCCATGGAGACCGAGGCTTTGGAGTTTGCCCGGTCGTCCGTCTTGTCCTTGGACTTGGAGGCGCCGTGAGTTTCCTCGCCGGCGACCACCCTTCCGCCAACATCTCCTCCACCAACCGTTGGTTCTGGTGGTGGTGGGATCGATGCAGACGGGCCTGCGACCTCCGAAGCCTTCTTCTTCGGGGCCATGTTGCTGCTGATGAAGTTGATGAAGCTGGAGAGGTTGATGATGATTGCGCCCGCGTGAGCGCCGGATCAGGTTCGCACAACCTCGACGCCCCCTACCTGGCGCGCCAAAGATGTCGGGGGAAACTGTCCACCACGAGCACCTATGGGACCGGAGCCCCTTGTACGTTGTGGTAGGGGAGCGGAGGGAGCACGAAGAGCGGATCGAGGAGCGCACGCGGGCAGTTTACCCAGGTTCGGGCCGCGCGGACGCGTAAAACCCTACTCCTGCTTAGATTGTATTGAGTTCTTGGGCTCGGGAGCTTGAAGAACTAGCTACACCGAGCAAGAGAGCTGTCTAGGTTTCGAACCCTTTCTACGTTGTGCATGGGCCTCCTTTTATAGCCCAAGGGGTCACCGACAGGTGTCAACGTAGAGGAGGGTAGAAATGTAACTTTGGTGGTGGTTGTAACAGTGCGGGAACAGTGCATGAACAGTGGATGAACAGCGGTCTCTACCTAACATAGACAGTGGGGGACAGGAGCATTAAATGCCCGTCACCGTCGACCCCAAAAGCGCCCGTCCATGCGTCTCCGTTCGCCACGGCGGTAGCCTCGTCACCGTGGCGTGCCACCGTGTCCCCCAGGCTGCACAGCCATCCGCCACGCGTCCCTGGAAGGGCCCCAGGGCGACGCGTGGGCCGATGAGCTGGAGCGCGGGCACACAGCGCAGGATTCCCCCGGCAAGCACCTTACCGGGGTCTTGATCTTGCCGGGCCCGGGAGCTTGTCGCTCCCCGGGTCCTGCCGGGGCGTAGGGTGCGCCGAGGCATGTCTTCTAAGATGCAGTCTTCTGGTCTTCCTGGCAAGCTCCTCTTGCCAGGGTCTTGTGTTAATGAGATAATCTTGAGCCTGGTGCGGCCTTCCCGGCGAGCTCCACTTGCCGGGGCCTTGATCTCCTGACTTGTATACTTTGTTTTTGAATGGCCTTATAGGGACCAGAAAGGTTTCCGGCGAGCACGTGGTGAGCCCTATCACGGGAAGCTGCTACTGCCCGTGCACAAGTTGGGGTACTAAGGTACCCCTATCTTAGTACACCGACAGCTTGTTGGGAGGCAACCCAATGAATAAAATTTATTTTTCCTTTTTTCTTTCTGTTCTTGATTGTTAACACAATTATGCTACTGGTATGATTGTGTTTTTTGTGTTTTAATTATTTTTTTGTGCCAAGTAGAACCGATAGGATCTTCTTGGGTGATAGTTGTTTGATCTTGCTGAAAAAGACAAAACTTTTTGCGCTCACGAGAAAAATTCTCATTTTTTACAAAAAAAGAGATTTTTAGTTGATTCTTCTTGTAGAAGATTAATATACAAATTCCCCACACGGCCCTATGTTTTTTAAGATTTTTAGATTTCCAGAAGTATTCGAAACATCCAGATTACTACAGACTGTTCTGTTTTTTGACAGATTCTGTTTTCTTTGTGTTGTGTGCTTATTTTGATGGCACTATGGTTTTCTTTAATGAGTTTTTGCCATAGAAAAGTTGGAATATAGTAGATATAATACAAAAAAAAATATGAATTGGTTTGGTACAGTACTTATATTAGTGATTTTCTTTCTTATACTAACGGATCTCACAACGGTTTTGTTGAAGTTTTGTGTGATCGAAGTTTTCAAGTTTTGGGTTATCTTACGATGAATTAAGGAAGGATGGAATATCCTAATCTTGGGGATGCCCCAGCATCCCAAGCTATTATCCAAAAATGAGCAACCAACTAAGCTTGGGGATGCCCCCGAGTGGCATCCCCGCTTTCTTCCAACAATTGTCGGTATTTCACTCGAAACTATATTTTTATTCGTCACATGATATGTGTTTTGCTTGGAGCGTTTTGTATGGTATGAGTCTTTTCTTGTTTGATTTTGATTTTTAAGTAATCATTCCTTTTTGTACACACCTACTTGAGAGAGTCAAAATTATGCCATGGCTTGCTAGAAATGCTCTCTATGCTTCACTAAAAAAATTACGAGCAATGGACTTGCTCTAGTTCTTCACTTATATTGTTTTTAGCACGGTGTGCTTAGTATTTTTGAAGAATAATCTCTTGCTTCACTTAGATTTACTTGAGAGTTTGTAAATTTTAAATAAATTCTCTCTTGCTCCACTTATATTCTTTTCACAGAAAGAAAGAAAGAAAAATTATGCTCATGATCTTCACTTATATTTGTTTGAGCTTATCAAAAGAAACAAATGAAAATTAGTCCCAAGGTGATAGATATCCAAGAAGGATATAATAAAAACTTTCATGAAGATCATTGGACAAAATAAACTTGATTCCTTGTAATAGTTTTGAGACATGATGATGTCATATGTGAGTTATGTTGATGAGTAATTATGCTCTAGTAAGAATATTAGTGCTAAAAGTTATGATTCCCTATGCAAGCACGAAAGTCAATAATTATGCAATGAAATTATATCCTACTTGTGGTGCATTATTCGGTGTTATTTATGGTCAATGTTTGCCTATCAGATTATATGTTTCATGGTAGGTCGCTTCCCAGTCTTTTGCTAGCCTTCATTTTGCACTAAGTATGATCTCTACTTGTTCATCGAAAATCCTTTATCCCGGTTTTGCCACATGAGTCCACCATACCTACCTATATGCGATATTTCCTTGCCGTTCTATGTAAATTTGTAGGTGCCATCTCTAATTTTCAAAATAAATTTCCTCGCGAGGCGGTGATGGGTGGCCAATATTTTCCATGCTAGATGTGTTATTCTCACGATGAGTGTGTATTCACTTGTTATTGCACGAGAGTAAGTCAAAGGTATTAGGGATGCCCAGTCCCGAAATGAAAAACAAATTTACTTTATGTTGTCAAATAATAAATTTCTTGGAAAGTGTTGGTATGGAAGGCAACCGTGGATTTGGCTAGTCATGGCTTGTGAAAGTTTGGTGGAAAAGGAATAAAATTTATTTTTTGTTTGGGAACCGCCTATGATATATCTAGCACGGAAAGTGTTAGAAACCTCAAGTCGTTCTCGTTTGTGGGAAAAGTATACGTCCCAATATTTTTATCTCTCAATTTAAGCTTTGACATCTGTCACCTCTACAAATTCCTACTTCCCTCTGGGAAGGGCCTTTCTTTTACTTATGCAATTTTTATTTTTGAATTTGAGTCTCCATCTTTTCTTACAAGCACCAACTAGGAAACACTATGATTTTACTTGAGAATTAGTTGTAACTAATATACGAATGTGTTCCATGAATGGATCAATGGTTGAGCATAATGGGCTAGGGATAACTTATTTTAGCATTGATATTTTGAAAGACATGGCTGCTTGATAATATGCTTGAGTATCTAAATTATTATGTCAAAACTAGACTATTGCTTTGAACCATACAAAAGTCCAAATGTCCATGCTATAAACAAAAGAATATGATATGACATGATAGGCAGCATTCCACATCAAAAATTCTATTTTTATCACTTACCTACTCGAGGACGAGCAGGAGTTAAGTTTGGGGATGCTGATACGTCTCCAATGTATCTATAATTTTTGATTGTTACATGTTGTTATATTATCATTCTTGGATGTTTTACAATCATATTATAGTCATCGTATATCATTATTTGGTACTAACCTATTGACATAGTGCCAAGTGCCAGTTGCTATTTTATACATGTTTTTTACATTGCAGGAAATCAATATCAAACGGAGCCCAAACACCGTGAAACTTTTTGGAGAATTTTTATGGGCCAGAAGACACCTGATGGGCCAAGGTAGCACCTGGGGAGTGCCCCGAGGGGTGCACAACCCACTAGGGCGCGCCAGGCCCCCTAGGGCGCCCAGGTCGGTTGTGCCCACCTTGGTGGCCTCCCGCACCGCCTCTTTGCTCTATAAATACCACAATATCCCAGAAACCCTAGGGGAGTCGACGAAATATCATCCAGTAGCCGCCGAGTCTAGAACCACCAGATCCAATCTAGACACCATCATGGAGGGGTTCACCACTTCCATTGGTGCCTGTCCGATGATGCATGAGTAGTTCCATGTAGACCTTCGGGTCCATAGTTAGTGGATATATGGCTTCCTCTCTCTCTTTTGATTATCAATACAACGGTCTCTTGGAGATCCATATGATGTAACTCTTGTGTGGTGTGTTTGTTGGGATCCAATGAACTTTTAGTTTATGATCAGATCTATATTTTTATAACCATGGAAGTTATTTGAGTTTCTTGGATCTCTCATATGCATGATCTCTTATGGCCTCGTATTTCTTCTGTGATATTTGCCTATTGTTTGGCCAACTTGATCTAATTATCTTGCAATGGGAAGAGGTGCCCGGTAGTGGGTTCGATCTTACGGTGCTTGATCCTAGTGACAGAAAGGGAACCGACATGTATGTATCGTTGCCACTGAGGATAAAACAACAAGATCCATATCTAACGCCATAGATAAACATTCTCGTCTATATCATGTCATCGTTCTTAATGCATTACTCCATTTTCCCATGAACTTAATACACTAGATGCATGTTGGATAGCGGTCGATGTGTGGAGTAATAGTAGTAGATGTAGGCAGGAGTCGGTCTACTAATCTTGGATGTGATGCCTATGTAATGATCATTGCCTGGATATCATCATAATTATTTGAGGTTCTATCAATTTCCCAACATTAATTTGTTTACCCACCGTTTGCTATTTTTCTCGAGAGAAGCCACTAGTGAAACCTACGGCCCCCGAGTTTTCTTTCTCTTATATTTGCTTTTGCGATCTATTTGCCTTTGCTTTTATTTTTGGATATACTACACCAAAACCCCAAAAATACCTTGCTGCAATTTATCTTATTTATTATCCAATCTATCAATATTTACAACTCTATCACGTCCGTTACCTGAAAGGGATTGACAACCCCTTTTACACGTTGGGTTGCGAGTATTTGTTATTTGTGTGCAGGTGCCGTTTACGTTGTGTTGCTTGGTTCTCCTATAGGTTCGATAACCTTGGTTTCACATCTGAGGGAAATACCTACCGCCGTTGTGCTGCATCATCCCTTCCTCTTTGGGGTCATACCGATGTAGCTCTAAGCGACATCAATGAGCATCCAGGTTCCGCTATTGGTTATTTACCGTAGATGTGTCTCGGTCATGTCTACATTGTTCTCGAACCCATAGGGTCCGCACACTTAACGTTTGATAATGATTAGTATTAGGAGTTGTGTGTTTTTGATGACCGAAGATTGTTCCCAGTCCCGGATGAGATCACGGACATGACGAGGAGTCTCAAAATGGTCGAGACATAAAGATTGATATATTGGATGACGTTATTCGGACACCGAAAGAGTTCCGGGAGGTACCGGATAAAAACGGAGTGCCGGGAGGTTACCGGTAACCCGCCCCCCGGGAAGTAGTGGGCATTCATGGGCCTTAGTGGAAATGAGAGGAGGGCCGGAAGGGTGGCCACGCGCCCCCCATGGCAAGTCTGAATTGGACTATGGAGGGGGCGGTGCCCCCCTCTTTTCTTCTTCCTCTCCTCCTCCTTCCCTCTCTCCCCCTCTTAGAAAAGGAAGGGGAGTCCAACTAGGATTAGGAATCCTTGTTGGACTCCCCCTATGGTGTGTCCTAGGGGCCGGCCGGCCTCCTCCTCCCCCTCCTTTATATACGTGGGGAGGGGGCACCCTAGGACACACAATTTGATCATTTAGCCGTGTGCGGTGGCCCCCTCCATAGTTTTCCACCTCGGTCATATTGCCGTTGTGCTTAGGCGAACTGGCGAAGCCCTGCGTAGATCACATCATCAACACCATCAACACACCGTCGTGCTGCCGGAACTCTCCCTCGAGCCTCTGCGAGATCAAGAGGTCGTGGGATATCATCGTGTTGAACGTGTGCTGAACACGGAGGTGCCGTACGTTCGGTACTTGGATTGGTTGGATCGTGAAGAAGTTCGACTACATCAACCGCGTTACTAAACGCTTCCGCCTTCGGTCTACAAGGGTACGTGGACACACTCTCCCCGCTCGTTTCTATACTTCTCCTAGATAGATCTTGCGTGATCGTAGGAAGTTTTTTGAAATACTATGTTACCCAACAGAAGTGCCCCAACAACTACCTCTTAGGACTTACCAAGTATGTACTCACCAGTTCAATCTTACCAATACCAGTTGCAATTAATGGCTATGTTTTGTACGGTCGATGTATTAAGCATGTTGTAGTAAACATGCCTAACATGTTTTAGCTACTTTCCCTACATTTTTATAGACAACCGGGCCATTCTCTGCTCTGGCAGCACCTGCTTTGTGATGCTTAACTCTACCAATTGCATTTTTACCAGTACCAGTTTGAATGGCTATTAAGCTTGTTGCAATTAAGAGTTGTATCCATTTTTAAATAGTTGTATTTCAATGGCTACAAACTTACAAAAAATGACTTAGGATGCTGTTAAGCCCATTGTAATTAACAGTTGTATCCATTTTTTAATCCGTCCCTTTGCTAATGTGCTACTCTCTGCAATGAAGATATACTAGAGATGCTGCCCATTTCCTATTTTTAGTGGATGCTAACCCTGTTATACTTAACATGACTTTCCATGTACTTACGCAAGGCCATAATGGGCGGTGCTGTTGTTTGCCGTCGAGGTTAGTTGCATCCCATGTCTTACAGTATTTTACATCATTTGTGCAATTACAATTTGGCTTCTAACATTTACTTGCTTCTTGTAGGTACACATGTTGGCAGCACTGATCCACCCTTCGACCCGGAGGAAGAGCTCGCCTCCGCCGCTGCTGACTATGGGCGGGCTCTGGCCAAGATGAATTGCCCCAGCAACTACCTCTCAGGACTTACCAAATATGTACTCATGAGTTCAATCTTACCAACACTAGTTGCAATTAATGGCTATATTTTGTGCGGTCGATGTATTAAGCATGTTGTAGTAAACATGCCTAACATGTTTTAGCTATTTTCCCTACCTTTTTATAGACAACTGGGCCATTCTCTGCTCTGGCAGCACCTGCCTTATGATATTTAACTCTGCCAATTGCATTTTTACCAGTACCAGTTTCAATGGCTATTAAGCTTGTTGCAATTAACAGTTGTATCCATTTTTAAACAATTGTATTTCAATGGCTACAAACTTACAAAACATGACTTAGGATGCTGTTAAGCCTGTTGCAATTAACAACTATATCCATTTTATAATCCGTCCCTTTGCCATTGTGCTACTCTTTCTCAATGAAGATATCACTATAGATGCTGCCATTTTATTACCATTTGCTATTTTTGTGGATGTTAACCCTGTTTTAGTTAACATTGGCTTTCCATGTAGTTAAACTGAGTTACAATGGGCAATGTTGTCGTTTGCCGTCGAGGTTAGCTGCATCCAATATCTTATAGACCATCTGTTGCTAAATATAAGTATTTTTAGAGTTTCCAATATAGACTACATAAGGAGCAAAATAAGCGAATCTGGATTCTAATCTAAACTATATCTATCATTCTATATTCATCCATATGTACTTCATATTGAAATCTGTAAAAAAATACTTGTACTTAGGAACGTAGGTACTTGTATTTTACATCATTTGTGCAATCTCAGTTGAGCTTCTAACATTTACTGGTTGTTTGTAGGTACATATATGAGCAATACAGATCCACGCTTCGATACCTTTTGCATATGGGGCAATGAGATATTCATGAACAATCGTCAAGTGAGAAAACTAAGAAAGATTGTTAGGCGAAAGCAACGGGTGATGAGAATTAAGCTCTTTATTTACACTTTGTCTAAGACAATGATGTCGCTTAAAGCTACGTCGGTTTTCCCCAAAGAGGAAGGGATGATGCAGCACAGCGTCGGTAGGTATTTCTCTCAGATGTGAAACCAAGGTTATCGAACCAGTAGGAGAACCAAGTAACACAACGTAAACATCACATTCACACAAATAACAACACCTCGCAACCCGACGTGTTAAAGGGGTTTTCAATCCCTTTCGGGTAATGAAAGTGAGAGAGAGATAAATAATGGTAGATTGGTTGTTAAATAAAATAAAATATAGCAAGGTATTTTGTGGTTTTTGGTTTAGTAGATTTGAAAATAAAAGCAAAGGCAAATAGATCGCAAGGGCAAATATATGAGAAAGAAGACCCGGGGGCCGTAGGTTCCACTAGTGGCTTCTCTCGAGAAAATAGCAAACGGTGGGTGAACAAAATACCGTTGGGCAATTGATAGAACTTCAAATAATCATGACGATATCTAGGCAATGATCATTACATAGGAATCACGTCCAAGATTAGTAGACCAACTCCTGCCTGCATCTACTACTATTACTCCACACATCGACCACTATCCAGCATGCATCTAGTGTATTAAGTTCATGGAAAACGGAGTAATGCATTTAGAATGATGACATGATGTAGACAAGATCTATTCATCTATGGTGTTAAATATGGATCTCGTCGTTTTATCCTTAGTGGCAATGATACATACGTGTCGGTTCCCGTTCTGTCACCGGGATCAAGCACCGTAAGATCGAACCCACTACCGGGCACCTCTTCCCATTGCAAGATAAAGAGATCAAGTTGGCCAAACAAAACCCAATATCGGAGAAGAAATACGAGGATATAAGCAATCATGCATATTAGAGATCAAAGAAACTCAAATAACTTTCATGGATATAAAAAGATAGATCTGATCATGAACTCAAAGTTCATCGGATCCCAACAAACACACCGCAAAAATAATTACATCATATGGATCTCCAAGAGACCATTTTATTTATAATCAAAAGAGAGAGAGGAAGCCATATAGCTACTAACTACGAACCCAAAGGTCTACAAGGAACTACTCACGCATCGTCGGAGAGGCATAGATGGAAGTGGTGAACCCCCTTATGATGGTGTCTAGAATGGATCTGGTGTTTCTGGACTCTGCGGTGGCTGGATGAATATTTCGTCGACTCACCTAGGGTTTCTAGAATATTGGGGTATTTATAGAGCAAAGAGGTGGTCCGGGGGCACCCAAGGTGGGCACAACCCACCAGGGCCCCTCCTCGGGAGTCCCCCAAGTTCCACTAGGGCCCATAGTGTTCCTTCTGGCCCAGAAAAAATCTCCAAAAAGTTTCGCGGTGTTTGGGCTCCGTTTTATATTGATTTCGTGCGATGTAAAAAACATGCAGAAAACAACAACTGGCACATGGCACTATGTCAATAGGTTAGTACCAAAAATATATAAAATGACTATAAAATGATTGTAAAACATCCAAGAATGAGAATAAAATAGCATGGAACAATAAAAAATTATAGGTATGTTGGAGACGTATCAGCATCCCAAGCTTAAATCCTGCTCGTCCTCGAGTAGATAAGTATAAAAACAAATTTTTTGATGTGGAATGCTGCCTATCATGTCATATCATATTCTTTTCCTTATAGCATGGACATTTGGACTTTTATATGGTTCAAAGCAATAGTCTAGTTTTGACATAAATATTTAGATACTCAAGCATATTAACAAGCAACCATGTCTTTCAAAATAGCATTGCTAAAATAAGTTATCCCTAGCCCATTATGCTCAACCATTGATCCATTCATGAAACACATTCGCATATTAGTTACATCCAATTCTCAAGTACGATCATAGTTTTTCTTAGTTCGTGCTTGTAAGAGAAGATGGAGACTCAAATTCAAAAATAAAAATTGCAGAAGTAAAAGAAAGGCCCTTCGCAGAGGGAAGTAGGGATTTGTAGAGGTGCCAGAGCTCAAAGCTTAAATTGAGAGATGATTGTTTTTGGGAGGTATACTTTTCCACCAACGAGAACGACTTGAGGTTCCCAACACTTTCCATGCTAGATATATCATAGGCGGTTCCTGAACATAAAAATAAAGTGTACTCCATTTCCACCAAACTTTCAGAAGCCATGGCTAGCCGAATCCACGGTTGCCTTCCATACCAACACTTTCCAAGGAATTTTTATTATTTGACAACATAAAGTAAATTTGTTTTTCATTTCGGGACTGGGCATCCCTAATACCTTTGACGTACTCTCATGCAATGACAAGTGAATAAACACTCATCGTGAGAATAACAAATCTAGAATGGAAAATATTGGCCACCCCTCACCGCCTCGCGAGCGGTACAGGCACACAAAAGGGAAATTTATTTTGAAAATTATAGATGGCACATACAAATTTGCTTAGAACGACAAGGAAATACCGCATATAGGTAGGTATCGTGGACTCATGTGCAAAACTGGGATAAAGAATTTTTGATGCACAAGTAGAGATCATACTTAGTGCAAAATGAAGGCTAGCAAAAGACTGGGAAGCGACCAGTCATGAAACAGATAATCTCGTAAGCGAACATTGAACATAAATAACATCGACTAATACACCACAAGTAGGATATAATTTCATTGCATAATTATTGACTTTCGTGTTTGCATAGGGAATCACAAACTTTAACGCTAATATTCTTACTAAAGCACAATTACTCATCAACATAACTCATAAAACACATCATCATGTCTCAAAACTATTACAAGAAATCAAGTTTATTTTGTCCAATGATCTTCATGACATGTTTTATTATATCCTTCTTGGATATATACCACTTTGGGACTAATTTTCATGTGTTGCTTTTCATAAGCTCAAACAAATATAAGTGAAGATCATGAGCATAACAATTTTCTTTCTCTCAAAATAATTTAAGTGAAGCAAGAGAGAATTTCTTTAAAATTTTACTAACTCTCAAATAAATCTAAGTGAAGCAAGAGAGTATTTCTTCAAATATACTAAGCACGCCGTCCTCAAAAGATATAAGTGAAGCACTAGAGCAAGTCCTAGCTCATGAAATTTTAAGTGAAGCCTAGAGAGCTATTCTAACAAAGTAATGGTATAATTTTGGCTTTCTCAAATAGGTGTGTACAACAAGGATTGTGACTTAAAAATCAAAACAAAACAAACAAAGACTCATACCATACAAGACGCTCCAGGCAAAACACATATCATGTGACGAATAAAAATATAGTTTTGAGTGAAATACCGATAGTTGTTGGAAGAAAGCGGGTATGCCACTCGGGGGCATCCCCAAGCTTAGTTGGTTGCTCATTTTTGGATAATAGCTTGGGATGCATGGGCATCCCCAAGCTTATGCTCTTCCATCTTTCCTTCATCCATTGTAAGATAACCCAAAACTTGAAAACTTTAATCACACAAAACTTCAACAAAACCTTCGTGAGATCCGTTAGTATAAGAAAGCAAACCACTACTATAAGTTATGCTTGAAAGAAATTCATATTTTCTTTTGTATTATATCTACTGTATTCCAACTTTTCTATGGCAAAAAATCATCAAAGAAAACCATAGAGCCATCAAAATAAGAACACAACACAAAGAAATTAGAATCTGTCAAAAACATAATAGTCTGTAGTAATCTGGTAGTTTCAAAAACTTCTGGAACTCTAAAATTCTTGAAAAAATAGGGCCATGTGAGCAATTTATATATTAAACTTCCGCAAAACGAATCAACTAAAAAGCACTTTTCTGTTAAAATGAGAATTTTTCTCGTGAGCGCAAAGTTTCTGTCTTTTTTAGCAAGATCGAACAACTATCACCCAAGAAGATCCTATCAGTTCTATTTGGCACAAACACTAATTAAAACACAAAAAAGACAATTATACCAGTATCATAACTATGTAAACACTCAAGAACAGAAAGCAAAAAGCATAAATAAAATTTATTCATTGGGTTGCCTCCCAACAAGCGGTATCGTTTTACGCCCTTAGCTAGGCATAATACCAAGATTTCAAGTATTGTCATCCTTGTTGGATGTTCCATAAGTTGCCCTCATAATAGATTCATAAGGAAATTTGATCTTGGTTCTAGGGAAGTGCTCCATGCCCTTTCTCAAGGGAAATTGGAACTAAATATTCCCTTCCTTCATGTCAATCACCGCGCCAATAGTGCGCAAAAACTGTCTACCAAGTATAATAGGGAAAGACGGATTGCAATCGATATCAAGAATAATGAAGTCTATGGGTACATAGTTCCTATTTGCAAGAATAAGAACATCATTGATCCTCCCCAAAGACGTTTTAATAGTGGAATCCACCAAATGCAAATTAAGAGAGCAATCTTCAATGTTGGTAAGACCAAGAATATCGCAAAGAGATTTCGGAATAGTGGAAACACTAGCACCCAAATCACACAAAGCAGAACACTCATAATTTTTAATTTTGATTTTGATAGTGGGTTCCCATTCATCATGCGACTTTCTAGGGATCGAAACTTCTAATTCCAATTTTTCTTCAGAAGCTTTCATCATAGCATCAACAATATGTTTAGTAAAAGCTTTATTTGTTCATAAGCATGGGGTGAATTAATCATGGATTGCGACAAAGAAATACAATTAATCAAGGAGCAACTATAATAATTAAAGTCTTTATAATCCAAAATAGTGGGTGCATCACTAGTTAAAGTCTTGACCTTTCCAAACCAACTTTTATAAAAAATTCAATAAGATTTTCACCCTCCGAAATATTGGGACGCCTTCTACCTAAAGTTGACTCTTCTTTAGTCCATTTATCATCAATTTGAACTTTACTAAACAAAGAATCAATGGAAGAAATGCCAATCATTTCAATGTCTTCAGCATTTTTTCGAAAGCAATCACTAGAAAACGCCTTTTCTAAAATTTCTATTTTAGATCTAAGCATGGCGGTTCTTTTCTTACTTTCATCCATAGAAACAAAAAGAGCTTTAATTGATTCTTCAAATTTAGGCACAAAAAATTCTAACTTGAGATTTTCCACATCATGAGAGATCCTATCAATACTCCTAGACATATCATCAATCTTATTCAATTTTTCTTCTGTGGAAGCATTGAAAACTTTTTGAGTATTGATAAATTCTTTAATATTATTCTCTAGATCAGAGGTATTCCTATTATTATTGTAAGATTTATTTTCATAGGAATTACCATAATTATTAGAGGAATTACTAGGAAAAGGCCTAGGATTAAAATTACCTTTATAAGCATTGTTATTAAAATTATTTCTAGAGATAAAGTTCACATATATAGCATCACTAGTTTGCTCAATCAAGGTAGACAAAGGCATATCATTAGGGTCAATGGGAGCACTTTTACTAGCAACCATTTTCATAAGAGCATCAACTTTTTCATTCAAAGAATCAGTCTTAACCGCATTAATCTTTTTGCTTGTAGGCGCCTTTTCGGTATGCCATTGCGAATGATTCGCCATAATATTATCAATAAATTTGGTGGCTTCACCCAACGTTATTTCCATAAAGGTGCCACCAGCGGCGGAATCCAAAAGATTTTGAGAAACAAATTTCAATCCCACATAAAAATATTGTATGATCCTCCAAAGATTTAACCCAGGAGTTGGGCAATTCCTTAGCATCATTTTCATCCTTTCCCAAGATTGTGCAACATGCTCATGTTCAAGTTGCTTGAAATTTAAGATTTGGGTTCCAAGGGATATAATTTTTGCGGGCAGAAAATATTTAGTGATAAAAGCATCTTTGCATTTGTTCCAAAAATCAACGCGATTGCGAGGTAATGAAGGAAACTAAATTTTTGCGTGATCTCGCAAAGAAAACGGAAACAATTTCAATTTCACATATCATTGTCCACATGTCTTTTTATTTTGCATATCACATAATTCCATGAAGGTATTGAGATGGAATGCAACATCCTCATTAGGAGTGCCTGAAAATTGATTTTTCATGATAAGATTCAACTAAGCAGTATTAATATCACAAGTCTCCACACTACCGGCGGGAGGAGCAATTGGAGTGCCAATAAAATCATTGTTGTTGTTATTGGAAAAATCACACAACTTAGTGTTCTCTTGCGTCATTTTTGAGCAATTGTGAACAAGAACACATGTGGGGATAGATCCTACCAAAAAAATGCAAACGGAAAAAGAGGGCGAATAAAAGCGGCAACTTTTTGTGAAGTGGGGGAGATGGAAACGAGAGGCAAATGGCAAATAATGTAATTGTAAGGAGATGAGATTTTTGATTAGGAACCTGGTATGTGTTGACGGTGCTCCCCGACAATGGCGCCAAAAATTCCTTTTGATGTCGCTTAAAGCTACGTCGGTTTTCCCCCAAAGAGGAAGGGATGATGCAGCATAGCGACGGTTGGTATTTCCCTCAGATGTGAAACCAAGGTTATCGAACCAGTAGGAGAACCAAGCAACACAACGTAAACAACACCTGCACACAGATAACAACACATTGCAACCTGACGTGTTAAAGGGGTTGTCAATCCCTTTCGGGTCACGAATATGAGAGAGATAAATATTGGTAGATTGGTTGATAAATAAGATAAATTGAAGCAAGGTATTTTTGATTTTTGGTTTAGTAGATATGAAAATAAAAGCAAAGGCAAATAGATCGGAAAGGCAAATATATGAGAAAGAAGACCCGGGGGCCGTAGGTTTCACTAGTGGCTTCTCTCGAGAAAATATCAAACGGTGGGTGAAAAAATTACTTTTAGGCAATTGATAGAACTTCAAATAATCATGACGATATCCAAGGAATGATCATTACATAAGCATCACGTCCAAGATCAGTAGACCGACTGCTGCCTGCATCTACTACTATTACTCCACACATCGACCGCTATCCAGCATGCATCTAGTGTATTAAGTTCATGGAAAACGGAGTAATGCACTAAGAACGATGACATGATGTAGACAAGATCCGTTTATCTATGTCGTTAGATATGGATCTCATCGTTTTATCCTTAGTGCCAACGATACATATGTGTTGGTTCCCCTTCTTTCACTGGGATCAAGCACCGTAAGATCAAACCCACTACTTGGCACCTCTTCCCATTGCAAGATAAAGAGATCAAGTTGGCCAAACAAAACGCAATGTCGGAGAAGAAATACGAGGCTATAAGCAATCATGCATATATGAGATCATAGAAACTCAAATAACTTTCATGGATATAAAAAGATAGATCTAATCATAAACTCAAAGTTCATCGGATCCCAACAAACACACCACAATAAGAGTTACATCATATGGATCTCCAAGAGACCATTGTATTGATAATCAAAAGAGAGGGAGGAAGCCATCCAGCTACTAACTACAGACCCTAAGTTCTACAAGGAACTACTCACGCATCATTGGAGAGGCACCAATGGAAGTGGTGAACCCCTCAGTGATGGTGTCTAGATTGGATCTGGTGTTTGTGGACTCTACGGTGGCTGGATTAATATTTCGTCGACTCCCCTAGGGTTTCTAGAATATTGGGGTATTTATAGAGCAAAGAGGCGGTCTGTGGGGCACCCGAGGTGGGAACAACCCACTAGGGCGCACCTGGGCCTCTTGGCGCGCCCTGGAGGGTTGTCCCCTCCTCGGGACTCCCCCTAGGTGCCGCCAGGGCCCATAGTGTTCCTTATGGCCGAGAAAAAATCTCCAAAAAGTTTCGCAATGTTTGGGCTCCATTTGATATTGATTTCCTGCGATGTAAAAAACATGGAGAAAACGGCAGCTGACGCTTGGCAGTATGTCAATAGGTTAGTACCAAAAAATGATATAAAATGACTATAAAATAATTGTAAAACATCCAAGAATGATAATATAACAGCATGGAACTATCAAAAATTATAGATACGTGGGAGACGTATCGGACAAAAGTGAACTTTAGGATGGTAAGTAATGTGTTGCCTTTTCCCCCTGCCCAAAACAAGTTACTCTATTAGACCTCAGTATCTAATGTTTATATCTTTTCAGTGGTTCTGAAGCTATTTACTGATGATACCTTGCAAACTACATGACTGGAGTGGAGGCAACTAAGGTTAAAGTATATAATTCACGCTACCATGATAATGCTCTAGAAGTCTTCCTAAAGGCGGTGAAGGATGGGCGAGCAATCGTCACAAGGGGTTGGACAACAGTTGTTTGTGCCCATGGCATGCAGGAAGGCACATTATGGGCATTCCGATTCTTCAACACCATCGGCATTCAAAATGATTTACACTTGTCTCTTCACCTTTACCGCCGCTAAATATTGTGGTTCATCATAGTTAAATTTTCTCTAATCCTGTAATTACTAAACATATTGTACTGAAAATTTTATTTATGGATTCATTATTGAACCATTGTGCTGAGAATTTGAATTCCACGTTTCATATTTCAAAATTTCCAATTCGAATAATAAATTACAGGGAAAAATAATATTATACAAGAGCAAATAAAATAATGTGCACACGGTTTGAAAGAAAACGGCGTGTACGATGATAATAGATAACAAACGGTTCTTTGACGTGAAACGTTTGCGTTACCCGACGGACGCACACATAGTATCGTCTCATATGCATGTGCGATTCATGGTAATACAACAAACATTACAAACCAGTGTGTGTGTTTGATAGGAATACCAATCGCACACAGTTATGAAAATGGACACGTTAGCGTTAGTAGAGGCACCTCACACATTTTACATTCTTGAACCGTGTGTGATAACGTACCTATCACAAACATATCAGCACATTAAATGTTGATGTCCACCTTTTTCACATAACTATAGCGGCGTAATCGTTTGGGGTGTCTCTCTGATCAGAAACTTGACATCGATATGTAACGTGTGGGACTGAGGCGACTTCTCATACGTTTATTCTATGGCGATTGTCACAAGCCGCTCACGTATCCCCGACGGTTTGTGGGTCATGTGGGAAGAACCCCCTATCACAGTTACTCACTAGGCGACGGTTCCAAATGCCGTCGTGGAAACGGGTTAAAACCGTTTGTATAGCATGATTCCGTACCAGTGCATGGAATAATCAAAAATTATTGATACGTTGGAGACATATCAAGCATTCTCAAGCTCAATTCCTACTCATCCTCGAGTAGGTAAATGATAAAACAGAATTTTTGATGTGGAATTCTATCTAACATGTTCATCATGCATCTTTCCTTTGTGGCATGAATACCAAGATCCGAATGATTCAAAGCAATAGTCTATAATTTGACATAAAAATATCAATACTCAGGCATACCAACAAACAATCATGCCTTTCAAAAATATCAATGCTAAACAACGATATCACTACAAAATCACATAGCCTTGTCATGCTCCATCTTCTTAACACAAAATATAAATCATGCACTACCCCTGTGTTAGCCAAGCAATTGGTCCATACTTTTTAACGCGCTTCAACATTTTCAACCCTCACGCAATACATGAGCACAAGCCATGGATATATCATTATGGGTGGAATAGAGTGTGGTGATAGACATGATATGAAGAAGAAAAAAAGGAGAAACTCTCACATCACTAAGGCAAATCAGCAGGCTATGTCGATGCCCATCAATTGATGTCAATGCAACACTACTAGAAAAAAGGCTGTTAGTGGCGCACCTATTTTGGCCATTAATCGGGCACCATAGGTGCGCCACTATTACCACCCGATTAGTATTTTTTAGTAATGGCGCACCTCTGGTGCGCCATTAGTATCCCAGACACTAATGGCACACCACCTGGCGCGCCATTACTATCCAAGACACTAACGGCACACCTGCAGTGCGCCATTAAAGGAGCCATGTATACCTTGTGCTCTGGGTTACTAATAGCGCACTAACTGATAATGCGCCACTGTTGTGTTTATCTCTGTGCGCCAATAAAGTGCAATATGGTGCAACACTACTATGAATATTAGGATTATTAGTATTTTGCTTTTCTGATATTCGCACAGGTTACAAAATACATTGCAGCATAGAATATAAATAGCACAACATATAAACAACAGATTTATCGAATACAATAGAAGATTAGTCTCCGAATACAATTCATAATATTAGTCTCCGAATTGAAAATACGGAACAAAGTTAGAACATTACAAGTCTCGAGACCTCGAGTAGCGAGTTTGTCTTCACATTACAAGTCGATATCTAAACTACCATCACATAGAAGAGGGTTGCGGTCACAATGAGCATCATCGCAATGAAACTGATCTTCATCTGGATCCTCCTCCGCTCCCTCCTCTCTCTCGCCAGATAGCGCGCGTATCTAGCTTCCGCCTCCGCCCTAGTGGTGTACCCTTTGTAACTGTTACTGCTGAAACGGTGAACCTGTCTCCGACACTCCTCCCAGTCGTCGTAGACTCCGGGAACCTCACCCTTGTACACAACATACGACGGCATCTCTATGCACTAGACAAACAAAATGTCAACAGCAATTCACAGATAATATATAAGTGTAGGTGTACTAAGATAGGGGTACCTTAGTACCCCAACTTGTGCACGGGCAGTAGCAGCTTCCCGCGGCAGGGTTTACCACGTGCTCGCCAAGTACCTTTCCGGTCCTTATGAAGCCATTCAAGAACAAAGTATACAAGTCAGAAGATCGAGACCCCGGCAAGTGGAGCTTGCCAGGAAGGCCGTACCAGGCTCAAGGTTATCACTTTAACACAAGATCCTGGCAAGAGGAGCTTGCAGGAGGACCAAGGAACGCATACCTCACGAGATGCCTCGGCGCATCATGCGCCTCGGCAGGGCCCGGAAAGCGGCAAGCTTACGGGCCCGGCAAGATCGCTACCCCGGCAAGGTGCTTGCCGGGGGAACCTATGTTGTGTGCCCATGCTCCAGCTCATCGGCCCACGCGTCACCCTGGGACCCTTCCAGGGGCACGTGGCGGATGGCTGTGCAGCCTGGGGCACACGGTGGCAAGCCATGGTGACGAGGCTACCGCCGTGGCGAACGGAGAAGCATGGACGGACACTTTTGGGGTCGACGGCGACGGGCATTTAGTGCCCTTGTCCCCCACTGTCAAGGTTAGGTGAAGACCACTGTTCATCCACTGTTCACGCACTATTCCCGCACTGTTACAACCACCACCAAAATTACACTTTTGCCCTCCTCTACGTTGACACCTGTCGGTGACCCCTTGAGCTATAAAAGGAGGCCCATGCACAACGTAGAGGGGGTTCGGAACCTAGACAACTCTTTCGCTCGGTGTAGCTAGCTCTCCAAGCTCCCGAGCTCAAGAACTCAATACAATCTAAGCAGGAGTAGGGTTTTACGCGTCCGCGCGGCCCGAACCTGGGTAAAACTGCCCGCGTGCGCTCCTCGATCTGCTCTCTGTGCTCCCTCCGCTCCCTTACCACAACGTAGAAGGGGCTCCAGTCCCATAGGTGCTCGTGGGAGGACAGTTTCCCCCGACATCTTTGGCGCACCAGGTAGGGGGCGTCGAGGTTGTGCGAACCTGATCCGGCGCTCACGCGGGCGCATTCTTCACCAACTTCATCAGCTTCATCAGCAACATCAACATGCCTCCGAAGAAGAAGGCTTCGGAGGTCGGAGGCCCGTCTGCGTCAATCCCACCGCCACCAGAACCAACGGTTGGTGGAGGAGACGCCGGCGGAAGGGTGGTCGCCGGCGAGGAAACTCACGGCGCCACCAAGTCCAAGGACAAGACGGACGACCGGGCGACCTCCAAAGCCTCGGTGTCCGTGGACGCGCCACGTCTCTCTCGGGACGTACAAGACCCGCAGCGGCGTGGTACAGGAGGTACCATACGCTTGCTGGGGCGAGGACAAACCGGAGGATCGCGGGATGCTCAAGGCCATCGTCCTGGCACGAGCAAGGCGCGGTCGTCGGGGCGAGAAACTGCTGCTTCTAACCCTGTTAGAAGTCCGAGCATATCTCGCTCCTCGCACCGCTCGCCGCCGCTCCCCTCCTCTCCAGCAGAAGCTCTAGCAAGAGCACAACTGCTCCTCGATTTCCCTCCAGCGGCAGATAAAGCCGAGGACTGGCGGGCGACGATCCAGAGCCTCATCGCCTTCGCCAACAACGACACGCCGCAGTAGCCGGCGACATCGCGGCCACGGCAAGTTGACCAGACGAAGGCCGATGGAGACAAGACCGCCGGAGGTGCGACCACCGTGCACTCCCCGCCGCGGAAGCAGAAGACGCCACCCCGCCGGATTAACGTCGACGACGACTCCACGGCGTCGTCGGATCCGCGGGCTCGTCGTGACCAGCGCCAGGTCCTCGACGACAGGCGGCAAGAAGACGCTCGGACGCGCATCGAGCGCCGACGAGAAGCTCGAAGACAATCAGACCACCGCGCTGGGACCGCTGTCGACGCGCACGCGCCCGGTGAACCAGGCGACTTGCCGTACGCGGCAGGTTGCCCTGCGTTCACCCGTGAGCTGCGGCAAGTCCAGTGGCCCAGCATGAAAAACTTCAAGCCCGACGTACCCGAGAAGTACGATGGCAAGACACACCCCTCGGAGTTCCTCAGCATCTACACCATCGCGGTGCAGGCTGCCGGGGGACGCGACGAGAAGATACTAGCTAACTACTTCCCGCTAGTGCTTAAGCCAAACGTCCGCTCTTGGCTTATGCACTTGCCGGAGAACTCCATTTCTTCGTGGGCAGATCTGTGCCACCAGTTTGTTGGCGCCTTCACGGGCGGCCACAAACCCCACGGCCAGGAAAGCGATCTCCACATCTTGGCCCAGAAGGAGGGAGAATCACTGCGCAAGTACATCCAGAGATTCAGCCGCGTGCAACACAACATTCCCGACGTCCACCCTGCCGCGGTAATCAGCGCGTTCCACCAGAACGTGCGTAACCGCCGCATGAGAGAAGAGATGGCCATGACCAAGATTCGGGATGTCAGCGAGCTCTACGCTCTGGCCGACAAGTGTGCGCACGCCGAAGAGGGGAGGAAACTCCCCGGAGAGGATGCTGGCGCAGGAGGAAGCGACAGCGAGGATGCCGCCCCGGCAAGGAAGAGTCGGCGGCGGAACAACAGAAAGAAGAAGAACAAAGAGGTGCTGGTTGTCGAGCAGTCTGGCAAGGAGGCTTCCGCCAAGAAGGCACAGGCTGGCGGTTCCGGCAAGGAACCTGCCCCTGTAGCGGCAGCCGACAAGCAGGACGGCTCCGACAAGCAGTACTGCAAGATCCACCGCACCAAGGGCCACGATCTTCAGAACTGCAAACGAGTCGAGTACCTCGTAGAACAGCAGAAGGCTGAATACGAGCGTCACGATAAGGAGAAGGCCCAAGGTGGCGGAGGAGAACCCAGCAAGAAGCGGCCGTTCAATGGCCGGGGAGGACGCCGCGGCAAGGCCAAGCAGCGGCAAGGTGATAGACCTCCCCGGGGCCGCGACAAGGATGAGGAAGAAGACGACGACGACGACATGGAAGAAGGTGATAACAGCGAGCAGGAGTTCTAGAAGGCCACAGAGGTCCTGTGTATCGATGGAGGCGCTTCTCTGCAGACTTCCCACCGCCAGCTCAAGCAGTGGGTGCATGAAGTGAATGCAGCGGAACCGCCCGTCGAGTCACGCAGGCTGCTGAAGTGGTCCGGCACGCCCATCATCTTTGACCTTGAGGACCACCCTGACCGCACCACGACAGTCGGGTGCTTGCCGATGTTGGTCTCGCCAACTATCCGCAACCTCAAGGTCACCAAGATGTTGGTTGACGGCGGGGCTAGCCTGAACTTGATCTCCTCAGCTGTGATCAAGAAGCTACAGATCCCAGACGGCGAGCTCGAAGAAACCGGGTCGTTCCAAGGGATCAACCCGGGAAGGAGCAAGCCGAAGGGCAAGATTACTCTGCCAGTGACCTTTGGCGGGGAGCTCAACTTCAGGACGGAGAGGATCACATTTGATGTTGCCGATATCCCATTGCCATACAATGGGATACTTGGACGTCCTGCCCTCGCCAAGTTCATGGCAGCTTCCCACCATGCCTACAATGTACTCAAGATACCGGGGCCGATAAGCGTCATCTCTGTCCCTGGCGACAAGAAGTACGCGCTTATCTGCGCCGACAAGATTTACCGGGATGCAGCAGCCACAGCAGAAAGCAACACACTTGCCGCTGAAGCTCCCGGGGGGAAGACCAAGACCAAGTCCGGCAAGAGTTCTGGGGCCCACTCTGGCAAACGCACCTCTTCGGAGTGCTGCGCTGCCGTCGAGGACGCACCATCGAGCTCCACCGGCAAGTGTAAGAAAGGAATGGCAGCTCCACCGGCAACCAAAAAGGTGTCCGCCAAGTAGGACGGCACTGGTGGTACCTTCACCATCAGTGCTACGCTCGACAACAAATAGGAAAGCGTGCTCGTTGCCTTCTTGCGGGCGAATGTCGATGTGTTTGCTTGGCAACCATCTGACATCCCCGGCGTTCCGAGGAAGGTAATTGAGCACAAGCTTGCTGTTTGTCCTCATGCGCGGCCCGTCAAGAAGAAGGTCAGGAAGCAAGCCGTGGAGCGCCAAGAGTTCATCGCCGAAGAGATAAAGAAGTTGGAAGCAGCAGGCCTAGTTAGAGGCGTGATCCATCCCACGTGGTTAGCAAATCCAGTTGTCGTACGCAAGGCCAATGGGAAGTGGAGACTTTGTATAGACTTCACTGATGTGAATAAAGCATGTCCCAAGGATCCATTTCCCTTGCCGCGTATTGACCAGATTGTTGACTCCACCGCCGGATGTGAGCTGCTTTCCTTCCTTGATGCATACTCAGGTTACCATCAGATATTCATGGCCAAGGAAGATGAAGAGAAGACTGCATTCATTACTCCATGTGGCACATATTGCTTCATACGCATGCCTTTTGGATTGAAGAATGCAGGCTCGACATTTGCAAGGGTGGTGCACACTGCTTTTGAGCCACAAATACACAGAAATGTGGAAGCCTACATGGATGATATAGTGGTCAAGAGCAAGAGCAAAGATACCCTGATCCAAGACTTAGAAGAAACCTTTGAGAATCTGCGCAAGATCCAACTCAAGCTGAACCCCGAGAAGTGCGTCTTCGGAGTTCCCTCCGGCAAGCTTCTCGGGTTCTTTGTGTCCCAGAGGGGGATTG
This sequence comes from Secale cereale, assembly GCA_902687465.1. Classification (NCBI taxonomy): domain Eukaryota; kingdom Viridiplantae; phylum Streptophyta; class Magnoliopsida; order Poales; family Poaceae; genus Secale; species Secale cereale. The sequence continues at coordinate 505,142,364 of LR738710.1, forward strand.
AAGCCAATCCCGACAAGATAAAAGCCATCGAGCAGATTGAAGCCCCAAGGCGAGTCAAGGACGTAAGGAGACTGGCTGGTTGTGTGGCCGCCCTCAGCAGGTTCATTTCAAAGTCTGCAGAACGCGCCCTGCCTTTCTTCAAAATCTTGAAAAAGGCAGGTCCTATGAAATGGACTCCGGAAGCGGAGGCAGCGCTGCAGAACTTGAAAGGATACCTGTCCTCTACTCCGATACTTGTCGCACCTAGGCCACAAGAGAAGTTGCTGTTGTACCTAGCAGCAACCAATCCAGTGGTTAGTGCTACGTTGGTAGCGGAAAGGGAGGCAGAGGAAGAGCCCACACCTCCGGCAAGCGAATCCAGCGACAAGCAGGGGGCTCCACCGACAAGCTCTGGCCCCGACAAGGACAACTCTGCGCAGGAGCAAGGAGAAGTGCGAAAGAAGATGGTGCAGCGCCCAGTGTATTTTGTAAGTTCCCTCTTACAGGGGGCTAGATCAAGATACTCTGGGGTGCAGAAGTTGCTGTTCGGCCTCCTCATGGCCTCAAGGAAGCTGCGCCATTACTTCCAAGCACACGAGATAACGGTGGTCACTCGCTTTCCGTTGAAGAGGATATTGCAAAATCCAGAGGCAACAGGCAGGATCGTCGAGTGGGCACTGGAACTGTCAAGCTTTGGTCTCAAATTTGAGAGTACTTCAACCATACAGAGCAGAGCTTTGGCAGAATTTATAGCAGAATGGACCCCAACGCCAGATGAAGAAGTTCTAGAGACAAGCATCCCCGTCCAAGAAGCGACTAGCGAATGGATGATGTACTTTGATGGTGCTTTCTCGATGCAAGGCGCCGGTGCCGGCGTGGTACTCATAGCGCCCACCAGAGAGCACCTCAAGTATGTTATCCAGATGCACTTTCCCAGGGAACAAGCGACAAACAATACTGCTGAGTATGAAGGTCTGCTTACCGGCCTCAGAATTGCAGCCGAACTTGGGATCAAGAAGTTGATTGTGCGGGGAGATTCACAATGGGTGGTCCGACAAGTGAATAAGAGTTATCAGAGCCCTTTGATGGAAGCTTATGTCGATGAAGTGAGGAAGCTTGAGGAGCACTTTGAAGGTCTGCAAATGGAGCACGTCCCAAGAGCTCAGAATGATATTGCGGATGGCCTTTCAAAGTGTGCTGCAATTAAGTTACCTGTGGAACCAGGGACCTTCCTGCTCAAGTTGACTCAACCATCCGCTACACCATCAGTTGGGCAGAACAAGAAGAGAAAGTTGGTCTCCGGCGACTACTTGCCGGTGGATCTTCCCGAAGCCGCCGCCAAGGTCCCCAAGATCAGCGGCCAAGATGCTGAGGAACAGTTTGCTCCTGCAGATCCAAGGGTCTGTACAGTTAAAGCAGGCATTCCCGACAAGCCCTGCCCCGGCAGGCTTGTCGGGGGACCATCAGCTACGGCAGAGCCGGAGGTTCTTGCCGTAGAGGCTGGGGTTCCCGCAGCAGCCCTCATGCCTTTAGTCCTTGCCGTTGAGCCTCGGGCTCCGGCATGGGCACAGCAGATCGTCCGTTTTCTGCAAACTGGAGAACTTCCCGACGAGCCAGGAGAGATAGAGAAAATAACCAGGCAATCAAGTATGTACCAGTTCGTTGACAACGAACTGTACGGAAGAAGACTTAATGGTGTCAGGTTGAAGTGCATTTCCAGAGAAGATGGACAGAAGCTGTTGGCGGAGATACATGGAGGCATATGTGGCCACCACATTGGCGCAAGGGCACTTGCCGGTAAGGCGTTCCGGCAAGGGTTCTTCTGGCCAGAAGCCCTCCAAGATGCAACTGCACAAGTAACCAAGTGTGAAGCGTGCCAGTTCCATGCCAAGCAAATTCACCAGCCAGCTCAAGCTCTCCAGACGATCCCTTTGTCCTGGCCCTTCTCGGTCTGGGGGCTCGATATCCTCGGCCCCTTTCCCCGCGCTGTCGGGGGCTTTGAGTACTTGTACGTAGCAATCGACCAGTTCACAAAGTGGCCAGAAGTGGAGCCAGTGAGAAAGGTGACAGCACAGTCAGCAGTCAGGTTCTTCAGAGCGATTGTTTGCCGTTTAGATCATCACCGACAACGGCACACAATTTACAAGTCGCACCTTCATGCTGTACGTCCAAGACCTTGGCGCCAAGGTCTGCTTCGCTTCTGTTGCTCACCCGAGGAGAAATGGTCAAGCCGAGAGGACCAATGCTGAAGTGCTGCGCGGGCTCAAGACAAGAACCTTCGACGGGCTGCGCAGGTGCGGAAGAAACTGGATAGAGGAGTTACCGGCGGCTCTTTGGTCAATCAGGACGACACCAAGTCGAGCCACCGGACAGACACCCTTTGCTCATGTCTATGGAGCAGAGGCAGTTCTCCCCACGGAACTCGTATACGGATGTCCTCGAGTGCTCGCTTATGATGAGCTCGAGCAAGAGCAACTGCGACAAGATGATGCATTGCTCCTTGAGGAGGAACGTCTCCAGGCTGCTGTACGAGCTGCTCGATACCAGCAAGCCTTGCGTCGCTATCATAGCCGCAGGGTCAAGGCCAGGAGTCTCGAGGAAGGCGACCTTGTTCTTCGGTGTGTTCAGTCCGCCAAGAATTCCAACAAGTTGAAGCCGAAGTGGGAAGGCCCTTATCGGGTGAGACAAGTCACAAGGCCCGGAGCTGTCCGCCTTGAGACCGAAGAAGGCTTACCGGTGAGCAATTCCTGGAACATAGAGCATCTTCGCAAGTTTCACCCATAAGGCGCGGTTGCCGTGATCCGCTCCGGCAACCATCTTTTGTACGAGTCTTGTCGCTGTTGCATGTAAACCTTTGTACAAAGCCGGGCGCAGACCCCGTGCATCAGTAAAGCTTTTTGTGCTTCGCACTATTTGCCATTTCCATGCCTTTCTTTGTTATTTGCATGCATTGTTTGGCATCTTATGGAACGCACATCCCCGGTAAGCACTAGCAAGCCGTGAGGCCCTATACTTGTTTTCCCTCCTCTTTTTCTTTCCCTCTTAAGCAGAAGGAATATTCCTCGCGCACAAGTTTGCCGGGGGGAAGGAGGTGGAGGATGAACCAAGTGCTGTTCAAGAAAGAGAAGCCTTGTCGGAGGACAAGCAATTTATGAAAGCTAAGTTACCAAAGTTTGAGTAATTCAAATTTTTAAATTTTAGTTGTCTTCCTTGAACAACCACACTTTGTATGGAAAACCTGTGCGCGGAGGAACCTACCCGTGGTTAGCCGCACCCTTACTTTGTTTTCGAGCACGCTCAACGACTTAAGTGAGCTGCGACAAGTGTCGCGCCCTTACTTCGATTTCGAGTTCGCTCAGCAAGCTAAGTGTGCTGCGACTAGCTGCGGCAAGGTTACTTGCCGACAAGGTCTTTTGCCAGCAGGCTGCTAAGAGTCCAGCACTCAGCGCTCGCGGCAAGAGCCCCTTGCCGGCAAGTCCCCTGAAAGCGTGGGGTAGAAAGCATACAAAGTGAAGGACTAAGAACAAGGGAGATAACACGGCATTGACTGATCAAAATAAGATTGTATATTACAAAGATAACTTGCCGCGATACTAATAGATTCTTGTCTATAACATGCCTTGCAGCGGCAAGGGAAACAAAAAGAAAGGAATCTAATCTACGCGGTCGCCTTCATGCCTTGTGATCTTGTTCACCTTGGCGACGATGTGGGCAACCTGCGCCTTCAACGCCTCCTGATCAGCTTCGGTCGGCAGGGTGCGGAGGACGTTGACAAGGTTGATGCCGGGGTTGCGGTAGACGATTTTCGTCAAGACACGCTCCAAGGTGCCCATGCAGAGCCGACGCGCCTCGTCGGCCAGCTGCACGGGGATCTTCTCCTGCAACCTCGCAAGTGCCGGCGCTATTCCCCTGAAGAACAAAATTAACTTGGCGCTGTGGGGGAGGTTCTCGTCCGGGGAGTACGCGAGATGCTCCGCCCTCAGCGCCACCATCTCCCTGTCAATATTGGCAGCGGAGGTGACCAGATCGTCAGTCCCCTGCTCCACTGCCCGGCTGAACTGGTTCGCCGAGACGGCGGCGCTCTCCACCAGGCCTCGTTCCTTGCGGAGCTCGTCCTTCAGCTTCGTCTCGCGATCCCGGGCGGCGTCGAGCGAATCAGTCAGAGTGGAGACCTTCGACTGTAAGTCAGCAATGGAATCCTTGGCGGCAGTAAGCTCGTCGCCCTTCTTGGAGAGACGTACGTGCAAGTCAGAGTTGGTGTGGGCATCTTTCTCCCGCTCCACATTGAGCGCGGTGATTCTGTCCGCGCTCGCCTTCAGGTACCGCTCCAGCTGCTCCACCTTGGCCTCAAGATCCTTCTTGGTGGTCTCCGCGGTGGCTGCGGCGGCCTTCGCCTCCCTCAGGGCTCCGCCAATGGCCTGCTCCCGGGCGGTGAGGTCGTCCTCGTGGGCGTCGAGGTCGACCTTCCGCTGGTTGAGTGCTCCTTCATGCCGGGACAGCTCTTCGCCAACCAATCGCTGCTGCTCCTCGGCCTCAGCTTTCTCAAGGAGGAATGCTTGCTGCTCCTCGGCAAGCCCTTCGCGCTCCTCCGCCAAGTTGCGGAGGGCCGCCTGGTTGGCGGCGCGGAGCTCCGCGGCGCGCTTCTCCAAGTCAGCTCCAGCCTTGGCGGTGAGAGCTTCCCGAGACTCCAGCTTCGCCTGCCTGGCCCGGTACAGAGCCAGGAGCCGGCGAAGGAGCTTCTCCTCTTCGGGCTCGTCGCCACCGCCGGGCGCTTCAACAACCTTCAACCCCGCGGAGGCGAGGACCTCTCCGTCAAAGGTCTCTCCCTCCACGGGGGCTCGAGACGAGGACGCCCACGGGACCTATATGAAAACCCCGTTGGGGGCCTCCAGGTAGACGCCCTGCTCAGCCGTGGAGGCGGAAGGGTCGGTGGCCGGTGCAGCGCTTGACGCTCCTGCTGCCTCCGGGCCTGTAGTGTGGCCGCCGGCCCCTTCCCCAGCCGCGGCGTCTGCGGGCGGGGCGGTCTCTTCAGTGGCAGGCTCGTCGGCTCCAGCCATGCCCTCAGCGGCAGTGGCGTTGCCGCCGTCGCCGTGCACCTCCTCCTCAACGGTGGCCTCCGTCTCCATCCGCTCTGGGGCGGGAGGATCTAGCAGAAGAAAAAGAAAAGAAAAAGTCAAGCAAATATCCAAAAAGACAAGTTCAAGAAGGAAAAGCTACAAGGATTTACCTTCGCGGACTTCTTCGACGACAGGCTCCCTCGCCGGGGAATCCACCCTTGGCGGCGGAGTGGTGGCCCCTGCTGGCGGAGGGCCGCCCGCGCCTTCCCTTGGCGGGGTGCTCACCCTTGTCGGGCTGCTCACCCTTGGCGGGGTGCCCGTCCTTGGTGGAGCGTTCTCCCTCGCCGGGGAGTTCACCTTTGGCGGGGAGGGTGGAACAGGCAGCTCTTCGGGGGTGACCTCTGGTTGCTCCCGCGGCTGCGGCTCCACTTCTGCACAAGACAAACAAGACAACAAAATATCAGTACGAGCGATAACCTCAAGCGCGCCCGCCAAGCAGAAAGACAAATACCAGACTTACGCTGGGGGCTGCGCTGGGGGCTGCTCCTCGGAGCAGCAGGTTGATCCGGCAAGCTTGTCGCTGGCACGTCCCCAGTCGCCGCGACGGGCGAGTCGTCTTCAACCTCGACCACAGGGATCTTGGCCCTCTTCGCCATCCGCTGGGTCAGGGTCCTGAGAGCAAAACAGAAACAAGATCAGAATCAACAAGGAAAATCAAGACAACATCGAAGAGACTAAAGAAGTACAAGCACTTACTCCTCTTCCTCGTCGTCGGAGCTGAGGGCGGAGAAGTCAAACTCCGCCTGGTTCGCTCCCGCGCGAGGAGCTGGAGGAGAAGGCTCCCTCGGTCGCTTGGCGGTCTCCGGGGCTGTGGGCTGCGAAGACCCAGCCCCCGTCGCCGCCGAGGACCGAGGGGCAGATGGAGCACCCGTTCCGCTCCAGGAAGATCCTCCTCCGCTTGGCGCTTGAGCGCGAGGCGCCCCCTCGACGGCTTCGCTCGTCCTGGTGGCGCGCGACGCACGGCGCACTGGCTACTGTCGGGGCGCCTGCGGCCTCGTCGCCGTAGCCGCCTTGCGGAGGCGCTTCCTCGGCTGTTGCGTAGGGCTTGCCGGAGGCGGGGAGTTCTCCGAGGACGAGGAGGCGTCGTCATCGAGACCCAGAGATCCACCAGAGTCTTCGTCAGCTCCAGCGTCCTCCTCCTCCCCGGCAGGCCCACTGGACCCAGCACCATGCTCAGCGGCCTCGCTCCCTCCGGCGACCTCGCTCCCCCCGGCGACTTCGCTCGTCCCGGCAAACTGCACAGATGGCACCCCGGCAAACTCTTCGGGCGAAAGCTTGAGCAGCTTGAGGATCTCCGCCTCCTCTGCTTGGCTCACCTCGTCCGCGGCCTGTGCCTCGTCCACGGTGTATCCAAAGTCACCCGCGGCTGCCGCTGCGGCGGCCTCCTCCATCCTGGTAGCGATGTAGGCTATATCCCTTGCCGTAGTGGCCCGGGTGAGGCCCTTGTTCTCCTCGGCGTTCTTGGGCGTCTCGACCAAGTTGTCGAAAAAGCTCAGCACAGTATCCGGCGGAGGCTCTATCCAGGTGGGGACGACGCCATGGGAGTCGCACGCAGGCATCATCACGCGCAACGAATCCCGGGCAGTGCTGTTGCACAGCGGCACACTTCCCGGGGGAGGTCTGAACCATTCCGGGTGGGCCGGGTCATGCTGGAAGAGCTCCCGGACCATCCCCATCAACTCCAAGGCAGTGAAATTGTAGTTCAATCCAGGGCGCAGCCTCATGATATCCGCCGCGTTGCCGAATTCCCAGGCAGGCCTTTTCCTTTCTTGTAAAGGGGCAATGCGGCGGCGGAGGAAATCTGCCCCAACCTCTCCGATGGTTAGTTTGGCGACCCGGAGACGGATAATCCTGATGAGGGCGATGCTAAGCTTGTTGTCTTCCGGGGCCAATTCGCTCCAATCCCTGCCGCGCACTATTGCAGTCGTGCGCGGCGCAGTGAAGGGCTCCGGCTTCTCCTCCACCACCCAGCACCAATCGGCTCTCCATTCTTCCCACATGCCGCGGAGCTCTCCCTTCAGGTACGAATCCTTCTTGTTCAGCCTGAAGATCCAAGAGATGCCGCCGGAGAGGGGAGCGCCAGCCTCTACTCTAGGCATAAAGAAATGGCGGAAAAGAGCTACATTGGGATGAACCCCAACATAGTTTTCGCACAAATGTGCGAAAACGGCCATCGTAAGGATGGCGTTCGTGGTGAAATCTAGGAGGTGGAGGCCATATGTGTTCATGATATCACAAAAGAACTCCGAGTACGGAGGGCACAGTCCACAGTGGAAAAATGCAGCGAAGAAGAAATACCCGTCGGGGAACATATCTTTGGCGACGGCGGGGAAGGCTCTGGTGCGGGGATGGGCTTTGGTCTCCCTCGCCCATAACAGATAATATTTGTTCCGCAGCTCCCTCGCGCCAAGCCTCGGCGCGAAGACCACGGACCTCTTCCGCAGGGCGGCCAGCTTCGCCGCCTGCTCGGACTTCTCCTTCTTGGCCTTATCGTTCTTGGCCTTGTCGCTCTTCGCCTTGTCACTCTTCGGAGCCATGGCGGAGGTGGCGAGGGAAGAAGCGAGGAGCTCGACGGCGCCGCGGATGCGGAAGACAGCGGAGGAGGGGCGGAGGCAGGAAGCAGCGGAGGTTTCTGGAGAAGATAGGCGCAATGAAGACGAAGGAGAGGAACTGCCCCTGCTTCCTCTGCTTTTAAGGGGGGAAGTGGGGGACGTTCCGCATTTCCCATTAAAGAACAAGGCCAAGATCTCTCCCACGACGCCGCAATCGACGCGTGCCGCTAGGGAGGGATGCGGCGGATACGGAAGGGGATACGACTTGTCGTGGGCCGCGTGTGCCCGTGCACTGTCTTGGGCCTGGCCCAACAGCGCTCGGCACCGTGTGTGGCCCAGGCCCGGGGGCTCCTGTCGGTGTACTAAGATAGGGGTACCTTAGTACCCCAACTTGTGCACGGGCAGTACCAGCTTCCCGCGGCAGGGTTTACCACGTGCTCGCCAAGTACCTTTCCGGTCCTTATGAAGCCATTCAAGAACAAAGTATACAAGTCAGAAGATCGAGACCCCGGCAAGTGGAGCTTGCCGGGAAGGCCGTACCAGGCTCAAGGCTATCACTTTAACACAAGATCCTGGCAAGAGGATCTTGCCAGGAGGACCAAGGAACGCATACCTCACGAGATGCCTCGGCGCATCATGCGCCCCGGCAGGGCCCGGGAAGCGGCAAGCTTACGGGCCCGGCAAGATCGCGACCCCGGCAAGGTGATTGCCGGGGGAACCTATGCTGTGTGCCCACGCTCCAGCTCATCGGCCCACGCGTCACCCTGGGACCCTTCCAGGGGCACGTGGCGGATGGCTGTGCAGCCTGGGGCACACGGTGGCAAGCCATGGTGACGAGGCTACCGCCGTGGCGAACGGAGAAGCATGGACGGACACTTTTGGGGTCGACGGCGACGGGCATTTAATGCCCTTGCCCCCCACTGTCAAGGTTAGGTGAAGACCACTGTTCATCCACTGTTCACGCACTATTCCCGCACTGTTACAACCACCACCAAAATTACACTTTTGCCCTCCTCTACGTTGACACCTGTCGGTGACCCCTTGAGCTATAAAAGGAGGCCCATGCACAACGTAGAGGGGGTTCGGAACCTAGACAACTCTTTCGCTCGGTGTAGCTAGCTCTCCAAGCTCCCGAGCTCAAGAACTCAATACAATCTAAGCAGGAGTAGGGTTTTACGCGTCAGCGCGGCCCGAACCTGGGTAAAACTGCCCGCGTGCGCTCCTCGATCTGCTCTCTGTGCTCCCTCCGCTCCCTTACCGCAACGTAGAAGGGGCTCCGGTCCCATAGGTGCTCGTGGGAGGACAGTTTCCCCCGACAATAAGCAATATATAAGTATGCAACAAAAGGATCGGAAGAGAAAAGCAACACATTAATACCATGATTCATGGTCCTACTAATAAATAGCATCGATTACATATAAGTTGAACGACTGTCCAAACTAAAGAGACATACAAGTTCATTAAAGTTTAATTATAACATGAGCTAATCGATATTTCAGAAGTACATAGCATCAATAATGCTTTAGACTCAACTCAGGGACCGGCGCATGGATGAAGCCGCCGTCTTTCATGATGGTCATGAATGTGCGGTCGTTGTCAGCCTGCATTTGTTGCGTTGTATCTATTTCACTGTTGGACGGTTGACATTTGAGGTGGAAATGCCCCGAGGTACTAAGGACATCTTTATAGATGATTTCCGCAAACTCTGACAGCATGCGAAAGAATTCTTGTCTGATGTCCTTGTCCTGGATTTCCGGCAAGCGTGCGGCCCATGCTTTGAGATCATTTGGTAGCATAAGGTGATTAGGGTTCCGTACGATTGCCCGCATGTGATGGAGGGCGTAGTAGGCATCCTTCTGATAGCCAGGCGGCTGCTTGCTGCAGGGGAACGTTGTTATGTGGGTGAACATGTGCATGCCATACCTACAAATTGGCCTCTTGAAGATGCCTCCAAATTTGGCGTAGCCGGGGAGAACAACATCAAGAACTTTCTTCATATTTCAGTAGTCTTTCTTCGACTGACGGTCCGAGTCGAAATACGTGGCCATGGAATATTTCGGGCTTAAGAGGATGAGGGTGCAATGTGTGTCACTGCACAAAACACGGAATGTTAGAAAAAAAAGAATAATCGAAATCCAAGAAATCATATGTTACGGGGTGGTGAGGGGATGACTTACTCGGAAAAGTAAGGCACGAGGAAGTTATCCTTATCTGCATTTGACAGAATGACGCCTTCGAGGTATGAACTCGTGACTTGCCGGTCCCCAGTGCCGCCGAAGATCTTGGCATGCATGTAGAAGGGGTCGACTATCACGATGTTCGCGGTCTGGTCTCTAATGATCCGCATCTCCATACTGAGCGAAAATACCCAAATGAAGGTGCAGTGCAGCTGATGAAGGTTAAACATAGCGAAGATGTCATCAAACCGCAAGACGATCATATGCCCGATGGAGCTATCGACGAAGCCCTTGCCCTCTGGCACCTTGGCCACGAAAACCGGGTATGCCACATCATTCTCGGAGGGACACCGATTCTCCATATAAAGAACACAGTCATGCAGACTCCACATAGCATCGGTTGCAGCATTGAGCAGATTAGTCGGTAGCATCGGCCTACCCGCCGCATGCACCCTCCTCGAGATATCCATAGGTATTGGTGGCCCGTCCTGAGCATGGATCGTACTCGGTGCCGGCTGGCTCGGACCCTTGTTGTTTTTTCTTTTCCGTCCCTTCTGCTTCTTCTGCTGTAATGGGATCGAGTTCTGCTCAGAGACCACCTTGTTGAGTGTGTTTGGGCTGATAATATTTCACACCTCGGCTATTTGAGTCTTGGTGAAGGTGACAACTGGAGGCATCTGCTCAGAATTGAACGCCAGACGACGCCTGTTTCAATTAGGTTTCTTCGTGGTACTAGCTAGATCGCGATCGTCTTTTGCAAGGTTGGGTTCATGAGAAGGAGGCCCCCAGAATTCGTTAGCGTACCCATGTTCGTTGATGTACTTATCAACGTTGGCAAAAGTACCATCGTCGTCACCCGAATCCTGTGCCATATGCATGTCTGGATCAGCTAACAGTGGTAGCGTTGCGGCAGTCTTGCCATGGCTTGGCGCCGGCACGACTGGCGGTGTTGTATGTGCGGTGGTCTCCCCTGCCCCCAAACGAATCTGCCTCTTCGGCCAAAGCATGGATCAGTTTAAGCAGGCGCTGAGGGTCATCATATCATCTTCGTCGGCCCCAGGGGTCGATACGGAGGTAACAAGTCGTCGGAGCCCTGCAGCACCCGAACCAGTTGAACCCTATGCACGGTGGGTGGCATCGGAGTACCGTGGAACACGTGGTTGCCGGTTCAACGATTTTGGCCTTGGCGACATCGATCAACTCGCCATCCACGAAGTGCAGGAGAGTGCATGGAATGTTGGTGGCTCCCTGCGAAAACATGTAGGGCGTCAGGGATGCCCAGTTAGAGGCAAGGAGATGAAGTCATCGGCCAAGGCTTAGTTACCGTGATGGTGTCGAGCTCGGCTAATGTCGAGGCACCGCCAACGGCGGGCGTGCAATTGATGGAGGGGCCGCTTGCTGCCGAGGTGCCGGCCAGTGTATTCTTCCCACACCCGTGTGCATTAAGCTCCAATGCCAGCGCCAACGCCGGAGACACCAATGTCGCCTCCGCCGGAGACACCAATGTCGGCGCGTTGTGCGAGTTGCTGCCCGTGAAGTTGGGAATCGGGGGCGTCCCCTGTTTGCCGCCCGCAATCCACCCCCGCAGCCCCTCAAGCAAGGAAGGCATAATCGCGGTGATCGTCGCTTCCACTTGGTCTCGCACTTGCTCTTGGACCATCTCCGGAATCCGCGCCACTTGTGCCTTTAGTTCTTTAACCTCGCGCTCTTGGCTTTCTGTCTTTCTCTCCTTTCGCCCAGCCTTATAGTATTCCGACCATTTTGTGGACAAGACTTTGCCGGCCACACGACCAGTTGAGGACCGCATACTGAACTTATCCTTGTGTTTCATTACGTTCAACACCCTATTTAATGTGGTGTCCCAAGGGCCAGACGGGGAGCCCGCACTACTGCTTTCAGTTTCCTGTGCCAGAACTAGATCAAGCGCCTTCACCTTCGGATCCGTGGTAAACTCCTTTGTTTCCGGGTCCATCTTGTACCGGGCCCTGACAAAGTTCCTGGTCTCCTTTTCAGGGTATTTATCGAAGAGGGGCGGTAGGCCTTGCTCGGCACGCTCCGCGTCCTCCTTGTCCCATTTAGGTTCCGCCACTCTGTAACCGCCGTGACCGAGTGTGTGGACCCCTAAGTTCAAGTCCCGCATATCTTTCCCCCACTGACTTAATTCCGCGGATGCGACGCTCTCGTACTTGATCTTAAACTCCAGGTAGTCAGCTTCGCTGATCGAAGGATGTTTCTCCTTGATCTTCTCATAACTATCACCTCTTAGAATCATTCTCTTCACCACGGCCCTCCAAGTAGCGAGGGCCGTGCTCATCTTCGTGAGGTCGGCACTGTTCACTTTATTCCCTAAGAAGCGGGTGTTTGCAAACTCAGCGGGGAACTTGTATCGTTCGTGTAGCTTCATGAAGAGAAGGTTGCGCAAATTCCCTCAGTCATGATGCCTTATGTTCTCAGTGTTGATCGAGACAGTGCTCCGGAGAATGCACCCGAGTTGTCCCGGGTACCCACTGACTAATTCTTTGGGCGCCGTTGGATGCCCACTGGAGGTCACTTCAGTAAATTCCTCCTTGACGGTGCCGAGCACGTTCGGCTGCCGGTCCATCCGTTGCCTCTTCAGTTGGCTGCCATCTGTGTGTTCGCTGCCATCATCAGTGGTGGCATCCCCGGCGGCACCATCGTCAGTGTTGTCATCCCCGACGCCACTAGGGGTTTTGTAGTCGGGATCGGTGTCTTCCGCGGCGTCCTCATTGCGGTGAGGTTCTTCCTCCATCTCCTGGGACAGCTCCCAGAATGGCTTGCCTGAACTGCCGGCCTCATCATTGTCGGCCATGTTCGCTCTAAATAGGAAAAAAGGCTACTAGAGTTATTTCTTAAATGCAGTCTACGAAAAAATAAATCCACAAGTCAATATATCAGGAGCCATCACATCTTCATAGACTCGATGGGGCCTCAAATGCCCTTCTTCATCTACAACTAGTTTTCCGCCTCAATCGATGGGTTTTCTCATATTTTTCTGATTCAAAGTAGATTTCGATGGTTGTTAGGTTATTCGGCATGTAATCTAAAATAATTAGAAAATATAGGTTGTTTCTACTGTAATGCTTTACTGATTGGGCATCTTCTAGGTCAAAATAAATGTTGATTAATTTTTGTTTCGGTTGAGAATCGGGCAGCTTATAGGTTAAGAAAATTGGGCATGACCTTTGCTAATTTTCTTGACCTAGGAGTGCCCCATTCTCAACCGAAATAGAAGTTAATCAACATTTCAGGAGAAAGGGGTCATTTCAGAAGATCACAAGTAGCAGCAGCATCACAAGTTGACAAAATCACAAGTAGCAGCAGCATCACAAGATCATCACCACATTTCAGAAACATAGCTCTTCACTTTCATTCTCGCAGATAAGATCATCACCACATTGTAGATCCATCAGGTATAGTACTGATTCGACTTGAGCACTGATCCATCAAAGGCAGTTCGCTGGTAGACACATAAAAAACCGGTCTGGTGAAGCTATATATAAATACCCAAAACAGCTACCGGAGAACAATAAAACAGAGAAAGGAGAGAAAAAATATTCATGGAGCCTAACATAGGGCAAGCCCTGGCCGCTATCCTCACGCTGCTGCTGACCATGTGAACACTGTGGTATCTCCCTAGAGGCCGTATGCTGTGGCCAGGTGGATCAGGTTACAAATTCCTGGTTGGGTACCCATGGATATATACACTAGGCAGTAGGCACATGGGCAGCTATTCAAAAACAATAGATTTTCCTGGAGAGCATGTTTTTTCATTAATTGGTGTGTACTCTATAATACACTAGCTCCTAGTCCGGAAGAAACCTCCAAAAGAGAATGGTCCTAAAATTGTTGGTGAAGGGCTTGTCATTGATGAATGCGTATATATATATCTCTTCGAATCTCCTAATGCTCCTAGTTCATACATACATTGCGTTGTTGTTATTGTGCTAAATATTGCTAGAGTTCTTATAGCTCCTATAAATAACAGGGTTCCTACTAGTGTCACAAGTCATATGCCCCTGGTTATAGTTTAGATAGACATTGTGATGTTAGTGTTGATTTGATAACACTGCTGAGATCATTGTGATGCACTACTAGTTAATTAGTTAACTGTATATAGTTATACTAGTATTCTAGTACCCATGAATGACTGGTTCTCTACATTATAGCAGTTAGGATAATGGTATATAAAGGTAATTTCTGTAAATTGGTCATGGCCTGGTTACTTTCTTATGTGTTAAACAACATGAACTAGTTCCTCTTCTATTGGTATTGATCATACGTGCAACTGTTCTTTTCGTAGATTATAAAGGATATAGTTATTTTATTTATATAGTTACAATGCTTGTAATTGCAAAGATTATAATGTTTTCTCCTGTCTATAGTTCTTTTCTTGCTAGGTTATGGATAGTATCTCATCTACCTAATTTCCCCTCTCTCCTAAATCTAATTTGAACAGACGCTACACTTGCCTTCTCTCTTTCTCGTGTAAATCTCTCACTGATAAGAATAGATGCTATAGATGCTACACTTCTCATGATCTAACGATGATCTAGTCCTAGCACTTCTAGGCTATCTGAGGACATCTCCCCCAAAATCCTACCTTGGCGAATCTCCTACGTCTACAGCGGCGAGTTCGGCCCCGACGAGCACGTTGGCTACGGGCGCGACAAGTTGAGAAGGAAGGGGGGAGAGGAGGCAGAGCTCACCGGGGAGGCGCATGCAAGGAGGCCCTGCGATAGCTTAGTAGTAGCAGAGGTGGCCGGAGTTGAGGAAGACGGCGGCGACCCGAGGAAGAAGAGGTGGAGGGGGGTGGAGAGGTCGAGCGGCGTCGCGCCCTGCTGCCGCTGCTCACCGGCCCGGTGTTGAAGCAGATTCCGCCCGCTGCCTTGCCCGTCGCCTCGCACGGTGGAGCTCGAGCGGAGAGGCGCCGCGGGTTTCTAGGGTTTCGAGGCTGGGAAGGCGATGGAGGGGGTGGTTGGGTGCAGTGAAGGCGAGGGAGGGGTGGGTGGGGGCGGCGGAGCCCGGGAGCGAGGTTGCCGGTGGGTGGGGGCGGCGGTGGTGGTAGAAGGGGATCGGTGGCGGTGGCGAGGGGCGAGGGGCGAAATGGGAGAAGGACGAACTGGTGAGATGGATTGAACGTCTTGGATATTTTAGTGGGGGGAGGTTAGCAATGGCGCACCATCTAGGGGTGTGCCATAAACACCGTGATAGCAATGGCGGACCTTCCCCTGTTGCGCCATTACTAACTTTTTTTGGATTTTTAGGTGCATCTAATATTTTTTTAGAAAATAACCATAAATTTTAAATTGTTACGATATAAGTAGTTATTACTAATTTTCAAATACTTGCGTTGCAAAACATTTGTGAATTGGTAAAACATTTGTGAATATGAAAAAATATCATCAAATTTGAAAAAAAAATCATGAATTCAAAAAGTGCCCATGAAATTTAAAAATATTCATGAGTTCAAAAAATATTAACAAATTCAATACTTTTTGTGAGTTAGAAATATGTTCGCATTTTCAAAAAAAATGTTTGCAAATTTAAGCAGGTAAAGGAACACTCAAAAATAAAATACCAGAATAAACATAAAAAAATTGGTATATCAATGGCGCACCTCTTAGGGGTGCGCCATAAATACCTTGATAGCAATGGCGCACCTTCTCCTCGTGCGCCATTAGTAACATTTTTTACCAGAATAAACATAAATATAAACAATTAAAATACCAGAAGAAAACACAAAGAAGCCCAAGGTGCCTGTAAATGATGATTTGCAACAAAACAAGACGAAGAAGAACAAAAATTCCAAATCCAAGAAGAAATTGGTCGATACTTCAACTTGGGAGATGAAGACTACAATCCAAAAAGTGCCATTTCCAAATGTCAAAATACAATCGAGAAATGAAGAATACAATTTAAATACAATCGATCTTAGCTATCTTTTCACAATCTTCTTGCCCTTCTTTCTCGTGGTTGAATAATTTAGCCCCGGAACCCCTTGAGTTCTTCTCTTGAACGGATGTCCTTTAGGTAGGGTGGTCCTGCTTCTTCTTGTGGTGTATGGTACTTCATCGTCGTCATCATCTTCAATCTTCGGGTCACCGTACTTGTCGAAGTCTTGCTCATTGGCGACTCCATCCATTCCAATGATGTTCCTTTTTCCTCTCCTCATGACAACACGACTGGGCTTTGACGGGTCGGTAATGAAGAAGCAGTGGTCCACTTGGGAAGCCAGTACCCATGGCTCATTTTTCGCGGTGATGTTTGCGCCCGCGGTCTTGGATTTGGCTTTGGTTATAACCATGGTGGTGAAATACCTGTCTTCTTTTAGGACGCTCTTGGCCCATCTGACACGGAACATCGGGACATTCTCTCCAGCGTAGCTCAGCTACCAGATCTCCTCGATCCTTCCGTAGTATATGTCCTTGTCGTTACCGGTGGAGGATTCCACCGTTACCCCGGAGTACTGATAATCGCTCTTCATGTCCTTTTCCTCGGTGTAGAATGTGTAGCCATTGATATCGTACGCCTCATAGGTCATCAGGTTGTGCTCGGCGCCCTCTTACAAGGCGAATATGAGTTTTTCTTCCGCGGAAGAATCCTCATGTAAAGGTTACGACGGAAGCTTCTCCTTGGACCAATGCGTGAAACATGAGTTGTGCTCTTTGATTATACCTCCGTCCGTCCTCTGTTGGCCTCGGTCATTGTACATCTTCTCAATAAAGGTTTTGTGCTCTACCACCCAAGGACCGACCATGTCTATGTGTTGTAGCGCGACTAGGTTTGCTCTTTCAAAGTCAGCGAGTCGACCCTTTGATAACACCATTCATCCTTTCGAACGACATCATGTTGTGCAGGAACGTCGGCCCGAGTTGGATGATATCCTGCACGATATGGACCAGCAGATGCACCATAACGTCGAAGAATGCAGGCGAGAAGTACATCTCAACCTCGCATAGTATCACCACGATCTCTTCCTGTAGCCTTCTGAGTTGCCTCACGCCAACTGACTTTCAAGAGATGATGTCGATAAGTTGCATAGGCCAAATAGCGTTTCATGGACGTGCGCGTCCATGATCCCACGGATAGCAACTGGAAGTATCTGCATCATCACCACGTGACAGTCGTGAGACTTTATCCCGCTTTACTTTTTCTTCGCTAAGTCTAGGTATCTTCTTATCTTCCCCACGTAATCGTAAGGAAGTTTTACTCCAAGAGGCAGGTGAAAAACTGCTCGATCTCCTTCTGACTTAGAGTGAAGCACGCGGGAGGGCAGTCATATTTGCCTTTGCGAAGACTTTCTGTGTCCTTCGCAGCATCATCATCATCATCATCATCATCATCATCATTAGGGCGTTTTGCGTGAAGCTCCTCCCTGATGCCCATTGATTGCAAGTCTGCCCTTGCTTTCGGCCCATCTTTGGTCCTCTCTGGCATGTTGAGAAGGGTAGCAAGCAGACTCTCGCACACGTTCTTCGTGATATGCATGACATCAAGGCTGTGAGGCACACGGAGGATCTTCCAGTACTTCAAGTCCTAGAAAACAGACCTCGTTTTCCATACCTTCAGCAGCGGCTTTGGCTCCTTTCTCTTCTTTCCGGGCAGTGGGCACTCTTTCTAATTTTTCAACAGCTCATCTATTTCCTCGCCGCTCCTCGTACGTGGGCGTCTTCGGGGTTCGGTTTCACCATCGAACAGATCCTTGCGTTTTCTCCATGTGTCATCGTCGCGAAGCCACCTTCGATGTCCCATGAAAACGGTTTTCGAAGACCCGAGATCTCTATCTAGCCGGCGATACATTGTGTCATCTATGCACCTAACGCATGCACAAAATCCATGGACAACCTACCCTGCGACATATCCGTAACCGAGATAGTCGTGCACTGTCATGAGTAGTGCGACTCTCATAGGGAAATATTCTTTTGCTGCGGCGTCCCACATATTGGCTGGCGTTTTCCACAGCGTGTCTAGCTCCTCTTTCAGCAGCCCCAGATAAAGATTGATGTCGTTCCCTGGTTGTTTCGGCCCTTCAATTAGCATACTCATTTGAATGTACTTCCTCTTCATGCACATCCAGGGGGAAGGTTGTACATCCACACAAACACATGCCAGGTAATATGTGTGCTGCTCTGACAGCCAAATGGATTGACTCCATCGATGCTCGTCCCCAAAATCTGGGTGTTCGAGGTTCAACGCTTGCCACTGGTTCACATCCTTAGGGTGACCCAGCATCTTGTCTTTTTTATTTATCTCTGAATCATTTCCGTCATCTTCTCGCTTCTTCTTGTCCCTATCTGCGTGCCAACGCATGAGCTTTGTGATGTCTACTACGCACCCTTCTTCTTGTAGACATTGTTCGGCCTCCAAGTGCAGAGGTTTGTAGGACAGTAGGAAATTTCCCTCAAGTGGATGACCTAAGGTTTATCAATCCGTGGGAGGCGTAGGATGAAGATGGTCTCTCTCAAGCAAGCCTGCAACCAAATAACTAAGAGTCTCTTGTGTCCCCAACACACGCAATACAATGGCAAATTGTATAGGTGCACTAGTTCGGCGAAGAGATGGTGATACAAGTGCAATATGGATGGTAGATATATGTTTTTGTAAACTGAAAATATAAAAACAGCAAGGTAGCAAGTGGTAAAAGTGAGCATAAACGGTGTTGCAATGATAGTAGGCAAGGCCTAGGGTTCATACTTTCACTAGTGCAAGTTCTCTCAACAAGGATAACATAATTGGATCATATTACGAGCCCTCAACATGCAACAAAGAGTAACTCTAAAGTAACTAATAGCAGAGAACAAACGAAGAGATTATGGTAGGGTATGAAACCACCTCAAAGCTATTCTTTCTGATCGATCTATTCAAGAGTCCGTAGTAACGTTCAATCTATCATAGAGTTCGTACTAGAATAACACATTAAGACACAAATCAATCAAAACCCTAATGTCACCTAGATACTCCATTGTCACCTCAAGTATCTGTGGGCATGATTATGCGATATGCATCACACAATCTCAGAAACATCTATTCAACCAACAGAAAGTACTTCTAAGAGTGCCCCAAAGTTTCTACCGGAGATTCAAGACGAAAACGTGTGCCAACCCCTATGCATTGGTTCCCCAGGTCACGGAACCCGCAAGTTAATCACCAAAACCTACATCAAGTAGATCACATGATATCCCATTGTCACCACAGATAAGCACGTGCAAGACATACATCAAGTGTTCTCAAATCCTTAAAGACCCAATCCGATAAGGTAACTTCAAAGGGAAAACTCAATCCATTACAACAGAGTTGAGGGAGAGAAGCATCATAAGATCCAACTAGAATAGCAAAGCTCGCGATACATCAAGATCGTGCCATCTCAAGAACACGAGAGAGAGAGAGATCAAAAACATAGCTACTGATACATACCCTAAGCCCCGAGGGTGGACTACTCCCTCCTCGTCATGGAGAGCACCGGGATGATGAAGATAGCCACCGGAGAGGGATTCCCCCCTCCGACAGGGTGCCAGAATGGGGTCTAGATTGGTTTTCGGTGGCTACAGAGGCTTTCGGCGGCGGAACTCCCGATCAAGGTTAATTTCCGAAGGTTTCGGTATTTATAGGAATTTTTGGAGTCGGGGCCAAGCAAAGGGGGGCTACGGGCCGTCCTCGATATAGGGGGGGCGCGCCCTCCACCTTCGAGGGCAGCTCGTGGCTCTCTTGACCCAACTCTTTTGCTTCGGGGGCTTCTTTTGGTCCAGAAAAACTCATAAAATATTGGCTCGTCAATTGAATTCCGTTTGATATTCCTTTTCTGTAAAACCCTAAAACAGGAGAAAAACATAAACTAGCACTGGGCTCTGGGTTAATAGGTTAGTCCCAAAAATCATATAAAAGTGTATAATAAAGCCCATGAGACATCCTAGAAGGATAATATAATAGCATGTAAGAATCAAAAATTATAGATACGTTGGAGACGTATCAGCATCCCCAAGCTTAATTCCTGCTCGTCCTCGAGTATGTAAATGATAAAGAAAGAATTTTTGATGTGGAATGCTAACCAATGTAGTTTTAAATCTAATTCTCTTAATTGTGGCATGAATGTTCAGATCTGAAAGATTCAAGACAAAAGTCTATATTGACATAAAAAATAATAATACTTCAAGCATACTAACAACGCAATCACGTCTTCTCAAAATACTATGGCTAAAGAAAGTTATCCCTACAAAATCATATAGTCTGGCTATGCTCCCTCTTCATCACACAAAATATTCATATCATGCACAACCCCGATTTCAGCCAAGCACTTGTTTTCATACTCTATTCTTTCAAACCTTTCAACTTTCACGCAATACATGAGCGTGAGCCATGGACATAGCACTATGGGTGGAATAGAGGTGTTTGTGGAGAAGACAAAAAGGAGGAAGATAGTCTCACATCGACTTGGCGTATCAACGGGCTATGGAGATGCCCATCAATAGATATCAATGTGAGTGAGTAGGGATTGCCATGCAACGGATGCACTAGAGCTAAAAATGTATGAAAGCTCAACAAAAGAAACTAAGTGGGTGTGCATCCAACTTGCTTGCTCACGAAGACCTAGGGCATTTTAGGAAGCCCATCGTTGGAATATACAAACCAAGTTCTATAATGAAAATTCCCACTAGTATATGAAAGTGACTAAACATGAGATTCTCTATCATGAAGAACATGGTGCTAGTTTGAAGCACAAGTGTGGAAAAAGATAGTAGCAATTGTCCCTTCTCTCTTTTCTCTCATTTTTTTGGGAGGGGCTTCTCTTTTTTTTAGCCCCTCTCTATTTTTTTGGGCCATCTCCTTTTTTTATTTGGCCTTTATCTTTTTTTTGTTTCCTCACACGGGACAATGCTCTAATAATGAAGATCATCACACTTATATTGATTTACAACTCGATACTAGAACAAAGTATGACTCTACATGAATGCCTCCGGTGGTGTACCGGGATGTGCAATGAATCAAGAGTGACATGTATGAAAAATTATGCATGGTGGCTTTGCAACAAATACGATGTCAACTACATGATCATGCATGGCAATATGACAATATGATGCGTGTCATATGAACGGAACGGTGGAAAGTTGCATGGCAGTATATCTCGGAATGGCTATGGAAATGCCATGATAGGTAGGTATGGTGGCTGTTTTGAGGAAGGACATATAGTGGGTTTATGTCACTGGCGAAAGTTGCGCGGTACAAGAGAGGCTAGCAATGAGGGAAGGGTGAGAGTGCGTATAATCCATGGACTCAACATTAGTCATAAGAACTCATATACTTATTGCAAAAATCTACGAGTCTTCAAAACAAAGCAATCCACGCATGCTCCTAGGCGGGAGCTTGGTAGGAGTTAACCATCGCGCGCCCCAGACCTCCACACAAAGGTTGACACTTTACAAATACCTCATGCTCTAACTTCGTCACATAGCGGTTCACCATACGTACATGCTACGGTAATCACTAACCTTAACACGAGCATTTCTGAATTTCATAATAACTCCACTAGCATGACTCTAATATCACTATCCTCATATCTCAAAACAATTATCAAGCATCCAACTTCTCATCCTATTCAATGCACTTAGTGTGAAAGTTTTTACTACACTGATATTGGATGTCTATCATGTGAAGACTAGTTTCTTTAGCCTAAACACATTACCATGCTGTTTCAATAGACTCTCAAAAGGATAATAGTGAATCATTAGAGTTCATCTATTTCTTAAAAAATAAAACCACCGCCGTGCTCTAACAGATATAAGTGAAGCACTAGAGCAAACAACAAACTACTCCGAAAGATATAAGTGAAGATCAATGAGTAGTTGAATAATTATGTAACTATGTGAATACTCTCTAACATTTAAGAACTTCATATCTTGGGATATTATTCAAACAGCAAGAAAGACAAAATAAACTAAATTGACGCTCCAAGCAAAACACATATCATGTGGTGAATAAAAATATAGCTCCGAGTATAGTTACGGATGGATGAAGACGAAAGAGGGGATGTCTTCCCGGGACATCCCCAAGCTTAGGCTTTTGATTATATTGAATTTACTTGGGGTGCCATGGGCATCACCAAGCTTAGGCCCTTGCTACTCCTTGTTCCATAGTCCATCAAAGCAATACTCAAAACTTGAAAATTTCACAACACAAAACTTAGACAAAAAATTTCGTGAGCTCCGTTAGTTTAAGAAAACAAAACACTACTCAAAGGTACTGTTATGAACTCATTCTTTTTTTATATCGGTGTTAAACCTACTGTATTCCAACTTCTCTATGGTTCATACTTCCCAATACTACTCATAGATGCATTGAAATAAGCAAACAACACACGAAAAACAGAATCTGTCAAAAACAGAACAGTCTGTAGTAATCTGCAGGTTTCGCATACTTTTGGAACTCCAAAAAATTCAAACTAAATTGGTAAATTAGCGGAATTTGTCTACCAATCATATGCAAAAAGAATCAACTAAAAAGCGCTCTCCAGTAAAATCCGAAGACTACTTTAGCAAGCACTAACGATTCTGTTTTTCACAGCAAGATCATATAAACTTCACACAAGTCTTACCAAAGGTTCTACCTGGCACAAACACTAAACAAAACATGAAATCACATCTAATAAGAGCCTAGATGCAATATTTATTCCCTAACAGCAATAAAAGCAAAGAAAACAAAATAAAGTTGGGTTTCCTCCCAACAAGTGCTATCGTTTAACGCCCCTAGCTAGGCATGATGATTTCAATGATGCTCGCATAAAAGATAAGAATTGAAACATAAAGAGAGCATCATGAAGAATATGACTAGCACATTTAATTCTAACCCATTTCCTATGGATAGGGATTTTGTGAGCAAACAACTCATGGGAACAATAATCAACTAGCATAGGAAGGCAAAACAAGCATATCTTCAAAACTTTAAGCACATAGAGAGGAAACTTGATATTATTGCAATTCCTACAAGCATATGATCCTCTCTCATAATAATTTTCAGTAGCATCGTGAATGAATTCAACAATAT
Source organism: Secale cereale (assembly GCA_902687465.1). Classification (NCBI taxonomy): domain Eukaryota; kingdom Viridiplantae; phylum Streptophyta; class Magnoliopsida; order Poales; family Poaceae; genus Secale; species Secale cereale. The sequence continues at coordinate 505,165,245 of LR738710.1, forward strand.
AACCAGCACATAAAGCATTCTTTTCATGATCTACTTGCATAGAAATTTTACTACTCTCCACAAAAGCAAAATTCTTCTCATTCGGAATAGTGGGAGTATCATAAGAGACTTGAATACTATAGATTTTTTCCACATTAAAAGAGTAATGTTCAAAGAAAGGGTAATCATAATCATGACAAGTTTTATCAATATAATCATCACTACTTTTTATAGCATAAGTGGCATCACAATAATCATCATAAATAGGAGGCATGCTTTCATCATAATAGACTTGCATATCAAGACTTGGGAGGCTAAAAATATCATCTTCATCAAGCGTAGCATACCCAAGCTTGGGACAAACATAAATTGCAGCCAATAAATTCTCAAATATATCATTCTCATCAAACATAGCATCTCCAAGCTTGGGCCTTTCCATATCATAAGCATAATCAATCTCATCGTTAATAGTATGGATAGCACCGATTGTATAGCAATTATCATCATCACAATGAGTAATAGGAGCAACATCATTTGGGAGGGATACCTTTTTGTCTTTGCTTCTTCGCCTTTTCTTTTTCTTCTTCACATTAAGTATGGGTTTAATCATCTTTTTGGAGCTCCTTATTAATGAGATTGGTAGAATAGGAGGCTCCTCCTCGTTACCTGATTCATCATAAGAAATAATAGGAGGATATTGGGAAATCTCTTCCCTTTCATAAGTATTCTCTTCATCTCCTATTTGTTTTCTTGAATTTATGTAATTGGCAATATAAAGATTTTCAATGCAATTCACAGCACAATAGATATAAATTTCCTCCAGATCAAAATCAAGAACTTTATCAAGAACAAATTCTGGAAGATCCTTAGTTAAACATTTCATTTCTTCATAACCCACAAGCAAACTAAGTTCATTATGATGTGCAAGAGAAATCAAGTCATCACAATTTTTGGACACGATTCGATCATGAAACAATTCACATTGGGGATTTAAATGATCACATTCATTGCAAAGTTCACAAGCATGGCAAAGATATTTTAAATTTTCAGCACAATCATCTAGCCTCTGTAGCAACCATTTAGTTTCTAAATACTTATGCCTCTTGCCAAATCTATCTTCCCTATTTGGTATGTACTTGCAAACTCTATGCACTCCACAAAAATCAACATGCTTATAAGAGATATTTTCATCATGACTAGTGCAATCATCATTAGTACTATGGATATTCAAAGGATTCACACTAACAATATTGAAAGCATGCTCATCATTCAAGCCTTTAGTGCCAAGCATTCTATGTAATTCTTCTTCTAGTACTTGAGCACAATTTTCCTTTCCATCATTTTCACGAAAGATATTAAAGAGATGAAGCATATGAGGTAACCTTAATTGCATTTTTTTGTAGTTTTCTTTTATAAACTAAACTAGTGATAAAACAAGAAACTAAAAGATTCTATTGCAAGATCTAAAGATATACCTTCAAGCACTAACCTCCCCGGCAACGGCGCCAGAAAAGAGCTTGATGTCTACTACGCACCCTTCTTCTTGTAGACGTTGTTGGGCCTCCAAGTGCAGAGGTTTGTAGGACAGTAGCACATTTTCCTCAAGTGGATGACCTAAGGTTTATCAATCCATGGGAGGCTAGGATGAAGATGGTCTCTCTCAAGCAACCCTGCAACCAAATAACAAACAGTCTCTTGTGTCCCCAACACACCGAATACAATGGCAAATTGTATAGGTGCACTAGTTCAGCGAAGAGAGGGTGATACAAGTGCAATATGGATGGTAGATATAGGTTTTCATAAACTGAAAATATAAAAACAACAAGGTAGCAAGTGGTAAAAGTGAGCATAAACGGTGTTGCAATGATAGTAGGCAAGTCCTAGGGTTCATACTTTCACTAGTGCAAGTTCTCTCAACAAGGATAACATAATTGGATCATATTACTAGCCCTCAACATGCAACAAAGAGTCACTCCAAAGTAACTAATAGCGGAGAACAAACGAAGAGATTATGGTAGGGTACGAAACCACCTCAAAGCTATTCTTTCTGATCGATCTATTCAAGAGTCTGTAGTAACGTTCAATCTATCATAGAGTTCATACTAGAATAACACCTTAAGACACAAATCAATCAAAACTCTAATGTCACCTAGATACTCCATTGTCACCTCAAGTATCCGTGGGCATGATTATACGATATGCATCACACAATCTCAGAAACATCTATTCAACCAACATAAAGTACTTCTAAGAGTGCCCCATAGTTTCTACCTAAGAGTCAAGACGAAAACATGTGCCAACCCCTATGCATAGGTTCCCAAGGTCACGGAACCCGCAAGTTGATCACCAAAATAGACATCAAATAGATCACATGATATCCCATTGTCACCACAGATAAGCACATGCAAGACATACATCAAGTGTTCTCAAATCCTTAAAGACTCAATCCGATAAGATAACTTCAAAGGGAAAACTCAATCCATTACAAGAGAGTGGAGGGGGAGAAGCATCATAAGATACAACTAGAATAGCAAAGCTCGCGATACATCAAGATTGTGCCATCTCAAGAACACGAGAGAGGGAGAGATCAAACACATAGCTACTGATACATACCCTCAGCCCCAAGGGTGGACTACTCCCTCCTCGTCATGGAGAGCACCGGGATGATGAAGATAGCCACCGGAGAGGGATTACCCCCTCTGGCAGGGTGCCAGAACGTGGTCTAGATTGGTTTTCGATGGCTACAAAGGCTTTCGGCGGCGGAACTCCCGATCTAGGTTAATATCCGAATGTTCTAGTATTTATAGGAATTTTTGGAGTCGGGGCCAAGCAAAGGGGGGCTACGGGCCGTCCTCGAGATAGGGGGGCACGCCCCCTGCCCAAGGCGTGCCCTCCACCCTCGAGGGCAGCCCGTGGCTCTCCTGGCCCAACTCTTTTGCTTCGGGGGCTTCTTTTGGTCCAGAAAAAATCATAAAAAATTGGCTCGTCAATTGGACTCCGTTTGATATTCATTTTCTGTAAAACCCTAAAAGTGGAGAAAAACAGAAACTGGCACTAGGCTCTGAGTTAATAGGTTAGTCCCAAAATCATATAAATGTGTATAATAAAGCCCATAAGACATCCTAGAAGGATAATATAATAGCATGGAACAATAAAAAATTATAGATACATTGGAGACGTATCACTTTGCTTGCTTAGGGTCCGCGAAATACCGCTGTAGACGAGGAGTGATCGGAAAGTACCACACTAATTTTCGAGGAGCTTTCTTCCTCTTCTTGTATCGAGTGACGTCGCACACCGAACATATGGTAGACTCCGCGTGCTCATCCCGATAAATGATGCAATCATTCATGCACACATGGTATTTCACGTGTGGTAAATACAGAGGACACACCATTTTCTTCACCTCCTCAAAATTGGTCGGGCACTTGTTCCCCTTGGGAAGACATTCGTGCCAGAATGACATGTTCTCATCGAAGCATGCATCGGTCATTTTGTGTTTTACCTTCATCTCCAGAGCCATGAGCGTTACTTTCTGGCGGGTATCCTCGGGCCTGCATCCTTCATACAATGGAGTAACCGTGTCTATCTCCAGTTGATCCAGCTTGGCTTTCTCTCGGGCGGCAGCTCTTGTGTTACCCATCTGCTTGAGAAGCAGCTCTTGAATATGAGGGTCCTGCACCCAGCCCATCGATGGTCCATCATCGTCTTCTCCGGCATCTTGATCTTCATGAGCATGCCCTTCATCTTGATCTTCCTCATCATCATGTCCGGCATCTTCTACATCATGGATGTGTCCTATATCTACTTCGTGATCATGTCCTAGAGATTCTTCGTCTTCTCGCCCACCCTCGCCGCTGTTGTCTTGCTGCCCTTCCTTATTTCTTGCCCGGCCCCCATGGACGACTTTATAATCATCTTCATCACCTTGCCACCGATACCCATCAATGAAACCACGCACGAGTAGGTGGTCCCGCACCTGTCTAGAATCCGGGTCCATAAGGCTCTTCAGCTTGCAAGATCGACACAGACATGTTATCTCCGTCTCATTCTTTTGAAGCATATCGGCCTTCGCGGATCTCAAAAACCTATTCACAATGCCTTCGATCATTGTGCGGACCATGGTCGCCTGCGGGGTAGAGCAAAATGATATTTTACAACCAAAAAAAATTTGGCATGACTTTGCCTAAAAATAGGACCAAAAAGAATGCATAGTTGCCAAATTCTTGCACGGAAATCAATCAACATGCCGGCAAAATATTGGCAACTATCACATTTCAAATACCGGTACCTGCAGACACAAACATATGCAACACCACAAACATACGTAGATCTAGGCCATAAAAAGTGTGTATGTTGGAGGGAGAAAAAAGTAGATCTAGAACATAAAGAAAGATTTCCCTTTACTTACCTATCAAAAAAAAGGAAATTTAACCACTTAATTTGGATGAATCTATGGTGCAAATGAGGTGAGGAGGAGGAGGCAGCCGAGACCAAGCTAGAGGGTGGAGAGAATGAAGTGGGGAAAGTGAGTGTGTGGTAGCTAGGGTGGCTGCCAAATAAATATCTGCTCTCAGGTTACCAATGGCGCACCCCCTAAGAATGCGCCATTGGTAACCACGGTTACTAATGGCGCACCACCTAATAATGCGCCATTACTAGTTTGAAAAAAAATCAAAAAAAGTTAGCAGTGGTGCACCAATGTACAGTACGTCATTACTAGTTAAAACTAGTAGTGGCGCACTATACCCTGGTGCACAACTGCTATGTCTGGGAAGGGGTGTTGGGCCAGGACAAAACTAGTAATGGCGCACCACATGCCTGGTGCGCCATTAGTAACATGACCATTAATGGAGCACCTGTATCTGGTGCGCCACTACTATATAGAAGTGGCACACCACATACATGGTGCGCCATTAATGCCCACGTATCAGACAACAGTGAACTTTAGGATGGTAAGTAATGTGTTGCCTTTTCCCCCTGCCCAAAATAAGTTACTCTATTAGACCTTAGTATCTAATGTTTATCTCTTTTCAGTGGTTTTCGAAGATATTTACTAATGATACCTTGCAAACTACATGACTCGAGTGGAGGCAACTAAGGTTAAAGTATATAATTCACGCTACCATGATAATGCTCTAGAAGTCTTCCTAAAGGAAGTGAAGGATGAGCGGGCGATCGTCACAAGGGGTTGGACAACAGTTGTTCGTGCCCATGGCATGCAGGAAGGCACATTATGGGCATTCCGATTCTTCAACACCATCGACAGTCAAAATGATTTACACTTGTCTCTTCACCTTTATCGCCGCTAAATATCGTGGTTCATCATAGTTAATTGTTGTCTAATCCAGTAATTACTAAACATATTGTACAGACAATTTTATTTATGGATTCGTTGTTGAACCATTGTGCTGAGAATTTGAATTCCACGTTTCGAATTTAAAATTTCAAATTCGAATAATAAATTACAGGGAAAAATAATATTATACAGGAGCAAATAAAATAATGTGCACATGGTTAGAAAGAAAACGACGTGGCCGATGATAATAGATAAGAAATGGTTCTTTGACGTGAAACGTTTGCGATACCCGATGGAAGGCACACATAGTATCGTCTCATATGCATGTGCGATTCATGGTAATACAACAAACATTTCAAACAAGTGTGCGTGTGTGATAGGAATACCAATCGCACACAGTTATGAAAATGGACACGTTGGCGTTAGTAGAGGCACCTCACACATTTTACATTCTTGAACCGTGTGCGATAACGTACCTATCACAAACATACCGGTACATTAAATGTTGATGTCCACCTTTTTCACACGACTATAGCGGCGTAATCGTTTGGGGTGTCTCTCTGATCAGAAACTAAACATCGATATGTAACGTGTGGGACTGGGGCGACTTCTCATACATTTATTCTATGGCGATCGTCACAAGCCGCTCACGTATTCCCGACGGTTTGTGGGTCATGTGGGAAGGACCCCCCCTATCACAGTTACTCACTAGGCGACGGTTCCAAATGTCATCGCGGAAACGGGTTAAAACCGTTTGTATAGCATGATTTGGTACCAGTGCATGGAATAATAATAAAATATAGATACATTGGAGACGTATCAAGCATTCCCAAGCTTAATTCCTACTCATCCACGAGTAGGTAAATGATAAAACAGAATTTTTGATGTGGAATGCTATCTAACATGTTCATCATGCATCTTTCCTTTGTGGCATGAATACCAAGATCCGAATGATTTAAAGCAATAGTCTATAATTTGACATACAATATCAATACTCAGGCATACCAACAAACAATCATGCCTTTAAAAATATCAATGCTAAACAACGATATCACTACAAAATCATATAGCCTTGTCATGCTCCATCTTCTTAACACAAAATATAAATCATGCACTACCCCGGTGTTAGCCTAGCAATTGCTCCATACTTTTTAACGCGCTTCAACATTTTCAACCCTCACGCAATACATGAGCACAAGCCATGGATATAGCATTATGGGCGGAATAGAGTGTGGTATAGACATGATATGAAGAAGAAGAAAAAAGGAGAAACTCTCACATCACTGAGGCAAATCAACAGGCTATGCAGATGCCCATCAATTGATGTCAATGCAAGGAGTAGGGATAGAAATGCAATGGATGCACTAAGAGCTATAAGTGTATAAATCTAAAAAAAACTAAGTGGGTGTGCATCCAACTTGCTTGCTCATGAAAACATCGGGCATTTGAGGAAGCCGATCATTGGAATATACAAGCCAAGTTCTCACTACAAAAAAAGACACTTCCGTGATGATACGTGTTTGTCACAATAGGTCGCGATTTTTTTCATGCTTGTACATCCATGCCGACTTTCTTGACAGAATCAAGATAGTAATACATGTGTTGTCGTAGAAGTGTTCCATGACAATTCTAAAATTACCATCACGGACGTGTCCACTTCCATGAAGATAAATGTTGCATCATGGAAGTTCTCTTGTCAAGGGTGACCGACACGTGCCATCCACCATAATGTGTCACTGTTAAGCTATCGGGTTCGTTTTTGGATTCGATAACCCATTAACAGCACTGACCAATGGCGATTTTCCACATGTAAAATTCTCATTCGTCGAAGAAACCACGTGTCAGCTCCGAGTCAGGTCAAATGTCATCGGGAAAGTGGACGGGACGCGCCTATGACATGTCGACACGTGGCTCGGCATAACAGGGGCCCATTTAATTTAAAAAGGCTGGCCCATTTGACTTGGTTAAAAGTTAACAGGTCGGCCCATTGAAAGCCTGTTAACGGCATGCTCGCATATAGCCCATTCACGGCCCATTAACTCATGGCCCGTTATGGCCTTTCCGAATTCGGCCCAGTAGCGTCATGTGGTCCATCCAATATAATTCCAGCCTATTGTAACTTTCGGCCCATGTATGCCCCATGACGTGTTCTGGCCCATACGAGGCATTTTTTATATTTGGGCCCTTTAATGTCCCGTGGTGAAAGTGGCCCAGAATGAACAATACGTTTCTTTATACCCATTAACTGCCCATTACTCAGTTGGGCCGTAAAGAGACATACTATATTTTGGCCTTCTAATCACCCATTTATTCTTGGGCTCGTTTCCAACCCTGGATTAGAAACGGTCCGTTACTGGCCGGTTCCTATGATGTGCAAATTCAGTTTGTGGTCACACTCGACCCGTTTGTGGGCCATCAAAAAATTGGGCCTTATTCATCCCGTCGTGTATCACGGCCCATTAATGACCCGTTATGACTGTCGATAGAATTAGGCATGTGCTATCTTTTGGGCTGTTAGTGGCCCATTATGAAATGAGTCCACAAACATTCAGTTCCGATTATGGCCTGTTTACGGCCCAAATCACATTCCAACTTTGGTCCGCGATCGTTACGGCCCAGATCCTACGGCCCCTAAGAGGCCGCTGGATCCTACGGCCCGTAGAGGCCCATGGATCGTAAGGCCCATAGGAGGCCATGGATTGTAAGGCCCATAGGAGGCCCATGGACCGTATGGCCCATAGGATCATGGATCCTACGGCTTGGAGGAGGGTCGTGGTTACAATGGCACATATGTGGACCTTTGTTATTGCGGCCAGTAGGAAACCGAGCAAAATGAACTGAAGTACTACAAGCAAACAAATAAACAAGACTACAAGAAAATAAATAAGCAAGCAACTAACACTAGGATATTATGACAATTACATATATTACGACCAGTGGGCATCAAAGTTCGCCACCAGTGAAAATATAGGGAACAAAGCAACATATTACATACACTTGGCTTCAAAATTGCCCACCAGTGCAAAAAAACGTGCATCAAAACAAGTCCAGAACTAAAACTACTTCAGAAGAGCTCAAGAAATAATATCCTGGGTACCCACCATGCTGGCAAGAAGCTTAGCAAGCTTATTAGCTTCATTTGTTTGGCGCTTAAATCCTCCAACACTTGTTGTTGCACCAAAAAGTATGCATCTGAATTCTGCACAGACTTCCTGAGTCCTTCAGCTTCTTGTCATAGCCCAACTGATAGATGTCTTTCAACTTGTAGTTGAGACTTGAGAAGCCGAACTGATTCACGCAGCGAGTTCGAAGCGCTTGTGCCAGTAGTAGTGGCTAGTAACTCGAACACTACATCAAGACATGACTTTGGGGTTGTCTCACTGTCTTCAAGAGAGTTTTTATCAGCTTTCTTGGAGACCGACATTGATGTCTCACTATCTTGAACCTTATCTGCATTACTTCCTTTACAATTCCATAATGGTGTACTCATCTCCAATATTTTGTCGGCATTCTAAAAGAGAAACCAGGAGACACATCACAGGTTTAACATGTTGTATATGAAAATCATTTTGGTAAACCAGTTCAGTTCTAAAGTGGACATGATAACATCATGCAGCAAACATATATCTATGTAGTATGGTATATGTATATATGGTCTGTATCATTCTAATTTATGTTGCCAAATCAAGATAGATACACAGTTCAAATAATATATGTTTAAGGCAAAGCAGCATAGACAGAATATAAATTCGGAAACTACACTGCAATAACAACACTTGTAATGTGCATGACATGAGAACATAAATGTTTTTACAATTGAAACTGAAATCAACATAGAGCAAGTTACAACAACAAAATAGTTAAAGACACAGGTTTAAAACATACCTATTGCACCATTGGAGTTTCAGTTGGATCCTTCAAATTTGAAATTAGTTGGTACGAGCAAATATAGTGATACAAGAGCAAAGGAGTGTGAAATATAGCTTTGGAACCTGACCAGAGAACAATTCTCCTTCTTCTTTAAGCATTGATTTGGGGTTTGGAGTGGTGGTCCTCGTGTTTTGGGCATTGCAGTTGCCTTACTACCTGCTCGTGTTTGGGTGCTCTGTGGTGGAGACGGTGCTGTGTCAACTGAACTGGGTGACTATCTACTGGGTTAGGGTTAGAAGGGGTGTGGTTGGTTCTCTGTCCAACTGGGTATTGTTACAATCCGCGTGAGTCTGGGTTATGTGTAGTGGGGCTAGTTCTTGGGCAAGTACAACCATGGTTCAATCTACATCGACGGGTAGCACTGTCTTTTCTGAAGACCATGTTCTTACTCCCTTAGATACTACCATCACCCCTCAAGTTGAAATGGCTGATAAATAAGAAAATTAATTGAATGTACAAACATTGCATGATAGACATGTGCAATAGACAGTGGGGAATAAAAGAGGGCATGAAATAGTTCACACTTATGTTGTCTAACTAAACAAGATAGCATGACACAATTTAACATATATGATGGCTAACATAACAGGTTAACATGACATAGTTTCACATATATGATGGCTAACTAAACAAGATAGAAAGAGATAACTCAAAATATGATGACTATGTAAACATAATGACATGATATAACTATATGACGTGTTTATTAAATAGGTTGGCATGCCATAATTCACATACATGATGTCTATGGAAACATGATTGCATGATATAATTCATGGATAGAATGACATTGTCGGTGAAATAAACCCTGGTGTTGCCCAGACTATGCATTGGTGCAAGAACAAGATTGAAGCACGAGACCAAGTCAGAGTATAAGAAACCAAGAGATTTAGAGTACCAGCTCAGAGCAGAGACACCAAGGACAAGCCAGGGAAGCAAGGCATCATCAAGAGAAGGGCCTCCCTTGCTCGAGCAGGTAAGCCTGGCAAGGGGCGAGGCCACCCCCAGAAGCAGATAACAAGGTCACCCAGCAGGGCCTGCTGGGGGCTCACGGAGGCCAAACCGCCTCACCAATCACTCAAGCACGATCCACGTCATCAATCAATGCGGTGTCAAGCCGCAAGATGATTAAGTGGCAGGCATTAGCCACATGGCAGCCTTTCCCTACAAGAAGAACCCGAAGATGACACCCATCCTATGATGCATCAAGAAGACAGGCGCGGAGCTGGTAAGATATCCCGGCAGGCCTTGCAGGGCAACCAGTGATGTGACGCTAAGAGGTGCATTTAATGCACCCTGTCAGCCCCCAAAGTTAGGTATGATAGCACTGTTTGCTATCATATTAGTGCATAATGACTACTTTTCCACCGTGGTCACCCCTTGACCTATAAAAGGAGGCCCATGGCAATTGTAGAAAGGGTTGGAAAATAGATGTACCCACACCCCCGTACGCGCGTAGTCGTTGCTTCCCTGATGCAATCCTTGTCGGGCGAGTGTACTACGCTCCACCACCACCATTCCATCATCAATCCACCAATGCAGGAGTAGGGTCTTATGCCTCGCGGCGGCCCAAACCTGGGTAAATTGCTTGAGTGCTCCCCGCCACGCTGCCGCGCACTGGTCTGCTCTTTGTGCAATGCGACGCCCCCCTACAAAACCAGCAACGGGCCTCCCGGTCCCATAGGTGGCCACGGATATCCCACGACAGACATAATTCAAAATATGATGACTATGTAAACATGATGAGATGATATAACTATATGATTTCTTTATTAAATAGGTTTGCATGCCATAATTCAGATACATGTTGTGTATGTAAACATGATGGCATGATATAATTCAAATATATGATTTATATACTAAGCCAGTAAGTAGATGGCAATCGCATATATGATGTCTAAACTAAGCAGATGTCATTCAATATTGTCTATATGATGTAAAAACTAAGCAATGCAAGAGAACATATGCATGATATGATTAATATAACCCTGCCAAGTTTGAGCATACACCTCAGGGGGGAAATAGGACTGGACATCTGTCTCCGAATCCTCCTCTGAGGAGCTATTCGTAACCAACAGGATATCTGCTTCAGCAGGTAGCACTGTCTGCTCTGAAGACCTTGTTTTCCTTCAAATTTTTCCATCACCGATTCAAATGGCTGATGCACAGGAAGAGTAGTTGAATATGCAAACATTGTCGACAAATGGAATACATAAAACAAAAAAAGGATGGCATGGTATAATACACATATATGATGCTTGGCTAAACATCATGGCATTGCATAATTCACATATATAATGCCTTGCAACAAGATGGCATTGCATAATTGACATATATAATGCCTTGCAACTAGATGAAAATCCACAATTCACATGTATGGTAATTAGACTCTAAACAGGTGGCATTCACACAAAGCATGTCTAAACTAAGCAAATGACATAGAAATGCAAGACACCATATGAAATATCTGAGCAATATATACCTGCCAAGTTAGAGCATACACCTCGGGGGGAAATAGGACTAGTCATCTGTCTCTGAATCATCCTCTGAGGAGCTATTTGTAACCAGCAAGATATGTGCATCATCTGTTAGCACTGTCTGCTCCGAAGACCTTGTTTTCGCTCCAGATTTGTCCATCATCGTGTCAAATGGCTGATGCATAGGAAGAGTTGAATGTACTAACATTTTTGATAAATTTAATCCGTAATGGAAAAAATAATGGCATGATATAATTCACATATAAGATGGCTGGATAAGCGGGACGGTATTGGAAAATTCACACATATGATGCCTCGCTAAACAAGATGGAATTGCAGAATTCACATATATGACATATAAACTAAACTAAGCAGATGGCATATTTGATGTGTAAAGTACGCAATGCAATGTGCCATAAGCATGATATGACCAACATCAGCATGCCAAGTTAGAGCAAAGACCTCACGGGGTAAATAAGAGTGGTCTGCTCCCTCTGAACCCCCCTCTGAACATTTATCTTCCTCTTTATTACAATCTGGAATGGAGGGAGGGGGGCTGCCTTTGCGCCTGCCATGGAGCAATGCCCGCGTGATAATTTATTGCCACGCAAGCCTTGTCTCTTTTGTTCTACATGTTCAGTACCATTGTGTACAATAACTAAGATGCATATGAATAAAACATATTGAGATTATGTACGGAGTGCATGCAGAAATCCAGAGTGATGGTAGCAACCTATGGATAGAGCAAAAACCAATGATAGCAGGCACATATTCAGTTAAAAATATAGATACTAGCTCCTTTACTGTTTGTTTCCCACCCAACATGAAACCATAGTAGGCACACTAAATTGACCGGATAGTAGACAAATACTATTCGTCGTTGCCTCAATATGTACACCACAACCATTTAAAAACTCGGGTTTGAGGATTAATTTGAACCAGACTCGAAGTTTAAGAGGTGAACAGGACGATCAAATAGAAGGTAATATTAAGTGATGCATAACTTAAGCAAACACGAAAGAGTGTGACCTCTCTTGCGAACCCGTGTAGTCCTCAAGGTCATCTGCTCAGTTGATAATCATAATGCAGTTGTTGTGGCTGCCGGCATCGGGGAAGAAGATCTGAGGTGGCGAAAGACAGTCTGGATGGTGGATCCCTGTTGTGGTGGACCCTTCCATCGTTGGAGAAGCTGAGATTGGGTGTATAATGGTGCGGCAGGAGCATGACAAACCACTCAAGGTTTTCTTTGACGACATCTATTTGTAACATAAGTAATTCTGTAAGGGCTATTTTGAATTGGAGGATTCTAACACCGCAAGGATAGGAAATACACGTGAATAGGATAGGAATGCACGTGCAAAACAGAGCATTTGCAAACACATGATTTCGGTCAATTTGGGTGTGTCGTTCACATGAATGTAAAGAAGCATGGTCAAATTACATCAAACCACAAGAAATGTACAATTATAATGCTATTATGCTACTATCACTTAGTCTTGTTCTTCATGAATAAGAATTTCAAAAGGAGGACATAGTGGATATTAAAATTCCTACGGTTTTTCTTTGAAAGCGACTCTAAAGCAAAATTTCTTACAGTTTTCCTTTGCACCATTCCTTTGAACGAAATGCATGAGAATAATAGTACCATATGAAACTTTCCAATTCCTACGTTTTTCCTTCACTTTTCCTTTCAACCACTTGCGATTCTAGTAGGCAGGTTTGAGCAGGCAAAAGCCTACACTCAAAAAAAATCTTGTGCAACTTTTACCACTTTTGACCTAGGCCACTGCCCTACTAGCTCAACTCCCAGGCCCATCAACACATGCACAACTCGAATATGCAGAAATAAAAAATGACGGCTTTCGAGAGAGTACATCACAGATAGCTAACTTGCCTAGTACCTCATTGATTGCCATATAAGAGAAATTAATCGTATTTCTCATTACTGTGTGCTCAGTGGACAATATATATAACATGTAGAGTAAAAAAGCAACGCGACAAGTGTACAACCTCTTTGGCGAAGCCATGCCGATCTCAGCATCATTGGGTTGGTCATGAAGGATGTTGCGACTGATGTGGCTGCCCGAGGCGGGGAAGAAGATCTTAGGCGTCTGCAGATGGAGCCGGGGGTACTGCTCCGCTGTGATGGATGGTTTCATCTTTGGAGTAGCTCCAGTGAGATGTATGACGACGAGGGCTGAATCAGGACAAGAGAGACAACGTTAACCTGAAGTGGTATGCTAATAGCATCTCCAATAGATGCTGTAAAACACATCACCATAAAGTGCTAGATGCAAAAGATATCGGCCGCCGATCTCTAAACTTAACCGTTGAAACTAAATTTAACTTTCGAAACTGAATTTTACCATCGAAACTAGATTTTGCTGTCGAAACTCAATTTTACTATCGAAACTAAACGCACTAGTAGTAGAAAAGCAGTGCACTAATAGTTTTGGCCGCTCGAGCACTAGTGGCAGAGTAGCAGTGATGTAAATTGGTAGCTGCTCCAGCAGGGAACGTACTACTAGAGAGCAGCCGGCGCATCTGGTCATGCATCAGCAGCAATGCCCAGAGAAGTAGCATGTGCGAGAGCCGCGATAGCTAGTCGTGTAGCAGCATCTTGGGTAGCAGCAGCAGGAGCTCGAGTGAGATCCGAATTTGCTGCTCTGGCAGCAGCTGCGACAACAAGAGTAGAGCAGCTGCGCAAGCAAGAGCAACAGCAGACCAGGCATGCGACCAAGAGGAAGAGCAAAGCAGCAGCGCGAGCGAGAGCCGAAGCAGCAGCAGCAGCAGGGCCAACGGGAGCCAGAGTAGCTGCTGATGTGGACGTCATCACCGAGGGAGCGATGCTGATACGTCTCCAATGTATCCATAAATTTTGATTGTTACATGCTGTTATATTATCATTCTTGGATGTTTTACAATCATTTTATAGCAACTTTATATCATTTTTTAGGACTAACCTATTGACATAGTGCCGAGTGCCGCTTGCTGTTTTTTGCCTGTTTTTTACTTCGCAGAAAATCAATACCAAACGGAGTCCAAACGCAGCCAAACTTTTTGGAGAATTTTTATGGACTAGAAGGCACAAGATGGGCCAAAGAAGTACTAGAGGGGGGATCCGAGGGGAGCACAGCCCACCAAGGCGTGCCTGGGCCCCTTGGCACGCCCAGGTGGGTAGTGCCCACCTAAGTGGCCTCCCGCGCCACCTCTTTGCTCTATAAATACCCTAATATTCCAACAACCCTAGGGGAGTCGACAAAAATTTGTTCAAGCCGCTGCAAGTTCCAGATCCATGAGATCCAATCTAGATCCTTTTTCGGCACTCCGCCGGAGGGAACACGATCACAGAGGGGTTCATCATCCTCATTGGTGCCTCTCCGATGATGCGTGAGTAGTCCACCTCAGACCTACGGGTCCGTAGGCAGTAGCTAGATGGCTTCTTCTCTCTTTGTTTCTCAATACAAAGTTCTCTTGGAGCTATTTGATGTAATGACTATGGGTGGTGTTTTTGTTGGTATCCGAGGAATTGTGAGTTTATGAGCAGATTTGTCTTGCTTTAATATACATACTTGATTATTATAGCCTCATATTTCTTGTCCGATATTTGAGTTTTGTTTGGCCAACTTTATCTATTTAACTTGCAATGGGAAGAGGTGCTGCGTGATGGGTTCGATCTTGCGATGTCCTTTCCCAGTGATAGAAAGGGCAGCAAGGCACGCATGTATTGTTGCTATTAAGGATAAAAAGATGGGGTATATTCCTACATGAACAGATCTTGTCTACATCATGTCATCGTTCTTATTGCATTACTTCGTTTCTCCATGAACTTAATACACTAGATGCATGCTGGATAGTGGTCGATGTGTGGGGTAATAATAGTAGATGCAGGCAGGAGTCAGTTTACTAATATTGGAAGTGATACCTATAGACATGATCATTGTCTTGGATATCATCATAACTATTCTCTTTTCTATCAATTGCACAATAGTTATTTGAATACTCACCCTTTGCTATTTCTCGAGAGAAGCCACTAGTGAAATCTACGGCCCTTGAGTTTATTTTCCTATCATATACTTTCAGATCTATATTGCTATTTGTGCTTTCCTCCACGTGCTAATTTTATTTTCAAATATATATTATCAAAACCCAAAAATACCTCGCTGAATTTTATTTGCCGTTGTTCCATTTTCTATTACTCATCTATCTAATTACCAATCAATTACGTGAGAGGGGTTAACAACCCATCTTACACGTCGGGTTGCAAGTATTTGATCTTTGTGTGCATGTAGTGTTTAAATAGTGTTGCTCAGTCCTCCTACTGGTTCCATAATTTGGTATCATCTCTGAGGGAAATACCTACCGTAGCTGTGCTGCATCATCCCTTCCTCTTTGGGGAAATGCCGACGTAGTTCAAGCGACATCAAAAGGAATTTCTGGCGCCATTGCCGAGGAGGCATTATCAAAATCTACCAGGTTCCTAATCACAAATCTCATCTCCTTGCAATTTACATTATTTTCCGTTTGCATCTCGTTTTCATCTCACCCACTTCACAAAAAATTACCATTTTATTCGCCCTCTTTTTCTTTCGCCGTTTTCTCATCAGATCTGTTTTTGTTTGCAATCTTGCTTTCTTGTTCGTTATCTTCCTCTATTGCGTGTGTCCCCAAGAAAGAGGTTCTTAAATTTGAACAAAGGGGAGGGGAGAATCTAAAATATGCTTGGTATAAGATTTGCAATGGTCATAATAGATCCGTTCGTAAGCAATCTACCGATATATTTTTCACAGTTTTTATGTGGGTTTCACCTCTTGGTACAGATTCATCCTTGATACGATTACATGTGTGAATTTCTTGATGTATCCATCTGTGGATGCTTTTAATGCCATGGGAAATCTAGTGGGTTCACCACCTATCATTGTTAATGACAGAAATTTGACTCTTGAGCATGTTATGCAAAGATTAGATTGTATGGAAAAGAAGATGACCATTATCAAACAAATTGAAAACTTGGATAAAAAGATGCATAATCTTGCAAATAAAGCAAAGGCGGGTGATATTTTTAAATTATTAAGGGAGAAGGAAACCGTAATCAATGAATGAATTGAAGAAAGTCCTTCTTAGATTGATAAGTTGGAAGAATTTTTTAGTAACTTAAGCACTGCTTTTTCTTCCGTTAAAACAATTGAAAAAACCCCTGTAAAATTTGCAAGACTACTAAGTCACTAAGAACAAGGGTGCCACTTCTAGTAGCAAGAAAAAGGATTTTAAAATGATTAGTATCCATCCCAGTTTTGTTGAAGTGATACGAGGCCCTATTAGCAAGAATGAAATTTTCAATCTTATTCCTAGAAATATTGTTATTCAAAGAATGCATGCCAACTATTTGAAGAATTGTGTGATTGAGGAATTGGAAACCAAAGATGACAATACTTGAGATCTATGTGCTATGTCTAGCTAGGGTTGTAAAACGATAGCGCTTGTTGGGAGGCAACCCAATATTTATCTTTTTGCTTTTTGGTTTTCTTGATGTTTCCCAATAAATACATAATTATGCCTCTGGTTAGATGTGTTTCTGTGGTTTAACTTAGTGTTTGTGCCAAGCAACGCCTTTGGGATGATTTGGTTGATAGTTGATTTAATTGCGTTGAAAATGAGAAACTTTTGCATCAAGTGCCAGAATTCTTGACGGCGATTGAAACATGATGAATTATAGAAATTGTTACACTTTAGCAGGATAGAAATTGCCCATGTTATCCTAATATGTAAGAATTTTTAGAGTTACAGAAGTATGACTAAAATTCACATCTTAACAGACTCCTCTATTTTTGACAGATTCTATTTTTGTTGTGTTATGTACTTGTTTTAATGAATGTATGGTTTATTTTGAAGAGTTTAAGCCATGGAAAAGTTGGAATACATTGATATAATGTAGTAACAAAATATGAATTTGTTTGCTAAGTACTTAAAGTAAAGATTGGTTTTGTTATACTAACGGATCTCACGAAGTTTTGTTGAGTTTTGTCTGATTGAAGTTTTCAAGTTCTGGGTGAGATCACGATGGATGAAGGAATAAGGAGTACAAAAGCCTAAGCTTGGAGATGCTCGAGGCACCCCAAGATAATATTCAAGAAGTATCAAGAAACTAAGCTTGGGGATGCCCCGAGTGGCATCCCCTCTGTCGGGGGAAACTGTCCACCACGAGCACCTATGGGACCGGAGCCCCTTGTACGTTGTGGTAAGGGAGCGGAGGGAGCACGAAGAGCGGATCGAGGAGCGCACACGGGTAGTTTACCCAGGTTCGGGCCGCGCGGACGCGTAAAACCCTACTCCTGCTTAGATTGTATTGAGTTATTGGGCTCGGGAGCTTGAAGAACTAGCTACACCGAGCAAGAGAGCTGTCTAGGTTTCGAACCCTTTCTACGTTGTGCATGGGCCTCCTTTTATAGCCCAAGGGGTCACCGACAGGTGTCAACGTAGAGGAGGGTAGAAATTTAACTTTGGTGGTAGTGGTAACAGTGCGGGAACAGTGCATGAACAATGGATGAACAGCGGTCTTTACCTAACATAGACAGTGGGGGACAGGAGCATTAAATGCCCGTCACCGTCGACCCCAAAAGCGCCCGTCCATGCGTCTCCGTTCGCCACGACGGTAACCCCGTCACCGTGGCGTGCCACCGTGTCCCCCAGGCTGCACAGCCATCCGCCACGCGTCCCTGGAAGGGCCCCAGGGCGACGCCTGGGCCGATGAGCTGGAGCGCGGGCACACAGCGCAGGCTTCCCCCGGCAAGCACCTTGCCGGGGTCTTGATCTTGCCGGGCCCGGGAGCTTGTCGCTCCCCGGGTCCTGCCGGGGCGCAGGGTGCGCCGAGGCATGTCTTCTAAGATACAGTCTTCTGGTCTTCCTGGCAAGCTCCTCTTGCCAGGGTCTTGTGTTAATGAGATAATCTTGAGCCTGGTGCGGCCTTCCCGGCAAGCTCCACTTGCCGGGGCCTTGATCTCCTGACTTGTATACTTTGTTTTTGAATGGCATTATAGGGACCAGAAAGGTTTCCGGCGAGCACGTGGTGAGCCCTGCCGCGGGAAGCTACTACTGCCCGTGCACAAGTTGGGGTACTAAGGTACCCCTATCTTAGTACACCGACAGGAGCCCCCTGGCCTGGGCCACACACGATGCCGAGCGCTGTTGGGCCAGGCCCAAAACAGTGCACGGGCACACGCGGCCCACGGCAAGCCGTAAATCCCCTTCCGCATCCGCCGCGCCCCTCTCTAACGGCACACGTCGATTGCGGCATCGTGGGAGAGATCGTGGCCTCGTTCTTTAATGGGAAATGCGGAGCGTCCCCCACTTCCCCCTTAAAAGCAGAGGGAGCAGGGGCAGTTTCCCTCCTCCGTCTTCACTGCGTCTTCAACCTCTAGAAATCCTCCGCTGCTCCGCGCCTCCACCCCTCCTCAGCCATCTTCCGCATCCGCGGCGCCGTCGAGCTCCTCGCTTCTTCCCTCGCCGCCTCCACCATGGCTCCGAAGAGCGAGAAGGCGAAAGCGGAGAAGACCAAGAAGGAGAAGTCCGAGCAGGCGGCGAAGCTTGCCGCCCTGCAGAAGAGGAATGTGGTCTTCGCGCCGCGGCTCAGCGCGAGGGAGCTGTGGAACAAGTACTACCTCTTCTGGTCCGGGGAAACCAAAGCTCATCCCCGCACCAGAACCTACCCCGCCGTCGCCAGAGATCTGTTTCCCGGCGGGTATTTCTTCTTTGCTGTCTTCTTTCATTGTGCATTGTGCCCTCCGTACTCGGAGTTTTTCTGTGACATTATGAACACATACGGCCTCCACCTCCTAGACTTTACCCCCAATGCCATCCTTACGATGGCGGTTTTCGCACATCTGTGCGAAAACTATGTGGGGATCCATCCAAACGTAGCGCTCTTCCGCCATTTCTTTATGCCTAGAGTAGAGGCTGGCGCTCCCCTCTCCGGCGGTATCTCCTGGATCTTCCGGTTGAATAAGGAGGACTCATATCTGAAAGGAGAACTCCGCAGCAAGTGGGAAGAATGGCGCGCAGATTGGTGTTGGGTAGTGGAGGACCAGCCGGAGCCTTTTACTGCGCCGCGCACAACAGCCATAGTGCGCGGCAGAGACTGGAGCGAGTTGGCCCCGGAGGACGGCAAGCTCAACATCGCCCTTATCAGGATACTTCGCCTCCGGGTAGCCAAATTGACCATTGGAGAGGTAGGGGCAGATTTTCTCCGCCGTCGCATTGCCCCTTTACAGGAGAGGAAAAGGCCAGCATGGGAATTTGGCAATGCGGCGGATATTATGAGGCTGCGCCCGGGATTGAACTTCAACTTCACAGCTTTGGAGCTGAAGGGGATGGTCCGGGAGCTCTTCAAGCACGACCCGGCCCATCCGGAGTGGTTTAGATCTCCCCGGGGAGTGGTGCCGCTGTGCAACAGCACTGCCCGGGACTCCTTGCGCGCGATGATGCCCGCGTGTGACTCCCACGGCGTCGACCCCACCTGGATAGAGCCTCCGCCGGACACGATTCTGAGTTTCTTCGACAACTTGGTCGAGGTGCCGAAGAACACCGAGGAGAATAAGGGTCTCACCCGGGCCACCACGGAGCGGGATATTGCTTATATTGCTTCCCGGATGGAAGAAGCCGCCGCAGCTGCAGCGGCAGGAGATTTCGGATTCACCGTCGACGATGCAGAGGCCGCGGATGCGTCGTGCAAAGCAGAGGAGGCAGAGATCCACAGGCTGCTTAAGCTTCCGCCCGACGACCTTGCTGGGGTTCCTTCCCTGAGGCATGCCGGGATTGCCGGAGTTGTGAGCGAGGCCGCCGCAGGAGGCGAGGTTGCCGGAGGGAGCAGGACCGCCGGAGGGAGCGGAGCCGCCGGAGGGAGCGGGGCCGCAAGACATGATGTTGGATCCAGCGGGCCTGCCGGGGAGGAGGAGGACGTCGAGGCCGATGAAGACACCGGTGGATCTCTGGGGCTTGACGATGACGCCTCCTCGTCTTCGGAGAACTCCCCATCTCCGGCAAGTCCTAAGCAAGCACCGCTAAAGCGCCTCCGCAAGGCGGCTACAGTGACGAGGACGCAGGCGCCCCGACAGCAGCCTGCTCGCCGGGCGGCGCGCGCCACCAGAGCGAGCCAAGCCGCGGCGGAGGCGCCCCGCGCACCAGCGCCAAGCGGAGGAGGATCCTCCCGGAGCGAAGCGGCCGCTCCGCCTGCTCCTTGGGCCTCAGCTCCAACAGAGGCTGGGTCTTCGCAGCCCCCAGCCCCGGAGACCACCAAGCGCCCGAGGGAGCCTTCTCCTCCTGCTTCTCGCGCGGGAGCAACTCAGGTGGAGTTCGATTTCTCCGCCCTCAGCTCCGACGACGACGAGGAAGAGGAGTAAGTATCTGTAATTTGTAACTTCTTCGATTTTGTCTTAATTCTTTCTTTGATGATTCTGATCTTGTTCTTGCTTTGCTTGTAGGACCCTGACCCAGCGGCTGGCGAAGAGGGCCAAGATCCCCATGGTTGAGGTCGAAGACGACTCGCCCGTCGCGGCGACAGGGGACGCACCGGCGACGAACTTGCCGGATCAACCAGCTGCTCCGAGGAGCAGCCCCCAGCGTAAGTCTGGGTTTTGGATTTTTTGTTCGTCGGGCGCGCTTGAGGTTTCAGCTTGTACTAACATCTTGTTGTCTTGTTGGTCTTGTGCAGAAGTGGAGCCGCAGCCGCAGGAGCGCCCGGAGACCGCCCCTGACGAGCTACAGGTTCCACCCTCCCCGCCAAGGGCGAGCTCCCCGGCGAGGGAGAGTGCTCCGCCAAGGACGGGCACCCCGCCGAGGGCGGGCACCCCGCCAAGGGGGAGCAGCCCGACAAGGGTGGCCACCCCGCCAAGGGAGGGCGCGGGCGGCCCTCCGCCAGCAGAGGCCACCGCTCCACCGCCAAGGGAGGAGTCCCCGGCGAGGGAGCCTGTCGTCGAAGAAGTCCGCGAAGGTGAGTCTTGTAGCTTCTTCTTCTTGGACTTGTCTTTTTGGATATTTGCTTGATCTTTTCTTTTTCTTTTTCTTCTGCTAGATCCTCCTGCGCCGGATCGGATGGAGACTGAGGCCGCCGGCGAGGAGGGCGCGCAAGGCGACGACGGCAACGCCACTACCACTGAGGGCATGCCTGGAGCCGACGAGCCCGCTGCTGAGGAGACCGCCCCGGCCGCAGACGCCGCGGCTGGGGAGGGGGACGGCGACCACACTGATGGCCCGGAGGCAGCAGGAGCATCAAGCGCTGCACCGGCCGCCGATCCCTCCGCCGCCAAGGAGCAGCCAGGCGTTTATCTTGAGGCCCCCAACGGGGTCTTCATACAAGTCCCGTGGGGGTCTTCATCGCGAGCCCCCGTGGAGGGAGAGACCTTTGATGGAGAGGTCCTCGCCTCCGCGGGGTTGAAGATTGTTGAAGCACCTGGCGGGAGCGACGAGCCCGAAGAGGAGAAGCTTCTTCGCCAGCTCCTGGCCCTATACCGGGCCAGGCAGGCGAAACTGGAGTCCCGGGAAGCCCTCACCGCCAAGGCTGGAGCAGACTTGGAGAAGCGCGCCGCGGAGCTCCGCGCCGCCAACCAGGCGGCCCTCCGCGACTTGGCGGAGGAGCGTGAAAGGCTTGCTGGAGAGCAGCAAGAGTTCCTCCTGGAGAAGGCTGAGGCCGAGGAGCAGCAGCGACTGGTTGGTGAAGAGCTGTCCCGGCGAGAAGGAGCGCTCAACCAGCGGAAGGTCGACCTCGACGCCCACGAGGACGACCTCACCGCCTGGGAGCAGGCCCTTGGCGGGGCCCTAAAGGAGGCGAAAGCTGCCGCCGCCACCGCAGAAACCGCCAAAAAGGATCTTGAGGTCAAGGTGGCGCAGCTGGAGCAGTACCTGAAGGCGAGTGCGGACAGAATCACCGCGCTCAACATGGAGCGGGAAAAAGACGCCCACACCAACTCTGACCTTCAGGTACGTCTCTCCAAGAAGGGCGACGAGCTCAAAGCCGCCAAGGATTCAATTGCTGACTTGGAGTTGAAAGTCTCCACTTTGACCGATTCACTGGACGCCGCCCGGGATCGCAAGACGAAGCTGAAGGACGAGCTCCGCAAGGAACGAGGCCTGGTGGAGAGCGCCGCCACTTCAGCGAACAACTTCAGTCGGGCGGTGGAGCAATGGACTGACGATCTGGTCGCTTCTGCTGCCAATATCGACAAGGAACTAATGGAGCTGAGGGTGGAGCACCTCGTGTACTCTCCGGACCAGAATCTCCCCCACAGCGCCAAGTTAAGTCTTTTCTTCAGGGGAATCGCGCCGGCGCTTGCACGGCTGTAGGAGAAGCTCCCCGCGCAGCTGGCCGAGGAGTCGCGTCAGCTCTGCGCGGGTACCTTGGAGCGCGTCTTGACGAAGATAGTCTACCGCAACCCTGGCATCAATCTTGTGAACGTCCTCCGCAGCTTGCCGGACGATGCAGATCTGGAGGCGCTGAAGGCGCAGGTCGCCCACATCGTCGCCAAGGTGAACAAGATCTCCACGCGTGAAGGCGACCGCGTAGATTAGGCCTCTTTCTTTCTATTTCCTTTGCTGCTGCAAAGTGTGCCATGAACATGAATCTATTAGTCATTGCGACAAGTTATCTCTGTAATATATTATCTTATTTTGATCAATCAATGCAGTGTTATCTCCCTTGCTTTTGGTCCTTTACTTTGTATGCTTTTTAGCCTACGCTTTTAGGAAACTTGCCGGCAAGGGGCCCTTGCCGCGAGCGCTGAGTGCTGGACTCTGAGCAGCCTGCTGGCAAAGGCCTTACTGGCAAGTAACCTTGCCGCAGCTTGTCGCAACACACTTAGCTTGCTGAGCGAACTCAAAAATGAAGCAAGGGCGCGACACTTGTCGCAGCTCACTTAAGTCGTAGAGCGTACTCGAAAACAAAGTAAGGGTGCGGCTAGCCACGGGTAGGTTCCTCCGCGCACAGGTTTACCATACAAAGTGTGGTTGTTCAAGGAAGATAACTAAAATTTAAAAATTTGAACTGCTCAAATTCTGGTAACTTAGCTTTCATAATCTGTTCGTTCTCCGGCAAGCTTCTCTTTCTTGAACAACACTTGGTTCATCCTCCACCTCCTCCCCCCCCCCGGCAAACTTGTGCGCGAGGAACATTCCTTCTGCTTAAGAGGGAAAGAAAAAGAAGAGGGAAAAACAAGTATAGGGCCTCTCGGCGTGCTAATGCTTACCGGGTATGCGTGTTGCACAAGATGCCAAATAATGCATGCAAATAACGAAGAAAAGCATGGAAACGGCAAATAGCGCGAAACACAAAAGCTTTACTGATGCACGGGATCTGCGCCCGGCTTTGTACAAAGGTTTACATGCGACAGCGGCAAGACTCGTACAAAAGGTGGTTGCCGGAGCGGATCACGCCAACCGCGCCTTATGGGTGAAACTTGCGAAGATGCTCTATGTTCCAGGAGTTGCTCACCGGTAAGCCTTCTTCGGTCTCAAGGCGGACAGCGCCGGGCCTTGTGACTTGTCTCACCCGATAAGGGCCTTCCCACTTCGGCGTCAACTTGTTGGAATTCTTCGCGGACTAAACACGCCGAAGAACAAGGTCGCCTTCCTCGAGACTCCTGGCCTTAACCCTGCGGCTATGATAGCGGCGCAAGGCTTGCTGGTATCGAGCAGCTCGTACAGCAGCCTGGAGACGTTCCTCCTCAAGGAGCAATGCGTCATCTTGTCGCAGTTGCTCTTGCTCGAGCTCATCATAAGCGAGCACTCGAGGAGATCCGTATACGAGTTCCGTGGGGAGAACTGCCTCTGCCCCATAGACAAGGGCAAAGGGTGTCTGTCCGGTGGCTCGATTTGGTGTCGTTCTGATTGACCAAAGAGCCGCCGGTAACTCCTCTATCCAGTTTCTTCCGCACTTGCGCAGCCTGTCGAAGGTTCTTGTCTTGAGTCCGTGCAGCACTTCAGCATTGGCCCTCTCCGCTTGACCATTGCTCCTCGGGTGAGCAACAGAAGCGAAACAGACCTTGGCGCCAAGGTCTTGGACGTACTGCATGAAGGTGCGACTTGTAAATTGTGTGCCGTTGTCGGTGATGATCTAAACGGCAAACAATCGCTCTGAAGAACCTGACTGCTGACTGTGCTGTCACCTTTCTCACTGGCTCCACTTCTGGCCACTTTGTGAACTGGTCGATTGCTACGTACAAGTACTCAAAGCCCCCGACAGCGCGGGGAAAGGGGCCGAGGATATCGAGCCCCCAGACCGAGAAGGGCCAGGACAAAGGGATCGTCTGGAGAGCTGGAGCTGGCTGATGAATTTGCTTGGCATGGAACTGGCACGCTTCACACTTGGTTGCATCCTGGAGGGCTTCTTGCCAAAAGAACCCTTGCCGGAATGCCTTCCCGGCAAGTGCCCTTGCGCCAATGTGGTGGCCACATATGCCTCCATGTATCTCTGCCAACAGCTTCTGTCCATCTTCTCTGGAAATGCACTTCAACCTGACACCATTGAGCCTTCTTCTGTACAGTTCATTGTCCACGAACTAGTACATACTTGACTGCCTAGTTATTTTCTCTATCTCTTCTGGGTCGTCGGGAAGTTCTCCAGTTTGCAGAAAACGGACGATCTGCTGTGCCCATGCCGGAGCCCGGGGCTCAACGGCAAGGACTAAAGGCATGAGGGCCGCTGCGGGAACCCCAGCTTCTACGGCAAGAACCTCTGGTTCTGCCGGAGCTGATGGTCCCCCGGCAAGCCTGCCGGGGCAAGGCTTGTCGGGAATGCTTGCTTCAACTGTACAGACCCTTGGATCTGCAGGAGCAAACTGTTCCTCAGCGTTCTGATTGTTGATCTTGGGGACCTTGGCGGCGGCTTCAGGGAGGTCCGCCGGCAAGTAGTCACCGGAGACCAACTTTCTCTTCTTGTTCTGCATAATTGATGGTGTAACGGATGGCTGAGTTTGCTTGAGCAGGAAGGTCCCTGGTTCCACAGGTAACTTCATTGCAGCACACTTTGAGAGGCCATCTGCAATATCATTCTGAGCTCTTGGGACATGCTCCATTTGCAAACTTTCAAAGTGCTCTTCAAGCTTCCTCACTTCATCTACATAAGCTTCCATCAAAGGGCTCTGGTAACTCTTATTCACTTGTCGGACCACCAACTGAGAATCTCCCCGCACAATCAACTTCTTGATCCCAAGTTCGGCTGCAATTCTGAGGCCGACAAGCAAGCCTTCATACTCAGCAGTATTGTTTGTCGCTTGTTCCTTGGGAAAGTGCTTCTGGATAACATACTTGAGGTGCTCTCCGGTGGGCGCTATGAGTACCACGCCGGCACCGGCGCCTTGCAGCAAGAAGGCACCATCAAAGTACATTACCCATTCACTGTTTGCTTCTTGTACGGGGACGCTTGTCTCTGGAACTTCTTCATCGGGCGTTGGGGTCCATTCAGCTATGAATTCTGCCAAAGCTCTGCTCTGTATGGTTGAAGTACTCTCAAACTTGAGACCAAAGCTTGACAGCTCCAGTGCCCGCTCGACGATCCTGCCTGTTGCTTCTGGATTCTGCAATATCCTCTTCAACGGAAAGCGAGTGACCACTGTTATCTCATGTGCTTGGAAGTAATGGCGCAGCTTTCTCGAGGCCATGAGAAGACCGAAAAGCAACTTTTGCACCCCAGAGTATCTCGATCTAGCCCCCTGCAATAGGGAACTTACGAAATACACTGGGCGCTGCACCATCTTCCTTCGCACTTCTCCTTGCTCCTGCGCAGAGTTGTCCTTGTCGGGGCCAGAGCTTGCCGGTGGAGCCCCCTGCTTGTCGCTGGATTCGCTTGCCGGAGGTGTGGGCTCTTCCTCTGCCACCGTTTCCGCTACCAACGCAGCACTAACCACTTGATTGGTTGCCGCTAAGTACAGCAGCAACTTCTCTTGTGGTTTAGGTGCGACAAGTATTGGAGTAGAGGACAGGTATCCTTTCAAATCCTGCAGCGCTGCCTCCGCTTCCGGAGTCCATTTCATAGGACCTGCCTTTTTCAAGATTTTGAAGAAAGGCAGGGCGCGTTCTGCGGATTTTGAAATGAACCTGCTGAGGGCAGCCACACATCCAGCAAGTCTTCTTACGTCCTTGACGCGCTTCGGGGCTTCGATCTGCTCGATGGCTTTTATCTTGTCGGGGTTGGCTTCAATCCCCCTCTGGGACACAAAGAACCCGAGAAGCTTGCCGGAAGGGACTCCGAAGACGCACTTCTCGGGGTTCAACTTGAGCTGGATCTTGCGCAGATTTGCAAATGTTTGTTCCAAGTCTTGGATCAGGGTATCTTTGCTCTTGCTCTTGACCACTATGTCATCCATGTAAGCTTCTACATTTCTGTGGATCTGTGGCTCAAAAGCAGTGTGCACCACCCTTGCAAATGTTGAGCCTGCATTCTTCAATCCAAAAGGCATGCGTATGAAACAATATGTGCCACATGGAGTAATGAATGCATTCTTCTCTTCATCTTCCTTGGCCATGAATATCTGGTGGTATCCTGAATATGCATCAAGGAAGGAAAGCAGCTCACATCCAGCGGTGGAGTCAACAATCTGGTCAATGCGCGGCAAGGGAAATGGATCCTTGGGACATGCTTTATTCATATCAGTGAAGTCTATACACAGTCTCCACTTCCCGTTGGCCTTGCGCACGACAACTGGATTTGCTAACCAAGTGGGATGGATCACGCCTCTAACCAGGCCTGCTGCTTCTAGCTTCTTGATTTCCTCGGCGATGAATTCTTGGCGCTCCACGGCTTGCTTCCTGACCTTCTGCTTGACGGGTCGCGCATGAGGACAAACAACAAGCTTGTGCTCAATTACCTTCCTGGGAACGCCGGGGATGTCAGATGGTTGCCATGCAAACACATCGACATTCGCCCGCAGGAAGGTAACGAGCGCGCTTTCCTATTTGTTGTCAAGCGTAGCACTGATGGTGAAGGTACCACCAGTGCCGTCCTCCTTGGCGGACACTTTCTTGGTTGCCGGTGGAGCGGCCATTCCCTTCTTGTACTTGTCGGTGGAGCTCGATGGGACGTCCTCGACGGCAGCGCAGCACTCCGAAGAGGTGCGTTTGCCGGAGTGGGCCCCAGAGCACTTGCTGGACTTGGTCTTGATCTTCTTCCCCCCGGGAGCTTCAGCGGCAAGTGTGTTGCTCTCCGCCGCGGCTGCTGCATCCCGGTATATCTCGTCGGTGCAGATAAGCGCGTCCTTCTTGTCGCCAGGGACAGAGATGACGCTTATCGGCCCCGACATCTTGAGTACATTGTAGGCGTAGTGGGAAGCTGCCATGAACTTGGCGAGGGCAGGACGTCCAAGTATCCCATTGTATGGCAATGGGATATCGGCCACGTCAAAGGTTATCCTCTCTGTCCTGAAGTTGAGCTCCCCGCCAAAGGTCACTGGCAGAGTGATCTTCCCCTTCGGCTTGCTCCTTCCCGGGTTTATTCCTTGGAACGAACCGGTCTCTTCGAGCTCGCCGTCTGGGATCTGGAGTTTCTTTATTACAGCCGAGGAGATCAAGTTCAGGCCGGCCCCGCCGTCAACCAACATTTTGGTGACCTTGAGGTTGCGGATGGTTGGTGAGACCAACATCGGCAAGCACCCGACCGCAGTGGTGCGGTCAGGGTGATCCTCAAGATCAAAAATGATGGGCGTGCTGGACCACTTCAGTAGCCTGCGTGACTCGACGGGCGGCTCAGCTGCGTTTACTTCCCGCACCCACTGCTTGAGTTGGCAGTGGGAAGTGTGCAGAGAGGCGCCTCTGTCGACACACAGAACTTCTGTGGCCTTCTGGAACTCCTGCTCACTGTTATCACCTTCCTCCATGTCGTCGTCGTCGTCTTCCTCCTCATCCTTGTCGCGGCCCCGGGGAGGTCGATCACCTTGCCGCTGCTTGGCCTTGCCGCGGCGTCCTCCCCGGCCATTGAATGGCCGCTTCTTGCTTGGCTCTCCTCCGCCACCTTGGGCCTTCTCCTTATCGCGCCGCTCGTATTCAGCTTTCTGCTGCTCTACGAGGTACTCGACTCGTTTGCAGTTCGAAAGGTCGTGGCCCTTGGTGCGGTGTATCTTGCAATATTGCTTGTCGGAGCCGTCCTGCTTTTCGGCTGCTGCCACAGGGGCAGGCTCCTTGCCGGAGCCGCCAGCCTGTGCCTTCTTGGCGGGAGCCTCCTTGCCGGACTGCTCGACGACTAGCACTTCCTTGTTCTTCTTCTTTCTATTGTTCCGCCGCCGGCTCTTCTTTGCCGGGGCGGCATCCTCGCTGTCGCTTCCCCCTGCGCCAGCATCCTCACCGGGGAGTCTCCTCCCCTCTTCGGCGCGCGCGCACTTGTCAGCCAGAGCGTAGAGCTCGCTGACATCCCGTATCTTGGTCATGGCCATCTCTTCCCGCATGCGACGGTTACGCACGTTTTGGTGGAACGCGCTGATAACCGCGGCGGGGTGGACGTCAGGGATGTTGTGCTGCACGCGGCTGAATCGTTGGATGTACTTGCGCAGGGGTTCTCCTTCCTTCTGGGCCAAGATGTGGAGATCACTCTCCTGGCCGTGGGGTTTGTGGCTGCCCGTGAAGGCGCCAACAAACTGGTGGCACAAATCTGCCCACGAAGAAATGGAGCCTTCCGGCAAGTGCATAAGCCAAGAGCAAACGTTTGGCTTAAGCACCAGCGGGAAGTAGTTGGCTTATATCTTCTCGTCGCGCCCCCCGGCAGCCTGCACCGCGATGGTGTAGATGCTGAGGAACTCCGAGGGGTGCGTCTTGCCGTCGTACTTCTCGGGTACGTCGGGCTTGAAGTTTTTCATGCTGGGCCACTAGACGCGCCGCAGCTCACGGGTAAACGCAGGGCAACCTGCCGTGTACGGCAAGTCGCCTGGCTCACCGGGCGCGTGCGTGTCGACAGCGGTCCCAGCGCGCTGATCCGATTGTCGCCGGGCTTCTCGTCGGCGCTCGATTGTCGTCCGAGCGTCTTCTTGCCGCGGATCGTCAAGGACTTCGCACTGGTCCCGACGAGCCCGCGGATCCGACGACGCCGTGGAGTCGTTGTCGACGTTGATCCGGCGGGGTGGCGTCTTCTGCTTCCGCGGCGGGGAGTGCACGGTGGTTGCACCCCCGGCGGTTTTGTCGCCGTCGGCCTTCGTCTGGTCGACTTGCCGTGGCCGCGATGTCGCTGGCTGCTGCGGCGTGTCGTTGTTGGCGAAGGCGATCAGGCTTTGGATCGTTGCCCTCCAGTCCTCGGCCTTATTTGCCGCTGGAGGGAAGTCGAGGAGCAGTTGCGCTCTTGCGAGAGCTTCTGCTGGAGAGGAGGGGAGCGGCGGCGAGCGGTGCGAGGAGCGAGATATGCTCGGACTTCTAACAGGGTTAGCAGGAGCAGTCTCTCGCCCCGGCGACCGCGCCTTGCTCGTGCCAGGACGATGGCCCTGAGCATCCCGCGAGCCTCCGGCTTGTCCTTGGCCCAGCAAGCGGATGGTACCTCCTGTACCACGGCGCTGCTGGCCTGTCGTCTGCTGAGATGGACGTGGCGCGTCCACGGAGACCGAGGCTTTGGAGTTTGCCCGGTCGTCCGTCTTGTCCTTGGACTTGGTGGCGCCGTGAGTTTCCTCGCCGGCGACCACCCTTCCGCCAACATCTCCTCCACCAACCGTTGGTTCTGTTGGTGGTGGGATCGATGCATACGGGCCTGCGACCTCCGAAGCCTTCTTCTTCGGGGCCATGTTGCTGCTGATGAAGTTGATGAAGTTGGAGAGGTTGATGAAGATTGCGCCCGCGTGAGCGCCGGATCAGGTTCGCACAACCTCGACGCCCCCTACCTGGCGCGCCAAAGATGTCGGGGGAAACTGTCCACCACGAGGACCTATGGGACCGGAGACCCTTGTATGTTGTGGTAAGGGAGCGGAGGGAGCACGAAGAGCGGATCGAGGAGCGCTCGCGGGCAGTTTACCCAGGTTCGGGCCGCGCGGACGCGTAAAACCCTACTCCTGCTTAGATTGTATTGAGTTCTTGGCCTCGGGAGCTTGAAGAACTAGCTACACCGAGCAAGAGAGCTGTCTAGGTTTCGAACCCTTTCTACGTTGTGCATGGGCCTCCTTTTATAGCCCAAGGGGTCACCGACAGGTGTCAACGTAGAGGAGGGTAGAAATGTAACTTTGGTGGTAGTGGTAACAGTGCGGGAACAGTGCATGAACAGTGGATGAACAACGGTCTTTACATAACATAGACAGTGGGGGACAGGAGCATTAAATGCCCGTCACCGTCGACCCCAAAAGCGCCCGTCCATGCCTCTCCATTCGCCACGGCGGTAACCTCGTCACCGTGGCGTGCCACCGTGTCCCCCAGGCTGCACAGCCATTCGCCACGCGTCCCTGGAAGGGCCCCAGGGCGACGCGTGGGCCGATGAGCTGGAGCGCGGGCACACAGCGCAGGCTTCCCCCGGCAAGCACCTTGCCGGGGTCTTGATCTTGCCAGGCCCGGGAGCTTGTCGCTCCCCGGGTCCTGCCGGGGCGCAGGGTGCGCCGAGGCATGTCTTCTAAGATGCAGTCTTCTGGTCTTCCTGGCAAGCTCCTCTTGCCAGGGTCTTGTGTTAATGAGATAATCTTGAGCCTGGTGCGGCCTTCCCGGCAAGCTCCACTTGCCGGGGCCTTGATCTCCTGACTTGTATACTTTGTTTTTGAATGGCCTTATAGGGACCAGAAAGGTTTCCGGCGAGCACATGGTGAGCCCTGCCGCGGGAAGCTGCTACTGCCCGTGCACAAGTTGGGGTACTAAGGTACCCCTATCTTAGGACACCGACAGGAGCTCGCGGGCCTGGGCCACACACGGTGCCGAGCGCTGTTGGGCCAGGCCCAAAACAGTGCACGGGCACACGCGGCCCACGGCAAGCCGTAAATCCCCTTCCGCATCCGCCGCGCCCCTCCCTAACGGCACACGTCGATTGCGGCGTCGTGGGAGAGATCGTGGCCTCGTTCTTTAATGGGAAATGCGGAGCGTCCCCCACTTCCCCCTTAAAAGCAGAGGGAGCAGGGGCAGTTTCCCTCCTCCATCTTCACTGCGTCTTCAACCTCTAGAAATCCTCCGCTGCTCCGCGCCTCCACCCCTCCTCCGCCATCTTCCGCATCCGCGGCGCTGTCGAGCTCCTTGCCTCTTCCCTCGCCGCCTCCGCCATGGCTCCGAAGAGCGAGAAGGCGAAAGCGGAGAAGACCAAGAAGGAGAAGTCCGAGCAGGCGGCGAAGCTTGCCGCCCTGCGGAAGAGGAATGTGGTCTTCGCGCCGCGGCTTAGCGCGAGGGAGCTGTGGAACAAGTACTACATCTTCTGGTCCAGGGAGACCAAAGCTCATCCCCACACCAGAACCTACCCCGCCGTCGCCAGAGATCTGTTTCCCGGCCGGTATTTCTTCTTTGCTGTCTTCTTTCATTGTGGATTGTGCCCTCCGTACTCGGAGTTTTTCTGTGACATTATGAACACATACGGCCTCCACCTCCTAGACTTTACCCCCAACGCCATCCTTACAATGGCGGTTTTCGCACATCTGTGCGAAAACTATGTGGGGATCCATCCAAACGTAGTGCTCTTCCGCCATTTCTTTATGCCTAGAGTAGAGGCTGGCGCTCCCCTCTCCGGCGGTATCTCCTGGATTTTCCTGTTGAATAAGAAGGACTCATATCTGAATGGAGAACTCTGCGGCAAGTGGGAAGAATGACGTGCAGATTGGTGTTGGGTAGTGGAGGACCAGCCGGAGCCTTTTACTGCGCCGCGCACAACAGCCATAGTGCGCGGCAGAGACTGGAGCGAGTTGGCCCCGGAGGACGGCAAGCTCAACATCGCCCTTATCAGGATACTTCGCCTCCGGGTAGCCAAATTGACCATTGGAGAGGTAGGGGCAGATTTCCTCCGCCGCCGCATTGCCCCTTTACAAGAGGGGAAAAGGCCAGCATGGGAATTTGGCAATGCGGCGGATATTATGAGGCTGCGCCCGGGATTGAACTTCAACTTCACGGCTTTGGAGCTGAAGAGGATGGTCCGGGAGCTCTTCAAGCACGACCCGGCCCATCCGGAGTGGTTTAGATCTCCCCGGGGAGTGGTGCCGCTGTGCAACAGCACTGCCCGGGACTCCTTGCGCGCGATGATGCCCGCGTGTGACTCCCACGGCGTCGACCCCACCTGGATAGAGCCTCCGCCGGACGCGATTCTGAGTTTCTTCGACAACTTGGTCGAGGTGCCGAAGAACACCGAGGAGAATAAGGGTCTCACCCGGGCCACCACGGAGCGGGATATTTCTTATATTGCTTCCCGGATGGAAGAAGCCGCCGCAGCTGCAGCGGCAGGAGATTTCGGATTCACCGTCGACGATGCAGAGGCCGCGGATGCGTCGTGCAAAGCAGAGGAGGCAGAGATCCGCAGGCTGCTTAAGCTTCCGCCCGACGAGCTTGCTGGGGTTCCTTCCCTGAGGCATGCCGGGATTCCCGGAGTTGTGAGCGAGGCCGCCGCAGGAGGCGAGGTTGCCGGAGGGACCAGGACCGCCGGAGGGAGCGGAGCCGCCGGAGGGAGCGGGGCCGCAAGACATGATGCTGGATCCAGCGGGCCTGCCGGGGAGGAGGAGGACGTCGAGGCCGATGAAGACACCGGTGGATCTCTGGGGCTTGACGACGACGCCTCCTCGTCTTCGGAGAACACCCCATCTCCGGCAAGTCCTAAGCAAGCACCGCTGAAGCGCCTCCGCAAGGCGGCTACAGCGACGAGGACACAGGCGCCCCGACAGCAGCCTGCTCGCCGGGCGGCGCGCGTCACCAGAGCGAGCCAAGCCGCGACGGAGGCGCCCCGCGCACCAGCGCCAAGCGGAGGAGGATCCTCCCGAAGCGAAGCGGCCGCTCCGCCTGCTCCTCGGGCCTCAGCGCCAACGGAGGCTGGGTCTTCGCAGCTCCCAGCCCCGGAGACCGCCAAGCGCCCGAGGGAGCCTTCTCCTCCTGCTTCTCGCACGGGAGCAACTCAGGTGGAGTTCGATTTCTCCGCCCTCAGCTCCGACGACGACGAGGAAGAGGAGTAAGTATCTGTAATTTGTAACTTCTTCGATTTTGTCTTGATTCTTTCTTTGATGATTCTGATCTTGTTTTTGCTTTGCTTGTAGGACCCTGACCCAGCGGCTGGCGAAGAGGGCCAAGATCCCCGTGGTTGAGGACGAAGACGACTCGCCCGTCGCTGCAACAGGGGACGCACCGGCGACGAACTTGCCGGATCAACCCGCTGCTCCGAGGAGCAGCCCCCAGCGCAGCCCCCAGCGTAATTCTGGGTTTTGGATTTTATGTTCGTCGGGCACGGCCAAAGATGTCGGGGGAAACTGTCCACCACGAGCACCTATGGGACCGGAGACCCTTGTATGTTGTGGTAAGGGAGCGGAGGGAGCACAAAGATCGGATCGAGGAGCGCACGCGGGCAGTTTACCCAGGTTCGGGCCGCGCGGACGCGTAAAACCCTACTCCTGCTTAGATTGTATTGAGTTCTTGGGCTCGGGAGCTTGAAGAACTAGCTACACCGAGCAAGAGAGCTGTCTAGGTTTCGAACCCTTTCTACGTTGTGCATGGGCCTCCTTTTATAGCCCAAGGGGTCACCGACAGGTGTCAACGTAGAGGAGGGTAGAAATGTAAATTTGGTGGTAGTGGTAACAGTGCGGGAACAGTGCATGAACAGCGGTCTTTACCTAACATAGACAGTGGGGGACAGGAGCATTAAATGCCCGTCACCGTCGACCCCAAAATCGCCCGTCCATGCGTCTCCATTCGCCACGGCGGTAACCTCGTCACCGTGGCGTGCCACCGTGTCCCCTAGGCTGCACAGCCATCCGCCACGCGTCCCTGGAAGGGCCCCAGGGCAATGCGTGGGCCAATGAGCCGGAGCGCGGGCACACAGCGCAGGCTTCCCCCGGCAAGCACCTTGCCGGGGTCTTGATCTTGCCGGGCCCGGGAGCTTGTCGCTCCCCGGGTCCTGCCGGGGCGCAGGGTGCGCCGAGGCATGTCTTCTAAGATGCAGTCTTCTGGTCTTCCTGGCAAGCTCCTCTTGCCAGGGTCTTGTGTTAATGAGATAATCTTGAGCCTGGTGCGGCCTTCCCGGCAAGCTCCACTTGCCGGGGCCTTGATCTCCTGACTTGTATACTTTGTTTTTGAATGGCCTTATAGGGACCAGAAAGGTTTCCGGCGAGCACGTGGTGAGCCCTGCCGCGGGAAGCTGCTACTGCCCGTGCACAAGTTGGGGTACTAAGGTACCCCTATCTTAGTACACTGACAGGAGCCCCCGGGCCTGGGCCACACACGGTGCCGAGCGCTGTTGGGCCAGGCCCAAAACAGTGCACGGGCACACGCGGCCCACGGCAAGCCGTAAATCCCCTTTCGCATCCGCCGCGCCCCTCCCTAACGGCACGCGTCGATTGCGGCGTCGTGGGAGAGATCGTGGCCTTGTTCTTTAATGGGAAATGCGGAGCGTCCCCCACTTCCCCCTTAAAAGTAGAGGGAGCAGGGGCAGTTTCCCTCCTCCGTCTTCACTGCGTCTTCAACCTCTAGAAATCCTTCGCTGCTCCGCGCCTCCACCCCTCCTCCACCATCTTCCGCATCCGCGGCGCCGTCGAGCTCCTCGCCTCTTCCCTCGCCGCCTCCGCCATGGCTCCGAAGAGCGAGAAGGCGAAAGCGGAGAAGACCAAGAAATAGAAGTCCGAGCAGGCGGCGAAGCTTGCCGCCCTGCGGAAGAGGAATGTGGTCTTCGCTCCGCAGCTCAGCGCGAGGGAGCTGTGGAACAAGTACTACCTCTTCTTGTCCGGGGAGACCAAAGCTCATCCCCGCACCAGAACCTACCCCGCCGTCGCCAGAGATCTGTTTCCCGGCGCGTATTTCTTCTTTGCTGTCTTCTTTCATTGTGGATTGTGCCCTCCGTACTCGGAGTTTTTCTGTGACATTATGAACACATACGGCCTCCACCTCCTAGACTTTACCCCCAACGCCATCCTTACGATGGCGGTTTTCTCACATCTGTGCGAAAACTATGTGGGGATCCAGCCAAACGTAGCGCTCTTCCGCCATTTCTTTATGCCTAGAGTAGAGGCTGGCGCTCCCCTCTCCGGCGGTATCTCCTGGATCTTCTGGTTGAATAAGAAGGACTCATATCTGAAAGGAGAACTCCGCGGCAAGTGGGAAGAATGGCGCGCAGATTGGTGTTGGGTAGTGGAGGACCAGCCGGAGCCTTTTACTGCGCCGCGCACAACAGCCATAGTGCGCGGCAGAGACTGGAGCGAGTTGGCCCCAGAGGACGGCAAGCTCAACATCGCCCTTATCAGGATACTTCGCCTCCGGGTAGCCAAATTGACCATTGGAGAGGTAGGGGCAGATTTCCTCCGCCGCCGCATTGCCCCTTTACAGGAGAGGAAAAGGACAGCATGGGAATTTGGCAATGCGGCGGATATTATGAGGCTGCGCCCGGGATTGAACTTCAACTTCACGGCTTTGGAGCTGAAGGGGATGGTCCGGGAGCTCTTCAAGCACGACCCGGCCCATCCGGAGTGGTTTAGATCTCCCCGGGGAGTGGTGCCGCTGTGCAACAGCACTGCCCGGGACTCGTTGCGCGCGATGATGCCCGCGTGTGACTCCCACGGCGTCGACCCCACCTGGATAGAGCCTCCGCCGGACGCGATTCTGAGTTTCTTCGACAACTTGGTCGAGGTGCCGAAGAACACCGAGGAGAATAAGGGTCTCACCCGGGCCACCATGGAGCGGGATATTGCTTATATTGCTTCCCGGATGGAAGAAGCCGCCGCAGCTGCAGTGGCAGGAGATTTCGGATTCACCGTCGACGATGCAGAGGCCGCGGATGAGTCGTGCAAAGCAGAGGAGGCAGAGATCCACAGGCTGCTTAAGCTTCCGCCCGACGAGCTTGCTGGGGTTCCTTCCCTGAGGCATGCCGGGATTCCCGGAGTTGTGAGCGAGGCCGCCGCAGGAGGCGAGGTTGCCGGAGGGAGCATGACCGCCGGAGGGAGCGGAGCCGCCGGAGGGAGCGGGGCTGCAAGACATGATGCTGGATCCAGCGGGCCTGCCGGGGAGGAGGAGGATGTCGAGGCCGATGAAGACACCGGTGGATCTCTGGGGCTTGACGATGACGCCTCCTCGTCTTCGGAGAACTCCCCATCTCCGGCAAGTCCTAAGCAAGCACCGCTGAAGCGCCTCCGCAAGGCGGCTACAGCGACGAGGACGCAGGCGCCCCGACAGCAGCCTGCTCGCCGGGCGGCGCGCGCCACCAGAGCGAGCCAAGCCGCGACGGAGGCACCCCGCGCACCAGCGCCAAGCGGAGGAGGATCCTCCCGGAGCGGAGAGGCAGCTCCGCCTGCTCCTCGGGCCTCAGCGCCAACGGAGACTGGGTCTTCGCAGCCCCCAGCCCCGGAGACCGCCAAGCGCCCGAGGGAGCCTTCTCCTCCTGCTTCTCGCGCGGGAGCAACTCAGGTGGAGTTCGATTTCTCCGCCCTCAGCTCCGACGACGACGAGGAAGAGGAGTAAGTATCTGTAATTTGTAACTTCTTTGATTTTGTCTTGATTCTTTCTTTGATGATTCTGACCTTGTTCTTGCTTTGCTTGTAGGACCCTGACCCAGCGGCTGCCGAAGAGGGCCAAGATCCCCGTGGTTGAGGTCGAAGACGACTCGCCCGTCGTGGCGACAGGGGACGCACCGGCGACGAACTTGCCGGATCAACCCGCTGCTCCGAGGAGCAGCCCCCAGCGCAGCCCCCAGCGTAAGTCTGAGGTTTCAGCTTGTACTAACATCTTGTTGTCTTGTTGGTCTTGTGCAGAAGTGGATCCGCAGCCGCAGGAGCGCCCGGAGACCGCCCCCGACGAGCCACAGGTTCCATCCTCCCCGCCAAGGGCGAGCTCCCCGGCGAGGGAGAGTGCTCCGCCAAGGACGGGCACCCCACCGAGGGCGGGCACCCCGCCAAGGGCGAGCAGCCCAACAAGGGTGGCCATCCCGCCAAGGGAGGGCGCGGGCGGCCCTCCGCCAGCAGGGGCCACCGCTCCACCGCCAAGGGAGGAGTCCCCGGCGAGGGAGCCTGTCGTCGAAGAAGTCCGCGAAGGTGAGTCTTGTAGCTTCTTCTTCTTGGACTTGTCTTTTTGGATATTTGCTTGATCTTTTCTTTTCCTTTTTCTTCTGCTAGATCCTCCTGCGCCGGAGCGGACTGAGACTGAGGTCGCCGGCGAGGAGGGCGCGCAAGGCGACGACGGCAACGCCACTGCCACTGAGGGCATGGCTGGAGCCGACGAGCCCGCTGCTGAGGAGACTGCCCCGGCCGCAGACGCCACGGCTGGGGAGGGGGACGGCGACCACACTGCTGGCCTGGAGGCAGTAGGAGCGTCAAGCGCTGCACCGGCTGCCGATCCCTCCGCCGCCAAGGAGCAGCCAGGCGTTTATCTTGAGGCCCCCAACGGGGTCTTCATACAAGTCCCGTGGGGGTCTTCATCGCGAGCCCCCGAGAGCACCTTGGGCTCGCCGGCGCCGGTGCGGGCCCTACGGCAGTTCTCCTCGTAGCCGAGATGACACCGGTTGTCGCTCTGCGCCAGGTAGGGGGCGTCGAGGTTGTGCGAACCTGATCCGGCACTCACGCGGGCGCAATCTTCATCAACCTCTCCAGCTCCATCAACTTCATCAGCAGCAACATGGCCCCGAAGAAGAAGGCTTCGGAGGTCGCAGGCCCGTCTGCATCGATCCCACCACCACCAGAACCAACGGTTGGTGGAGGAGATGTTGGCGGAAGGGTGGTCGCCAGCGAGGAAACTCACGGCGCCACCAAGTCCAAGGACAAGACGGACGACCGGGCAAACTCCAAAGCCTCGGTCTCCGTGGACGCGCCACGTCCATCTCAGCAGACGACAGGCCAGCAGCGTCGTGGTACAGGAGGTACCATCCGCTTGCTGGGCCAAGGACAAGCCGGAGGCTCGCGGGATGCTCAGGGCCATCGTCCTGGCACGAGCAAGGCGCGGTCGCCGGGGCGAGAGACTGCTCCTTCTAACCCTGTTAGAAGTCCGAGCATATCTCGCTCCTCGCACCGCTCGCTGCAGCTCCTCTCCTCTCCAGCAGAAGCTCTCGCAAGAGCGCAACTGCTCCTCGACTTCCCTCCAGCAGCAGATAAGGCCGAGGACTGGAGGGCAACGATCCAAAGCCTGATCGCCTTCGCCAACAACGACACGCCGCAACAGCCAGCGACATCGCGGCCACGGCAAGTCGACCAGACGAAGGCCGACGGCGACAAAACCGCCGGGGGTGCAACCACCGTGCACTCCCTGCCGCGGAAGCTGAAGACGCCACCCCGCCGGATCAACGTCGACGACGACTCCACGGCGTCGTCGGACCCGCGGGTTCGTCGGGACCAGCGCCAAGTCCTTGACGATCGGCGGCAAGAAGACGCTCGGACGACAATCGAGCGCCGACGAGAAGCCCGGCGACAATCGGATCAGCGCGCTGGGACCGTTGTCGACACGCACGCGCCCAGTGAGCCAGGCGACTTGCCGTACGCAGCAGGTTGCCATGCGTTTACCCGTGAGCTGCGGCGCGTCCAGTGGCCCAGCATGAAAAACTTCAAGCCCGACGTACCCGAGAAGTACGACGGCAAGACGCACCCCTCGGAGTTCCTCAGCATCTACACCATCGCGGTGCAGGCTGCCGGGGGGCGCGACCAGAAGATATTAGCCAACTACTTCCCGCTGGTGCTTAAGCCAAACGTTCGCTCATGGCTTATGCACTTGCCGGAAGGCTCCATTTCTTCGTGGGCAGATTTGTGCCACCAGTTTGTTGGCGCCTTCACGGGGTGGCCACAAATCCCACGGCCAGGAGAGTGATCTCCACATCTTGGCCCAGAAGGAAGAAGAACCCCTGCGCAAGTACATCCAACGATTCAGCCGCGTGCAGCACAACATCCCCGACGTCCACCCCGCCGCGGTTATCAGCGCGTTCCACCAAAACGTGCGTAACCGTCTCATGCGGGAAGAGATGGCCATGACCAAGATACGGGATGTCAGCGAGCTCTACGCTCTGGCTGACAAGTGCGCGCGCGCCGAAGAGGGGAGGAGACTCCCCGGTGAGGATGCTGGCGCAGGGGGAAGCGACAGCGAGGATGCCGCCCCGGCAAAGAAGAGCCGGCGGCGGAACAATAGAAAGAAGAAGAACAAGGAAGTGCTAGTCATCGAGCAGTCCGGCAAGGAGGCTCCCGCCAAGAAGGCACAGGCTGGCGGCTCCGGCAAGGAGCCTTCCCCTGTGGCAGCAGCCGACAAGCAGGATGGCTCCGACAAGCAATATTGCAAGATACACCGCACCAAGGGCCACGACCTTTCGAACTGCAAACGAGTCGAGTACCTCGTAGAGCAGCAGAAAGCTGAATACGAGCGGCGCGATAAGGAGAAGGCCCAAGGTGGCGGAGGAGAGCCAAGCAAGAAGCGGCCATTCAATGGCCGGGGAGGACGCCGCGGCAAGGCCAAGCAGCGGCAAGGTGATCGACCTCCCCGGGGCCGCGACAAGGATGAGGAGGAAGACGACGACGACATGGAGGAAGGTGATAACAGTGAGCAGGAGTTCCAGAAGGCCACAGAAGTTCTGTGTGTCGACGGAGGCGCCTCTCTGCACATTTCCCACCGCCAACTCAAGCAGTGGGTGCGGGAAGTAAACGCAGCTGAGCCGCCCGTCGAGTCACGCAGGCTACTGAAGTGGTCTAGCACGCCCATCATTTTTGATCTTGAGGATCACCCTGACCGCACCACTGCGGTCGGGTGCTTGCCGATGTTGGTCTCACCAACCATCCGCAACCTCAAGGTCACCAAAATGTTGGTTGACGGCGGGGCCGGCCTGAACTTGATCTCCTCGGCTGTAATAAAGAAACTCCAGATCCCAGACGGCGAGCTCGAAGAGACCGGTTCGTTCCAACGAATAAACCCGGGAAGGAGCAAGCCGAAGGGGAAGATCACTCTGCCAGTGACCTTTGGCGGGGAGCTCAACTTTAGGACAGAGAGGATAACCTTTGACGTGGCCGATATCCCAGTGCCATACAATGGGATACTTGGACGTCGTGCCCTCGCCAAGTTCATGGCAGCTTCCCACTACGCCTACAATGTACTCAAGATGCCGGGGCCGATAAGCGTCATCTCTGTCCCTGGCGACAAGAAGGACGCGCATATCTGCACCGACAAGATATACCGGGATGCAGCAGCCGCGGCGGAGAGCAACACACTTGCCGCTGAAGCTCCCGGGGGGAAGAAGATCAAGACCAAGTCCGGCAAGTGCTCTGGGGCCCACTCCGGCAAACACACCTCTTCGGAGTGCTGCGCTGCCGTCGAGGACGTCCCATCGACCTCCACTGGCAAGTACAA
Source organism: Secale cereale (assembly GCA_902687465.1). Taxonomy (NCBI): domain Eukaryota; kingdom Viridiplantae; phylum Streptophyta; class Magnoliopsida; order Poales; family Poaceae; genus Secale; species Secale cereale. Next base: position 505,206,327 of record LR738710.1, read on the forward strand.
GAAGGGAATGGCCGCTCCACCGGCAACCAAGAAAGTTTCCGCCAAGGAGGACGGCACTGGTGCTACCTTCACCATCAGTGCTACGCTTGACAACAAATAGGAAAGCGCGCTCGTTGCCTTCCTGTGGGCGAATGTCGATGTGTTTGCATGGCAACCATCTGACATCCCCGGCGTTCCCAGGAAGGTAATTGAGCACAAGCTTGTTGTTTGTCCTCATGCGCGGCCCGTCAAGCAGAAGGTCGGGAAGCAAGCCGTGGAGCGCCAAGAATTCATCGCCGAGGAAATCAAGAAGCTAGAAGCAGCAGGCCTGGTTAGAGGCGTGATCCATCCCACTTGGTTAGCAAATCCAGTTGTCGTGCGCAAGGCCAACGGGAAGTGGAGACTGTGTATAGACTTCACTGAGGTGAATAAAGCATGTCCCAAGGATCCATTTCCCTTGCCGCGCATTGACCAGATTGTTGACTCCACCGCTGGATGTGAGCTGCTTTCCTTCCTTGATGCATATTCAGGATACCACCAGATATTCATGGCCAAGGAAGATGAAGAGAAGACTGCATTCATTACTCCATGTGGCACATATTGTTTCATACGCATGCCTTTTGGATTGAAGAATGCAGGCTCAACATTTGCAAGGGTGGTGCACACTGCTTTTGAGCCACAGATCTACAGAAATGTAGAAGCTTACATGGATGACATAGTGTTCAAGAGCAAGAGCAAAGATACCCTGATCCAAGACTTGGAAGAAACATTTGCAAACCTGGCGCGCCAAAGATGTCGGGGGAAACTGTCCACCACGAGCACCTATGGGACCGGAGCCCCTTGTACGTTGTGGTAAGGGAGCGGAGGGAGCACGAAGAGCGGATCGAGGAGCGCACGCGGGCAGTTTACCCAGGTTCGGGCCGCGCGGACGCGTAAAACCCTACTCCTGCTTAGATTGTATTGAGTTCTTGGGCTCGGGAGCTTGAAGAACTAGCTACACCGAGCAAGAGAGCTGTCTAGGTTTCGAACCCTTTCTACATTGTGCATGGGCCTCCTTTTATAGCCCAAGGGGTCACCGACTGGTGTCAACGTAGAGGAGGGTAGAAATGTAACTTTGGTGGTAGTTGTAACAGTGCGGGAACAGTGCATGAACAGTGGATGAACAGCGGTCTTTACCTAACATAGACAGTGGGGGACAGGAGCATTAAATGCCCGTCACCGTCGACCCCAAAAGCGCCCGTCCATGCGTCTCCGTTCGCCACGGCGGTAACCTCGTCACCGTGGCGTGCCACCGTGTCCCCCAGGCTGCACAGCCATCCGCCACGCGTCCCTGGAAGGGCCCCAGGGCGACGCGTGGGCCGATGAGCTGGAGCGCGGGCACCCAGCGCAGGCTTCCCCCGGCAAGCACCTTGCCGGGGTCTTGATCTTGCCGGGCCCGGGAGCTTGTCGCTCCCCGGGTCCTGCCGGGGCGCAGGGTGCGCCGAGGCATGTCTTCTAAGATGCAGTCTTCTGGTCTTCCTGGCAAGCTCCTCTTGCCAGGGTCTTGTGTTAATGAGATAATCTTGAGCCTGGTGCGGCCGTTTTCTTCAAAATCTTGAAAAAGGCAGGTCCTATGAAATGGACTCCGGAAGCGGAGGCAGCGCTGCAGGATTTGAAAGGATACCTGTCCTCTACTCCAATACTTGTCGCACCTAAACCACAAGAGAAGTTGCTGCTGTACTTAGCGGCAACCAATCAAGTGGTTAGTGCTGCGTTGGTAGCGGAAAGGGAGGCAGAGGAAGAGCCCACACCTCCGGCAAGCGAATCCAGCGACAAGCAGGGGGCTCCACCGGCAAGCTCTGGCCCCGACAAGGACAACTCTGCGCAGGAGCAAGGAGAAGTGCAAAGGAAGATGGTGCAACGCCCAGTGTATTTCGTAAGTTCCCTATTGCAGGGGGCTAGATCGAGATACTCTGGGGTGCAAAAGTTGCTTTTCGGTCTTCTCATGGCCTCGAGAAAGCTGCGCCATTACTTCCAAGCACATGAGATAACAGTGGTCACTCGCTTTCCGTTGAAGAGGATATTGCAGAATCCAGAAGCAACAGGCAGGATCGTCGAGTGGGCACTGGAGCTGTCAAGCTTTGGTCTCAAGTTTGAGAGTACTTCAACCATACAGAGCAGAGCTTTGGCAGAATTCATAGCTGAATGGACCCCAACGCCCGATGAAGAAGTTCCAGAGACAAGCGTCCCCGTACAAGAAGCAAACCGTGAATGGGTAATGTACTTTGATGGTGCCTTCTCGCTGCAAGGCGCCGGTGCCGGCGTGGTACTCATAGCGCCCACCGGAGAGCACCTCAAGTATGTTATCCAGATGCACTTTCCCAAGGAACAAGCGACAAACAATACTGCTGAGTATGAAGGCTTGCTTGCCGGCCTCAGAATTGCAGCCGAACTTGGGATCAAGAAGTTGATTGTGCGGGGAGATTCTCAGTTGGTGGTCCGACAAGTGAATAAGAGTTACCAGAGCCCTTTGATGGAAGCTTATGTAGATGAAGTGAGGAAGCTTGAAGAGCACTTTGAAGGTTTGCAAATGGAGCATGTCCCAAGAGCTCAGAATGATATTGCAGATGGCCTCTCAAAGTGTGCTGCAATGAAGTTACCTGTGGAACCAGGGACCTTCCTGCTCAAGCTAACTCAGCCATCCGTTACACCATCAATTGGGCGGAACAAGAAGAGAAAGTTGGTCTCCGGTGACTACTTGCCGGCGGACCTCCCTGAAGCCGCCGCCAAGGTCCCCAAGATCAACAATCAGAACGCTGAGGAACAGTTTGCTCCTGCAGATCCAAGGGTCTGTACAGTTGAAGCAAGCATTCCCGACAAGCCTTGCCCCGGCAGGCTTGCCGGGGGACCATCAGCTCCGGCAGAACCAGAGGTTCTTGCCGTAGAAGCTGGGGTTCCCGCAGCGGCCCTCATGCCTTTAGTCCTTGCCGTTGAGCCCCGGGCTCCGGCATGGGCACAGCAGATCGTCCTTTTTCTGCAAACTGGAGAACTTCCCGACGACCCAGAAGAGATAGAGAAAATAACCAGGCAGTCAAGTATGTACCAGTTCGTGGACAATGAACTGTACAGAAGAAGGCTCAGTGGTGTCAGGTTGAAGTGCATTTCCAGAGAAGATGGACAGAAGCTGTTGGCAGAGATACATGGAGGCATATGTGGCCACCACATTGGCGCAAGGGCACTTGCCGGGAAGGCATTCCGGCAAGGGTTCTTTTGGCAAGAAGCCCTCCAGGATGCAACTGCACTAGTAACCAAGTGTGAAGCGTGCCAGTTCCATGCCAAGCAAATTCATCAGCCAGCTCAAGCTCTCCAGACGATCCCTTTGTCCTGGCCCTTCTCGGTCTGGGGGCTCGATATCCTCGGCCCCTTCCCCCGCGCTGTCGGGGGCTTTGAGTACTTGTACGTTGCAATCGACAAGTTCACAAAGTGGCCAGAAGTGGAACCAGTGAGAAAGGTGATAGCACAGTCAGCAGTCAGGTTCTTCAGGTCAATTGTTTGCCGTTTCGGAATCCCTAACAGGATCATCACCGACAACGGCACACAATTTACAAGTCGCACCTTCATGCAGTACGTCCAAGACCTTGGCGCCAAGGTCTGTTTCGCTTCTGTTGCTCACCCGAGGAGCAATGGTCAAGCGGAGAGGGCCAATGCTGAAGTGCTTCGCGGACTCAAGACAAGAACCTTCGACAGGCTGCGCAAGTGCGGAAGAAACTGGATAGAGGAGTTACCGGCGGCTCTTTGGTCAATCAGAACGACACCAAATCGAGCCACCGGACAGACACCCTTTGCCCTTGTCTATGGGGCAGAGGCAGTTCTCCCCACGGAACTCGTATATGGATCTCCTCGAGTGCTCGCTTATGATGAGCTCGAGCAAGAGGAACTGCGACAAGATGACGCATTGCTCCTTGAGGAGGAACGTCTCCAGGCTGCTGTACGAGCTGCTTGATACCAGCAAGCCTTGCGCCGCTATCATAGCCGCAGGGTTAAGGCCAGGAGTCTCGAGGAAGGCGACCTTGTTCTTCGGCGTGTTCAGTCCGCCAAGAATTCCAACAAGTTGACGCCGAAGTGGGAAGGCCCTTATCGGGTGAGACAAGTCACAAGGCTCGGCGCTGTCCGCCTTGAGACCGAAGAAGGCTTACCGGTGAGCAACTCCTGGAACATAGAGCATCTTCGCAAGTTTCACCCATAAGGCGCGGTTGCCGTGATCCGCTCCGGCAACCACCTTTTGTACGAGTCTTGCCGCTGTCGCATGTAAACCTTTGTACAAAGCCGGGCGCAGATCCCGTGCATCAGTAAAGCTTTTGTGTTTCGCGCTATTTGCCGTTTCCATGCTTTTCTTCGTTATTTGCATGCATTATTTGGCATCTTGTGCAACACGCATACCCGGTAAGCATTAGCACGCCGAGAGGCCCTATACTTGTTTTTCCCTCTTCTTTTTCTTTCCCTCTTAAGCAGAAGGAATGTTCCTCGCGCACAAGTTCGCCAGGGGGGAAGGAGGTGGAGGATGAACCAAGTGCTGTTCAAGAAAGAGAAGCTTGCCGGAGAACGAACAGATTATGAAAGCAAAGTTACCAGAATTTGAGCAGTTCAAATTTTTAAATTTTAGTTATCTTCCTTGAACAACCACACTTTGTATGGTAAACCTGTGCGCGGAGGAACCTACCCGTGGCTAGCCGCACCCTTACTTTGTTTTCGAGTACGCTCAACGACTTAAGTGAGCTGCGACAAGTGTCGCGCCCTTGCTTCGTTTTTGAGTTCGCTCAGCAAGCTAAGTGCGTTGAGACTAGCTGCGACAAGGTTACTTGCCAGTAAGGCCTTTGCCAGCAGGCTGCTCAGAGTCCAGCACTCAGCGCTCGCGGCAAGGGCCCCTTGCCGGCAAGTTTCCTAAAAGCGTAGGGTAAAAAGCATACAAAGTAAAGGACCAAAGCAAGGGAGATAACACTGCATTGATTGATCAAAATAAGATAATATATTACAGAGATAACTTGTCGCAATGACTAATAGATTCATGTTCATGGCACACTTTGCAGCAGCAAAGGAAATAGAAAGAAAGAGGCCTAATCTACGCGGTCGCCTTCGCGCCAAAGATGTCGGGGGAAACTGTCCACCACGAGCACCTATGGGACCGGAGCCCCTTGTACGTTGTGGTAAGGGAGCGGAGGGAGCACGAAGAGTGGATCGAGGAGCGCACGCGGGCAGTTTACCCAGGTTCGGGCCACGCGGACGCGTAAAACCCTACTCCTGCTTAGATTGTATTGAGGTCTTGTGCTCGGGAGCTTGAAGAACTAGCTACACCGAGCAAGAGAGCTGTCTAGGTTTCGAACCCTTTCTACGTTGTGCATGGGCCTCCTTTTATAGCCCAAGGGGTCACCGACAGGTGTCAACGTAGAGGAGGGTAGAAATGTAACTTTGGTGGTAGTTGTAACAGTGCAGGAACAGTGCATGAACAGTGGATGAATAGCGGTCTTTACCTAACATAGACAGTGGGGGACAGGAGCATTAAATGCCCGTCACCGTCGACCCCAAAAGCGCCCGTCCATGCGTCTCCGTTCGCCACGGCGATAACCTCGTCACCGTGGCGTGCCACCGTGTCCCCCAGGCTGCACAGCCATCCGCCACGCGTCCCTGGAAGTGCCCCAGGGCGACGCGTGGGCCGATGAGCTGGAGCGCGGGCACACAGTGCAGGCTTCCCCCGGCAAGCACCTTGCCGGGGTCTTGATCTTGCCGGGCCCGGGAGCTTGTCGCTCCCCGGGTCCTGCCGGGGCGCAGGGTGCGCCGAGGCATATCTTCTAAGATGCAGTCTTCTGGTCTTCCTGGCAAGCTCCTCTTGCCAGGGTCTTGTGTTAATGAGATAATCTTGAGCCTGGTGCGGCCTTCCCGGCAAGCTCCACTTGTCGGGGCCTTGATCTCCTGACTTGTATACTTTGTTTTTGAATGGCCTTATAGGGACCAGAAAGGTTTCTGGCGAGCACGTGGTGAGCCCTGCCGCGGGAAGCTGCTACTGCCCGTGCACAAGTTGGGGTACTAAGGTACCCCTATCTTAGTACACCGACAGGTGTCAACGTAGAAAGGGTTCGAAACCTAGACATCTCTCTTGCTTGGTGTAGTTAGCTCTTCAAGCTCCCGAGCCCAAGAACTCAATACAATCTAAGCAGGAGTAGGGTTTTACGCAAGTCCGGCAAGTGCTCTGGGGCCCACTCCGGCAAACGCACCTCTTCGGAGTGCTGCGCTGCCGTCGAGGACGTCCCATCGAGCTCCACCGGCAAGTACAAGAAGGGAATGGCCGCTCCACCGGCAACCAAGAAAGTTTCCGCCAAGGAGGACGGCGCTGGTGGTACCTTCACCATCAGTGCTACGCTTGACAACAAATAGGAAAGCGCGCTCGTTGCCTTCCTGTGGGCGAATGTCGATGTGTTTGCATGGCAACCATCTGACATCCCCGGCGTTCCCAGGAAGGTAATTGAGCACAAGCTTGTTGTTTGTCCTCATGCGCGGCCCGTCAAGCAGAAGGTCGGGAAGCAAGCCGTGGAGCGCCAAGAATTCATCGCCGAGGAAATCAAGAAGCTAGAAGCAGCAGGCCTGGTTAGAGGCGTGATCCATCCCACTTGGTTAGCAAATCCAGTTGTCGTGCGCAAGGCCAACGGGAAGTGGAGACTGTGTATAGACTTCACTGAGGTGAATAAAGCATGTCCCAAGGATCCATTTCCCTTGCCGTGCATTGACCAGATTGTTGACTCCACCGCTGGATGTGAGCTGCTTTCCTTCCTTGATGCATATTCAGGATACCACCAGATATTCATGGCCAAGGAAGATGAAGAGAAGACTGCATTCATTACTCCATGTGGCACATATTGTTTCATACGCATGCCTTTTGGATTGAAGAATGCAGGCTCAACATTTGCAAGGGTGGTGCACACTGCTTTTGAGCCACAGATCCACAGAAATGTAGAAGCTTACATGGATGACATAGTGTTCAAGAGCAAGAGCAAAGATACCCTGATCCAAGACTTGGAAGAAACATTTGCAAACCTGGCGCGCCAAAGATGTCGGGGGAAACTGTCCACCACGAGCACCTATGGGACCGGAGCCCCTTGTACGTTGTGGTAAGGGAGCGGAGGGAGCACGAAGAGCGGATCGAGGAGCGCACGCGGGCAGTTTACCCAGGTTCGGGCCGCGCGGACGCGTAAAACCCTACTCCTGCTTAGATTGTATTGAGTTCTTGGGCTCAGGAGCTTGAAGAACTAGCTACACCGAGCAAGAGAGCTGTCTAGGTTTCGAACCCTTTCTACGTTGTGCATGGGCCTCCTTTTATAGCCCAAGGGGTCACCGACAGGTGTCAACGTAGAGGAGGGTAGAAATGTAACTTTGGTGGTAGTGGTAACAGTGCGGGAACAGTGCATGAACAGTGGATGAACAGCGGTCTTTACCTAACATAGACAGTGGGGGACAGGAGCATTAAATGCCCGTCACCGTCGACCCCAAAAGCGCCCGTCCATGCGTCTCCGTTCGCCACGGCGGTAACCTCGTCACCGTGGCGTGCCATCGTGTCCCCCAGGCTGCACAGCCATCCGCCACACGTCCCTGGAAGGGCCCTAGGGCGACGCGTGGGCCGATGAGCTGGAGCGCGGGCACACAGCGCAGGCTTCCCCCGGCAAGCACCTTGCCGGGGTCTTGATCTTGCCGGGCACGGGAGATTGTCGCTCCCCGGGTCCTGCCGGGGCGCAGGGTGCGCCGAGGCATGTCTTCTAAGATGAAGTCTTCTGGTCTTCCTGGCAAGCTCCTCTTGCCAGGGTCTTGTGTTAATGAGATAATCTTGAGCCTGGTGCGGCCTTCCCGGCAAGCTCCACTTGCCGGGGCCTTGATCTCCTAACTTGTATACTTTGTTTTTGAATGGCCTTATAGGGACCAGAAAGGTTTCCGGCGAGCATGTGGTGAGCCCTGCCGCGGGAAGCTGCTACTGCCCGTGCACAAGTTGGGGTACTAAGGTACCCCTATCTTAGTACACCGACACCCTCTTTCTTCTAACGACCATTGGTATTTTACTTGGAGCTATATTTTTATTCATCACATATCATGAGTTTTGCTTGGAGCGTCTTGTATATATGAGTGTTTGCTTGTTTTGCTTTTTAGTTTGTGTCATCTATCCTTGCTGGACTCACCCATTTGAGAAAGCCGAAATTATGCTATGATTTATTAGAATTTCTCTCTAAGCTTCACTTAAATTTTTTGAGAGCAATGGAATTTCTCTAGTGCTTTACCTATATCTTTTTGAGCACGGTGAGCTTTAATATTTTTGAATAAATGCTCTCATGCTTCACTTAGAATTATTTGAGAGTTGGTAATTTGTTTAAGGAAATTATCTCATGCTTCACTTAGACGACTTTGATAGAACGAAAATTTTATGCTCATGTTCTTCACATAGAATTGTTTGAGGTTATCAGAATCAACATATGAAACTTGTCCCAGAGTGATAGATATTCAAGAGGGATATAATGAAAATTTTCATGAAGATCATTGGACAAATAAACTTGATTCTTTGTAATAGTTTTGCGATATGATGATAGTGATATGTGAGTCATGTTAATGAGTAATTATGCTTTAGTAAGAATATTAGTGTTAACGTTTGTGATTCCCTATGAAAGCACGAAAGTCAATAGTTATGCAATGAAATTACATCCTACTTGTGGTGCATTATTTGGTGTTAGTTATGCTCAATGCTCGCTTATGTGATTTTTCGTTTCTTGGTTGGTTGCTTCTCAATCTATTTGCTAGCCTCCACTTGCACTAAGTAGAAATTCTACTTGTGCATCCAAACTCTTTAAAATTAGTTTTGCCATATGAGTCCACCATACCTACCTACATATGGTATTTCCATGCCGTTCTAAGAAAATTTGTATGTGCATCTCTAAATTTCAAAATAAACTTCTCTTTTGTGTGCCCGTACCACTCATGAGGCGGTGAGAGGTGGCCGATATTTTTCCATGCTAGATGTGTTATTCTCAACATGACTGTTTATTCACTTGTCATTGCACAAGATTAAGGCGGTAATAGGGATGCCCAGTCCCAAAATGGAAAATAAATTTACTTTATGTTGTCAACTAATAAATTCCTTGGAAAGTGTTGCTATGGAGGGCACCCTTGGATACGGTTAGCCATGGATTGTGAAAGATTTGTGGAAAAAGGAATAAACTTTATTTTCTGTTTGGAACCGCCTATGATGTATCTAGCACGGAAAGTATTGGGAACTCTTAGTCATTTTCGTTGATGGGAGAAGTGTGCCTCTCAAAAAAATATCTCTCAATTTAAGCTTGGAGCTCTCGCACCTCTACAAATCCCTACTTACCTCTGCGAAGGGCCTTTCTATTTACTTGACGAAATTTTTATTTTTACTTGAGTCTCCATCTTCTCTTATAATGCACCAACTAAGGGGCACTATGATCGTACTTGAGCATTGAATGTATCTAATATGCGAGTGTGTTTCATGAATGGATCAATGATTGAGCATGATGGGCTAGGGATAACTTGCTTTAGTATTGATATTTTGAAAGACATGGTTGCTTGTTGATATCCTTGAGTATTAAAGTCTTCATGTCAAAACTAGACTATTGATTCGAACCATATAAAAGTCCAAATGTCCATGCTACAAAAGAAGAAAATATGTGATGAACATGTTAGGCAGCATTCCACATCGAAAATTCTGTTTTTATCATTTTCCTACTCGAGGATGAGCATGAATTTAGCTCGGGGATGCTGATACGTGTCCAACGTATCTATAATTTTTTATTGTTCCATGCTGTTATATTCTCATTCTTGGATCTTTTACAATCATTTTATAGCAACTTGATATCATTTTTTGGGACTAACCTATTGATATAGTGCCCAATGCCAGTTGCTGTTTTTTGCTTCTTTTTTACTTTGCAGAAAATCAATACCAAATGGACTCCAAATGCAGCGAAACTTTTTGGAGGATTTTTCAGGACCAGAAGATACAAGATGGGCCAAAGAAGTATCAGAGGGGAGCACAACCCTCCAGGGCGTGCCTGGTGGCCCAGGCGAGCGCTGGTGGGTTGTGCCAACCTCGATGGCTTCCCGCACTGCCTCTTCGCTCTATAAGTACCCCAATATTCCAGAAACCCTAGGGGAGTCGACGCAATTTTATTCCAGCCGCCGCAAGTTCTAGAACCACGAGATCCAATCTAGAGCCCTTTTCTGGCACTCCGGCGCAGGGGAACACAATCAGGAGGGGTCCATCATCCTCATTGGTGCCTCTCCGATGATGCGTGAGTAGTTTACCACAGACCTACGGGTCTATAGGCAGCAGCTAGATGGCTTCTTCTCTCTTTGTAATCTCAATACAATGGTCTATTGGAGATCTATTTACTGTAAAGTATTTGTGCGGTGTGTTTGTTGGGATCCGATGAATTGTGAGTTTACGATCAGATTTTCTTTGATTTAATATCCATTCCTCATTATTATAGCCTCGTGTTTCTTCTCAGATATTTGGGTTTTGTTTGGCCAACTTGATCTATTTATCTTGCAATGGCAAGAGGTGCTTTGTAATTGGTTTGATCTTGCGGTGTCCTTTCCTAGTGACAGAAGAGGCAGCAAAGCATGCATGTATCATCGCTATTATGAATAAAAATATGGGGTCTACTCCTACATGAATAGATCTTGTCTACATCATGTCATTTTTCTTATTGCATTGCTTCGTTTTTTCATGAACTTAATACACTACATGCATGTTGGATATCAGTCGATGTGTGGAGTAATAGTAGTAGATGTAGGCAGGAGTCGGTCTACTAATCTTGGACGTGATGCCTATATACATGATCATTGTCTTTGATATCATCACAATTATTTGTTATTCTATCAATTGTCCAACAGTAATTTGTCTACACACTGTTGCTATTTTTCAAGAGAAGCCACTAGTGAAATCTACGCCCCTCGGGTCTATTTTCCTATCATATACTTTCAGATCTATATTGCTATTTTCTTTTCCCCTATTAGCAACTTTTATTTTCAGATCTATATTATCAAAATCACAAAAATACCTTGCTGCATTTTATTTGCTTTTATTTGCATCTTTCAATCTACTACAATTTTAGCCCGTCAACTTGAAAATTTCTGGCACCGTTACCAGAAAGGGATTGACAACCCCTTTAACACGCCGGGTTCTCCTACTAGTTACATAGTATTGCGTGGTTCTCCTATTGGTTACATAGTATTTGTTCTTTCTGTGGAGGTACCGTTTACATAGTGTTGCATGGTTCTCCTACTGGTTCGATAACCTTGGTCTCATCATTAAGGGAAATACCTACCGTAGTTGTGATGCATCATCCCTTCCTCTTTGGGGAAATACCAACGTAGCTTCAAGCGACATCAAAAGGAATTTATGGCACTGTTGCCAAGGAGACATCATCAATATCTATCAAGTTCCTAATCACAAATCTCATCTCCTTGCAATTTACATTATTTGCCTTTTGCCTCTCATTTTCATCTCGCCCACTTCACAGAAGTTGGACATTTTTATTTGCCCTCTTTTTCGTTCGCTGTTTTCTCACCAGATCTATGCATGTTCTTGCTTTCTAATCATAATGGCCAGCATGACTACCCCTCTTTTGTCACTAGATTTTGAAGTTTTATACTTCAAGCAAAGACAAGGGGAAAATTTGAAAGATGCTTGGTATAGGCTAATGGAATCCTACCGCATTTGCAACCTAAAGTGGGACGCGAAGGTTTTGCTTCATAATTTTTACATAGGATTGGCTTTGCATCATAGACAGCTCTTAGATTTTGCCTCTACAGGAAATTTTACTGAGCTTCATGCTAATTCTGCTTATGAAATCTTGGAAAGAATATTGAGAATTCCACCACTAAAAAAGGGGTTTTCAGCCACACCAGAAGGGGTTCAAATCTTAGACAAATTGGGTGCTTTGCATAAACATTTGGTCGAGTTGCAATAATACAATGAACCTCTTACACATATTGGTGGAAGCCTAAATCGCATGAATACTTTGATTACTCTTTGCAATAAACGGTTGGATATTTTGGATCTCAAGATGGTTTCTTTTCCGGAAAATTTGGGGAAGTGTAAAGTTCCTTCTAGGTTTGAAAAGGCCCTCGCTAAAGTGTCAAAGACCAAAGATGACAACACTTGAGATCTATGTGTTTTGCCTAGCTATGGGCGTAAAACGTTAGCGCTCGTTGGGAGGCAACCCAACTTGTATCTTTTTGCCTTTTGGTTTTCTTGATGTTTTCCATAAATTACCCAATTATACCTCTCGTTAGATGTGATTTTGTGGTTTAAATAAGTGTTTTTGCAAAGAAAAGCCTTTGGGATGATTTGGTTAATAGTTGATTTGAGTGCGTTGAAATTCAGAAACTTTTGCGTCCGGAGTTAGAATTTCTGACGATGACTGCAGCGCAATAAATTCTTTAATTTTTTACACTTTATCTAGCTACAAATTATCCACATTGTTCTAATTGTCCAGAGTTACATAAGTATGATAAAAAATCGCGTATTCATAGACTATTCTATTTTTGACAGATTTTGTTTTCATTGTGTTATGTGCTTGTTTTGATTGATATATGGTTTGCTTTGAAGAGTTTTTTCCATGGAAAAGTTAGGATACTGTAGATATAATACAATTACAAAATAGTAATTGGTTTGCTACATTACTTAAAGTTAAGATTGGTTTTTTTATACTAACGGATCTCACAAAATTTTGTTGAGTTTTGTGTGATTGATGTTTTCAAGTTGTGGGTGAGACCACAATGGATGAAGGAATAAGGATTAGCAAAAGGCTAAGCTTGGGGATGCCTGAGGCACCCCAAGATAATGTCCAAGAAGTATCAAACAACTATGCTTGTGACTTCTTGAAATATTATCTTGGGATGCCTTGGGCATACCCAATCTTGAGCTTTTGTGTCTCTTAATTCCTTTTATATCACGGTTTCCTAAATCTCAAAAAACTTCATCCACACAAAACTCAACAAGAACTCGAGAGATAAGTTTGTATAAATCAATGCAAAACTTTATCATTCTCTACTGTAGGAAATCACTAAATTGTAATTTAACATTGCATACTAAATTCCTCTACATATTTAATACTCCTATCCACACATAGAATCATTAAACACACAAACATATGCAAACAATGAAAACATAACAGCAATTTGTCTAAACAGGACAGTCTTTAAAGAGTGCAATTTTGCTCATACTTAGATAGCTCAAAAAATTATGAAAAACTACCACGTTACAGAAAACTAATTAATGCTCATTGTGTTAAAAATTCAAGATTTTATTCAGTTCTGACTATGCATAAGAATTCAGACAATGATAGAAAACTTTTTGTCTTCAAACAACAACATATAGTCTTGCAAAATTAGCATGGCAAAGGCTATCCTTGACCCTTTTTTGAAATAAAAGATACAAAAAAATATTATAAATAAGAGCAAGTAAATCAAAATAAGATAAAATGACGCTCCAAGAAAACTCATATCATGTGACGAATAAAATTATAGCTTCAAGTGAGTTTGCCGATAATGTTAGAGACGAAAGATGGGATGCCTTCCGGGGCATCCCCAAGTTTAGTTGCTAGGGTATTACTTGAATATTGTGTTGGGGTGACTTGGACATACCCAATCTTAGGGTCTCGCCACTCCTTATTCTCCTCATATCGGTTTCTTACTCGAAACTTGAAAACCTCAATCACACAAAACTTAACAAAACCTTTATGAGATCAGTTAGTATGATAAAGCAAATCATTCACTTTGGGTTCTATCAAAGACAAGATTCATAATTGTTCTCACACAACTCCTACTATACCATATCATTTCTAAAATTTATATTGACCAATATAAGTAATAGAAAATAGAAAACAAGAAGAATATGCATTGAAAACAAAATCTGCCAAAAATAGAATAGTCTGTAATGATCTGGCCACAAGCAATACTTCTGCAACTCAAACAATTCTGAAAATCTAGGAAAACTAGACAACTTGTATATCAATCATGTGTAAAAATTGCAGAAAATTAGCACGTTCCAGTAATTTATTTAATTTTCCGCACTGGACGCAAAACTTTCGGTTTTCCACATAATAAAGTCAAAAATCATCCACACTATCCCAAAGGATTTACTAGGTTTATTGAAACAAACATGTAAAACATGATTACTACAATATCTTAACCATGTGAACAAACAAAAACAAGAGGGGTAAATGTTGGGTTGTCTCCCAACAAGCGCTTTTCTTTAATGCCTTTTAGCTAGGCATGGTGATTTCAATGATGCTCACATAGAAGTAAAGAATTGAAACACAAAGAGAGCATCATGAATGAAATGGCAAGCACATTTAAGCCTAACCCACTTCCTATGCATAGGGATTTTGTGATCAAACAATTTATGGGCACAAGAATCAACTAGCATAGGAAGGTTAAACAAGCAAAACTTCAGAACTTTCAACACATAGAGAGGAAACTTGATATTATTGAGATATGTAAAAGCATATGTCCCTCTCTCATTATAATTTTCGGTATGAACATGAATAAATTCCACAATATAGCCATCACATAAAGAATTCTTTTCATGATCCACAAGCATAGAAATTTTATTACTCTCCACATAAGCAAATGTATTCTCATGTATAGTAGTGGGAGAAAACTCAACAAAATAACTATCATGAGCCACTTGATTGGCCTGATCAATTTGAGCAGATGACAAGTTTCATGGTTATCATAATTCTCTATAGCATATATGTCATCATCATAATCATCATAAATAGGAGGCATGCTACCATTATAACAAATTTGCACATCAAATCTTGGGGGAGTAAAAATATCATCTTCATCAAACACAGCATTCCGAAGCTTATGGCTTTGCATATCATTAGCATCATGGATATTCAAAGAATTCATACTAACAACATTGTAATCATGCTCATCATTTATGCCACACATTTTATTGAATCCTTCTTCTATCAATTGAGAACAATTTTCCTTTCCATCATTTTCAAGAAAGACATGATAAAGACGAATAATATGAGGCAACCTCAATACCTCAATTCCATTTTTTGTAGTTTTATTTTATAAAACAAACTAGTGATAAAACAAGAAACCCAAAGATTCGATAGCAAGATCTAAAGATATACCTTCATGCACTCACCTCCCCGGCAACAGCGCCAGAAAAGAGCTTGATTTATACTACGCGACTTTATTCTTGTAGAATCGTGTTGGGCCTCCAAGCGCAGAGTTTTGTAGGGCAGTAGCAATTTTCCCTCAAGTGGATGACCTAAGGTTTATCAATCCAAGGGAGGCGTAGGATGAAGATGGTCTCTCTCAAACAACCCTTCAACCAAATAACAAAGAGTCTCTTGTGTCTCCAACACACCAAATACAATGGTAAATTGTATAGGTGCACTAGTTCGGCGAAGAGATGGTGATACAAGTGTAATATGGATACTAGATATTGATTTTTGTAATAGGAACAACAAAAAACAGCAAGTTAGCAAGTAACAAAAGGGAGCACAAACAATATTCCGATGCTTGAAACAAGGCCTAGGGTCCGTACTTTCGCTAGTGCAATCTCTCAACAATGCTAATATAATTGGATCACATAACCATACCTCAACGGGCGATGAAGAATCACTCCAAAGATCCTATCTAGCAGAGAACACAATAAGAAATTGTATATAGGGTACAAAACTACCTCAAAGTTATTCTTTTCGATCGATCTATCAAGAGTTCGTACTAAAATAACATCAAGTTATCCTTTCCGATCAATTTATCAAGAGTTCGTACTAAAATTACAGCATATGATACACATCAACCAACTCTAATGTCACCTACATACTCTAATGTCACCACGAGTATCCGCGAGTTAATTATATGATATGCATCAAACAATTTTAGATTCATAATACTCAATCCAACACAAAGAACCTCAAAGAGTGCCCCAAGATTTCTACCAGAGAAACAAAGACAAGAACATGCATCACCCCCTATGTATAGATTACCCCAATGTCACCTCGGGAATCCACGAGTTGAGTGCCAAAGCACACATCAAGTGAATCAATATGATACCCCATTATCTATTGGAAATATGCCCTAGAGGCAATAATAAAATGGTTATTATTATATTTCCTTGTTCACGATATTTGTCTATTATTCATGCTATAATTGTATTGACCGCAAACCGTAATACATGTGTGAATACATAGACCACAACACGTCCCTAGTGAGCCTCTAGTTGACTAGCTCGTTGATAAATAGATGGTTATGGTTTCCTAACCATGGACATTGGATGTCATTGATAACGGGATCACATTTTTAGAGAATGATGTGATGGACAAACCCAATCCTAAGCACAACACAAGATCGAGTAGTTCATTTGCTAGAGCTTTTCTAATGTCAAATATCATTTCCTTAGACCATGAGATTGTGCTACTCTCGGATACCGTAGGAATGCTTTTGGTGTATCAAACGTCACAATGTAACTAGGTGGCTATAAAGGTGCACTACAGGTATCTCCGAATCGAGACTGGGATTTGTCACTCTGTATGACGGAGAGGTGTCTATGGGCCCACTCGGTAATGCATCATCATAATGAGCTCAATGTGACTAAGGAGTTAGTCACGTGATCTTGTGTTATGGAACGAGTAAAGAGACTTACCGATAACGAGATTGAACAAGGTATAGGGATACCGACGATCGAATCTTGGACATGTAATATACCGTTGGACGAACGGAATTGTATGCGGGATGGATTGAATCCGTGACATCGTGGTTCTTCTGATAAGATCATCGTGTAACATGTGGGAACCAATATGCATATCCAGATCCCGCTATTGGTTATTGGCGGAGAGGTGTCTCGGTCATGTCTGCATGGTTCCCGAACCCGTAGGGTCTACACACTTAGGTTTGGTGACGCTAGAGTTGTAATGGGAAATTTTATGTGGTTACCGAAGGTTGTTCAAAGTCCAGGATGAGATCCCGGATGTCACGAGGAGTTCCGTCATGGTCCGAAGGTAAATATTTATATATGGGAAGTCCTATTTTGGCCACCAGAAAATGTTCGGGATTTTTTGGTATTGTACCGGGAAGGTTCTAGAAGGTTCCGGAGTGGGCCCACCTGCATGGGGGGGCCCACATGAACGTGGGTAGTGGGGGCAAGGCCCCACACCCCTGGTGAAGGCGCAACAAGATCCCCCCTTAGAAGCAATAAGATCCCGAAGGGATAAGATCAAGATCCCTAAAAGGGGGAATAACAATCATTGGGGAAGGGAAAGGATGAGATTTCTTTCGTCCCACCTTTTCCAACGCCCCAATGGACTTGGAGGGAAAAAAGCCAGCCCCTCCACCCCTATTTATAGTGGGGAGGTGCATGGCAGCTGCACCCTAGCCCCTGGCGCAGCCCTCCCTCCTCCTACACCTCCTCCTCCTCCATGGTGCTTAGCGAAGCCCTGCCGGAGAACCGCCAGCTCCACCGCTGGCACGCTGTCGTGGTACCGAGCTCTCCCTCAACTTCCCCTCCCCCTTATCTAGATCAGTAAGAAGGAGATGTCCCTAGGCTCTACGTGTGTTGAACGCGGAGGTGCCGTCCGTTCGGCACTTGGATCGGATCATCCGCGATTTGAATTGCCACGAATACGACTCCATCAATCGTGTTCTTGCACCGCTTAGCGATCTTCAACGGTATGAAGTTGCACTACCTCTCTCTTGTTGCTAGCATCTCCTACATCTATCTTGGTGACACGTAGGAAAATTTTGAATTATTACTACGTTCTCCAATAGTGGCATCATGAGCTAGGTCTATGCGTAGAGTCTATGCATGAGTAGAACACAAGTAGTTGTGGGTGATGATTTGGTCAATTTGCTTACTGTTACTAGTCTTATCTTAATTCGGCGGCATTGTGGGATGAAGCTGCCCGGACTGGCCTTAAACGTACGCTTACGTGAGATAGGTTCCACCGACTGACATGCACTAGTTGCATAAGGTGGCTAGCGGGTGTCTGTCTCTCCCACTTTAGTTGGACCGAATTCGATGAACGGGGTCTGTCGGGGAAACTGACCGCCCGCGAACACCTATGGGACGGGAGCCCCTTCTACGTTGCGGTAAGGGAGCGAAGGGAGCACGGAGAGCAGATCGAGGAGCACACACGGGCAGTTTACCCAGGTTCGGGCCGCGATGTACGCGTAAAACCCTACTCCTGCTTTGGTTGTATTGAGTTCTTGGGCTCGGGAGCTTGAAGATCTACACTACCAGCTACACCGAGCGTAGGAGTGATCGAGTTTCTGGGATCGAACCCCCTCTACATTGTGCATGGGCCTCCTTTTATAGCTCAAAGGGGTCACCGACAGGTGTCAACATAGAGGAGGGCAAAAGTGTAAAATTGGTGGTGGTTGTAACAGTGCATGAACAGTATATGAATAGTGGTCTTCACCTAACTCTGACGGTGGGGGACAAGGGCATTGAATGCCCGTCGCCGTCGCCCCCAAAAGCGTCCGTCCGTGCTTCTCCGTTCGCCACGGCGATAGCCTCGTCACCGCGGCTCGCCACCGTGTACCCCAGGCTGCACCGCCATCAGCCACGTGCCCCTGGAAGGGCCCCGGGTGACGCGTGGCCAGATGAGCTGGAGCGCAGGCACACAGCGTAAGCTTCCCCGGCAAGCACCTTGCCGGGGTCGCAACCTTGCCGGGCCGGGAAGCTTGTCGCTCTCCGGGTCCTGCCGGGGCGCACGATGCGCCACGATATATCTTCTGAAGTGTTATTCTTTGGCCTGCCTGGCAAGCTCCTCTTGCCAGGGTCTTGTGCTGGAATGATTACTTTGAGCCTGGTGCGGCCTTCCCGGCAAGCTCCTCTTGCCGGGGTCTTGTCTCTTAACTTGAATACTTTGTTCTTGAATGGCTTCAAAAGGTCCAGAGTGGGCTTTGGCGGGCACGTGGTGAGCCAGACCACGGGACGCTGCTACTGCCCGTGCACAAGTCGGGATACTAAGGTACCCCTACTTTAGTACACCGACAGGAGCCCCCGGGCCTGGGCCACACACGGTGCCGAGCGCTGTTGGGACAGGCCCAGAACAGTGCACGGGCACACGCGGCCCATGGCGCGCCGTTTCCCACTCCAGATTCGCCGCATCCCTCCCTAACGGCACGCGTCGATTGCGGCGTCGTGGGAGAGATCGTGGCCTGTTTCTTTAATGGGGAAATGCGGAACGTCCCCCACTTCCCCCTTAAAAGCAGAGGAAGCAGGGGCAGTTTCCCCCATCGCCTTCATTGCGCCTTGAATCTCCAGAAAACCCCCGCCGCTCCCCGCCTCTGCCCTTCCTCCGCCGTCTTCCCCACCCGTAGCGCCGCCGTCCTCCCTCGCCGTCCCCGCCATGGCCCCGAAGAGCGACCAGGCGAAGAGCGATAAGGCGAAGAGCGACAAGGCGAAGAAGGAGAAGTCTGAGCAGGCGGCGAAGCTGGCAGCCATGCGGAGAAGAATGGTGGTCTTCCCGCCGAGGCTCGGCCTGAGGGAGCTGCGGGACAAGTACTACTTGTTCTGGGCGAGGGAGACGAAGGATCACCCGCGCACCAGAGTCCTCCCCGCCGTGGCCGTCGACATGTTCCCGGGAGGTTACCACTTCTTCGCTTCGTTCTTCTATTGCGGTCTCTGCCCTCCGTATTCGAAGTTCTTCTGTGATGTGATGAACACGTACGGCCTCCACCTCTTAGATTTCACCCCAAATGCCGTTCTCACCTTGGCCGTTTTCGCACATCTGTGCGAAAACTATGTCGGGGTCCACCCTAATGTAGCTCTTTTCCGCCATTTCTTCACGCCTAGAGTAGAGTCCGGATCCCCACTCTCCGGCGGCATCTCCTGGATCTTTAGGCTGAACAAGAAGGAGGCGTACTTGAAAGGAGAGCTTCGTGGCAAGTGGGAGGAGTGGAGGGCTGACTGGTGCTGGATTCTGGAAGATGAGCCCGAGCAGTTTACCTTGCCGCGCCAGACTACAATAGTGCGCGGCAAGGATTGGAGCGACTTGGCCCCGGAGGACGACAAGCTGCAGATTTCCCTTACTAGGATCCTTCGTCTCCGGATCGCCAATCTTACTGTAGATGAAGTCGGGGCCGATTTCCTCCGCCGCCGCATTGCCCCTCTGCAAGCAAGGAAGAGGCCTGCCTGGGAGTTCGGCAATGCGGCAGACCGCATGAGGCTGCGCCCCGGGCTGAACTACAACTTCACTAGCTTGGAACTCAAGGGGATGGTCCGGGAGCTGTTCAAGCATGACCCCAAGCACCCGGAGTGGTTCAGACCGTCGGTCGGAGTAGTTCCTCTGTGTAACAATACTGCCCTTAGTGCCATCCGCGCGGCAATGCCTGAGTGCGACTCCCACGGAATCGTCCCCACTTGGCTGATGCCTTCGGTGGAGACCGTGCAGGCTTTCTTCGATAATCTGGTTGAGCGGCCACGCAACCCCGATGAGAGAAAAGGCCTTACCCGGACGACCACCGACCGAGATGTGGCCTACATAGCCAACAGGATGGAGGAGGCCGCCGCAGCTGCAGCTGCGGGTGAGTTCGGGTACACTGTGGACGAGGCGGAAGCCGCGGACGCGGTGAGCCAGGCTCAGGAGGAGGAAATCCTCAAGTTGTTGAAGCTCGCGCCCGAGGAGTTTGCCGGGGAGCCTGCCGGGATGGGCGAGGCTGCCGGGCAGGGTACTGAGTCCAGCGGGCCCGCCGAGGAGGAGGAGGACGCCGAGTCCGGTGATTCCGATGAGGACTCTGGTGGGTCTCTGAATCTTGACGACGACGCCTCCTCATCCTCGGAGAACTCTCCGCCGCCACCAAGTCCTCCGGCACAGCAGAAGAAGCGCCTCCGCAAGGCAGCTGAGACGACGAGGCCACAGGCGCCCCGACAGCAGCCGAAGCGTCGTGCGACGCGTGCCACCACGACGAGCGAGGTCATCAAGGAGGCGCCCCGTGCCTGAGCGACAAGGGGAGGGGGATCTTCCCGGAGTGGCTCTGGTGCTCCTTCTGCCCCTCGGTCCTCGGCGACGACCGGTGCTGGGTCTTCACAGCCCACAGCCCCGGAGCCCGCCAAGCGCCCGAGGGAGCCTTCTCCTCCAGATCCTCGCGCTGGAGCACGCGAGGCTGGGTTTGACTTCTCCGCTCTCAGCTCCGATGAAGAGGAGGAAGAGTAAGCATTTGCAATTTCAATTTCCTTTTGTTTTTGTTGCTTCTGTCTTGATTTCTTTTTCGTCTAACTCTGATCTTGTTTGGCTTCCAGGACCTTGACCCAGCGGATGATGAAGAGGGCCAAGATCCCTGTGGTTGATCTCGAGGACGACGAGCCTGCCGCAGCGACGGGCGATGCGCGAGCGACAGGCTTGCCGGACCAGCCTGCTGCTCCGGAGAGCAGCCCCCAGCGCAGCCCCCAGCGTAAGTCTGGTATTCATTTTTCCGCTCGACGGGCGCGCTTGAGGTTGTTATCCTTAATGATATCTTGTTGTCTTGTGCAGAAGTGGAGCCGCAGCCGCAGGAGCACCAGGAGGTCGCCCCCGACGAGCCGCTTGCTCCACCCTCCCCGCCAAGGGTGAGCTCCCCGGCAAGGGACAGCGCTCCGCCAAGGACGGGCACTCCGCCGAGGGCGAGTACCCCGCCAAGGGCGAGCAGCCCGACAAGGGTGAGCACCCCGCCAAGGGAGGGCGCAAGCGGCCCTCCGCCAACAGGGGCCACTACTACGCCGCCAAGGGAGAGCTCCCCGGCGAGGGACCCCGTCATCGAAGAGGCCCGCGCAGGTAAACCCTTGTACTTTCTTCTTCTTGCATTCTTCTTTTTGGATATTTGCTTGACGAATCTTTCTTTTCTTTTTCTTCTGCTAGATCCGCCCGCCCCGGAGTCGATGGAGACGGAAACCATCGCCGAGGAGGAGGTGCGTGGCGATGCTGGCGATGCCACCGCCGCAGAGGGAATGGCTGGCGTCGATGAGCCAGCCGCCGAGGAGACTGCCCCGACCGCTGACGCCACGGCTGGTGAAGGGACCGGCGGCCACACTGCTGGCCCGGAGGCCGCAGTTACGCCGTTCGCTGCACCGGCCGCCGATCCTTCCGCCTCTGCGGCTGGGTCGGGCGTCTATCTGGAGGCCGCCAACGGGGTCTTTATCCAAGTCCCGTGGGCGTCCTCATCAAGGGCACCCGCGGAAGGGGAGACGTTCGACGGAGAAGTTCTCGCCTCCGCCGGATTGAAGGTTGTCGACGCGCCCGGCAGCAGCGACGAGCTCGAAGAGGAGCGACTCCTATGCCGGCTCCTGGCCTTGTACCGGGCCAGGCAGGCGAAATTGGAGCCTCGGGAGGCTCTGGCTGCCAAGGCTGGTGCTGATTTGGAGAAGCGCGCCACGGAGCTCCGCGCCGCCAACCAGACGGCCCTCCAAAACTTGGCGGAGGAGCACGAAGAGCTTGCCGGAGCACACCAAGCATTCCTCCTCAAGAAGGCCGAGGTGGAGGAGCAGCAGCGTCTGGCCGCCGAGGAGCTGTCTCGGCGGGAAGGAGAGCTCAACCAGCGGAAGGTCGACCTCGATAGCCACGAGGACGACCTCACCGCTCGTGAGCAGGCCATTGGCGGGGCTGTGCAGGAGGCGAGGGATGCCGCCGCTGCCGCAGAGACCGCCAAGAGGGATCTGGAGGCCAGGGTGGCGCAGATGGAGCTGAACTTGAAGGCGAGTGAAGACAGGGTCGCCGCGCTCAATGTGGCGCGGGAGAAGGATGCCCACACCATCTCGGAGCTGCAAATCCGCCTCTCCGAGAAGGGCAAAGAGCTCACCGACGACAGGGACTCCATCGCTGACTTGGAGATGAAGGTCTCTACCCTCACCGACTCGCTTGACGCCGCCCGGGACCCAGAGACGAAGCTGAAGGACGATCTCCGTACCGAGAGGGTCTTGCTGGAGAGCGCCGCCGTCTCGCAAAATCACTTTTAGCGGACGGTGGAGCAGTGGACCGAGGAGCTCGTCACGTCCGCCGCCAACATCGATATGGAGATGGTGGCGCTGAGGGCGGAGCACCTCGCGTACTCCCCCGACGAGAATCTCCCCCATAGCGCCGAGCTGAGCTTGTTCCTCGGAGGAGTGGCGCCGGCTCTCGCGCGGCTACGGGAGAAGATCCCCACGCAGCTGGCTGACGAGGCGCGCCGGCTTTGCACGGGTACTATGGAGCGGGTGTTGTCGAAGATCGTCTACCACAACCCCGAGATCAACCTCGTCAACGTCCTCCGGACCCTGCCGCTCGAAGCTGACCAGGAGGCGTTGAAGGCCCAGGTTGCCCACATCGTAGCCAAGGTGGGCAAGATCCAGAGGATTGACGGAGACCGAAGAGACTAGGCACCTTGCTTCCCTCGCCGCTGCCAATTAAGTCATAGGTAGTAGCTGTTTAGAACAGCGGCAAGTTATCTTTGTAATATATACTTTTATTTTGGGTAATCAATGCAGTGTTATCTCCCTTGCTTCTAGTCCCTTCACTTTGTATGCTTTCCACCCTACGCTTTTAGGGAACTTGCCGGCAAAGGGGACACTTGCCGCGAGCGCTGAGTGCGGGACTCTTAGCAGCCTGCTAGCAAAGCCCTTGTCGGCAAGAAACATTGCCGCAGCTAGTCGCAGCACACTTAGATTGCTGAGCGAACTCGAAAACGAAGTAAGGGCGCGACACTTGTCGCAGCTCTCTTAAGCCGTTGAGCGTGCTCGAAACAAAGTAAGGGTGCGGCTAGCCACGGGTAGGTTCCTCCGTGCACAGGTTTTCCATACAAAGTGTGGTTGTTCAAGGAAGACAACAAAAAATTTAAAAATTTCAATGCTCAAACTTTGGTAACTTAGCTTTTATGGGTTGTTTGCTTCCCGGCGAGGCTTAGCTTCTCTTGAACAGCACTTGGTCCATATCCCTATCTCCTTCCCCCCTGGCAAACTTGTGCGCAAGGGACCCTCCTTCTGTTTCAGAGAGAAAGGCAAAAGAGGAGGAAATACAGGTACGGAGCCTTGCGTCTTGTTACTGCTTACCGGGGATGTGTGCTGCACAAAATGTCAAATGACACATGCAAGTAAAAGGAAAAGCACGGAATGACAAATGGTGCGAAGCACAAAAGTTCTACTGATGCACGGGGTCTGCGCCCGGCTTTGTACAAAGGTTTACATGCAACAGCGGCAAGACTTGTACAAAAGGTGGTTGCCGGAGCGGATCACGGCAACCGCGCCTTACGGGTGAAACTTGCGAAGATGCTCTATGTTCCAGGAGTTGCTCACCGATAAGCCTTCTTCGATCTCAAGGCGGACAGCACCAGGCCTTGTGACTTGTCTCACCCGATAAGGGCCTTCCCACTTCGGCGTCAACTTGTTGGAGTTCTTGGCGGACTGAACGCGCCGAAGAACAAGGTCGCCTTCCTCGAGACTGCTGGCCTTGACCTCGCGGCTATGATAGCGACGCAAGGCTTGCTGGTATCGAGCAGCTCGTACAGCAGCCTAGAGACGTTCCTCCTCAAGGAGCAATGCATCATCTTGCCGCAGTTGCTCTTGCTCGAGCTCGTCGTAAGCGAGCACTCGAGGAGACCCGTATACAAGTTGCGTGGGGAGAACTGCCTCTGCTCCATAGACAAGAGCAAAGGGTGTCTGTCCGGTGGCTCGATTTGGTGTCGTCCTGATTGACCAAAGAGCCGCCGGCAACTCCTCGATCCCGTTTCTTCCGCACTTGTGTAGCCTGTCGAAGGTTCTTTTCTTGAGCCCGCGCAGCACTTCAGCATTTGCCCTCT
The DNA here is from genome assembly GCA_902687465.1 of Secale cereale. Lineage (NCBI taxonomy): Eukaryota > Viridiplantae > Streptophyta > Magnoliopsida > Poales > Poaceae > Secale > Secale cereale. The sequence goes on from LR738710.1 coordinate 505,231,110, forward strand.
CTGCTTGACCATTGCTCCTCGGGTGAGCAACAGAAGCAAAGCAGACCTTGGCGCCAAGGTCTTGGACGTACTGCATGAAGGTGCGGCTTGTGAATTGTGTCCCGTTGTCGGTGATGATCCTGTTAGGGATTCCGAAACGGCAAACGATCGACTTGAAGAACCTGACAGCTGACTGCGCGGTCACCTTTCTCACTGGTTCCACTTCTGGCCACTTTGTGAACTTGTCGATTGCGACATACAAGTACTCAATGTCCCCGACTGCGTGGGGAAAGGGGCCGAGTATATCGAGCCCCCAGACCGAGAAGGGCCAGGACAAAGGTATCGTCTGGAGAGCTTGAGCTGGCTGGTGTATTTGCTTGGCATGGAACTGGCACGCTTCACACTTGGTTACTTGTGCATTTGCATCTTGGAGGGCTTCTGGCCAAAAGAACCCTTGCCGGAACGCCTTCCCGGCAAGTGTTCTTGCGCCAATGTGGTGGCCACATATGCCTCCATGTATCTCTGCCAACAGCTTCTGTCCATCTTCCCGGGAAATGCACTTCAATCTGACACCATTGAGTCTTCTTCTGTACAGTTCGTTGCCAACGAACTGGTACATACTTGACTGCCTGGTTATCCTCTCTATCTCTTCTGGTTCTTCGGGATGTTCCCCAGTCTGAAGAAAACGGACGATTTGCTGTGCCCATGCTGGAGCTTGAGGCTCAGCAACAAGGACTAAAGGCATCAGGGCTGCTGCGGGAACCTCAGCTTCTACGGCAAGAACATGCGGCTCTGCCGGAGCTGAGGGTTCCCCGGCAAGCCTGCCAGGGCAAGGCTTGTCGGGAACGCCTGCTTCAACTGTACAGACCCTCGGGTCCGCAGGAGCAGACTGTTCCTCAGCATTTTGGTTGTTGATCTTGGGGATCTTGGCGGCGGCTTCGGGAAGATCCGCCGGCAAGTAGTCGCCGGAGACCAACTTCCTCTTCTTGCTCTGCCCAACTGATGGTGTAACGGATGGCTGAGTTAGCTTGAGCACGAAGACCCCTGGTTCCACAGGTAACTTCATTGCAGCACACTTTGAGAGGCCATCTGCGATATCATTCTGAGCTCTTGGAACGTGCTCCATTGTCAGGACCCCGATCCTAAGCCACACCGATCTAGCAGTAACACGTCATATCACTTTGCGGCCTCACGCACGGTAACCCCACGGGTGCCACCTTACCTGGCCCGGGACCGTTTGCGCATTTTGGCACACGTATATGACAGTGTCGCTAGCATCCGTATGACAGAGAACCCGGGCCGACATGGCTAGTTATAAACCAAAAGTGGCACTAGATTACAGAGACAGGCATCCATGACCCAGCAACGAACGTGTCGGTCATCAACGTATGAACCCAAGTCGTAGCAAGCTACATGGACTTAAAGGAACAACGCGTGACATTTCCCCTAAGGGACAGACACAGGAACGAAGAAGGACACATGCCGGCCAGCCTACGTGTTCCAAGCAGTAGCAAGCTACCAAGGCTCATTGGAATCACTAGGAGGCATTTCCCTGTAAGATAGGCTACCAAAGGAAAACAACTAGGTGTCGGAATCCACACATACCAAGCATTTCAATCATACACGCAATATGCTCAATATGTGCAAATACAACATTGCATCACAACAGAACTCTATGACTCAAAGTACTTTATTTAAAAGGCTCCAGGAGCCATACATAACATATTCATACAGGTAGGGGTCACATGACCCAACACTCAAGTCATACAGTCATACAAGCACAAGCGGAAGCTACATGTCTGAGTACAGACAACTTAGAAAATAAAACAGGCTTGGTGTAGCCTGACTATCTACAAGGCCCTTCACAAGCTCCAGATCACCGTCTGGGTGACAAGCTACTCGTCGACGTCAACGTCTATGTAGAACCCATCAGCAGGGGCAGGGTTCTCCTCTGCAACAGTTATTAAGCAAACATGAGTACAAAGGTACTCAGCAAGTCTTACCACAGAACCTATCATACATGCAACATTATCAAAGGGGGATAGTGGAGTTTATAGCAGAATGCCAGCTTTGACCTTGGCTAACCTATACTACAACTCTCAACGGATTGCAAGTTATTGTTACGAACACGAGTCCACTACTCACCACATCAATACACTACCAAGGATCCTCTTCCGTCATCCTACGGAAGGGCCATCCACGGCACTCATGCTTATCTTGAGGCTTTTAGTAGTATCCATCAACTTGTCTATGAACTGTAAGAGTAACCAAGTAGTTCGTACCGCGAACAACGGCTATTCGAATAGTTTGATAACCCTGCAGGGGTGTACCTCTTCACACACGCTTCCACCACGTATCGCCGTTTATTCGGCGTGTACTCGGCAACCTTCAAGCGGAAGCCCAGCGAGGGTGTCGGCCACGACCTGACTAACTACTCAAGTCTCTCGTCCAGGTTTATCGCCTATTTGGGTTCTATCCGTGGGGAGATCCGGCCGGGGTGTCGCTCATGGCCCCAAACGATGTGTACAGGGTTCCCGAGTCACCAAACGGGCAACCGGTACACCGTGCCACGTACCTGTCGCATCACAACCCACCCCGAGGGTCAGCGTTGTGCACGACCTCCAGTAAGCTATAAACACCAGAAACTTGTTGCAACTCCTGGACAGAGATCAAGGGTAATTAATAAGCCAAGAGGGTCCATTGGTTTCGGGCCCAATGCATGGTAGTAACTGCAACTTGAACCACACATACAGATCTCGGGTCCTATGTACGGTTCCAATGAAACAACCCACCACGTACTCCTACATGGCCTTTCATCGATACCTTTACCAAGCGTATTCCACACTACCTTCCCTTTATCGAATGATTGTTTCACTCTGATCCATCACCCAGATGAATCAGACCAGACACAACTCTAAGCATAGCAGGCAACATAAACAATAGCATGGTGGATGACACATCACATGGCTCAATCAACTCCTACACATGCTAGTGGGTTTCAACTATTTACTGTGGCAATGACAGGTCATGCAAGGGAATAGGGTTCAACTACCGCAGCAAGTAGCAGTTCATGCGCTGTTGCCTTAATGCAGTAAAAGAGAGCAGGAGCGAGAAGATTGGGTTGTATCGGAATGATCAATGATTGCTTGCCTGACAAGGTAGTTGTCGGGTACTGCTCTTCAACTGGATACACAACAGTATCCTCGGGAGCAGGACCTAACACAGGAAATACCGACGATACAATCATTAACAAACAAATGCAACAATATGATGCATGTTTATGACATGGCAAGATGCATGTGTGTTGGCTAATGCAACTAAAACCAGAAGGGTTTGAACCTATTTGAATCAAGGATTCAAATTGAAGTTTAAACTATTATTTAAATAAGTGCATTATCATGTTTTTGATATATACAGCAAGTTAACTTGTTCAAACATGCATGAAACCTGTGCCATTAGATAGATTGGATTTTTCTGATCATTTTTCATATATAAATCTTTTCCATCTGAGCTATGGTTGATTTTATATGATTTTTAGAAGTTTTGGGTATTTTCTGGAATTTCCTGAATTATTTTAAATCTAAAAATCCCAGAAAAACCTTTACTGCGTCAGCATGACATCATGCTGACGTCAGCCAGTCAACAGGGCCAGTCCAGGTCAAACCTGACTAGTGGGTCCCTCATGTCAGTGTCACAGCTAATTAACTGAGTTAATTAGAGTTTAATTATAACTAATTAGCTGTCAGTGGGGCCAGGGCCCACGTGTCAGTGACTAAACTAATTAACTAATTAAAATTAAATTAACACTTAAACTAAGTTTGACTTGCGGGCAGGGCCCACATGTCATTGACCCAGGGGGTCAAACCCGTGGTCACAACAGGTCCAACTCGCCGGCGTTTAGCCGCCGGCGAGGCCAAACGCGGCGGCGTGCTTCGGAAAACGTCTACGGTGCACGGTTCGAACTGCGGTTGGGTGCGTTGGAGAGCTCTTGCTCTTCCGCATCGGATGGTGGTGGTCGCCGGACCTAGGGTGGCCGGAGACGACGGCAACGAGCTCGACGGCGGCGACCGGCATCGGGCGTGTGTGGAGATGCGGCTGCAGGTGCCTAGGCGATGCGTGCGTAGCACCGTTCGCATCTACGTGCTGTGGTGAGTGCGTTGGACGGGTGCCGGTGACCAAATGGTCACCGGAGCATCACCGGCGACGAGCACGGCGGCGGTGCGTGCGGGCGAGCTACGTGCGGTGTGTTACAGGGCAAGAGGGAGCCAACAGAGAGGGGGAGGAGGTAGCTAGGATCACAGCGGTTGCAGCAAGCACCGAAGCGAGCTCGGGGGTGGTCGGAGCTGAGCAGCACGGCGAGGGGGATCTCCGCGGCCGGAGTTGGGGAAGAAGTGGTCGGGGGCGTCTCCAGGGCGGGCGAGCGCTCGGGGCTTGGCCTGTTCGAAGCAGCCGAGGACGGCGGAGACGAGGGACAACACGGCGGAGCTCGGGGACGACGGTGGACACGGCTTCTACGACGGTGCGATCACGGCGGCGTCGGCCATGGCGCGGGGAGAGCGGAGGAGAGGAACTGGGGGGAGGCGGAGGTGTCTGGGGGGTCGAGGGGGACGTGGACGTTCGATCCATGCCTCCAGAACGGCGAGGGGGCGAAGCAGGGCGGCGAGCAGCTGCGTGGCGCGCCGTGCGGTCGCCGTCGAGCACCTGCCTGCCTGCCTGGCCGAGCCAAGCAGCTCGCTGGAGCGGCAGCTGGGCTGGGCCGGCAGGTGGGCCGGGTGGGCGCCAGGTAAGTGTTTTCCTATTTTCTTTTCCTATTTTCTTTTCTGTTTCATTTCTTTTGCAACTTTGTTCATTTAATAAAAATGCCTAAACATTTTTATAAATCATAACACTTGTCATACCTGCTGTATATAATATGAACAGTAGGAAACATTATAGTTTATGATTATTTGAGCATTTAAAATATTTTATAGCATTTAAATGCCCAAATTCAAATACCATATGATTTAATCCATAACCCTAGATTGTCCTAGAAAATTGTGCACCATTTTTGGCAGAGGTTTAAGACCAAGGCAAAAATGATGAACATTTTGAAGGGCATTTTGGGTACATTGGAAAATATTTTAGCAAACCCTAGTTGTTAGGGGAGGGGTGCTGGGGTTTCTGTTAATCCCATTTCAAGTTTCTTTGAAAGTAAACATGATGCACACTCTTGTCAGATCCTAATGCAAGTGCTAGCTAGGGATGTGACAACTCACCCCCACTTAAAAGAATCGCGTCCCGAGATTCGGGTTCCTCCGGAAAGAGGGTGGGGTACTCAAGTCGAAGACGATCCTCCCTTTCCCAAGTAGCTTCACTCTCGGAATGATGTGACCATTGAACCTTGAGAAACTTGATATTGTGGCGTCGAGTGGTGCACTCGGTTTGATCAAGAATACGAACGGGGTATTCTCGATATGTGAGATTGTCTTGGAGATCAAGCGTTTCGTGGTCCACTCCGCGGATAGGATCCGAGAAGCAATGCCTGAGTTGAGAAACGTGGAAAACATCATGAACTCTGGAGAGGTGCGGAGGTAGTTCCAATTGGTAGGCAACTTCTCCTCGTTTGGCAAGAATGCGAAAAGGACCGATATAACGAGGGGCCAATTTGCCTTTGATACCGAAGCGATGGGTTCCCTTAAGAGGAGTAACCCGAAGGTAAGCCTTATCGCCGACTTCAAAAGTCATAGCCATATGATGACTATCATATTGGCTCTTTTGGCGAGACTGGGCTGTTTTCAATCTCTCATGAACGATGCGAACTTGTTCCTCTGCTTCCTGGATCATATCCGGGCCAAAGAATTGTCTTTCCCCGGTCTCTGACCAGTTAAGAGGTGTTCGACACCTTCGTCCATATAGAACTTCGAAGGGAGCTTTACCCAAGCTGGCTTGATAACTATTGTTATAAGCGAATTCGGCAAATGGAAGACACTTTTCCCATTCCATACCGAAAGAAATGACAGAGGCTCGAAGCATGTCTTCTAGAATTTGATTGACTCGTTCCACTTGACCACTTGATTGCGGATGGAAGGCAGTACTGAAAGAGAGATGAGTTCCCATAGCATTCTGGAAACTTTCCCAAAATCGTGAAGTAAAAAGACTTCCACGGTCTGAGTTAATCTCCAAAGGCACACCATGAAGTGATACTATTCGTGAGATATATAACTCTGCTAGCTGGCTAGCGGTAATGCTCTCTCGAACAGGCAAGAAATGATCTACTTTAGAGAGGCGGTCGATAACGACGAAGATAGCATTATTCCCTTTCCTGGACCTGGGAAACCCGGTAATGAAGTCCATACCGACTTTATCCCATTTCCATTCAGGAATAGCTAAAGGTTGAAGGGTGCCAGCAGGCCGTTGATGCTCTGCTTTGACTCGACGACAAACATCGCAGTTAGCAATGAATTGAGCAATTTCTCTCTTCATCCTAGTCCACCAAAATCTTTGACGTAGGTCTTGATACATTTTGGTGCTACCGGGATGAATTGTGAGAGGGGATTCGTGAGCCTCCTTGAGGATCAAACGTCTTAGGTTTCGCACTTTAGGAACCACTAAACGGTTGCTAAAGAATACGACTCCTTGATCATCAATTGAGAAACATCCTGCAACTCCTTTCTTGATGTTCCTCTTAATACGGGAAATTCCGGGATCAACCTTCTGTGCTTTGATGACCTGATCCAAAAGGGTAGGTTTTGCCACCAAGGTGGAAAGGAATCCTCGAGGAACAATGTGAAGGTTAAGCTTACGAAATTCCTCGTGGAGAAGTGGTTGACTTTGTTGTAACATTAAATTGTTACAATATGACTTACGACTTAGTGCATCAGCCATGACATTGGCCTTTCCAGGAGTGTAAGTGATTCCTAAGTCGTAGTCGGTGAGCAACTCAACCCAACGTCTTTGCCTGAGATTTAGATCCGGTTGGGTGAAGAGATACTTCAAACTTTGGTGATCAGTGAAGATTTCACAGCGATTACCAAGAAGGTAATGTCGCCATGTTTTGAGTGCATGGACTACAGCTGCAAGCTCTAGATCATGAGTAGGATAGTTATCCTCATGTGGACGCAACTGTCGGGATGCGTATGCAATCACTTGACGATCTTGCATGAGAATGCAACCTAGTCCTTGTCACGAGGTGTCCCAATAGATTATAAAGTCCTTGGAAAAGTTTGGTGGTACCAGTACAGGTGCAGATGTCAGGCGTGTTTTCAGTTCCTGAAAACTGGACTCGCACTGTGGGGTCCACTCAAACTTTTTATCTTTCTTGAGGAGTTCGGTTAGAGGTTTAGCAACCTTGGAGAAATTCTCGACGAAGCGTCGGCAATAGCTCGCTAAGCCAAGAAAACTCCTAACTTGCTTGACCGATTCAGGGGGAGTCCAATCAAGGACGGCTTGAACTCGCTCGGGATTGACAGCAATTACCTTGCCAGAGATCACATGACCTAGATAGGTTACTTCTAGCAACAAAAATTCACATTTAGAGAATTTGGCATAAAGGCGGTGCTCTCGAAGTTTCGTCAATACCAGCCTTAAATGCTCGGCATGATCTTCCTTGTTCTTGGAGAAAATGAGTATATCATCGAGGTATACCACGGCGAATTTATCCAAATACTCCATGAATATAGAATTCATTAACCGAGAAAAGGTAGCTGGGGCATTGGTTAATCCGAAGGACATGAAGGTGTACTCATATTGGCCATAACGAGTAACGAAAGCCGTTTTAGGAATGTCCCCGTTCTTGATTTTGATTTGATGGTATCCCAACCTCAAATCCATCTTAGAGAAGACTGAGGATCCAGCGAGCTGATCATACAGGTCGTTGATCCTGGGAAGCGGATACTTATTCTTTATGGTGACCAGATTGACAGGTCGGTAATCTACAACCATCCGCTCCGTTCCATCCTTCTTCTTGACGAAGAGGACGGGGCAAGCCCAAGGGGAAGAACTAGGACGGAAGAAACCTTTTTGCAAAGACTCATCGAGTTGTTTCTTTAGCTCAGCTAATTCTAGTGGTGCCATCTTATAAGGTCTCCTAGAGATTGGGACAGTTCCAGGAATAAGATCTATCACGAACTCGACATCTCTGTCAGGTGGAACTCCTGGCAGTTCTTCTGGAAAAACATCCGGAAAGTCACGAACTACCGGGATATCTTCGAGTTCTGGTAGAGGGCTGGCATTAAGAGAGTAGAGCTGACATTCAGCCATTCGAGTCAAGACATTAACTATCTTGCCGGATGGATGTGTAAGTTGAACGGTCCTAGTAAAGCAATCAATTTTGGCGTAATGGGTTGTCATCCAATCCATACCCAAAATGATATTTATGTCCGAGGACTTGAGAGCAATTAAAGATGCAAGGAAAACAAGTCTATCGACAAGGATTTCATTTCCATGGCTTACCCTAGAGGTTTGCCACTTTGAACCAGGAGTTTTAATAACCATGGAAGTAGGCATGTCACAAAAAGTCATGTTGTGCAATCGAGCATAGCTCTCAGATATGAACGAATGGGATGCTCCAGTATCGAAAAGAACAGATGCCGGATGGCAGTTTACGAGAAGCGTACCAAGGACGACGTTAGGATCCTCATAAGCTTCTTTGGCAGAAACATAGTTGACATGACCACGTGCAGTGGGGATTGGCTTGACATAGTTCACCTTGCCGGTTGGCTTGCCACGGCCAACGGGTTTTCCTGGCTGATTCTGGGGACAATCACGCATGTAGTGTCCCGGTTCTCCACACTTGAAACATGTCACAGTGGTGGGGCGTGGAGCAAAGTTGGAGGGTGGACCTCCATAGGTCTTGGCAGGTGCAAACTGTTGAGTTGGATGAGGCGCCTCATAGGATGGCCTCGGTGTATACTTGGGTGGCAGAGCAGTGTTGGGAACCCACACACGGCGCTTGTGAGAGCCAGAGCCGGATGTGGAACCAAGGTCTCGAGTATGCTTGCGGGTAGCCTCAAAGTCGGTCTGGCCTGTCTCAGCACTGATAGCCTTGTTAACCAACTTCTGGAAGGAGGTGCACTCGTGCAGACGTAGATCTCGACGAAGTTCAGGGCTGAGTCCCTTGCGGAACCTCGCCTGTTTCTTGGCATCGGTGGATACTTCTTCAGGTGCATAGCGTGCGAGATTACCAAACTCACGACTGTAGCCATCCACAGTCAAACGGCCCTGGGTGAAATTGCAGAATTCCTCCCGCTTGCGATCCATGAGACCTTCCGGAATATGGTGTTCACGGAATGCCTCACTGAACTCAACCCAGGTAGTGACTTGGCCAGCAGGACGCATAGCTTCAAAGTTTTCCCACCAAAGACTGGCAGGGCCCTCAAGATGGTAGGCGGCGTAGATAACCTTGTCAGCTTCGGCCACACGGGCAGAGTGTAGCTTGTGGGTGATACTACGTAGCCAGTCATCAGCATCCAGAGGTTCAGTGGAGTGATGGAACTTCGGTGGACACATTTTGATAAAATCGTGGATTGACACCACGTCATTCCTCTGACGGAACCCAGTGTTTTGCTCAATGCGTTCCAGCAGACGGTTGGTCTCTCTCTTGTTCCGTTCTGCTTCAAGCATAACTTCCGCCAAAGAGGGTGGCTGGGGCAGATTTCCATCTCTAGCCCCACTAGCCTCACCCTGCTCCTGAGCAGCAGGAGTGTTGCGAGTGTTGACCATCATAGGAAAACAAAACAACGGTTTAGACAAGGATGGCAAAAATTTGACATAGAAGTGCAGAATGTAATGGATGACACAGAATGCAGAGATGTTCATCCGTACGACATGGTAATATAGGAACTGCTATATATACACCAGTGGTCATACACACCATACAAAGTTTAGTACAAGCCAAGGCTAAAGTACAACTGCGGTGAAAGACGATACATCCCATCAGAGGCATTCCAAGCTCCTATACATTATTTAACTACACCTCCGGAATTCAGTACACACTAAGTCATATTCCACAAGACGCGCAGGACTGTGGAAATACAACTACTACAATACTACTGCTACCATGGACTAGCTCAGACATTCGCGTAGTAATCCTCGTAAAGATTACCACCGTATCCTGGAAGTGGTACAGACGGATCTTGGAACTCGCGAGCACTCGAAGGCTGTGGACCATAAGGGCATGGGTGTGGTCTCGGTCCCGATGCTGGTGGTAACCGACGCCCACGTGGAGGTGTAATACCCCCAACGTCACGCCAATCCATGCGATCAGGCAGACGAGTCTGCACAGGATACAAATCCCGCATGTCCAGATATCCGGCGTGCACAGCAGGTGCAAGCCGTGTCAAAGTAGTCCAGTGAGCGGCTCGGGTGTTATACAGCTCCATTCGGAGGGCACGGACCTCACGGTCCCTATCCTCCAACATCTGAACAGTAGTCTGAAGCAGTGGATCTTCATGAGCAGCATCAGTATACAGACCAGTGTAGTAGCCTTCCTCTCCGGGGAGTGAAGCTGGCATGTAACAGAATTCAGTGTTCAGCAACAGGGCATGCCTAGCACGGAGAATGGTCATCATCGAATAAGCGGCATCCTGTACTGCCATCTCGATGGTAATCCCGAGTCCATAAGACCAATGGATGGGATCATTTGCTCCGGGATATGAGGGGTATATCCGGACTGTGCAGAAAAACTGACTTTGATTGAAATCCCGATACTGTTCCTCCACAGTGTATTCAGGATACCAGCGATAACCGGTCTCAGTCATCACACGGACTAGCATGGCCGTGTGACCGGGCACATTAATGCACCGAGTCAAACGAACCACTTGGTGAGGGATGCGGCCAGACATCTGAAACACGAAATAATGCAAAGGCATTAGTGTTTCTGGAAGAAATCGGGCAGCATAACAACTGTAAATGCTCAAACAAAGATTTGAGACATCATACAAATGATAGCATAGCCACTCAACAATTCCATATCAAGGTTCCGGTTCAATAATCATCATACTCAAAAGGATAGAAACTGAACTGAGGCTTGAAACCAACAATCCTAAGAGTCTACGGATTAGTAACACGTGAACCTAGTAAGGATAAGAGGCCTAATCCTAAATCACCGTAGAAAGAATAGACTAACTCAGATCAGAAGGGCATAAGGTAAAGGAGTAAAAAGAGCCTTACGTTCCCTTCCACAATCAATTCCCCTACATATAACTAAGAATTTTTCTAGACTCAACATCGACCAGTTTGGCTTGAGAAACCTACAGGCAGTCCAGCTCTGATGCCAACGCTGTCAGGACCCCGATCCTAAGCCACACAGATCTAGCTGTAACACGTCATATCACTTTGCGGCCTCACGCACGGTAAACCCACGGGTGCCACCTTACCTGGCCCGGGACCGTTTGCGCATTTTGGCACACGTATATGACAGTGTCGCTAGCATCCGTATGACAGAGAACCCGAGCCGACATGGCTAGTTATAAACCAAAAGTGGCACTACATTACAGAGACAGGCATCCATGACCCAGCAACGAACGTGTCGGTCATCAACGTATGAACCCAAGTCGTAGCAAGCTACATGGACTTAAAGGAACAACGCGTGACATTTCCCCTCAGGGACAGACACAGGAACGAAGAAGGACACATGCCGGCCAGCCTACGTGTTCCGAGCAGTAGCAAGCTACCAAGGCTCATTGGAATCACTAGGAGGCATTTCCCTGTAAGATAGGCTACCAAAGGAAAACAACTAGGTGTCGGATCCCACACATACCAAGCATTTCAATCATACACGCAATATGCTCAATATGTGCAAATACAACATTGCATCACAACAGAACTCTATGACTCAAAGTACTTTATTTAAAAGGCTCCAGGAGCCATACATAACATATTCATACAGGTAGGGGTCACATGACCCAACACTCAAGTCATACAGTCATACAAGCACAAGCGGAAGCTACATGTCTGAGTACAGACAACTTAGAAAATAAAACAGGCTTGGTGTAGCCTGACTATCTACAAGGCCCTTCACAAGCTCCAGATCACCGTCTGGGTGACAAGCTACTTGTCGACGTCAACGTCTATGTAGAACCCATCAGCAGGGGCAGGGTTCTCCTCTGCAACAGTTATTAAGCAAACATGAGTACAAAGGTACTCAGCAAGTCTTACCACAGAACCTATCATACATGCAACATTATCAAAGGGGGGTAGTGGAGTTTATAGCAGAATGCCAGCTTTGACCTTGGCTAACCTATACTACAACTCTCAACGGATTGCAAGTTATTGTTACGAACACGAGTCCACTACTCACCATATCAATACACTACCGAGGATCCTCTTCCATCATCCTACGGAAGGGCCATCCACGGCACTCACGCTTATCTTGAGGCTTTTAGTAGTATCCATCAACTTGTCTATGAACTGTAAGAGTAACCAAGTAGATCGTACCGCGAACAACGGCTATTCGAATAGTTTGATAACCCTGCAGGGGTGTACCTCTTCACACATGCTTCCACCACTTATCGCCGTTTACTCGGCGTGTACTCGGCAACCTTCAAGCGGAAGCCCAGCGAGGGTGTCGGCCACGACCTGACTAACTACTCAAGTCTCTCGTCCAGGTTTATCGCCTATTTGGGTTCCATCCGTGTGGAGATCCGGCCGGCGTGTCGCTCACGGCCCCAAACGATGTGTACAGGGTTCCCGAGTCACCAAACGGGCAACCGGTACACCGTGCCACGTACCTGTCGCATCACAACCCACCCCGAGGGTCAGCGTTGTGCACGACCTCCAGTAAGGTATAAACACTAGAAACTAGTTGCAACTCCTGGACAGAGATCAAGGGTAATTAATAAGCCGAGAGGGTCCATTGGTTTCGGGCCCAATGCATGGTAGTAACTGCAACTTGAACGACACATACAGATCTCGGGTCCTATGTACGGTTCCAATGAAACAACCCACCACGTACTCCTACATGGCCTTTCATCGATACCTTTACCAAGCGTATTCCACACTACCTTCCCTTTATCGAAAGATTGTTTCACTCAGATCCATCACCCAGATGAATCAGACCAGACACAACTCTAAGCATAGAAGGCAACATAAACAATAGCATGGTGGATCACACATCACATGGCTCAATCAACTCCTACACATGCTAGTGGGTTTCAACTATTTACTGTGGCAATGACAGGTCATGCAAGGGAATAGGGTTCAACTACCGCAGCAAGTACCAGTTCACGCGCTGTTGCCTTAATGCAGTAAAAGAGAGCAGGAGCGAGAAGATTGGGTTGTATCGGAATGATCAATGATTGCTTGCCTGGCAAGGTAGTTGTCGGGTACTGCTCTTCAACTGGATACGCAGTAGTATCCTCGGGAGCAGGACCTAACACAAGAAATATCGACGATACAATCATTAACAAACAAATGCAACAATATGATGCATGTTTATGACATGGCAAGATGCATGTGTGTTGGCTAATGCAACTAAAACCAGAAGGGTTTGAACCTATTTGAATCAAGGATTCAAATTGAAGTTCAAACTATTATTTAAATAAGTGCATTATCATGTTTTTGATATATACAACAAGTTAACTTGTTCAAACATGCATGAAACCAGTGCCATTAGATAGATTGGATTTTTCTGATCATTTTTCATATATAAATCTTTTCCATCTGAGCTATGGTTGATTTTATATGATTTTTAGAAGTTTTGGGTATTTTCTGGAATTTCCTGAATTATTTTAAATCTAAAAATCCCAGAAAAACCTTTACTACGTCAGCATGACATCATGCTGACGTCAGCCAGTCAACAGGGCCAGTCCAGGTCAAACCTGACCAGTGGGTCCCTCATGTCAGTGTCACAGCTAATTAACTGAGTTAATTAGAGTTTAATTAAAACTAATTACCTGTCAGTGGGGCCAGGGCCCACGTGTCAGTGACTAAACTAATTAACTAATTAAAATTAAATTAACACTTAAACTAAGTTTGACTTGCGGGCAGGGCCCACATGTCATTGACCCAAGGGTCAAACCCGTGGTCAAAACAGGTCGAACTCGCCGGCGTTTAGCCGCCGGCGAGACCAAACGCGGCGGCGTGCTTCGGAAAACGTCTACGGTGCATGGTTCGAGCTGCGGTTGGGTGCGTTGGAGAGCTCTTGCTCTTCCGCATCGGATGGTGGTGGTAGCCGGACCTGGGGAGGCCGGAGACGACGGCAACGAGCTCGACGACGGCGACCGGCGTCGGGCGTGTGTGGAGATGCGGCTGCAGGTGCCTAGGCGATGCGTGCGTAGCACCGTTCGCATCTACGTGATGTGGTGAGTGCGTTGGACGGGTGCCAGTGACCAAATGGTCACCGGAGCATCACCGGCGACAAGCACGGCGGCGGTGCGTGCGGGCGAGCTACGTGCAGTGTGTTACAGGGCAAGAGGGAGCCAACGGAGAGGGGGAGGAGGTAGCTAGGCTCACAGCGGTTGCAGCAAGCACCGAAGCGAGCTCGGGGGTGGTCGGAGCTGAGCAGCACGGCGAGGGGGATCTCCGCGGCCGGAGTTGGGGAAGAAGTGGTCGGGGGCGTCTCCAGGGCGGGCGAGCGCTCGGGGCTCGGCCTGTTCGAAGCAGTCGAGGACGGCGGAGACGAGGGACAACACGGCGGAGCTCGGGGACGACAGAGGACGCGGCTTCTACGACAGTGCGATCACGGCGGCGTCGGCCATGGCGCGGGGAGAGCGGAGGAGAGGAACTGGGGGGAGGCGGAGGTGTCTGGGGGGTCGAGGGGGACATGGACGTTCGATCCATGCCTCCAGAACGGCGAGGGGGCGAAGCAGGGCGGCGGGCAGCTGCGTGGCGCGCCGTGCGGTCGCCGTCGAGCACCTGCCTGCCTGCCTGGCCGAGCCAAGCAGCTCGCTGGAGCGGCAGCTGGGCTGGGCCGGCAGGTGGGCCGGGTGGGCGCCAGGTAAGTGTTTTCCTATTTTCTTTTCCTATTTTCTTTTCTGTTTCATTTCTTTTGCAACTTTGTTCATTTAATAAAAATACCTAAACATTTTTATAAATCATAACACTTGTCATACCTGCTGTATATAATATGAACAGTAGGAAACATTATAGTTTATGATTATTTGAGCATTTAAAATATTTTATAGCATTTAAATGCCCAAATTCAAATACCATATGATTTAATCCATAACCCTAGATTGTCCTAGAAAATTGTGCACCATTTTTGGCAGAGGTTTAAGACCAAGGCAGAAATGATGAACATTTTGAAGGGCATTTTGGGTACATTGGAAAATATTTTAGCAAACCCTAGTTGTTAGGGGAGGGGTGCTGGGGTTTCTGTTAATCCCATTTCAAGTTTCTTTGAAAGTAAACATGATGCACACTCTAGTGAGATCCTAATGCAAGTGCTAGCTAGGGATGTGACATCCATCTGTAGGCCTTCAAAGTGTTCTTCAAGCTTCCTCACTTCATGGACATAAGTTTCCATCAGAGGGCTCTGGTAACTCTTGTTTACTTGTCGGACCACCAACTGTGAGTCTCCCCGCACAATCAACTTCTTGATCCCAAGTTCGGCCGCAATTCTGAGACCGGCAAGCAAACCTTCATACTCGGCAGTATTGTTTGTCGCTTGCTCCTTGGGAAAGTGCATCTGAACAACATACTTGAGGTGCTCTCCGGTGGGCGCTATGAGTAACACGCCAGCGCCGGCGCCTTGCAGCGAGAAGGCACCATCGAAATACATTATCCACTCCTTGCTTGCTTCTTGGACGGGGACGTTTGCCTCTGGAACTTCTTCATCTGGTGTTGGGGTCCATTCCTCTATGAATTCTGCCAAAGCTCTACTCTGTATGGTTGAAATACTCTCGAACTTGAGACCAAAGCTTGACAGCTCCAGTGCCCACTCGACGATCCTGCCCGTTGCTTCTGGATTTTGCAATATCCTCTTCAACGGAAAGCGAGTGACCACTGTTATCTCGTGTGCTTGGAAGTAATGGCGCAGCTTTCTTGAGGCCATGAGGAGGCCGAAAAGTAACTTCTGCACTCCAGAGTATCTTGATCTAGCACCCTGCAACAGGGAACTTACAAAATAAACTGGGCGCTGCACCATCTTCTTTCGCACTTCTTCTTGCTCCTGCGCATACTTGTCCTTGTCGGGGCCTAAGCTTGTCGGGGAAGCCCCCTGCTTGTCGCTGGATGCGCTTGCCGAGGATGTGGGTTCCTCATCTGCCTCCCTCTCCGCTACTAACGCAGCACTAACCACTTGATTGGTTGCCGCTAAGTACAGCAGCAACTTCTCTTGTGGCCTAGGTGCGACAAGTATTGGAGTGGAGGATAGGTATCCTTTCAAGTCTTGCAGTGCGGCCTCCGCTTCCGGAGTCCATTTCATAGGACCTGCCTTTTTCAAGATTTTGAAGAAAGGCAGGGCGCGTTCTGCAGACTTTGAAATGAACCTGCTGAGGGCAGCCACACAACCAGCAAGTCTCCTTACGTCCTTGACGCGCTTCGGGGCTTCGATCTGCTCGATGGCTTTTATCTTGTCGGGATTGGCTTCAATCCCCCTCTGGGACACAAAGAACCCAAGAAGCTTGCCGGAGGGGACTCCGAAAACGCACTTCTCGGGGTTCAACTTGAGTTGTATCTTGCGCAGATTCTCAAAGGTTTCTTCTAAGTCTTGGATCAGGGTATCCTTGCTCTTACTCTTGACCACGATATCATCCATGTAGGCTTCTACATTTCTGTGTATCTGTGGCTCAAAAGCAGTGTGTACCACTCTTGCAAATGTTGAACCCGCATTCTTCAGTCCAAAGGGCATGCGTATGAAACAATATGTGCCACATGGAGTAATGAATGCGGTCTTCTCTTCATCTTCCTCAGCCATGAATATCTGGTGGTATCCAGAGTATGCATCAAGAAATGAAAGCAACTCACATCCAGCCGTGGAATCCACAATTTGGTCGATACGCGGCAAGGGAAAAGGATCCTTGGGACAGGCTTTATTCACGTCAGTGAAGTCTATACAAAGTCTCCATTTCCCATTAGCCTTTCGTACGACAATTGGATTGGCCAACCACGTAGGATGGAGTACACCTCTAACCAGGCCTGCTGCTTCCAACTTCTTTATCTCTTCGGCAATGAACTCTTGGCGCTCCACAGCTTGCTTCCTGACCTTCTGCTTGACGGGCCGCGCGTGAGGACAAATAGCAAGCTTGTGCTCAATTACCTTCCTGGGAACGCCGGGGATGTCAGACGGTTGCCATGCGAACACGTCGACATTCGCCTGCAGGAAGGCAACGAGCGCGCTTTCCTATTTGGGGTCGAGTGTAGCACTGATGGTGAAGGTACCACCAGTGCCGTCCTCCTTGGCGGGCACCTTCTTGGTTGCCGGTGGAGCTGCCATTCCCTTCTTGCACTTGCCGGTGGAGCTCGATGGTGCGTCCTCGACGGCAGCGCAGCACTCCGAAGAGGTGCGTTTGCCGGAGTGGGCCCCAGAACTCTTGCCGGACTTGGTCTTGGTCTTTCCCCCGGGAGCTTCAGCGGCAAGTGTCTTGCTGTCTGCCGCGGCTGCAGCGTCCCGGTAGATCTTGTCGGCACAGATAAGCGCATCTTTCTTGTCGCCCGGGACATAGATGACGCTTATTGTCCCTGGCATCTTGAGCACATTGTATGCGTAGTGGGAAGGTGCCATGAACTTGGCGAGCGCAGGACGGCCAAGTATCCCATTGTATGGCAATGGGATATCGGCAACGTCGAACGTGATCCTCTCCGTCCTGAAGTTGAGCTCTCCACCAAAAGTTACTGGCAGCGTGATCTTCCCCTTCGGGTTGCTCCTTCCCGGGTTGATCCCTTGGAACAACCCGGTTTCCTCGAGCTCGCTGTCGGGAATCTGTAGTTTCTTGATCACAGCGGAGGAGATCAAGTTGAGGCCGGCCCCGCCGTCAACCAACATCTTGGTGACCTTGAGGTTGCGGATAGTTGGTGAAACCAACATCAGCAAGCATCCGACCGCGGTTGTGCGGTCTGGGTGGTCCTAAAGGTCGAAAATGATGGGCGTGCCGGACCATTTCAGCAGCCTGCGCGACTCGACGGGTGGCTCAGCTGCATTCACTTCCCGCACCCATTGCTTGAGTTGGCGGTGGGAAGTGTGCAGAGAGGCACCTCCATCGACGCACAGAACTTCTGTGGCCTTCTGGAACTCCTGCTCGCTGTTGTCTCCTTCATCCATATCCTCGTCATCGTCTTCGTCTTCGTCCTTGTCGCGGCCCCGGGGAGGTCTGTCTCCTTGCCGCTGCTTGGCCTTGCCGCGGCGTCCTCCCCGGCCATTGAACAGCCGCTTCTTGCTGGGCTCTCCTCCGCCTCCTTGGGCCTTCTCCTTGTCGCGACGCTCGTATTCAGCCTGCTGCTGCTCTACGAGGTACTCTACCCTCTTGCATTTTTGGAGATCATGGCCCTTGGTGCGGTGGATCTTGCAGTACTGCTTGTCGGAGCCGTCCTGCTTGTCGGCTGCCGCTACAAGGGCGGCCTCCTTGCCGGAGCCACCAGCCTGTGTCTTCTTGGCGGGAGCCTCCTTGCCGGACTGCTCGACAACCAGTATCTCCTTGTTCTTCTTCTTCTTGTTCCGCCGCCGGTTTTTCCTTGCCGGGGCGGCATCCTCGCTGTCGCTTCCTCCTGGACCGGCATCCTCTCCGGGGAGTCTCCTCCCCTCTTCAGCACGTGCACATTTGTCAGCCAGAGCGTAAAGCTCGCTGACGTCCCGGATCTTGGTCATCGTCATCTCCTCCCTCATCCGGCGGTTACGCACGTTCTGGTGGAACGCGCTGATAACCACGGCAGGGTGGACATCGGGGATATTGTGTTGAACGCGGCTGAACCTTTGGATGTATTTGCGCAGGGATTCTCCCTCCTTCCGGGCAAGGATGTGGAGATCGCTCTCCTGGCCGTGGGGTTTGTGGCCGCCCGTGAAGGCGCCGACAAACTGGTGGCACAAATCCGCCCAAGAGGATATGGAGTTCTCTGGCAAGTGCATGAGCCATGATCTGACATTTGGCTTGAGCACGAGCGGGAAGTAGTTCGCTAAGATCTTCTCGTCGCGTCCCCCGGCAGCCTGCACCGCAATGGTGTAGACGCTGAGGAACTCCGAGGGGTGTGTCTTGCCGTCGTACTTCTCGGGTACGTCGGGCTTGAAGTTCTTCATGCTGGACCACTAGACTTGCCGCAGCTCTCGGGTGAACGCAGGACAACCTGCCGCGTACGGCAAGTCGCCTGGTTCACGGGGCGCGTGCATGTCGACAGCAGTCCCAGCGCGCTGGTCGGACTGTCTTCGGGCTTCTCTTCGACGCTCGATGCGGGTTTGAGCATCCTCTTGTCGCCTGTCGTCGAGGACTTGGCGCTGATCGCGGCGAGCGCGCGGGTCCGACGACGCCGTGGAGTCATCGTCGACGTTGATCCGGCGGGGAGGCGATTTCTGCTTCCGTGGCGGGGAGTGCACGGTAGTTGCACCCCCGGCGGTCTTGTCTCCATCGGCCTTCGCTTGGTCGACTTGCCGCGGCCGTGAAGTTGCCGGCTGCTGCGGCACGCCGTTGTTGGCGAAGGCGATGAGGCTCTGGATCGTCGCCCTCCAGTCTTCTGCCTTGTCTGCCGCTGGAGGGAAGTCGAGGAGCAGCTGTGCCCTGGCCAGGGCTTCTACTGGAGAGGAGGGAAATGGTGGCGAACGGTGCGAGGAACGGGATACGCTCGGACTTCTAACCGCGTTAGAAGGAGCATGTTCCCGTCCCGGCGACCGCGCCTTGCTCGTGCCAGGACGTTGGCCTTGAGTTTCCCGTGACCCGCCGGCCTGGCCACGTCCCAGCAAGCGTATGGTACCTCCGGTATCACGTCGCTGCTGGTCTGGCACCTCCTGAGAGGGATGTGGTGCGTGCACGGACACCGAGGCCTTGGAGTTCGCCCGGTCGTCCGTCTTGTCCTTAGATTTGGTGGCGCCGTGAGTCTCCCCACCGGCGTCCACCCTTCCGGCGGCGTCTCCCCCACCAACCGTCGGCTCCGGTGGTGGTGGGATCGACGCGGACGGGCCTCCGACCTCCGACGCCTTCTTCTTCGGAGGCATGTTGATGCAGTCGATGAGGTTGATGGAGCTGGTGAAGTTGCTGAAGGTTGCGCCCGCGTGAGCGCCGGATCAGGTTCTCACAACCTCGACGCCCCCCTACCTGGCGCGCCAAAGATGTCGGGGAAACTGACCGCCCGCGAACACCTATGGGACCGGAGCCCCTTCTACGTTGTGGTAAGGGAGCGGAGGGAGCACGGAGAGCAGATCGAGGAGCACACGCGGGCAGTTTACCCAGGTTCGGGCCGCGATGTACGCGTAAAACGCTACTCCTGCTTTGGTTGTATTGAGTTCTTGGGCTCGGGAGCTTGAAGATCTACAGTACCAGCTACACCGAGCGTAAGAGTGATCGAGTTTCTGGGATCGAACCCCCTCTACGTTGTGCATGGGCCTCCTTTTATAGATGAAAGGGGTCACCGACAGGTGTCAACATAGAGGAGGGCAAAAGTGTAAAATTTGTGGTGGTTGTAACAGTGCATGAACAGTATATGAATAGTGGTCTTCACCTAACTCTGACGGTGGGGGACAAGGGCATTGAATGCCCGTCGCCGTCGCCCCCAAAAGCGTCCGTCCGTGCTTCTCCGTTAGCCACGGCGATAGCCTCGTCACCGCGGCTCGCCACCGTGTACCCCAGGCTGCACAGCCGTCGGCCACGTGCCCCTGGAAGGGTCCCAGGGTGACGCGTGGCCAGATGAGCTGGAGCGCAGGCACACAGCGTAAGCTTCCCCAGCAAGCACCTTGCCGGGGTCGCAACCTTGCCGGGCCCGGAAGCTTGTCGCTCTCCGGGTCCTGCCGGGGCGCACGATGCGCCACGATATATCTTCTGAAGTGTTATTCTTTGGCCTTCCTGGCAAGCTCCTCTTGCCAGGGTCTTATGCTGGAATGATTACTTTGAGCCTGGTGGGGCCTTCCCGGCAAGCTCCTCTTGCCGGGGTCTTGTCTCTTAACTTGAATACTTTGTTCTTGAATGGCGTCAAAGTGGTCCAGAGTGGGCTTTGGCGGGCGCGTGGTGAGCCAGACCACGGGACGCTGCTACTGCCCGTGCACAAGTCGGGATACTAAGGTACCCCTACTTTAGTACACCGACAGGGTCCTTATGAAGGGTAAATAGAAATTGACAAATCACCGTTGTGGCTTTTGCGTAGGTAAGAAACGTTCTTGCTAGAAACCCATAGCAGCCACATAAAACATGCAACAACAATTAGAGCACGTCTAAGTTGTTTTTACAGGGTATGCTATGTGATGTGATATGGCCAAAAGGATGTGATGAATTATATATGTGATGTATGAGATTTATCATGTTCTTGTAATAGGAATCACAACTTGCATGTCGATGAGTATGACAACCGGTAGGAGCCATAGGAGTTGTCTTAATTTTATTGTATTACTACGTGTCAATGAAAACGCCATGTAATTACTTTTACTTTATTGCTAATCGTTAGCCATAGTAGTAGAAGTAATAGTTGGTGAGACAACTTCATGAAGACACAATGATGGAAATCATTATGATGGAGATCATGCTGTCATGCCGGTGACGATGGTGATCATGCCGCACGTCAAAGATGGAGATCAAAAGCGTAAGATGATATTGGCCATATCATGTCACTTTATGATTTGCATGTGATGTTTATCATGTTTACATCTTATTTGCTTAGAATGACGGTAGCATAAATAAGATGACCGCTCACTAACATTTCAAGAAATGTGTTCCCCTAAGTGAGCACCATTGCGAAGGATTGTTGTTTCGAAGCACCACGTGATGATTGCATGTGATAGATTCTAACATTTGCATACAAGGGGTGTAAGCCAGATTTACACATGCGAAACACTTAGGTTGACTTGATGTCAAGCCCAAGATGCGATTCTATCCTAATCACGTGACACATCCATGATTGGGGCACAACCGCATTTCGGCGCTTAGCAAGATGGATATCATTACATCGTACCATTACATACATACTTGGGGGATACAACAATACATACAAGTCACATGAATACAATAACCTCAATACAAGGCATCCGACTACGGATGCAAACATGAAAAGCACAATGACATCCATCTGCTATCCCAGGCTACCGACCCGGAACCTAACCCAAGACTGACGAAGAAGAAGAAGAAAGAACTCCAACACAAAGGGCATCGCTCTCGCGTCAAGTCATCGGAAACCTGCACCTGCAACTATTGTTGTAGTATCTGTGAGCCACGAGGACTCAGCAATCCCATAACCATGGGTAACAAGACTAGCAAATCTTAAAGGGAAAGGAAGGGATAAGTGGTGAGGTTGCAGCAGTGGCTAAGCAATATATGGTGGCTATCTTACGAGTACAAGAATAAGATGAGCATCTACGCAAACGGTCGCAAACTAGTAATGATTGCTAAAGATCCTGAACTACCTACGAGTCAAACATAACCCCACCGTGTTCTCTTCTCAAAGTGAAAAGAGACAGTCACAATTACTCACACGGTTCGTGTGTTTTATTTCGGATCCTCTGTCAAGTTTTCTTCAACCGGACATTAACAAATTCCAACCTGCCACATAACCACGGGCACGGCTTTCGAAAGATCATAACCCTGCAGCGGTGTCCCAACTTAGCCCATCACAAGCTCTCACGATCAGCAGAAGTAATAATAATATTACCCCTTATCTTAGGGTAAATCCGATCAGGCTCGGAATCCCGGTGTACAAGACATTTCGACAATGGTAAAACAAGTCCAGCAAGACCTCCCGGCGTGCCGACACCCTAATAGTAGTCGCGCGTATCTCGTCTCAGGCCATGTCCGGATGGGAAAAGCTACGGTAGAACCAGCCCTCGAGTTTCCCCGAGGTGGCCCCGCAGGCTGCCCGTTTGGGACCAACACCATCAGCACTGGCCCCCTGCTATGTAGAAGAATCATCGAGGACGTGATCCCCTATGCAATTTAATTAATTAATTAATTTGTTATTATGAGGCAAATTAAAACCAATGTTGGGCCTTGCTGGAGGAGTTTTATTCAAAGATGAACTGTCAAGGGTCCCCATATACCCAACCGTGTACGGAACGCAAAATCAAGGAACATACCGCCGGTTTATGTGGGGACCCCGACTCATAAGTCGTGATCACCGAATGCACGTGTACAGTGATCCCAGAGATCAATGCTCACTGAACACACAGAAGCTGAATAACAAGAGTCTTACATCCATACATACCGTATTACACAAATAGGACCATTATGGTCAAGTCTTGAGTATAGCGTTGCAGCGGAAATCTTCAATAACAACATGGACCCATGCCATCTGCCTTAACCCTACAGGCATTCTGACTGGGAAGCGTCCTAGCTCGCATGCTCATCACCAAGAAATCTCCATCATAACCTGTTCTCTCCTGCCTGGCCAATAAAATAACCAGTGGCAAGCCAATGAGTACATTGAATGTACTTGCAAGCAACCCAAGTGTGATGACAGAATAATTATGCAAGGCTCTACTGCTAGATTGGCAGTTTTGCGGAAAGCTAGTTTTTCATATGCAAGTATGATCAACATATGACATGGACATGCATGTGTCTGCAACAAGTATCAGGAGGTCGCAGACATCAATATCGAGAAAGAGTTGTAATCAACTCATGCTCAAGCTCATTGTGACTTTCTCACAATCACATCAACAATATCTCTGAATCGTGTTGTTTCCCTGAAACTTATGGACATAGTCTAAGTAGCACCACCCAACTTTCCTTGACCGCGGACACGGCTATTCGAATAGTTTAACACTCTGCAGAGATTGTACACTTTACCCACAAGATCCGGGGAACTTCCGTGACATCCATGACCCGCGGTGCCTCAAGTACCCGGGGTAAGCACCCGATCACTATCTTTCCCTAGACGACACTAACACAGAGTCCACTCGATTGGTAGTAACCCCCGTGCCCACATTTCACATCTTAATAATTGTGGAGACTCGCTCCCATATTCATCACATACCACTGACACGGGGTACCAACGGTGTGTTCGGTGCCCTGTGAAAACAGTCATGGCCGACTATCCAAGCACGACCCCGTCCCGAGAGTGACCTCATGTCACCCCCGTCACTAGTAATGCGGGCACCATGCTAGTATCGACCTAGGTAATCAATAAAGCCCTTTCCCATATAAGGGTAGAGTGGTTGCGCATGTTTGGTTGGGACGGTAGTCACACATAATTCTAATCCATCTCTGTAAACAACACTTTCAATAAGCCTCGGCACACTACTTCTTCACCAAGTAGTGCCCTAGTTCTCATCATCTCCCAGGGGCATTAGTGGCACCCACTGGGTCATTTGCAAGTATGTTTGACCATACTTGTTTCACTCAATGCATAATCCTGACCCATTTTGCGTAGCCAACTACTATAGCATATATCTATCTACTCCCACCCACATAACCCTCATAGGAAGGTAGGGTCATGTTTGATGCAAGTTTCAATAGTAAGCAACAAGGGCAACAACCAAAGTGGTCTCCACCTCAACATGATTCCGATGCATTGATAGTAAGGTGCTATGAGACATGCATAAAAAGGTTTCTCGAACATGGTCAAAGGGCTGCTTGCCTTATTCTTCCGAGTCTTCAAACCTTCTGGTCCATCTCCGAGTATTCCGTTTATTTCGTCAACTAACGATGGAAACAATCATAATAAGCAACACAATCAAAGCAAAAATAAAAGTGCTCTAAAAATAGGAGTTGGACTTTTCTAGGATACCTCTGGTCATATGAAAAAAAACCAAGGTGGTTTCATAGGCATTGGATCAATGAATAGCTTGGATCATTTCAATGTGATGGAGCCAAGGGGTTTTATGGATTTGAAAGAAGTGTACAGAAATATATTCTTGAATGATGAGCAAAGGCACCCATCAACAAGTCATGATTTTAGAAGCATCTAGGAGTTGGTTTCACTGGATTTGGAATTCAAATGAATTTCCTAGGATTTTGAAAAGCTGATAAATATGAAGAAATGGCTCAATATTTGGTGGGGTACAGAAAGTATTAATAAAAATGTCCCAAAACTAAGTTTGGATATGACAAGCATCTAGGAATTTGAACCACTGCATTTGGATCAAAATTGAGTTCTCTGTGATTTTCTAAAGTTCATCACAAAAAATGGAATATGGGCATTTGATAATTATTTGTGAAGGAAAAGTCTCTGGAATAATGTGCATGTTGCACCATGTGGTAGAGCATGATTTTAGAGACTACCAGAAATTTGAATCTCCAAATTTGGAGTTCAAATGAATTATTTATGGGTTTTTGAATTATACAGAAAAAGAAAAGGGAAAGGGAAAAGGGCTTATACCCTTATGCTGCACACAGGGCGAAGAATAGCTGCATAGCAACTGGGCCAGCCCAACTGTTCGGCCACGTGCACAGGAGCCTGGCCACGTCGAAGGCGCCCGCGGGAATTACGCCTTTGCGGCGGCTAGGCGGTTTCGGCCGAAGCCGCTTCCACTTAAACGACGGGGCCCAGCCTCCAGGTCGCTGACGCGCGGGGCCCAACGCTCAGGTTCATCTCCTTCCGCACGACGCGGCGGGGAGGAATAGAGGCGATGCTCGACGGCGGCTTGCCGGCGCTGCAGGGCATCTCCGGCGACGCTCGGGCTATGAATGGATTCATCGAAGAACGCCGCTTCCACTCATGTATGCCACGGCTGCGAGGGATGATCGAATCGACGGCAGCTTGGACGCCGGCGGACGGTGGCGTCGGCAAGAGTTGGGCATGGTGCTATGGTGCGCCATCTGACGAGAGGAAGATCGTGGTTGGTCCGCCTAGCTCAGGGGAGTCCGCTGGTGGGGGTAGGAGAGGGAGGAAAGCTCGGGCTGGCTCGAATTCGAGCGGAGGCCGACGGCGGAACTCCGGCCAGAAAGGTGGCTGCGAGGCACGGGGAGAGCGATGAGTTGGCCTGGGAGGCGTATGAGAGAAGGGAAGGGCCAAAGGAGGTGCAAGGGGGTTCGGGGGTGCCCTATATGTAGGTGGGCGCCGGTCCACCGAGGCGCCGTGCACCGGCGAGCCTGTTGCCATCGCCACGGGTCGAGTGAGCTCGTCGCAGCGTGCCTGGAGTGCTTGTGGGATTGGTCCAGGCCTAAAGAAAGAGAGAGGGGGATCGGGGAGGTGCCAGAGCGTTGCGCGTGCGAGCTTGCTCACTGGAGCGCTCGGGCGGCCATGGCGCGTGTGCGAGCAGAGGTGAGAGAGGAGGAGAGAGCAGGGGGCCGACCGCCCAGTGTGTTGCAGATGCCGAGGCAGCCTCGGGGGACACGAGGGGGAGGCCCAAGGCTGTCGGGATCAGCCGACTGGAGGCGGCTGCAGTGCGGGAGCGCACTGTAGCGCGCTCCAGAGCGCCTGAATGGCTGGCACAGTCGTGTCCTCGCCGCTCTGGTCATGTCCATCGTGCCCAAGGTTGTCTAGAAGGTCGAGGGAGAAGTAAACAAATGTGATGTGGCCTTGGATGCTCTGGGAGGCCACTGGAATGAGGAGGGAGGTTAAGAAGAAGGTGAAAGCTGCTGTCTAGAAAAGTGAATTTGGGGTTTTACCCCCTCCAATGATTGAGCTGAGGCCATAGAGAAGTTACTGGGGGTAGAAGATGATCAAGAGAAGCTGTGGTAAGAATTTGAGGTAAAGGGAAATAGCAAAAGGGGTCCAAACAATGGTTTTGGTAAATTGGCAGAAGGTGTTTGATCATGTTTTGGGCAAGCAAAATAGCTCCACTTGACATGAGACTTAACAGGATGGAATGTCACACACAATTAGGACCCTCCACCAAATTTGAGCTCATTTGGGAAAAGTTGCCAATGTAACTTTGGTGAACCCTAGAAATCAACAGAAATGGTTTCACCTTGTTTGAGTCAAGCTAATCATCTCCCCTTGATGCACCACTTGGTGTAGCATCATCATTTGGGGTTATGATCATGCCCACAAAGTTTGAAGCCCCAGGTAAAAAGTTGGTAATGTAAAGTTGTTCAAATTTGAATTTGAACAGAATTGGTTTTGGGGTACTTAGACCAAGTTATGCTTCTCCAAAACTTGTGCCATTTGGCATAGATGCCTTATTAGGCCATTCTAGCATGTGCACCAAGTTTGAGAGCATTTGGACAAGTTTGGCAATGTAAAGTTGCTCAAACTTCAAATATGGACAGAATGGTTTTGAGGGGATTATATGATGTTCCCTTGATCTTCAAGGCATGAGGCTTTGCAAGATCATCAAATATGTCATATTTGACATGACAAAATTTCCCTGGAATTTTTGGAGAATATTTCCTTTGTAAATATTTCAAAAGCTTGAAATATCCAGAAAGGGTTTTGGAAGGATTTGTCCAATATTTTGAACATGACCATGTGTTGAAACTCTTATATATGGACAATATATGTCCTATCAGTCTCCCTGAATTTTGGCAAATATTTTTGAAATAATTAAATAATTTTTCCCTATTAAAGACCATTTCTGGCCTTAAGAAAAAGCTTTTAAATAAAATATAAAAATAACTTTTAAAATTATAATTTTGTGGTTTCTGGGAGTCCTATACCTAATAGGATTCAAATAAACTTTTTGAAAGATTTTTCACACCCTAAATAAGGTACTTGCAGTGCAAACCTCAATTCAGGGGTTTTTGGAAAACTAATTTTAGAAAATACTATTTGGCCAAAATATTTTTATAAGAAACTTCTATACTGGTCTATACACATGGCATGATCATTGGGAAAAGGTTTTGGATCTAGGAGATGAAGTATAAGAGTTGGAGGATTTATTTGATTTTTAGAGCACTAGCAAACAGCAGACAAAAGTCAAATCTAGCAAAGTCAAAAACACTCAAAAGTTTTTTGTAAATCCACATTTTTAACATGATAATTAGCTGAAGCAAAGTGGCATGAAAATCAGGGTGTGACAGACCTACCCCGCTTACAAGAATCTCGTCCCCGAGATTCGCAGACTAGGCGTGGAAAGAAAGGCGGAGTCTTGGATACGGGGTAGTCTTCACTTCTTCTTGTTGGTTCTGCTTCCGAGTGGTGCTCCTTGGAACCCTGAAGTGCTTGATGGTATGGCTTCGCGTCCGTCGTTCTGCTTCGTCCAGAATGCGGATGGGCTTCTCGCGGTAGGTCAAATCAGGCTGCAGATCAGTGGCTTGGTGATCAACATCCTTGTAGAGATTAGGCTTGTCTGGAACTTGGAGACATTTCCGGAGTTGTGACACATGGAATACATTGTGCACACCGGATAGCTCGGGTGGTAGTTCCAACTGGTAAGCCACTTCCCCTCGTCGTGCAGTGATCTCAAAGGGTCCAATGAACCTTGGTGCGAGCTTCCCCTTGACGTGGAAACGCTTGGTTCCCTTCAGAGGAGTTACCCGCAGGTACACATAGTACCCGACATAGAAACTCATGTCCCGACGGTGGGTGTCAGCATAGCTCTTTTGCCTTGACTTGGCTGCCTTCAAATGCTCTCTGACTAGTTGGACTTGCTCTACTGCTGTGCGGAGAATATCTGGTCCAAAGACTAGCCCTTCTCCAGTCTCTGACCAGTTGAGGGGTGTGCGACAACTGCGTCCGTACATCACCTCAAATGGTGCCATCTGAAGGCTCGACTGGTAACTGTCGTTATAGGAGAACTCGGCAAAAAGGGAGACAATTCTCCCACTTGGCTCCATATGCCAAGACACAGGCTCGGAGCATGTCTTCGAGAATCTGATTGACTCGTTCTGTCTGACCTCCGGTCTGTGGGTGGAAAGCCGTGCTGAAAGACAACTTGGTTCCCAAGGCTTCTTGGAACTTCTTCTAGAACCTAGAGGTGAACTGGGTTCCTCGATATGACACAATCTCCTTGGGAACGCCGTGAAGACTTACGATTCGGTCGATGTAGAGAGCTGCCAGCCGGTTGCCATCATAACTGGTCTTGACAGGAATGAAATGGGCCACCTTGGTCAAATGATCGACTATGACCCAGATAGAGTCATGTCCTCTATCCGACCTTGGTAATCCAGTGACGAAGTCCATTCCGACTTTATCCCACTTCCACTCAGGAACCTTGAGTGGTTGAAGCAATCCAGCGGGTCGCTGATATTCAGCCTTGACCCTTTGGCACACATCACACTTTGCAACATAGGTTGCAATCTCTCTTTTCATCCCGTGCCATCAGAATCGTGCCTTCAAGTCTTGATACATCTTGGTGTGAGCGTTCCTTCGACACGGAAATGCTCGGTACCTTTGAGAGGAGTGGTTTGCAGATACGCCCGGTCTTCGACGCGGAAGTTTACTTCTTGATGACGATGGTCGGTGTAGATCTTCCTTCTTGACAGGGCGGTCTTCAATGTCTTCTATCCAGCTGTCCGACTCTTCTATGTCTTCGGGCAGACAAGTAGGCCATCAAATAATGATGTTACCCAACTTGTCCAATTCTCCATGAGGTCTATGGGGGTACGCAAGGTAGGCTGGGCATTGGTGGTGGTCTCCGTTGAGTATTTGCAAGGTCTTCCTGACTTAGAGCCAAGGCCCGTGGTCGGAATCTGACCGGGTTGTGGCTTGGTGGGGCTTAAGGGTTTCAAGGATTCTAGTGAGTGAGTGAACATATATCATCTTATCCTTAAGCACGGTTTCTGAGATGCCATTAGCTCTATCTAGTACTCCGAACAAAAAAAACATCTTCTAGCAGAGACCAACTTCAATCACCACTCATGCCATACATATCCTCATGATTCTCAAGAGACGGTCTAACAAAATCGTCCTTGCCTACGATCCCCAAATCCATATGTATGTCTACCCCTAAAATCCATGGGTAGGTCACACATGCTGCTGAGCTTAAATTAAACTCCACAATCCAAGCACTCAACCTATTCTTGCAAGGCTCACGATATTGCATCACCATTCTAAGGAAACACGTCATATGCCACTCCAAGATTTTGTTTCCTTCCTATAGATCAACTCCAATAGCCCGGTAATTTCCATCAATCACCACATAATCCAACAATTCTACAAATCCGGTGTCTACGGTGTTCCACAAGATCTCAAGTCCCTATGATACCCAAATACCCGGAAGGACTGTGCATTACGATAGTATGTCCACCAAATTCTCATTATCCGGGTCAAGTAAACTCCAAGATCACGATTATATTGATCCCTAAATCAACTCCGACAAATAATCCAATCTCCTAGGTTATAGTCCACCGAGAAGCATGATATCATAATCAGGATCATAGGCCTAAATCCAATTTTACTCCGAACCATGCAGACATATCTAGCATTTATACCAACCGGAATCACCTACATAAATCCAAAACTGATGCCCAACGAGAATTCATTCATGCTTCCCCAAAGTCATGATCCCACCAATATAAAAACCTCACAATCCACCAAGGTCTCAGATAATTCCTCGAAGTCACTGATATAAAGCCACCAAGTCATCTGTCCAATATCCTCGAACTGGTCTATCTATGGCATCGTCAGTTCTCGTGCTATATTGGTATGAAAATGTGCTCGTTCACTGTGTCCACTAGTTCCATTACGAACCCAGTGTTGTGCAAGGTTATAAAGTCTTAGCTGGTTCTCTCGCTTTACGTACCATGGGTTAGGCACATGGTTAAGGATTCGTGCTGGAGTGTCTCGTGAAGTCTCAAAGGGTCTAGGAATGGGGTTACTGGTCTGGAGGGTTAAACATAACTCTACGGGGTTACACTTGGTCACGGAGGTTGTAGCAGAAGTCTTCAGTGCCAGTTGGCTGCCGAGGTAGAATCCTTGGTGCATCTTGTCTTGCAGGTCTTCTGTTGGGGAGAGAGAGAATAGAGGGAAGAAGCAGCGTAGAGGAGGGAAATGCCTAAATGGGGTTCTATAGTGCAGGTGCAACAAACAGGTTCAAAAAGGCCGAAACAAAGAAACAAGGCAAGGAAGGTGATATAGCCATGCAGTTGTTGGCTGGGCAAAAATGCGACTTATATCAAAACACAAACAAATGTAAGCAAACAACACACAATCATGGTTCTATTCGAACCATCATATGGACTCGACTGCGCATAGGGGGTACACGACTCATCCTACCCTAGGGGTTCTCAGACTCAGTGTGTGACTTGTGCCTCGTGCAGTCTTCTGAGTTTTCCTCAGGTGTTGCTATGTCCCTTGTAGTTGCTTGAGGAACGATCCAGGTTGAGCCTGAAGAACCTTCGACAACTTCTCGCCTGATGAGGTGAGGTAGTGAAGGTGCCTCCTTGTAGCTGGTGTTGACTTGGCTTCTCTTGTCTCTTTAATCATGACGATCCCTTGTACCTTCTGGGGCGTCGAGGGTACCAGGTAGGCAATCCATATGCAATGACAATAACAAGGCATAATAGAGGTCCAACATGTCGGTTTCGTTGATGAAAACATCGACACCAAGAGCGGGGGACGAAGAGAACCGTTTTCCTGCTCACTATAGTGAGGCGGACCATATGGCAATGTTCTCATCCACCGGTGGTTGTCGATACAACAACGGTAGTGACAAGATTACTCTATTAGCGATGCATATCATGATTTTGCATAACCTATACCCTGGTCATCATAGGCCAATGTTGCATCTTCTTGGGGCACTGTCAAAGGTGTCACCATCTTCTGGGTCTTCATGTCCTCATCCATCGAGGATGTAGTTTCTGTTGGTACCATCTTGTCGTGGTGTCGTCAATCTTGTGTGCTGAAGTGGTGGGTGAGTGTTTGGCAAGGTGCACCCACAAGGATTACAGAAAATCGAGTGGTCACGGCATAGGGGTTCTAACGACCAAAGTTTTGAAGGGGAAGAGGTTAAGTATGGCCTAGTTTTTCGAAAAAACAGAGAAGGGAAGAGAAGTATAGATAGTTTTGAAAACTAGCAATAGTTTTGAAAATAGTTTTACCCTAACTAACGACCATGCTAACTAAGGCTTCCTACAGTCAGGATGGCTCTGATACCAGCTCTGTGGGGACCCCGACTCATAAGTCGTGATCACCGAATGCACGTGTACAGTGATCCTAGAGATCAACGCTCACTGAACACAAAGAAGCTGAATAACAAGAGTCTTACATCCATACATACCGTATTACACAAATAGGACCATTATGGTCAAGTCTTGAGTATAGCGTTGCAGCGGAAATCTTCAATAACAACATGGACCCATGGCATCTGCCTTAACCCTACAGGCATTCTGACTGGGAAGCGTCCTAGCTCGCATGCTCGTCACAAAGAAATATCCATCATAACATGTTCTCTCCTGCCTGGCCAATAAAATAACCAGTGGCAAGCCAATGAGTACATTGAATGTACTCGCAAGCAACCCAAGTGTGATGACAGAATAATTATGCAAGGCTCTACTGCTAGATTGGCAGTTTTGCGGAAAGCTAGTTTTTCATATGCAAGTATGATCAACATATAACATGGACATGCATGTGTCTGCAACAAGTATCAGGAGGTCGCAGACATCAATATCGAGAAAGAGTTGTAATCAACTCATGCTCAAGCTCATTGTGACTTTCTCACAATCACATCAACAATATCTCTGAATCGTGTTGTTTCCCAGAAACTTATGGACATAGTCTAAGTAGCACCACCCAACTGTCATTGACCGCGGACATGGCTATTCGAATAGTTTTACACTCTGCAGAGGTTGCATACTTTACCCACAAGATCCGGGGAACTTCCGTGACATCCACGACCCGCGGTGCCTCAAGTACCCGGGGTAAGCACCCGATCACTATCTTTCCCTAGACGACACTAACATAGAGTCCACTCGATTGGTAGTAACCCCCGTTCCCACATTTCACATCTTAATAATTGTGGAGACTCGCTCCCATATTCATCACATACCACTAACACGGGGTACCAACGGTGTGTTCGGTGCCCTGTGAAAACAGTCATGGCTGCCTATCCAAGCACGACCCCGTCCCGAGAGTGACCTCATGTCACCCCCGTCACTAGTAATGCGGGCACCATGCTAGTATCGACCTAGGTAATCAATAATGCCCTTTCCCATATAAGGGTAGAGTGGTTGCGCATGTTTGGTTGGGACGGTAGTCACACATAAATCTAATCCATCTCTGTAAACAACACTTTCAACAAGCCTCGGCACACTACTTCTTCACCAAGTAGTGCCCTAGTTCTCATCATCTCCCAGGGGCATTAGTGGCACCCACTGGGTCATTTGCAAGTATGTCTGACCATACTTGTTTCACTCAATGCATAATCCTGACCCATTTTGCGTAGCCAACTACTATAGCATATATCTATCTACTCCCACCCACATAACCCTCATAGGAAGGTAGGGTCATGTTTGATGCAAGTTTCAATAGTAAGCAACAAGGCCAGCAACCAAAGTGGTCTCCACCTCAACATGATTCCGATGCATTGATAGTAAGGTGCTATGAGACATGCATAAAAAGGTTTCTCGAACATGGTCAAAGGGCTGCTTGCCTTATTCTTCCGAGTCTTCAAACCTTCTGGTCCATCTCCGAGTATTCCGTTTATTTCGTCAACTAACGATGGAAACAATCATAATAAGCAACACAATCAAAGCAAAAATAAAAGTGCTCTAAAAATAGGAGTTGGACTTTTCTAGGATACCTCTGGTCATATGAAAAATAACCAAGGTGGTTTCATAGGCATTGGATCAATGAATAGCTTGGATCATTTCAATGTGATGGAGCCAAGGGGTTTTATGGATTTGAAAGAAGTGTATAGAAATATATTCTTGAATGATGAGCAAAGGCACCCATCAACAAGTCATGATTTTAGAAGCATCTAGGAGTTGGTTTCACTGGATTTGGAATTCAAATGAATTTCCTAGGATTTTGCAAAGCTGATAAATATGAAGAAATGGCTCAATATTTGGTGGGGTACAGAAAGTATTAATAAAAATGTCCCAAAACTAAGTTTGGATATGACAAGCATCTAGGAATTTGAACCACTGCATTTGGATCAAAATTGAATTCTCTGTGATTTTCTAAAGTTCATCACAGAAAATGGAATATGGGCATTTGATAATTATTTGTGAAGGAAAAGTCTCTGGAATAATGTGCATGTTGCACCATGTGGTAGAGCATGATTTTAGAGACTACCAGAAATTTGAATCTCCAAATTTGGAGTTCAAATGAATTATTTATGGGTTTTTGAATTATACCGAAAAAGAAAAGGGAAAGAGAAAAGGGCTTATACCCTTATGCTGCGCGCATGGCGAAGAATAGCTGCATAGCAACTGGGCCGGCCCAACTGTTCGGCTGCGTGCACAGGAGCCTGGCCACGTCGAAGGCGCCCGAGGAGATTATGCCTTTGCAGCGGCTAGGCGGTTTCGGCCGAAGCCGCTTCCACTTAAACGACGGGGCCCAGCCTCCGGGTCGCTGACGCGCGGGGCCCAGCGCTCAGGTTCATCCCCTTACCCCCGCGCGACGCGGCGGGGAGGAACAGAGGCGATGCTCGACGGCGGCTTGCCGGCGCTGCAGGGCATCTCTGGCGACGCTCGGGCTATGAATGGACTCAGCGAAGAACGCCGCTTCCAATCATGTATGCCACGGCTGCGAGGGATGATCAAATCGACGGCAGCTTGGACGCCGGCGGACGGTGGCGTCGGCAAGAGTTGGGCATGGTGCTATGGTGCGCCATCTGACGAGAGGAAGATCGTGGGATGTCCGCCTAGCTCAGGGGAGTCCGTTGGTGGGGGTAGGAGAGTGAGGAAAGCTCGGGCTGGCTCGAATTCGAGCGGAGGCCGGCGGCGGAACTCCGGCCAGAAAGGTGGCTGCGAGGCACGGGGAGAGCGATGAGTTGGCCTGGGAGGCATATGAGAGAAGGGAAGGGCCAAAGGAGGTGCAAGGGGGTTCGGGTGTGCCCTATATGTAGGTGGGCGCCGGTCCACCGAGGCGCCGTGCGCCGGCGAGCCTGTTGCCATCGCCACGGGTCGAGTGAGCTCGCCGCAGCGTGCCTGGGGTGCTTGTGGGATTGGTCCAGGCCTAAAGAAAGAGAGAGGGGGAGCGGGGAGGTGCCAGAGCGTCGCGCGTGCGAGCTTGCTCACTGGAGCGCTCGGGCAGCCATGGCGCGCGTGCGAGGAGAGGTGAGAGAGGAGGAGAGAGGAGGGGGCCGACCGCCCTGCATGTTGCGGACGCCGAGGCAGCCTCGGGGGACACGAGGGGGAGGCCCAAGGCTGTCGGGAGCAGCCGATTGGAGGCGGCTACAGTGCGGGAGCGAACTATAGCGCGCTCCAGAGCGCCTGAATGGCTGGCACAGTCGTTTCCTCGCCGCTCTGGTCATGTCCATCGTGCCCAAGGTTGTCTAGAAGGTCGAGGGAGAAGTAAACAAATGCGCTGTGGCCTTGGATGCTCTGGGAGGCCACTGGAATGAGGAGGGAGGTGAAGAAGAAGGTGAAAGCTGCTGTCCAGAAAAGTGAATTTGGGGTTTTACCCCCTCCAATGATTGAGCTGAGGCCATAGATAAGTTACTGGGGGTAGAAGATGATCAGGAGAAGCTGTGGTAAGAATTTGAGGTAAAGGGAAATAGTAAAAGGGGTCCAAACAATGGTTTTGGTAAATTGGCAGAAGGTGTTTGATCATGTTTTGGGCAAGCAAAATAGCTCCACTTGACATGAGACTTAACAGGATGGAATGTCACACACAATTAGGACCCTCCACCAAATTTGAGCTCATTTGGGAAAAGTTGCCAATGTAACTTTGGTGAACCCTAGAAATCAACAGAAATGGTTTCACCTTGTTTGAGTCAAGCTAATCATCTCCCCTTGATGCACCACTTGGTGTAGCATCATCATTTGGGGTTATGATCACGCCCACAAAGTTTGAAGCCCCAGGTAAAAAGTTGGTAATGTAAAGTTGTTCAAATTTGAATTTGAATAGAATTGGTTTTGGGGTACTTAGACCAAGTTATGCTTCTCCAAAACGTGTGCCATTTGGCATAGATGCCTTATTAGGCCATTCTAGCATGTGCACCAAGTTTGAGAGCATTTGGACAAGTTTGGCAATGTAAAGTTGCTCAAACTTCAAATATGGACAGAATGGTTTTGAGGGGATTATATGATGTTCCCTTGATATTCAAGGCATGAGGCTTTGCAAGATCATCAAATATGTCATATTAGACATGATAGAATTTCCCTGGAATTTTTGGAGAATATTTCCTTTGTAAATATTTCAAAAGCTTGAAATATCCAGAAAGTGTTTTGGAAGGATTTGTCCAATATTTTGAACATGACCATGTGTTGAAACTCTTATATATGGACAATATATGTCCTATGAGTCTCCCTGAATTTTGGCAAATATTTTTGAAATAATTAAATAATTTTTCCCTATTAAAGACCATTTCTGGCCTTAAGAAAAAGCTTTTAAATAAAATATAAAGATAACTTTTAAAATTATAATTTTGTGGTTTCTGGGAGTCCTATACCTAATAGGATTCAAATATACTTTTTGAAATATTTTTCACACCCTAAATAAGGTACTTGCAGTGCAAACCTCAATTCAGGGGTTTTTGGAAAACTAATTTTAGAAAATACTATTTGGCCAAAATATTTTTATAAGAAAATTCTATACTGGTCTATACACATGGCATGATCATTGGGAAAAGGTTTTGGATCTAGGAGATGAAGTATAAGAGTAGGAGGATTTATTTGATTTTTAGAGCACTAGCAAACAGCAGACAAAAGTCAAATCAAGCAAAGTCAAAAACACTCAAAAGTTATTTGTAAATCCACATTTTTAACATGATAATTAGCTTAAGCAAAGTGGCATGAAAATCAAGGTGTGACAGTTTATCGGCTCCTAAGGTGGCATGAGTGGAACAAAACACCGAGCAAAATGCCAAGCCTTCCACCCATTGCCAAGTATATAGGTGTGTTAATAATAATAGTAGATATTGTGATATTCCAACAACAAGATCCGACATGGATCAAGCTTCATCTTCACCTTCAACTAGCAACGCTATAAGAGGGGCTGAGCAAGCGGGTAACATAGCCAAACAACGGTTTGCTAGGAAGGTATCGAAGGTTAGAAGTTTCATGGCAACAAGGAGAGGGGCTGACAAAAGATAATTAGCACGACATATAACGATAGCATCGAGACAACTAGCATAGCAATGATAGTAAAGGTATCCATGGTGATGGTCATCTTGCCTGAGATCCCGCAAGGAGGAAGAATGAGTCCATGAAGAAGACGAAGAAGAAGCGATGAAGACGAACCACGTGTAGTCAAACGAATCCTCACGATCGCAACGGAACAAGCACAAACGAGAAGAAGCAAGCAACACGGTAAACACACAACACAAGAACATGACAAGATGCTCAACCAAGTATGATGCAAGACAAGTCTATATGATGTAATACATGGCAAGGGATGAAGCACACAAGAACAACACAGACCAACAAGTTTAAATGAGGCCGGAACCAACATATAACATTTCCGGTAAGTCCTCATATGCACATTTCGAAATTGGTCCAGATCTGAACAAACCTTAAGTTAAAGTTGTTAAAAAGCAAGTTAACATGCACCATGATGATCTAAGGGAAATTCTAATCAAGCTACATATGAAGTTTGTTTAATTCGGAGCTACGGCCTAGAAGATATGAGCAAAACAAGACAAACAAGACAAATATGCAGGATGCATCCAAACAACAAGCAAACACACTCCAAGCATGAAAACAACATCATATTATGCTTCTACATACAAAATCACACAAGTTTCATATAGGGCACGCTCAAAACGGAGCAATGGTTCAACACATACACATGAAACAAGATATAACAACAAGTTGTACAAAAACAGCAACATAGCGACTTTGGAGCAAGGTATATATATGCTACAGCACCCAAACTTGATAACAAGAGGCATGGATGTGAAATAGACATGATACTTAGCAAGCATGAACTTATAACACACCCAAAAACTTGTTGGAACACAATTGAACAAGCATGGCAAGTTGCAATAAATTTATCTGGACTTAGTCAAAATCTGGGAAGGCAAAAACATCATCACGATGCTGCCTTCGGAGGCAAAAAACAACAGGCATATCAATTCTACTAAGTATATAAAGATAATGGACATGTAATAGACATAGCATACATCAAACAACTCCAATGGAGCATCTCCATAGGAGGCATGGGTCAATAACAACAAGCTTCACCAAATTGATCATGCTGATAAAAATCTGACAGGTACATTTATAGCAACTTGAGAGCAAGAAATAAATAAGCTACATCAGTCCATATATGCAAATAAGGGCATGAATGGATAGATCATAACATGGAAAACAAGAAATGATCATTTGACATACTAGAACATGCATAGATTTGAGTGGGGCATCAAGCAAACATGGCATCAGGTTAAACAACAACATTGGCATGGCATGTTTACAAGCTTGTTTAAGTCACCTCAAGGCATATCATGGAAAGTGGATTGCACCACAGCAAAAACCCAATGATTGTGCTTCAAAAAAATATAGAATGTGGCATGAAGACAAACACACCAATAGCAATGGGCAAGTCAAATCAGCATCTCATAACAAGTTTCAGCACTTAACAGCCACATGCACTTTTGCAACAGATATTAACATGGAAAGATGGCACCTAACATGCATGCTACAGCAACCATCATGTAGAGCACTTCACAATGAACATTTTGACATATCATATGCTCCATTTGGACCGACATGCACAAAGTTACCACCCTCACAAGCATGCAACAAAATTACAGTTAACAACAGTTTTAAACATATAGCACTCTTGCAACGATGATTAGGGCAGCAAGATGAACTCAAACAAGCATGCCACAATGGAACAATATGAAGATCATATCACCACAAACATTTTGACATATTACATGCATCATTTGGACATACACACAAAAAGTTACAGCCACTCAAACATGCAACAAAATTACAAATTCTAAGGACTTAGCAGATTTTAGACTTATGAAAAAAACACAAATGGGCGCATGATAGTAAAACGACGCACGGGCATGGGATTGCAGAGGATCACCAAAATGGGCCAAGGCCCAGAGGCGAGGTAGGAGCTCCGGCAGGCCGGCCCAGCGGGGCAGCTGGGGTGCGGGCGAGGCCGATCCCGCGAAGTCGAGGGGCTCGCGCGGCCTACGGCGCGGGGAAGGGCCCACAAGGCGAGGCATGGGCCAGCGGTCGCGAGCGCGGCCATCCTCCCCGACGAGCACAGAGCCGTCGGCGGCGGGTGGACGGGAGGTCGATGTGGGGCGGCGAACCTCCGGCGGGGCGTGGATGAAGGCTGGGCCGACCGGACTTGGCGGAACTGGTCGTGGCGGCACAGGGGCCGCCGGATCTGGGCGGCGCCGGCCTAGATTAGGCAGAGGAGGAGCGGCTGAATGCCAGCGGTGGAACTCGCTGGCGGGAGGCGGCGAGCACGGGGCGGCGGCGAGGAGGAGCAGAGGCGGCAGCGCTCGGGCGTCGAGTGCTCGACGGGCGGCGGTGAACGGGCTCGTCGGTCCCGCGATGGGCTCGGCGGGCCGTGGGGGGTGGGAGGCTGGCGCTGGACACGTGGCGGCAGCGGATTCGCTGAGGGCGGCGGCGGGCGTGTCCGGCGGCGGGGTGGACATGTCCGACGCACGGAGGAGGAAGAGGCTAGGGTTTCATCCGCAATTTCGGGGGAGGGGGCTGTTTTATAGGTAGAGGGAGCTAGGAGTGTCCAAACGAGGAGCGGTTTTCGGCCACGCGATCACGATCCAACGACCGAGAGCATGGAGGTTGTTAGGATGGGCTTGTGAGCTGTTGCGATGGGGTGCTGGGCCAAAAGATAAAAGGCTTCCGGTGGTTAACACGGTTAACCGTTGGGCTATCAAATGAACTCCGAATGCGATGAAATTTGACAGGCGGTCTACCTATGCTATAATAAGACCACGCGCCAACTTTCACCCCATTCCGAGATCATGTTCCGGCCACTCAAAAAAAACGAAGGTGTCGCGGGCGCGTGCAAGTGTGTGTGAGCTGAGAATGGACAACGGAGAGGACGAGGGGGCTCGGACGGATGCAAGTTTTGAAAACATGCTGATGCAATGCACACGAAGACATGAAAAGATGCAACATGCAAGCAGATGACATGGCAATGACGATGAATAACTGGCTGACACCTGGCGCATCGGTCTCGGGGTATCACAACACTCCCCTACTAACAAGAGATCCCGTCCCGAGATCTTAGGAATGAGACAGAAGAGAAAAAAGGAAGAACAAAGTTCTTCGAGGACAAAAGTGTGAAACCGAAGAACCTTGAGAGGATGAGCCACTTGAAAGAAGGATACAACAGAGATGAACGAAGTTGCAAAGACTTCGTTAGACAAGAGGAAGAAGGGATACGACGAAAATCAAGTAGGTTGAAAGGCACGAAACTAGAGCTGAAGGAAAAACAATGAATTCAAAGCCACTCCAGTTAAAAGAGATAGAAAAGGAATTAAAGCGAAGGAATTTGGGCAGCACTTCGGTTAAATATGTGATGCGGAGCATCCAAAGGTCATCCCCATGGACCCTTCATCGCCTCATCAAGTGCCCAAAGGACCAATGACTCGAGCCCGTGCAAGAGCTCTCGAGACCGAGGTGACTTCACTCCTTGCTCTAAATCCTTCCGATATACATGAGACATGGCTTCTACCCTCATCAGGAACTCTGTGCATACTCAGGTACTTGGATGAAGGCCACGGGACAACTCTGCACAATGGTCAAGACAGCGAGTTCGACAAGTGCCGGGAACAAGAAGAAGGAAGGCTGAAGATGCTACAGGCACCGGACGTCCGGCCTGCGCCGGACGACCGGCGACTTCCAGGCACCGGACGACCGGAAGCCACCGGACATCCGGCCTCTCCCAGACGACCGGACGACCGGAAGCCACCGGACGTCCGTGACAACGACCACAGAAGCTAAATAGCGGAAATCCGAGGATTACCTGACGTCCGGTCCCTCCGGAACCTCCGGACGTCCGGTAACCAGCGGACGTCCGCCCCGACGGCGACCACTCGTGTAATATATACTCGTTGACTTCCCTCCTTTCGGGGCAGCTTTTAGATAGCTCATTTCAGACCTCTGTGGATTCTCTCCTACGAGACCGCGGCCTCTTTGGAGAAGATCCACCTCGGATTCAAGACCTCCACATCGGGGAAGATCCCAAGGGATATCCAAGACCTCCTCCGGGAGAAGTCTATCTTTGTACCACCGTCGTTGACTATGGACCGTGTATCTCGATGTGTATCGTGGATCTAGCACCTGTGTGATCATATTTGTGTTGATTTGAGTGTTTTCCCCTCGTGTTTTCCTCCGTTTCCGCCTTGTGTTCTCTGTGTTCGTCGTGGGATATTCTCCAATCGTGAAAGATCTGCTGATTAGGGTTCCACCCTACATCATCTTGGTATCCAGAGCATAGGTTGATCACGATTTTGGAGCCCCACACCCTGTTTTCTAGCTTGTTTTTGTTGTGTTCTTCCCAATTTCGAAAATTCCCCACAAAAATAGCCCCAAAATTTTTTCGTGATCGGTTGATTTGGCAAGATTTTGTTGACTTTGTTCCATGGATTTGATGTGCCACGAGTGGATCTAGCTTTTCCCCACCTTTTCACCGATTTTCCTCCGCAAATTCTGCCAAGTTTGACCAATTTGTCCACGGATCCGAGAAACCTAGCCCCAGACCTACCGGACGACCGACGTTTACCGGAGGTCCAGCACCCCGCGAGACACCGGACGTCCGCTAAACCCCGGACGACCGGAACCCCGCTTACAGAAACATTTCTCGGATTTCCGGAACTTCCGGACGTCCGACACCCTCCGATAGACCGGGCGACCGATACCTTCCGGACGTCCGACAGACCCTGACGAAGCTGAATCTGTTCACTTACGTACCACCTTCTTCTCACCTTCCGCAACCACCATCGTTTCTCTGCTACGATTTGGAACATCTTGTCTCCCTTTGCTTTGGATACTTGAGTTGTGGTTTCACCGTTTCCTTGGATGTTTAGGCTACCTTGGAACGGCAAGACTTCGACAACACCATCGCTCAACTTCGGCAAGGACGGTAACATCGACGACACTTTGTTCATTCTACCTTGCAATTGCATTGTCTCCCTATGAACCATCTTTGAGTAGCTTTCCCATTGAGACTAGCCATTTGAGTATTGCCTGGCCACGACACTTGTGCACATTAGTGATAGTCATAGATACTTCATACCATATCATCATATCTCCGTGTGACACGAGAGTGATCGGCATACACAATAGCTACCTTGATACGAGAAGCATGCATAAGTATCCAAAGAAAGAGCTCACAAGCTTTTAAGCAAAAGAGCCAACCAAAGCAAAAGGACAATAGCATCATACGCCTTGCATCAAAGAGATCATATGAGATAGTAATACATCATTTTGTACTCAAGCATCGGCACATCATACACTCATAGCATACCTTGTGATAGTTAGTCGTTACATTTTCCCTCTTATAGGTCATGCACAAGTGTGTATCCGCCTATTAGGCAATCAGTTAGCGTCTCTCTAGTGTTGTGCAACACGAGCATTTTCCGTGGTATCCACACTTTCGCTCATCCTTGGTTGCACAACCACATTTATCTATCCATGCGTGTGTTCCGTGTGCTACTTTGCTAGTGATCTACTTGTTGCATGAGCAAATTGTGAACCATTTTCAACATCTTTGAGTCACTTTGACGATTGCATGGAATTTATGCCACATCCTAACCAAGCTCCTCTCAAAGCTTTACTTGTGTAGGTGTGAGAATCAACACGAAGTGGTACCAATAGTGTTATTTCCGGGTTACATTATCGAGTGATCATTGATCCATTTTCAACTACGGTTAAGGTACATTTGGTATTGTCTTCTCCTTC
Source organism: Secale cereale (assembly GCA_902687465.1). Classification (NCBI taxonomy): domain Eukaryota; kingdom Viridiplantae; phylum Streptophyta; class Magnoliopsida; order Poales; family Poaceae; genus Secale; species Secale cereale. The sequence goes on from LR738710.1 coordinate 505,273,949, forward strand.
CTCCCACTCACATACTTGCTTGTGATGATGGATAGGCCAAGTACATCTACCAACCCGATCTTCGACGATCCTCAAGAAGCGAACAACTACGTCACCAAACTACATCTCTTCGGTGTCCAACGAGCTCTACATCAAGAGAGTGAAGCTATGCTCGAGTACATTGGTCAAGTCGCCGAGGACGCGCGCCAATTTGAAGCAAGAACAAAAGAACAATTTGACATCATCAACACCAACATGTCTACTCAATACAACGAGCTACGGACATTGATAATCAACCGACGTTCTTCTTCAACATCCTCTCAAAGACGAAGCCGCTCAAGTCGACATTCCGACTCCACGCAAGACTCAAGTACACCTACGTCCAGCACTCTTCGTCAAGCCGCATGTCAAGATCGACATGACAACCGGCAGCCTCTTCATGACAAGAGTTCACAAGAGCTATTCGACGAGCAAGACAGCCGACGCCGTCAAAACCAAGCTCCACTTGAGAAAGCACAAGACCGGCAACGACTACGCCAACAACAACAAGAGCAAGCACGTCAACACCAAGAAGAACTAGATGCCGAGATTAACCGCCAAGCACAACAACGGCGAGAAGCTCAAGCTATGGAGGCGCAACGAGCGTTACAAGATGCACATCGCAATGTGGCAGCCCGCACTCGACACACTCATCAAGAAGAGGATTTCCTTCATGATGATATGCAAGAGAGGCGCCATCAAGCAAGAATGCAAGACGAAGCTCCTCTTCAAGCGCGGCAAGAGCAACGTGATTATGCCAACCGCCAAAATCAAGACCGCCCTCCCAATAGGCAAGGAAACAATGACGAGCATCGCTATGGCAAGCTCAAATTCACCATGCCAAAGTTTTCCGGAAGCATTGATCCCGAAGACTATCTCTCATGGGCATTGAAAGTTGACAAGATCTTTCGCCTTCACAACTTCGATGAAGAGAAGAAGATCGCAATGGCATCCCTTGAGTTCCAAGACTATATTCTCATTTGGTGGGAGCAAATTATAGAGAGAAGAGAAGCAAAAGGCGAACCTCCTATCACCATTTGGGCTCAAATGAAGGAAGTCATGAGAGCACGCTTTGTGCCTACCCACTACAATCGTGACTTGTTCAAGAAGCTACAACTCCTCAAGCAAGGTACCAAGTCCGTTGAAGAGTACTACAAGGAGATGGAGATTGCCATGATAAGAGCAAACATCACGGAAGACGAAGAGCAAACAATGGCGAGATTCTTGAATGGACTCAATTATCCCATCAAGAAGATTGCGGACTTCCAACCATACAACAATCTCCTCGAGCTAGTACATCAAGCAACCAAAGCGGAGCGACAAGTTCAAGAAGACTACAAGTACTCCAAGTTCAACTCCAAGAACTTCGGCTGCTACAACCAAGCTTCAACGACTTTGGCTACTCTTCCTACCTCTACCAAGCCATCTACAAACTTCGGCGACAAGACAAGCTACAAGAATGCGACTACATCGAGTCGTCCACCTTTTACCAACAACTTCAAGCCAAGAGCTTCCTCAACTACAACTCCAACCGAAGACAACAACAAGACGAGCTCCATCAAATGCTTCAAGTGCCAAGGAAGAGGCCACAAGTCATTTGATTGCAAGACCGTTCGCACCATGATCATCAACGATGACGGATCTTATGACTCCATGAGCGATGATGAGATGGAACCACTTGAGCATGTCGCTATGCATCGCCAAGTGAATGAAACAGAAGACAGTCAAGTGTTTTGCGACAATGACTCAAGCCCCAATCTTGTTGTCTCCAAAGTCTTGACACTCCAACACCAACAAGATGACGACCAACGATGCCACATTTTTCATACGAAGGCCGGCATCAATGGATGCTCCGTCAAGGTTATCATCGATGGAGGAAGTTGTCACAACTTGGCAAGTGAAGAGCTATGCGACAAGCTTCATTTGGTCAAGACGAAGCACCCTCACCCCTACAAGGTCCAGTGGCTAAACGACACCGGAATTCTTCGAGTCGAGCACACCGTGCAAGTCTCTTTAATGATTGGCGCCTACGAGGACACTCTTGAATGTGATGTGATATCCATGTCCGTGTGCCACCTTATTCTTGGACGTCCATGGCAATATGATCGGGGAGTCACACACAATGGACAGACAAATCACTATCATTTCAAGATGAAGGGCAAGGAATTCGTGCTCCGACCAATGTCTCCAAGTCAAGTAGACGCCGACAAGCTTTTACCTACCAACCATCGTGGAGAGAATGGTGAGAGAGTGAGCCACCAAAATTAGAGTGAGAGCCACAAGCCAAACGACTCCACGATGAGCGACAAGAAACAACTAGTGCTATTTCCCACCAAAAGTGAGATGAGAGAAGTGTGTGAGAACCCATCGAGTGTCTTCCACCTTGTGCTTTTATGCAAAGGGGAAGCTAAACCTTCTAACACTTCACCACCTCTACCTTTAGTGTTGTCTAATTTGTTGCAGGAATTCTCGGACGTTTTTCCCGATGAACTACCTCCGGGTCTACCTCCACTTCGCGGAATCGAACACCGCATCGACCTCATACTCGGCGCACCACTTCCTAACTAGGCTCCCTACCGCGTCAACCCCGAGGAAACAAAGGAGATACAACGGCAAGTGCAAAAACTCATCGACAAAGGTCATGTACGTGAAAGCCTAAGCCCTTGTGCCGTTCCGGTTATTCTCGTGCCTAAGAAAGATGGAAGTTTTCGCATGTGCTCCGATTGTCGACCTATAAATGCTATCACCTTTAGATACTGTTACCCTATTCCACGCTTAGACGACATGCTTGATGAATTATGTGGTGCCACCATCTTTTCAAAAATTGATCTAAAAAGTGGTTACTACCAAATTCGCATTCAAGAGGGTGATGAGTGGAAAACGGCTTTCAAAACCAAGTTTGGGTTATATGAGTGGCTTGTTATGCCAATGGGCTTATCGGAAGCTCCCGGTTCATTTATGCATCTTATGCATTTTTGTCTTCGACCCTACATAGGTGTCTTTGTAGTGGTTTACTTTGATGATATCCTCGTTTTTAGCAAGACGCTAGAGGACCATGTGACACACATCCGTTTGGTTTTACAAACCCTTCGGAAAGAGCGCTTATATGCTAATATGGAGAAATGCACTTTTGGCGTTGATAAGGTTGTCTTCCTAGGATTTGTCGTTTCTTCATGAAACTAAAATTGAAGCAATTAAAACTTGGCCTCAACCAACGAATCTCATGCAAGTGCGTAGTTTCCTTGGTCTAGCCGGTTTCTATCGACGTTTTGTGAAGGACTTTAGCACCATTGCTATGCCTCTACACGCTTTGAGCAAGAAGAACGCACCCATCATTTGGGGTCCTTCGCAAGACACCGCGTTCAATGAGCTAAAAAGCTTGCTTACACACGCACCACTTCTAGCCCTACCAAACTTTGATAAACCTTTTGAGATTCATCGTGATGCTAGTGGTACCGGCATAGGTGGCGTACTAATGCAAGAAAAGCGCCCAATTGCATACTTTAGCGAAAAGCTATCGGGAGCGCAACTTCACTATCCCATTTATGATAAAGAGCTTTATGCCTTGGTGAGAGTTTTACGTGTTTGGGAACATTATCTTAGACCTCATGAATTCATTCTTCATACGGACCATGAGACTCTCAAGTATCTCAAAGGTCAAACTAAGTTGAACAAGCGTCATGCTAAATGGAGTGAGTTCATTGAGTCTTTTCCCTATGTCATCAAGTACATCAAAGGCAAGGAAAATGTTGTGGCGGACGCTCTTTCCCGCAAATGCATGCTTGTAACACAACTTGAGTTGAATGTGATTGGATTTGAGCACAAAAAAGATTTATATGAACATGATCCTTTCTTTGAAAATGCTTATTCTAAGTGCTTGACTCACACTTCTTGGGAACATTACTACATCAAGGATGGATATCTTATGAGAGCTAACAAACTTTGCATTCCCGAGTCTTCGCTTCGTTTGCTCCTTTTGCAGGAATCACATGGGGGGGGACTCATGGGACACTTTGGACGTGACAAGACGTTTGCTACGCTCTCGAAGAACTATTTTTGGCCCAAGATGCTCCGCGACGTCTCGCGACTCACCAATCGATGTTCTACATGCCGCAAAGCTAAGTCCAAAGCTCAATCTCATGGTCTTTACATGCCTCTTCCTAGTCCATACCATCCATGGGAAGACATAAGCATGGATTTCGTACTTGGATTGCCTAGGAATCAAAATGGCAAAGATTCCGTGCTAGTTGTCGTGGATCGATTCTCTAAAATGTCTCATTTCATTCCTTGTAACAAGATAGACGATGCTTCACATGTTGCAACTCTCTTTTGTAGGGAGGTCATTCGTCTACATGGCGTGCCGAAAACGATCGTGTCGGACCGGGATGTCAAGTTCTTGAGTTACTTTTGGAAAACCCTCTGCGCTAAGCTCGGAATCAAGCTCCTATTTTCTTCGGCGTACCATCCACAAACGGACGGCCAGACGGAGGTGACGAACCGGACGCTTTCGACGCTTCTTCGTGTCTTGATCAAGAGGAACATCAGGGAATGAGAGCAATGCTTGCCCATCGCCGAGTACGCCTACAACCGCGCAAGACATTCGACCACCGGCAAGTCTCCCTTCGAGGTCGCCTACGGCTTCAACCCGTTGTCCCCATTGGACATCCTACCGCTACCTCTTTAAAAGCGCATCAACATGGACGCAAGTGCACGAGCAAGCTATCTCAAGAAGGTGCACGAAGATATAAGGGCAATGATCGAGCGACAAGTACATCGTCTCGCCACCAAGATCAACGTCAACAAGGCACCAACAGTGTTCCAACCGGGAGATCTTGTTTGGCTTCATCTTCGCAAGGACCGCTTCCCACACGAGCACAAGTCCAAACTTCTACCTCGCGCCGACAGACCCTTCAAGGTGCTAGCGCGCTACAACGACAACGCCTACAAGATCGACATCCCACGAGACAAGTACTCCGTGAGCGATACTTTCAACATCAAGGACCTATCTCCTTTCCATGGTGATGAAGATTTCGATCCGAGGTCGGATCTTTCCCAAGGGAGGGGAGATGATGCGGAGCATCCAAAGGTCATCCCCATGGACCCTTCATCACCTCATCAAGTGCCCAAAGGACCAATGACTCGAGCCCGTGCAAGAGCTCTCGAGACCGAGGTGACTTCACTCCTTGCTCTAAATCCTTCCGATATACATGAGACATGGCTTCTACCCTCATCAGGAACTCTGTGCATACTCAGGTACTTGGATGAAGGCCACGGGACAGCTCTGCACAATGGTCAAGACGGCGAGTTCGACAAGTGCCGGGAACAAGAAGAAGGAAGGCTGAAGATGCTACAGGCACCAGACGTCCGGCCTGCACCGGACGACCGGCGACTTCCAGGCACCGGACGACCGGAAGCCACCGGACGTCCGGCCTCTCCCAGACGACCGGAACCCACCGGACGTCCGTGACAACGACCACAGAAGCTAAATAGCGGAAATCCGAGGATTACCGGACGTCCGGTCCCTCCGGAACCTCCGGACGTCCGGTAACCAGCGGACGTCCGCCCCGACGGCGACCACTTGTGTAATATATACTCGTTGACTTCCCTCCTTTCGGGGCAGCTTTTGGATAGCTCATTTCAAACCTCTGTGGATTCTCTCCTACGAGACCGCGGCCTCTTCGGAGAAGATCCACCTCGGATTCAAGACCTCCACATCGGGGAAGATCCCAAGGGATATCCAAGACCTCCTCCGGGAGAAGACTATCTTTGTACCACCGTCGTTGACTATGGACCGTGTATCTCGATGTGTATCGTGGATCTAGCACCTGTGTGATCATATTTGTGTTGATTTGAGTGTTTTCCCCTCGTGTTTTCCTCCGTTTCCACCTTGTGTTCTCCGTGTTCGTCGTGGGATATTCTCCAATCGTGAAAGATCTGCTGATTAGGGTTCCACCCTACATCAATATGAAAGGAATAGAACGAGAACTTGAGAAGATGGAACAAAACATGATGAAATGAACAAGACAATGCCTCTCGAAGTATTTAAAGAGAGTGGAAAGAAAAGAATGGAGAAGAAGATGACAACTTTCACCATGAGAGAATTCGAAAGAGCATCTTCTCAAAAAAGGCTTGAACGGAGTTGTTGAGAAAACCAACAACAACAGAATAAGGTTGTTGTGGACTTATGTAAACATCTCAAAAGTTGAGGCGAATTATGCCGCAACCAAAAGATTGGATAGACGAGCTGAAGGACGAGATGCAAAACTCCACTTCAAAGAAATCGGGAGAATTATTTGCACTCGAGAGGTAAAAGAATAAGAATGCTTGAGCTGCTCCAGAAGAATTAGATGAACGTTTGAAGAATGAATATCTCATGAAGAACCACCATGAGGAACTCCGGTAACAAAAGGATGATGTTATATAATTGAATGATCAAAAGAATAAGATTAAAGCCTTGCAATGATTTAGACGGGGTTCCGACGAGATAGCCAAGAAAACTTGAACTCCGGAAAAGAAGAGATAAAAACACTTGGAACTAGAATTTATTCATCAAGAATAAACTCCGAAGGAAATGATTAATCAACTTGACGAGAATGAATAAGAGTTATGTTATGCTTATCCTCCACCAATTAAATTGATGAGAAACAATATATTTGCATATTAATTATTCGCGTTGAAATGAATAAAGAGGGATATATCGCGAACTTGCTAAAATCTTCATGAAACACCGGCAGGATTGGAATGAAACTAATGAATTGATATGATAACAAAGGAAATGAATACTTGAGCGAACGACCGTAAAGAATTAAAGCCGAGTGAAGGAAAGAACAAACCACCATAAAGAATTGAAATTCAGTGAATACAAGAGAATGAATCACCGGGAAGAATAAAGCACTTAGGGAAATTTAGATGCAAGAGAACGGAAACTGAATAAAGAATACTTGAACGAAGCACCGGACGAATGTGAGACGAACGAAGAGGCATCAATGAAGAATATTTGGAGGATGAAGTTGAAAACTGAGAACGAAGAAATCTTCTGAAATGAAGGCCTTCGAAGGAACACAAAGCAAAAGAATTCATGAAATACTCTAGAAGAATGAAGAGGAGAAAGGTTAAACTAACGATGAAAAGAATTAAAATCGATCATGGGGAAGGCATATGACTGATGGAATCCATACTTATGTCACACTTGAAAAGAATTTTTGGAACACTCAGGGAAATTAAAAGAGTCAGGTAAGATCCTGGGAAAGACATGTGGGTTATGAGCCCACCAAAGAGAAAACACCATTGAAAAGGACCGAAAAGGAGACGATGCACCGGAACGATTGAAAAACTCGAATGAGGTGACGACCTCGAATTAATTGGAAGACAGACGAATATCCTGAGATTTCTTTGGAACTCCAGAACAATTAAATGGCGAGAGGCAAACGAGAGAAGGGGAAAACACTTGAGAAATTTAAAAGAATAAGATGAATATTAGAAACTTGAATTGAATCCACCGGAAAAGAAAAGATCTGAAGAAGGACGAACTAGACGACAACTCACTGGTTGAAACAACTGAGGTAAGAATTCAAAGGATTCACACGAGTATGGTGGATACTCACTTAAGGACTCCGGTCCGAGAAGAAATGGGGTGGGCGGGTGGGAAAAAGAAAGACCACTTCGAACGGGGAAACACCATCAGTTGAAAGAACTGAGGGTTGAACTTGCAAAGAAGAAGAGGGACGAATCCACTTGACGAGAGATGCACCAGATGAAAAGTGCACACATCGCAACGAACGAAAAACTAACCGCGCGATCCTAAAAAAAATTGAAGGAGAAGAGGAGTAATTCGAAACACCTACGTCAAGATTCCTCACCAGAGCGACGAAGGGGCAGGGGAGTAAAAAGAATTCCTACTCTCCGATATAACAAGACTCCGAAAAGGTTTTCTTCTAGACTCAACAACGGCCAAATTACGATCAATCAAGGGGGATCCTATGGTCGGTCGAGACTCTGATACCAACTTGTCAAGCCCAAGATGCGATTCTATCCCGATCACGTGACAAATCCGTGATTGGGGCACAACCGCATTTCGGCGCTTAGCAAGATGGATATCATTACATCGTACCATTACATACATACTTGGGGGATACAACAATACATACAAGTCACATGAATACAATAACATCAATACAAGGCATCCGACTACGGATGCAAACATGGAAAGAAAAACGACATCCATCTGCTATCCCAGGCTGCCGACCCGGAACCTAACCCAAGACTGATGAAGAGGAGGAAGAAAGAACTCCAACACAAAGGGCATCGCTCTCGCGTCAAGTCATCGGAAACCTGCACCTACAACTGTTGTTGTAGTATCTGTGAGCCACGAGGACTCAGCAATCCCATAACCATGGGTAACAAGACTAGCAAAAGGGAAAGGAAGGGATAAGTGGTGAGGTTGCAGCAGCGCCTAAGCAATATATGGTGGCTAACTTACGAGTACTAGAATAAGATGAGCACTACGCAAACGGTCGCAAACTAGTAATGATCGCTAAAGATCCTGAACTACCTACGAGTCGAACATAACCCCACCGTGTTCTCTTCTCAAAGTGAAAAGAGACAGTCGCGGTTACTCACATGGTTCGTGTGTTTTATTTCGGATCCTCTGTCAAGTTTTCTACAACTGGACATTAAGAAATTCCAATCTGCCTCATAACCGCGGGCACGTCTTTCGAAAGATGATAACCCTGCAGGGGTGTCCCAACTTAGCCCATCACAAGCTCTCACGATCAGGAGAAGTATTAATAATATTACTCCTTATCTTAGGAACAATCCAATCAGGCTCAGAATCCTGGAGCACAAGACATTTAGACAATGGTAAAACAGGTCCAGCAAGACCTCCCGGCGTGCCGACACCCTGACAGTAGCCACGCGTATCTCGTCTCAGGCCACGTCCGGATGGGAAAAGCTACGGTAGAACCAGCCCTCGAGTTTCCCCGAGGTGGCCCCGCAGGCTGCCCGTTTGGGACCAACACCATCAGCACTGGCCCCCCAGCTATGTAGAAGAATCCTCGGGGACACGATCCCCTATGCAATTTAATTAATTAATTAACTTGTTATTATGAGGCAAATTAAAACCAATGCTGGGCCTTGCTGGAGGAGTTTTATTCAAAGACGAACTGTCAAGGGGTCCCCATATACCCAACCATGTAAGGAATGCAAAATCAAGGAACATAGCGCTGATTTATCGGCTCCTAAGGTGGCATGAGTGGAACAAAACACCGAGCAAAAGGCCAAGCCTTCCACCCATTGCCAAGTATATAGGTGTGTTAATAATAATAGTAGATATCGTGATATTCCAACAACAAGATCCGACATGGATCAGGCTTCATCTTCACCTGCAACTAGCAATGCTATAAGAGGGGCTGAGCAAGCGGATAACATAGCCAAACAACAGTTTGCTCGGAAGGTGTCGAAGGTTAGAGGTTTCATGGAAACAAGGAGAGGGGCTGACAAAAGATAGGTAGGCCGACATATAACGATATCATCGAGACAGTTAGCATAGCAATGATAGTAAAGGTATCCAAGGTGATGGTCATCTTGCCTGAGATTCCGCAAAGAAGAAGAATGAGTCCACGAAGAAGACGAACCACGTGTAGTCGAACGAATCCTCACGATCGCAACGGAACAAGCACTAACGAGAAGAAGCAAGCAACACGGTAAACACACAACACAAGAACATGACAAGATGCTCAACCATGTATGATGCAAGACAAGTCTATATGATTCAATATATGGCAAGGGATGAAGCACACAAGAACAACACAAACAAACAAGTTTAAATGAGGCCGGAACCAACATATAACATTTCCGGTAAGTCCTCATATGCACATTTCGAAATTGGTCCAGATCTGAACAAACCTTAAGTTAAAGTTGTTAAACAAAAATTTAACATGCACCATGATTATCTACGCGAAATTCTAATCAAGCTACATATGAAGTTTGTTTAATTCGGAGCTACGGCCTAGAAGATATGAGCAAAACAAGACAAACAAGGAAAATATGCAAGATGCATCCAAATAACAAGCAAACACACTCCAAGCATGAAAACAACATCATATTATGCTTCTACATGCAAAATCACACAAGTTTCATATAGGGCATGCTCAAAACGGAGCAATGGTTCAACACATACACATGAAACAAGATATAACAACAAGCTATACAAAAACAGCAACACAGCAACTTTAGAGCAAGGTATATATACGCTACAGCACCCAAACATGATAACAAGAGGCATGGATGTGAAATAGACATGATACTTAACAAGCATGAACTTGGAACACACCGAATAACTTGCTGGAACACAATTGCACAAGCATGGAAAGTTACAATAAATTTATCCAGACTTGTCAAAATCTGGGAAGGCAAAAACTTCATCACGATGCTTCCTTCGGAGGCACAAAACAACAATCATATCAACTCTACTAAGTATATAAAGATCATGGACATGTAATAGACATAACATACATCAAACAACTCCATTGGAGCATCTCCATTGGAGGCATGGGTCAATAACAACAAGCTTCACCAAATTGATCATGCCGATAAAAATCTGACAGGTACATTTATAGCAACTTGAGAGCAAGAAATAAATAAGCTACAACAGTCCATATATGCAAACAAGGGCATGAATGGATATATAATAACATGGACAACAAGAAATGATCATTTGACATACTATAACATACAAGGATTTGAGTGGGGCATCAAGCAAACATGGCATCAGGTTTAACAGATTCCAGACTTAGCAGTTTTTTTCACTAAGTATAACACAGCAACATTGGCATGGCATGTTTACAAGCTTGTTTAAGTCACCTCAAGTCATATCATGGAAAGTGGATTGCACCACAGCAAAGACCCTATGATTGTGCTTCTAAAACATATAGACATGTGTCATGAAGACAAACACACCAATAGCAATGGGCAAGTCAAATCAGCATCTCATAACAAGTTTCAGCACTTAACAGCCACATGCACTTTTGCAACAGAGATTAACATGGCAAGATGGCACCTAACATGAATGCTACAGCAACCATCATGTAGAGCCATTCACAATGAACATTTTGACATATTATATGCTCCATTTGGACCAACATGCACAAAGTTATCACCCTCACAAGCATGCAACAAAATTACAGTTAACATCAGATTTAAACATATATCACTCTTGCAACGATGATTAGGGCATCAAGATGAACTCAAACAAGCATGCCACAATGGAACAATATGAAGAGCATATCACCATGAATATTTTGACTTATTACATGCATCATTTGGACATACACAAAAAATGTTACAACCACTCAAACATGCAACAAAATTACTGATTCTAAGGACTTAGCCGATTTTAGACTTAGGGTAAAAAACACAAACGGGCACATGATAGTAAAACGATGCACGGGCACGGGATTGCAGAGGCTCACCAAAATGGGCCAAGGCCCAGAGGCGGGGTAGGAGCTCCGGCAGGCCGGCCCAGCGGGGCAGCTGGGCTACGGGCGAGGCCAAGCCCGCGAAGTCAAGGGGCTCGCACGGCCCACGGCGCGGGGAAGGGCCCACGAGGCCGAGGCATGGGCCAGCGGTCGCGAGCGCGGCCATCCTCACCGACTAGGACAGAGCCGTCAGCGGTGGGAGGCTTCAAGGCGGCGGTGGGTCGACGGGAGGCCGAAGTGGGGCGGCGAACCTCCGGCGGGGCGTGGATGACGGCGGGGCCGGCCGGACTTGGCGGAACTGGTCGCGGCAGCGTAGGGGCCGCCGGATCTGGGCGGCGCCGGCCCAGATGGCGGCAGAGGAGGAGCGGCTGAACGCCGGCGGTGTAACTCGCCGGTGGGAGGCGGTGAGCGCGGGGCGGCGACGAGGAGGAGCAGAGGCGGCGGCGCTCGGGCGCCGAGGGGTCGACGGGTGGCGAAGAACGGGCTCGTCGGGCCCGCGATGGGCTCGGCGGGCCACGTGCGGTCGGAGGCTGGCGCTGAACACGTGGCGGTGGTGGATACGCTGAGGGCGGAGGCGGACGTGTCCGGCGGCGGGGTGGACATGTCCGGCGAACGGAGGAGGAAGAGGCTAGGGTTTCGTCCACAATTTCGGGGGAGGGGGCTGTTTTATAGGTAGAGGGAGCTAGGAGTGTCCAAACGAGGAGCGGTTTTCGGCCACGCGATCACGATCCAACGAACGAGAGCATGGCGGTGGTTAGGATGGGCTTGTGGGCTGTTATGATGGGGTACTAGGCCAAAAGATAAAAGGCTTCCGGCGATTAACACGGTTAACCGTTGGGCTATCAAACGAACTCCGAATGCGATGAAATTTGACAGGCGGTCTACCTATGCTATAATAATACCACGCGCCAAGTTTCACCCCATTCTGAGAACGTTTTCTGCTACTCAAAAAAACGGAGGTGCCGCGGGCGCGTGCAAGTGTGTCTGAGCTCAGAATGGACAACGGAGAGGACGAGGGGGCTCGGACGGATGCAAGTTTTGAAAACATGCTGATGCAATGCACACGAAGACATGACAAGATGCAACACGCAAGAAGATGACATGACAACGACGACGAATAACTGGCTAACACCTGGCGCATCGGTCTCGGGGTGTCACACTTGACGAGCCTAACATGTACATACATGGCCTTGGAACCCGAGAGACCAAAAGGTCGAACATGAGTCGTATAGTAGATACGATCAAGATGGAGATGTTCATCGTCGATGACTAGTCCGTCACACGTGATGATCGGACACGACCTAGTCGATTCGGATCATGTATCACTTGGATGACTAGAGGGATGTCTATCTGAGTGGAAGTTCATTAAATAATTTGATTAGATGAACTTAATTATCATGAATTTAGTCTAAATTGTCTTTACAATCTATCCTGTAGATCCAATGGCCCACGCTAATGTTGCCCTCAACTTCAACGCGTTCCTAGAGAAAACCAAACTGAAAGATGATGGAAGCAACTATACGGACCGGGTCTGTAACTTGAGGATCATCCTCATCGCTTTCAAGAAAGCATATGTCCTTGAAGCACCGCTAGGTGGCGCACTCATTTTCCCAGCAACTCAAGACATTATGAATGCCTGGCAGTCGCGTAGTGATGATTACTCCCTGATTCAGTGCGGCATGCTTTACACCTTAGAATCGGGGCTCCAAAAGCGTTTTGAGCAACATGGAGCATATGAGATGTTCCAAGAGCTGAAAATGGTTTTCCAAGCTCATGCCCGGGCCGAGAGATATGAAGTCTCTGACAAGTTCTAAAGTTGTAAGATGGAGGAAAACAGTTCTGTCAGCGAGCATACACTCAATATGTCTGGGTTGCACAACTGCTTGTCTCAGTTGGGAGTTAATCTTCCAAATGACTCGATCATTGACAGAATCCTCCAGTTGCTTCCACCTAGCTACAAGAACTTTGTGATGAACTAAAATATGCAAGGGATGGAGAAGTCCATTCTTGAGTTGCATTCAATTTTGAAATCAGCGGAGGTGGAGATCAAAAAGGAACATCAAGTGTTGATGGTGAATAAGACCACTAAGTTCAAGAAAGTCAAGGGTAAGAAGAACTTCAAGAAGGATGGCAAGGGAGTTGTCGTGCCCGGTTAGCCAGTTGCGAGGAAGAAGCCAAGGAATGGACCCAAGCCTAAGACCAAGTGCTTTTATTGCAAGGAAAATGGTCACTGGAAGCAGAACTGCCCCAAGTTCTTAGGAGATAAGAAGGCCGACAACGTCAAATGTATATATGATATACATGTTATTGATGTGTACCTTACCAACACTCATAGTAGCTCCTGGGTATTTGATACCGGTGCAGTTGCTCACATTTGTAACTCAAAACAAGAGCAGCGGAATAAGTAGAGACTGGCGAAGGACAAGATGATGATGCGCGTTGGGAATGGTTCCAAGGTCGATGTGATCATCGTCAGCATGCTACCTCTACATCTACCTTCAAGCTTAGTTTTAAACCCCAATAATTGTTATTTAGTACCAGCTTTGAGCATGAACATTGTATCTGGATCTCGTTTGATGAGAGATGGCTAGTCATTTAAATCCGAGAATAATGGTTGTTCTATTTATATGATAGATATGTTTTATGGTCATGCCCCGCTGGTCAATGGTTTATTTTTATTGAATCTCGAACATGATGTTACACATATTCATAGTGTGAATGCCAAAAGATGTGAGGTTGATAATGATAGTCCCACATACTTATGGCACTGCCGCCTTGGTCATATCGGTGTCAAATGCATGAAGAAGCTCCATGCAGATGGACTTTTGGAGTCTCTTGATTATGAATCATTTGACACGTGCGAACCATGCTTATTGGGCAAGATGACCAGGACTCCGTTCTCCCGGACAATAGAGTGAGCAACCAACTTGTTGGAAATCATACATATTGATGTATCCGGTCCAATGAGCGTTGAGGCTCGCGGTGGCTATCGTTATGTTCTCAGCCTCACTGATGACTTAAGTATATATGGGTATGTCTACTTAATGAAACACAAGTATTAGACCTTTGAAAAGTTCAAGAAATGTCAAAGCGAGGTAGAGAATCAATGTGACAGGAAAATAAAGTTCTTACGATCAGATCGTGAAGGAGAATATATGAGTCACGAGTTTGGCACGCATTTAAGAAAATGTGGAATTGTTTCACAACTCACGCTGCCTGGAACACCTCAGTGTAATGGTGTGTCCGAACGTCATAATCGCACTCTATTGGATATGGTGCAATCTATGATGTCTCTTGCCGATCTATCGCTATCATTTTGGGGTTATGCTTTAGATACTATCGCATTCACTTTAAATAGGGCACTGTCTAAATACATTGAGACGATACCGTATGAATTATGGTTTGGGAAGAAACCTAAGCTATCGTTTTTGAAAGTTTGGGGATGAGATGCTTATGTCAGGAAACTTCAACCTGAAAAGCTCTAACCCAAATCGAAAAAGTGCGTCTTCATGGGATACCCTAAGGAAACTATTGGGTATACTTTCTACCTCAGATCCAAAGGCAAGATCTTTGTTGCCAAGAATGGATCCTTTCTGGAGAAAGAGTTTCTCCTGAAAGAAGTAAGTGGGAGGAAAGAAGAACTTGATGAGGAAATTGTTCCCCCTCTTGAACATCAGAGTAGCGCAGCACAGGAAGATGTTTCTCTGATGCCTACACCGACCCGAGAGGAAGTTAATGATGATGATCATGAAACTTCGGATCAAGTTGCTACTAAACTTCATAGGTCCATGAGGACACATTCAGCACTAGAATGGTACAGCAACCCTGTCCTGGAAATCATGTTGTTAGACAACGATGAACCTTCGGACTATGAAGAAGCGATGGCGGGCCCAGATTCCGACAAATGGATTGAAGCCATGAAATCTGAGATAGGTCCATGTAAGAGAACAAAGTATGGACTTTGGTGGACTTGCCCAATGATCGGCAAGCCATAGAGAATAAGTGTATCTTCAAGAAGACTGACGCGGATGGTAATGTTACCATCTATAAGGCTCGGCTTGTTGCTAAGTGTTATCAACAAGTTCAAAGAGTTGACTATGATGATACTTTCTCACTCGTAGCGATGCCGAAGTCCTTTCGAATCATGTTAGCAATTGTCACATTTTATGATTATGAGATCTGGCAAATGGACGTCAAAACGGCATTCCATAACGGATTCCTTAAGGAAGAATTGTATATGATGCAGCCATAAGGTTTTGTCGATCCTAAGAATGATGTCAAGGTATGCAAGCTCCAGCGCTCCATTATGGGCTGGTGCAGGCATCTCGGAGTTGGAACATTCGCTGTGATGAAGTAATCAAAGTGTTTGGGTTTATATAGACTTTTGGAGAAGCCTGTATTTACAAGAAAGTGAGTGGAAGGTCTGTAGCATTTCTCATATTATATGTAGATGTGCTACTTCTCGAGCTTGCGTTGTATTCCCTCGAAGAGGAAAGGGTGATGCATCACAGTAGCGTAAGTATTTCCCTCAGTTTTGGGGAACCAAGGTATCAATCTGGTAGGAGACCACGCACGAGTCCCTCGCACCTCCACAAGCAAATAAGAACTTCGCAGCCAACACGATAAGGGGTTGTCAATCCCTTTACGGTCACTTACGAAAGTGAGATCTGATAGAGATGATAGTTTATATTTTCGGAATTTTTAGTTTATAAGAACAGCAAATAAAAGCGGTAAAAGTAAAGTAGATGTAGATTGATATGTTGAGAATAGACCCGGGGGACATAATTTTCTCTAGTGGCTTCTCTCATGGTAGCGATATTCGATGGCGGGTAAACAAATTACTATCGAGCAATTGATAGAAAAGCGAATAATTATGAGACTATCTAGGCATGATCATTGTATATAGGCATCACGTCCGAGACAAGTAGACTGACTCCTGCCTGCAACTACTACTATTACTCCACACATCGACTGCTATCCAGCATGCATCTAGTGTATTGAGTTCATACGAACAGAGTAACGCCTTAAGCAAGATGACATGATGTAGAGAGATAAACTCAAGCAATATGATGAAAACCCAACCTTTTTATCCTCGATGGCAACAATACAATACGTGCCTTGCTGCCCCTACTGTCACTGGGAAAGGACACCGCAAGATTGAACACGAAGCCAAGCACTTCACCCATTGCAAGAACTATAGAACTAGTAGGCCAAACCAAACCAATAATTCTAAGAGACTTGCAAGGATATATGAGCACACATAAAAAGTTCAGAGAAGAACCAAATATCTTTTATAGATAACCTTGATCATAAACTCACAATTCATCGGATCTCGACAAACACACCACAAAAAGAGATTACATCGAATAGATCTACTCGAAGACCGAGGAGAACTTTGTATTGAGATCCAGAGAGAGATAAGAAGCCATCTAGATACTAGCTATGGACCCGAAGGTCTCTGGTAAACTACTAACAACTCATGTTGAGGGCGATGATTATGATGATGAAGGCGTCTGTGATGGATTCCCCTCCGGTGGAGCTCCGGAACAGGCTCCAAGATGGGGTCTCCACGAGAACGGAAGGTACGGCGGTGGAATTAGGGTTTTCTCTCTGTTCATGGAGTTTCTGGGGTACGTAGACTTATATAGGAAGAAGGGTGGGGGCGTGCCCTGGGAAGGGGGGCGCGCCCCCACCCTCGTGGGCCAGCCCTCTTTCCCTAGATGTGGTTCTCAAGCTCCGCGTGCGTGATTTTCTCCAAAAATATTTCTCGCGAAGGTTTCATTCCGTTTGGACTTCGTTTGATATTCTTCTTCTCCAAAACCTTGAAACAGGCAAAAAACAGCAATCTGGACTGGGCCTTTGGGTTAGTAGGTTAGTCCCAAAAATGATATAAAAGTGAATGATAAAGCCCATTAAACATCCAAGACTTCATAAATAATAGCATGGAACAATCAAAAGTTATAGATACGTTGGAGACGTATCAAGCATCCCCAAGCTTAATTCCTGCTCGTCCTCGAGTAGTTAAATGATAAAGAAAGAATTTTTGATGTGGAATGCTAACCAATATAGTTTTTCAATGTAATTCTCCTAATTGTGGCATGAATGTTCAGATCTGAAAGATTCAAGATAAAAGTCTATATTGACATAAGAAACAATAATACTTCATGCATACTAACAAAGCAATCATGTCTTCTCAAAATACTATGGCTAAAGAAAGTTATCCCCACAAAATGATATAGTCTGGCTATGCTCCCTCTTCATCGCACAAAATATTCATATCATGCACAACCCCGATCTCAGCCAAGCACTTCTTTTCATACTCTATATTTTCAAACCATTCAACTTTCATGCAATACATGAGCATGAGCCATGGATATAGCACTATGGGTGGAATAGAGGTGGTTGTGGAGAAGGCAAAAAGAGAGGAAGATAGTCTCACATCGACTAGGCGTATAAACGGGCTATGGAGATTCCCATCTATAGATATCAATGTGAGTGAGTAGGGATTGCCATTCAACGGATGCACTAGAGCTAAATAAGAATGAAAGCTCAACAAAAGAAACTAGTTGGTGTGCATCCAACTAGCGTGCTCACGAAGACCTAGGGCATATGAGGAAGCCAATCGTTGGAATATACAAGCTAAGTTCTATAATGAAAAAGGTCCTCTAGTATATGAAAATGACTAAGCATGAGACTCTCTACAATGAAGAACATGGTGCTACTTTGAAGCACAAGTGTGGAAAAGAAGATAGTAGCAATTGTCCCTTTTTCTTTTTCTTTTCTTTTTTTTGGGCCTTTCTTTTTTTCTTTAGCCTTTCTTTTTTTCTTTCTTTTTCTTTATTTTTTTGTGGAGGAGCTTTATAGATTTAGCCTTTCCTCCCATGGGACAATGCTCTAATAATGATGATCATCACACTTTCATTACAACACGATATTACAACTCGATACTACAACAACAAAGTGTGACTCTATATGAATGCCTCCGGCGGTGTACCGGTATGTGCAATGAAACAAGAGTGACATGTATAAAAAATTATGCATGGTGGCTTTGCCACAAATATGATGTCAACTACATGATCATGCAATGGCAATATGACAATATGATGCGTGTCATATGAACGGAACGGTGGAAAGTTGCCTGGCAATATATCTCAGAATGGCTATGGAAATGCCATGATAGGTAGGTATCGTGGCTGTTTTGAGGAACAATATGGTTGCTGTCTTGAGGAAGGATATATAGTGGGTTTATGGCACAGGCGAAAATTCCGCGGTACAAGAGAGGCTAGCAATGGTGGAAGGGTGAGAGTGCGTATAATCCATGGACTCAACATTAGTCATAAGAACTCATATACTTGTTGCAAAAATCTATGAGTCATCAAAACAAAGCAATCAACGCATGCTCCTAGGGGGGAGGTTGGTAGGAGTTAACCATCGCGCGCCCCTGACCTCCACACAACGGTTGGCACTCTACAAATACCTCATGCTCTAACTTCGTCACATAGTGGTTCACCATACGTGCATGCTACGGGAATCACTAACCTTAACACAAGTATTTCTCAATTTCATAATAACTCCACTAGCATGACTCTAATATCAGTATCTTCATGTCTCAAAACAATTATCAAGCATCCAACATCTCATTCAATTCAATGCACTTGGTGTGAATTTTTTTACTACATTGACATTGGATTTCTATCATGTGAAGACTAGTTTCTTTATCATGAACACATTACCATGCTGTTTTAATATACTCTCAAATAGATATAAGTGAAGCATGGGAGTTCAACAATTTCTACAAAATATTGCCACCACCGTGCTCTAAAAGATGTAAGTGAAGCACTAGAGCAAAAACTATTCAACTCAAAAGATATAAGTGAATCATATAGTGTTCTAACAATTTCTAGGCCATATTTAACTCTCTCAAATAGGTGTGTCCAGCAAGGATGATTGTGGAAAACTAACAAGCAAAGACTAAAATTATACAAGACGCTCCAAGCAAAACACATATCATGTTGCGAATAAAAATATAGCTCCAAGTATAGTTACCGATGGATGAAGACGAAAGAGGGGATGCCATCCCGGGGCATCCCCAAGCTTAGGATTTTGATTATCTTGAATTTACTTGGGGTGCCATGGGAATCCCCAAGCTTAGGCCTTTGCTACTCCTTGTTCCATAGTCCATCAAAGCAATACTCAAAACTTGAAAACTCACAACACAAAACTTAGACAAAAATTCTCGTGAGCTCCATTAGTATAAGAAAGCAAACCACTACTCAAAGGTACAACAATGAATTCATTCTTTGTTTATATTGGTGTTAAACCTACTGTATTCCAACTTCTCTATGGTTCATATCCTCCAATACTACTCATAGATGCATCGGAATAAACAAAAAACACACGAAAAACAGAATCTGTCAAAGACAGAACAGTCTGTAGTAATCTGCAGGTTTCACCTACTTCTGGAACTTCAAAAAATTCAAACTAAATTGTTAAATTTGCGGAATTTGTCTACCAACCATCTTCAGAAGGAATCAACTAAAAAGCACGCTCCAGTAAAATGTGAAGACTACTATAACGAGCGCTAACGATTCTGTTTTTCACAGCAAGATCACAAAAACTTCACACAAGTCTTCCCAAAGGTTATACTTGGCACAAACACTAAACAAAACATGAAACCACATCTAATCAGAGGCTAGATGCAATATTTATTCCCTAACAGCAAAAAAAACAAAAACACAAAATTGGGTTGCCTCCCAACAAGCGCTATCGTTTTACGCCCCTAGCTAGGCACGATACAAGATAGATCTAAGTATTGCCATCTTTGGAAGGCAATCCATAAGTGGCTCTCATGATAGATTCATATGGTAATTTGATTTTATTTCTAGGAATGTTTTCCATGCCTTTCCTTAATGGAAATTGGAATCTAATATTTCCTTCCTTGATATCAATAATTGCACCAATCGTTCTAAGGCAAGGTCTACCAAGAATAATAGGACATGAAGGATTGCAATCTATATCAAGAAAAATAAAATCTACGGGCACATAATTCCTATTGGCAACAATAAGAACATCATTAATTATTCCCATAGGTTTCTTAATAGTGGAATCCGCAAGATGCAAATTTAAAGAATAATCATCAAGCTCATGGAACCCTAGCAAATCACACAAAGTTTTTGGGATAGTGGAGACACTAGCACCCAAATCACACAAAGCATAGCATTCATGATCTTTTATTTTTATTTTGATAGTAGGTTCACACTCATCATAAAGCTTTCTAGGTATGGAAACTTCCAACTCAGGTTTTTCTTCATAAGATTGCATCAAAGCATCAACTATGTGTTTAGTGAAAGCTTTTTTATGACTATAAGCATGCGGAGAATTTAGCACGAACTGCAACAAGGAACTACAATCAATCAAAGTGCAATTATCATAATTGAATCCCTTGAAATCCAAAGTAGTGGGTTCATCAATATGCAAAGTTTTAATTTCTTCACTCCCACTTTTAGCAATTTTAGCATCAAAATCTAAAAACTCCGAATCATTGGGACACCTTAAAGCATAATCATCTCCAATCCTATCTTCATCAAGATTTATACTAGAAAACAAGGATCTAATAGGAGACACATCAATAACTTTCATATATTCACCTTTATTCTCATGCTCTTCCGGTTTAGCAGCCATCTTATTGATCAAGGTGGACTGTTTATCCGAAATTTGGGCAATTAAGTTCTCGAGATGAGCAAACTGAGATTTCAAGCCATCAAATTCCTTAGACATATCATCTAGGTCTTTATTCATATACTCCATAAACTTTTTCTGTTCTTTGAGCTCACTTCTGAAAATGTCATTATGCTCAAATTGTATAGTCATAAAATATCTAACATTGTTTTCAATCTCCTCCAGCCTCTTGAGGTGAGGGTCAACACTAATAGGGAGAGCCATAGTGACAAGCAAGCAAGCAACACACACAAGCAAACAAAAAGCAAGCGAACGATAAACACATGGCGGAAGAAGGGCAAATAAAACGGCAAAGGTGAAGTGGGGGGACGAAAACGAGAGGCAAATAAATGTAATGCGAAGGATAAGGGTTTGTGATAGGTACTTGGTATATGACTTCTGCGTAAGCCTCCCCGGCAACGACGCCAAAAATTCTTCTTGCTACTTCTTGAGCTTGCGTTGTATTCCCTCGAAGAGGAAAGGGTGATGCAACACAGTAGCGTAAGTATTTCCCCCAGTTTTTGAGAACCAAGGTATCAATCCAGTAGGATACCACGCGCGAGACCTTCGCACCTGCACAAAAAATAAGAACTTCGCAGCTAACGCGATAAGGGGTTCTCAATCCCTTTAGGGTCACTTACGAAAGAGAGATTTGATAGAGATGATTGTTTATATTTTTCGTATTTTTAGTTTATAAGAACATCAAAGAAAAGCGGTAAAGGTAAAGTAGATGTAGATTGATATGTTGAGAATAGACCCGGGGGCCATAGTTTTCTCTAGTGGCTTCTCTCATGATAGCGATATTCTACGGCGGATAAACAAATTATTGTCGAGCAAATGAGAGAAAAGCGAATAATTATGAGACTATCTAGGCATGATCATTGTATATAGGCATCACGTCCGAGACAAGTAGACCGACTCCTGCCTGCATCTACTACTATTACTCCACACATCGACCGCTATCCAGCATGCATCTAGTGTATTGAGTACATAAGAACAGAGTAACGCCTTAAGCAAGATGACATGATGTAGAGGGATAAACTCAAGCAATATGATATAAACCCCTTTCTTTTTATCCTCGATGGAAACAATACAATACGTGCCTTGCAGCCCCTACTGTCACTGGGAAAGGACACCGCCAAATTGAACCCAAAGCCAAGCACTTCTCCCATTGCAAGAACTATAGATCTAGTAGGCCAAACCAAACCAATAATTTGAAGAGACTTGCAAGGATATTATGAGCACACATAAAAAGTTCAGAGAAGAACCAAATATCTTTCATAGATAACCTTGATCATAAACTCACAATTCATGGGATCTCGACAAACACACCGCAAAAAGAGATTACATCGAATAGATCTCTCGAAGACCGAGGAGAACTTTGTATTGAGATCCAGAGAGAGTGAAGAAGCCATCTAGATACTAGCTATGGACCCGAAGGTCTGTGGTAAACTACTCACAACTCATGGTGAGGGCGATGATGATGATGATGAAGGCTTCCGTGATGGATCCCCCTCCGGTGGAGCTCCAGAACAGGCTCCAAGATGGGATCTCCACTGGAACAGAAGGTACGGCAGTGGAATTAGGGTTTTCTTTCTGTTCACGGAGTTTCTGGGGTACGTAGACTTATATAGGAAGAAGGAGGGCACCGGGGAGCGCTCGAGGGGGGCACGAGGCAGGGGGGCGCCCGGGGAAGGGGGGCGCGCCCCCCACCCTCGTGGGCCAGCCCTCTGTCCCCTGACGTGGTTCTTAAGCTCCATGTGCGTGATATTCTCCAAAAATATCTCTCGCGAAGGTTTCATTCCGTTTGGACTCCGTTTGATATTCTTTTTCTACAAAACCCTTAAATAGGCAAAAAAAAACAAAAATCTGGACTGGGCCTTTGTGTTAGTAGGTTAGTCCCAAAAATGATATAAAATTGAATGATAAAGCCCATTAAACATCCAAGACTTCATAAATAATAGCATGGAACAATAAAAAATTATAGATACGTTGGAGACGTATCAAGATGGCATATTGTTGATGGGAAATGATATAGAACTTTTGGAAAGCAGAAAGGCCTACTTGAATAAGTGTTTTTCAATGAAGGACCTTGGAGAAGCTGCTTACATATTAGGCGTAAATATCTATAGAGATAGACCGAGACACCTCATTGGTCTTTCACAAAGCACATACCTTGACAAGATATTGAAGAAGTTCAATATGGACTAGTCCAAGAAGGTGTTCTAAACTATTTTGCAAGGTGTGAGATTGAGCGAAGCTCAATGCCCGACCTCGGCAGAAGATAGGGAAAAGATGAGTGTCATCCCCTATGCCTCAACCATTGGCTCTATTATGTATGACATGTTGTGTACCAGACCTGATGTGAACCTTGCCATAAGTTTGGTAGGGAGGTACCAAAGTATGGAACACTGGACAGCGGTCAAGAATATCTTGAATTACCTGAAAGGACTAAGGACATGTTTCTCATTTATGGAGGCGACGAAGAGCTCATCGTAAAGGTTTATGTCGATGCTAGCTAAAACACAGATCCAGATGACTCCAAGTCACAAACCGAATATGTGTATATTTTGAAAGGTGGGGCAGTCATCTGGCGCAGTTGCAAGCAAAGCATCGTGGTGGCATCTACATGTGACATACATATTTGTAAAGTACATACAGATATGAATGTCGCAGATCCATTGACTAAACCTTTTCCACGAGCAAAACATGATCAGTACCAAAATTCTATGGGTGTTCGATTCATCACAATGTAACTAGATTACTGACTCTAGTGCAAGTGGGAGACTATTGTAAATATGCCCTAGAGGAAATAATAAAGTGGTTATTATTATATTTCCTTGTTCATGATAATTGTCTATTGTTCATGCTACAATTGTATTAATCGGAAACCGTAATACATGTGTGAATACATAGACCACAACACGTCCCTATTGAGCCTCTAGTTGACTAGCTCGTTGATCAATAGATGGTTATGGTTTCCTGACCACGGACAATGGATGTCATTGATAGCGAATCCTATGCACAACAAAAGATCGAGTAGTTCATTTCCTAGAGCTTTTCTAATGTCAAGTATCATTTCCTTAGACCATGAAATTGTGCATCTCCCAGATACCGTAGGAATGCTTTGGGTGTATCAAACGTCACAACGTAACTGGGTGGCTATAAAGGTGCACTACAGGTATCTCCGATAGTGTTTGTTGGGTTGGCACGAATCGAGACTGGGATTTGTCACTCCGTATGACAGAGAGGTGTCTCTGGGCCCACTCGGTAATGCATCATCATAATGAGCTCAATGTGACTAAGGAGTTATTCACGAGATCATGTGTTACGGAACGACTAAAGAGACTTGCCGGTAACGAGATTGAACAAGGTATAGGGATATCGACGACCTAATCTAGGGCAAGTAACATACTGTTGGACGAAGGGAATTGCATACGGCATTAATTGAATCCCCGACATCGTGGTTCATCCAATGAGATCATTGTGGAATATGTAGGAGCCAATATGGGTATCCAGATCCCGCTATTGGTTATTGGCGGAGAGGTGTCTCGGTTATGTCTGCATGGTTCCCGAACCCGTAGGGTCTACACACTT
This sequence comes from Secale cereale, assembly GCA_902687465.1. Taxonomy (NCBI): domain Eukaryota; kingdom Viridiplantae; phylum Streptophyta; class Magnoliopsida; order Poales; family Poaceae; genus Secale; species Secale cereale. The sequence goes on from LR738710.1 coordinate 505,298,755, forward strand.
AAGATTCGGTGACTCTAGAGTCGTAACGTGAAATTGCATGTGGTTACCGAAGGTTGTTTGGAGTCCCCGGATGAGGTCCCGGACGTCACGAGGAGTTCCGGAATGGTACGAAGATTAATATTTATATATGAGAAGTACTATTTTGGCCACCGGAAAATGTTTGGGATTTTTTGGTATTGTACCGGGAAGGTTCTAGAAGGTTTTGGAGTGGGGCCCACCTCATGGGGGGACCCACATGAACGTGGGTAGTGGGGGCAAGGCCCCACACCCCTAGTAAAGGCGCACCAAGATCCCCCCTTATAAGTAATAAGATCATATCCCGGAGGGATAAGATCAAGATCCCTAAAAAGGGGTGATAACGATCGGTGGGAAGGGAAAGGATGGGATTTCTTTCCTCCCACCTTTCCCAACGCCCAATGGACCTCGATGGCCAGAAACCAGCCCCCTCCACCCCTATAGATAGTGTGGAGGTGCATGGGAGCTGCACCACTAGCCCCTGGCGCAACCCTCCCTCCTCCTACACCTCCTCCTCTGTGGTGCTTAGTGAAGCCCTGCCGGAGAACCGCGAGCTCCAACGCCACCACGCCGTCCTGCTGCCGGAGCTCTCCCTCAACTTCTCCTCCGCCTTTGCTGGATCAGGAAGGAGGAGATGTCCCCGGGCTATACGTGTGTTGAACGCGGAGGTGCCGTCCATTCGGCACATAGATGGGATCTTCCACGATTTGAATCACCGCAAGTATGACCCCATCAATCGCGTTCTTGCAACGCTTCCGCTTAGCGATCTTCAAGGGTATGAAGATGCACTCCCTCTCCCTCATTGCTAGCATCTCCTAGATTGATCTTGATGACATGTTGGGAACATTTTGAATTATTACTATGTTCCCAACATTGTCACCATGGGTATTCATAGCAAGACATTCATCAAGTGTTCGCAAATCCATAAAAGTTTTCAATCCAAATAAATCTCAAAGGGAAAAATCAATTCATCACAACAAGATAGAGAGGGGAAAACACCATATGATCCTACTATATTAACAAAGCCAGTGATACATCAAGACCGTGCCATCTCAAGAACACAAGAGAGAAATTAAACACATAGGTACTGGTACAAACACTCAGCCCCGAGGGTGGACTACTCCCTCCTCATCATGGTGGCCCCCAGGATGGAGAAGATGGCCGTCAGTGATGATTTCCACCTTCGGTAGGGAGCCGGAATAGGTCTAGATTGGTTTTTCATGGACATAGAGGCTTGCGGCGGCAGATATTCTGATCTAGGGTTATTGCTGCTGGTTTATCTATTTATAAGATTTTTGGCATCGGTTTCACGCGTAGACTTGCCTCGAGATGAGCACAACCCACCAGGGCAAGCTGGGCCCCTTTGGCGGGCCATGGTGGATTGTGCCCTCCTCGGGCTCTTCTGGCACTCCCACGAAGCTTCGGGGGTCTCCTTTGTTCCAAAAAATCATCAAAAAGTTTGAGCTCATTTGGAGAACTTTCATTTCAGCACAAAAAACAACACCACAGTAGTTTTGCTGAAAACAACGTCAGTCCAGGTTAGTTCCATGCAAATCATACCAAAACCATAAAATTGTTGTAAACATGGCATGAATACTTCATAAATTATAGATACGTTGGAGATGTATCGGTGGCTTCTCTCGAGAAATAGAAAACAGTTGGTAGACAAATTACTGTTGGGAAATTGGTAGAAAAGCGAATAGTTATGACGATATCCAAGACAATGATCATGTATTTAGGCATCACATCCAAGATTAGTAGACCGACTCCAGCCTACATCTACTACTATTACTCCACACATCGACTGCTATCCGACATGCATCTAGTGTATTAAGTTCATGGAAAAATGGAGTAATGCAATAAGAACTATGACATGATGTAGACAAGATCTATTCATGTAGGAATATACCCCATCTTTTTATCCTTAATGGCAAAGATACATACGTGCCTTGCTGCCCCTTCTGTCACTAGGAAAGGACACCGCAAGATCGAAGCCATTACAAAGCACCTCTTCCCATTGCAAGATAAATAGATCAAGTTAGGCAAACGAAACCCAAAATTGGAGAATAAATACGAGGCTATAATAATTAAGTATGGATATTAAATCAAGGCAAATCTGATCATAAACTCACAATTCATCGGATTCGAGCAAACACACAACATAAAGTCATTACATCAAATAGATCTCCAAGAGAACTTGGTATTGAGAAACAAAGAGAGAAGAAGCCGTCTAGCTACTGCCTACGGACCAGTAGGTCCGAGGTGAACTACTCACGCATCATCGGAGAGGCACCAATGAGGATGATGAACCCCTCTGTGATCGTGTTCACCACGGAATGCCGGAAAAGGGCTCTAGATTGAATCTTGTGATTTTGGAACATGCGGCGGCTGGAACAAAATTTCATCGACTCTCCTAGGGTTTCGGGAATATTTGGGTATTTATAGAGCGAAGAGCGCTGCGGGAGGCCACCGAGGTGGGCACAACCTAATGGAGCAGTTGGTAGTCTCCCTTCCAGGTTATTTTCGTCCCACCTTCCATGGGTTTTTTGGTTCTTCCTCCCACCTTTGCTGGGTTTTTTCGTAGATTTTTTGTCCCCTCCCCCACTTCATCGGTTTATTGTCGTGTCACCCTCTCACAGAACGAAAGAATCTGAACAGTTCAGAACTTTCCATACTGGCGCAAGTTATTTAGTAATGTAGAACCAATCAGGAACAATCTCTAAAGATTAAATCTGAATTAATTAACCTTACCTTAAATCAATCAATCACATTAATTAGAAAACAAATAATTGATTTTCAGAAAAATCGCTCAATCACATTAACCTTATAACTCACGGATGGTAATCAATCTCCAAACAAAGGAAACAATACATCGAGATAGCAGTAAATAAACTCCCTTTCTTATGACATGTATATAATCTTCCCTTCCCTCTCTGTTGTCGAGCATTCTTGATTCTCGAGGCTGATGCTTGGGCTGCGTCACTGTGTCGCGATGGCGCCAGAGGACGAGGACGATGAGGCCGGGTGCCACGACACCGCGTTGACCGCAGTCGGTGAAGGGGGCGAAGAAGGGTGGTTTCCCTGGCCGTGGCCGTGGCCCTGGTCGTGGACCTGGGAGTTGGTGCGGAGGAAGCGGCACTTGAAGGACCTGGCGTGGGTGGCCAGCGTGCAAACGCACTTGGAAGCGGGCCCGTGGCCTTCGCCAGACGGCGCCGACACACTTGGAGCTGTGGCTGGCCGATTTACATGAAATTTATTCGTTCAATTGTGGTGGAAAATATAATACACATAATCCATATTGTTATGCACTAGCGTGTGTGTGTGAAATAGATGGATTATGGTCCCATACCCAATAAGATGGATGTGTGTGTGTTAGAGAGAGAGAGAGGGGGAGACGGGAGAGAGAGTGAAGAAGAGGGAGGGAGAGAGTGTCTGTGTGAGAGGATTTGATGGTAAAATAAGTCGCCAATGTCACTTGATATGTATGAGAATATTAATATTGAACTCTTAAACTTAATGTGGCCCCATTGCAACGCAAGGGAGTTCTTCTAGTTTCCCTTAGTTTTTGGGAACCAAGGTATCAATCCAGTAGGAGACGACACTCGAGTCCCTCGTACCTACACAAACAAATAAGAACCTTGCAACCAACTCGATAAAGGGGTTGTCAATCCCTTCACGGCCACAATCAAAAGTGAGATCTGATCGAGATAATAAGACAAATATTTTTGGTATTTTTGTTGTATAGATTGAAAAGCAAAGATTGCAAAATAAAAGATAGCTAGTTGATGGAAGATTAATATGATGGAAGATAGACTCGGGGGCCATAGGTTTCACTAGTGGCTTCTCTCAAGATAGCATAATCTACGATGGGTGTACAAATTACTGTCGAGCAATTGATAGAAAAGCGCATAGTAATGAGAATATCTAGGCATGATCATGTATATAGGCATCACGTCCATGACAAGTAGAATGAAACGATTTTGCATCTACTACTATTACTCCACACATCGACCGCTATCCAGGATAAATCTAGATTATTAAGTTCATAAGAACAGAGTAATGCCTTAAGCAAGATGACATGATGTAGAGGGATAAACTCATGCAATATGATATAAACCCCATCTTTTTATCCTCGATGGCAACAATACAATACGTGCCTTGCTGCCCCTGCTATAACTGGGAAAGGACACCGCAAGATTGAACCCAAAGCGAAGCACTTCTCCCATTGCAAGATATTTAAATCATGCATATAAGAATTCATAGAAGAACCAAATATTGCTCATAGATAATCTTCATCATAAACCCACAATTCATCGGATCTCGACAAACACACCGCAAAAAGAATTACATCGAATAGATCTCCAAGAAGATCGAGGGAAACTTTGTATTGAGATCCAAAGAGAGAGAGAGAGAGAAGAAGCCATCTAGCTAATAACTATGGACCTGAAGGTCTATGGCAAACTACTCACAACTCATCGGAGAGGCTATGGTGTTAATGTATAAGCCTTCTGTGATCGATTACCCCTCTGGTGGAGCTCCGGAAAAGACCCCAAGATGGGATCTCACGGGTATAGAAGGTTGCGTCGGTGAAATTAGGGTTTCGTGGTGCTCTTGGATGTTTTCAGAGTATATGAGTATATATAGGACGAAGAAGTATGTCGGTGGAGCTATGAGGGGCCCACGAGGGTGAGGGCGCGCCTACCCCCTGGGCGTGCCTGTCGGGACCCCGATCCTAAGTCACACCGGTCTAGCATGTAACACACCATATCACTTTGCGGCCTCACGCACGGTATCCCCACGGGTGCCACCTTACCTGGCCCGGGACCGTTTGCGCATTTTGGCTCACGTATATGATAGTGTCGCTAGCATCCATATGACAGAGAACCCGGGTCGGCATGACCAGTTATAAACCAAAAGTGGCACTAAATTACAGGGACAGGCATCCATGACCCAGCAACGAACGTGTCGGTCATCAACGTATGAACCCAAGTCGTAGCAAGCTACAAGGACTTAAAGGAACAACGCGTGACATTTCCCCTAAGGGACAGACACAGGAACGAAGAAGGACACATGCCGGTCAGCCTAGGTGTTCCGGAGCAGTAGCAGGCTACCAAGGCTCGGTGGAAACACTAGGAGACATTTCCCTGTAAGATAGGCTACCAAGGGTAAACAACTAGGTGTCAGATCCCACACATACCAAGCATTTCAATAACATACACACAATATGCTCAATATGTGCAAATACAACATGGCATCACAACAAGACTCTAATAAATAAAGTATTTATTCATTAGGCTCCGAGGAGCCAAATATTACAGACATGGGTCTCATGACCCAACATTCAGAGCATACAAGCAACAGGCGGAAGCACAACATGTCTGAGTACAGACATCTACAAATGAAAATGGCTGAAGAGCCTGACTATCTACAACACCCGTCCAAGATCGTAGCTGAGGTAACAAGCTACTTGACGAAGTCCAAGCGGAACTACTAGTGAGACATCAATCCTGTCTGCAAAACATAAATTAAGCAAACATGAGTTCAAAGGTACTCAACAAGACTTACATCAGATCCTATCATACATGCACTTGTATCAAGATGGCAAAGTGGGGTTTAGTTGCAGCAAGCCAGCTTTGACTTAGTGGCTATCCTATTCTACGATTGCTGGTAACTCTTTTGACGTGGCGCACACGAGTCCACTAAGCACCACACAATACACCACTATGGATTCATTCCCGTCTCCCTACGAGAAGGTCATCCATAGCACTCACACTTGTCTTGAGTATTTTAGAGTATCCACTTCAAGTTGTCTATGTACCACGTAAGCATCCAAGAAGTCCATAACCGTGGACTCGGCTATTCGAATAGATCATGTTAACCCTGCAGGGGTGTACTGCTTCACACACACTCTCGCCACTTACCGCCATGTACATCTCGTGTATCTCGGCAACCTTCAAGCGGAAGCCTGGCGAGGGTGTCGGCCACGACCTGACTAACCACACAAGACTATAGTCCAGGTTTATCGCCTATTCTGGTTCCATCCGTGGGGAGATCCGGCCGGGGTGTCGCTCACGGCCCCAAATGATGTGCGCAGGGTTCCCAAGCCCACCTCGCCGAGTGGATCTACGCTTGGTACACCGTGCCACGGTGCCTAGTCTGTCCCAAGCCCACTGGCCGAGTGCCACTTGGTAGACTACTAACACTACCTACAAACACCAGAAACTAGTTGCAACTCCTGGACAGAGATCATGTTGATTAATAAGTCGAGAGGGGTCGAGTTACCGGAACCCAATGTGTGGTAGTAACTAGTCATTGGACAACATACTCGGAACTCAGTTCTTAGAGACGGTTCCAGTGAGACAACCCACCATGTACTCCTACATGGCCTCTCACCACTACCTTTACCAAAACGTGTTCACACACTTAACCCTCAGCATCAGAACATATCATTTCACTCCAATTCATTCCCGATGAATCAGACCTGACACACTCTAAGCAATAGCAAGCAAGGCATGGTAAGATCACATCATGGCTTCAATCAACTCCTACACATGCTAGTGGGTTTCAACTATTTACTGTGGAAAGACATGTCATGCAGAGGAATGGGTTTAACTACCGCAGCATAAAGTAGCAGTTGAAGTCGTTGTTGTCCTAATGCAATAACAGGGAGCAGGAGCGAGAGAGGGATTGTATCGGAATGAACAAGGGGGTTTGCTTGCCTGGTAAAACAACGTGCAGAGCACTGCTCCTCTGACAGGTACAATGGATCGGTCTCCGGAGCTGGACCTATCGAGAAGAACGGTGCCGACAATCAAACACAAGCATATGCAACATTATGATGCATGAATATGGCATGAAAATATGATGTTGTTGAGCTAATACAACTAGCATTCAATTTGAAAGAAGTCCATTTGAACCAAACGCTCAAATGCAACTTTAAAATAAGTATTTCTAAATGCCATATATGTGTTTTCATATAAACAGTAGGTTTAACTTCATTTGTCATGCATGAAAATGGTACAGATGGATAGATTGAAATTTTCTGATAATTTTTCATATATAAATTATTTCATTCTGAGCTACGGTTGAATTTCTGTGATTTTTTGAAGTTTAAGCCAATTTCTGAAATAAATAAATCATTTAAGATTTATTTAAAAACCAGAACTGGATTACTGCGTCAGCATGACACAAACATGACGTCAGCAGGTCAAAGGGCTGGTCCAGAGTCAAACCTGACAGTGGGGTCCACTGGTCAGTGACTCAGTTAACTAACTGAGTTAATTAACACTAAAATAATTCTAACAGAAATGTCAGCAGAGCAGGGCCCACATGTCAGTGGCTAATCTAGTTAGTTAATTAGTACTAACTGGAATAATTAGCCGGGCGGGGCCCGCGGGTCAGTGAGAGAGGGGGGGAGGTCAACTGGTCAGTGGGGTCAAGCACGCCGGTCAGCGGTCAAAACCCACCGGCGGCTCGACGCCGGCGACCACAGACGCGGCGGAGGGGCACGGAAATGCCGCTCCAGCGGTCATTTGAGCAGCGGAGGCCATCTACGGGGAGCTGGAGCTCACCCGCGTCCATTCCCGCAAGCGGTAGCAGCTGGGGCGGCCGGAGCTCGCCGGAAACGAGCTCGCGGCGGCGCCGGAGTTCGGGCCTCGTCGGGGTTGGAGCTACGGGGCACGGGGAAGCTAACGGAGAGGTGCTACGGGTTCCTGGTGAAGCGGCGGATGCAGTGACACGCACAACTTGGAGCTTGCGTGGTTGTGGCCACGGTGGCGGCATCGCCGGCGGCGGTGAGGTCGGGCATCTGCGGGGGTAGGACCTAGAGGTCGCAGACGACGGCGAGGACAGGGGGGAAAGATCCGGGGGCTCA
>LR738710.1:505306728-505464768 GCA_902687465.1 Secale cereale
GGTTCAGTGGCTCGGGGAAGCTTCTGTTGCGGCGAATTCGTCGGCGGCGATCGACAGCATCTGAGGAGGAAGACGATGACGACGGCGGCTCCACAGGGCATCCGGCGTCTGGTGGCTTGACGGAGAGGACGAGGGAGTCGTGGCGGAGCTCTCGGGCTACTCAGGAGAGGCGAGGGGAAGACGGTGGCTACGGCAACGGCGATCGGGGGCGACGACGGCGCTCGGGACCGAGCGGGAGAGGGAGATAGAAGAGAGGGGAGGGATCCAGGATAGTGCGAGAGGGTCGGGGGAGGTGCGTGGCGCCTCCAGAAACGACTAGGCGGCGAGGGGAGTGAAGCAGGCAGCTCGCGTGGCGCTCCCGCCGTGCGCGCGCGCCGGCCACACGCCCCGCCTACTGGCGCGGGGAAGACGACAGGGGGAGGCTCGGTGGGCTGGGCCGGCTCTGCCTGGTGGGCTACAGGTAAGCCAGGTAAGCTATTTCCCTTTATTTGCTTTTCTATTTTTCTGACATTTGTTTTGATTTAATTTCTAAATTAAATCAATTATTTTCTGCTGACATATTTATTTTGCAGGGACCTAGGAATTAATCCAAGCCCCTCAAAATAAAGAACCAGAATTTTGGACATATATAAAATATAATATATATATATATATATATATATATATATATATATATATATATATATATATATATATATATATATATATCCAAGCAAATAGCTATTGCATTAAATCCAAATGCCCAAAATAAATACTTATGAGCTCCTAATAATATTGGTTTGATTTTTATCTCTAACCAATATTTTCAGAGGGCCACATGAACATTTTCTTGGACCTTTTTGGAGCAATTTTTATTTGCGTCATTTTCAAAAGGGTTTCTGAGGGTTTCACAAGTCCTCATTTCAATTTCATTTGAAATTTAAACATGATGCAAACCACAAGACTAACCTAGTGCATCCCAGAACTAGGGTTGTGACAACTCGCCTCCACTCGAAAGAATCTCGTCCCGAGATTCAGGAGTAGACGGAAAGAAGGTAGGGTACTCCAGTCGAAGACGATCTTCTCGCTCCCAAGTAGCTTCTCTCTCGGAATGATGAGACCATTGAACTTTGAGAAACTTGATGTTATGACGTCGAGTGACACGCTCTGCTTAATCCAAAATGCGAACGGGATACTCTCGATATGTGAGGTTATCTTGGAGATCAAGCGTTTCGTGGTCCACTCCGCGGATGGGATCCGAGAAGCAACGCCTGAGTTGAGAGACGTGGAAGACATCATGAACTCGAGAAAGATGTGGGGGTAGTTCCAATTGGTAGGCAACCTCTCCTCGTTTAGCAAGAATGCGAAAAGGACCAATGTAACGAGGAGCCAACTTGCCCTTGATACCAAAACGATGGGTACCTTTCAAAGGAGTAACCCGAAGATAAGCTTTGTCGCCAACCTCATAAATCACTTTCTTGTGATGACGATCATATTGGCTCTTCTGACGAGGCTGGGCTGTTTTCAAATTCTCACGAATGATGCGAACTTGCTCTTCTGCTTCCTGGATCATATCCGGTCCAAAGAATTTTCTTTCACCGGTTTCTGACCAGTTCAAAGGTGTTCGACATCTTCGTCCATAAAGAATCTCAAAAGGAGCTTGTTTGAGACTGGATTGATAGCTATTGTTATAAGCAAACTCGGCGAAAGGAAGAAATTTCTCCCAATCCATACCGAAAGAGATAACGCAAGCTCTAAGCATGTCTTCGAGAATTTGGTTAACCTGTTCCACTTGACCACTTGACTGAGGGTGGAAAGCGGTGCTGAAAGAAAGATTGGTGCCCATGGCAGGCTGGAAACTCTCCCAGAAATGAGAAGTGAAAAGACTACCACGGTCTGAATTGATCTCTAGTGGGACACCATGAAGTGACACTATTCGATAAATATACAAGTCAGCAAGCTGACTAGCAGTGATACTCTCTCGAATAGGTAGGAAGTGAGCCACTTTGGAGAGACGATCAATGACTACGAAGATAGCATTATTCCCTCTCTTGGTCCTGGGAAAGCCGGTGATGAAGTCCATACCAACTTTATCCCATTTCCACTCAGGAATAGCTAGAGGCTGAAGGGTGCCAGCAGGTCTTTGATGTTCTGCCTTAACGCGACGACAAACGTCACATTTAGCATTGAACTCGGCAATTTCTCTTTTCATCCTAGTCCACCAGAATCTCTGGCGTAGATCCTGATACATCTTAGTACTACCGGGATGAATCGTGAGAGGAGATTCATGAGCCTCTTTAAGAATCAATTGCCGAAGATGTTGCTTCTTGGGAACCACCAGCCGGTTTTGGAAGAGAACAACACCTCGGTCATCTATGGAGAAACTACCAGCAATACCCTTGGCAATGTTTCTCTTGATCCGGGTAATTCCGGTATCATGCTTCTGGGCTTCTATGATATGATCCACAAGAGTAGGTTTCGCCACCAAAGTTGAAAGGAATCAGTGAGGAGCAATGTGAAGGTTAAGCTTACATAATTCCTCATGGAGAAGTGGTTGGCCCTGCTGCAACATGAGATTGTTGCAATAGGATTTACGACTTAGCGCATCAGCCATGACATTGCCCTTGCCCGGGGTGTAGGTAATCCCTAAGTCGTAATCGGAGATCAACTCCAACCAACGTCTTTGCCTAAGATTCAAATCTGGTTGGGTGAAGATATACTTGAGACTCTGGTGATCGGTGTAGATCTCGCAACGATTACCAAGAAGGTAATGTCGCCATGTCTTAAGTGCATAGACTACAGCTGCAAGCTCTAGATCATGTGTAGGATAATTCTCCTCATGTGGATGCAACTATCGAGATGCATAAGCAATCACACGACGATCCTGCATAAGAATGCAACCTAGTCCCTGTCGTGAGGCATCACAGTAGATAACAAAGTCCTTAGTGAAATCCGGTGGCACAAGTATGGGAGCAGAAGTCAGGCGTCTTTTCAGTTCCTGAAAACTGTGCTCACTCTATGGGGACCACTCAAACTTTTTATCTTTCTTAAGAAGTTCCGTGAGAGGTTTGGCCACTTTAGAGAAGTTCTCAACAAAGCGGCGACAATAACTGGCTAGACCAAGGAAAATCCTAACTTGTTTAACTGTTTCAGGCGGAGTCCAATCAAGAACGGCCTGAACTCTCTCGGGGTTGACAGCAATGCCCTTACCAGAGATTACATGGCCGAGATAGGTCACTTCTGGCAACCAAAATTCACACTTGGAGAACTTGGCATAAAGGCGGTGCTCTCTAATTTTTTCTAGAACAAGTCTAAGATGTTCGGCATGCTCTTCCTCGTTTTTCGAGTAAATAAGAATATCATCGAGGTAAACCACGACGAACTTATCTAAGTACTCCATGAAGATCGAGTTCATCAAGCGGGAGAAGGTGGCTGGAGCATTTGTTAAACCGAAGGACATGACGATGTACTCGTACTGACCATAACGAGTGACGAAAGCCGTCTTGGGGATGTCCCCATTTCTAATCTTGATTTGATGGTATCCTAACCTCAAATACATCTTGGAGAAGACTGAGGATCCAGCAAGCTGATCATACAGGTCGTTGATCCTGGGAAGCGGATACTTGTTCTTTACCGTGACCAAATTAACGGGACGATAATCTACAACCATCCGATCCGTACCATCCTTCTTCTTAACGAAGAGGACGGGGCAAGCCCAAGGAGAAGAACTAGGACGGATGAAACCCTTTTGCAAGGACTCATCAAGTTGTTTCTTAAGCTCAGCTAGTTCTAAGGGTGCCATTTTGTAGGGTCTCCTAGAGATTGGAGCGGTTCCTGGGATAAGCTCTATAACAAACTCTACATCTCGGTCGGGTGGAACACCTGGCAGTTCCACTGGAAAGACATCCGGAAAGTCACGGACTACCGGAACATCTTCAAGATCTGGAAGAAGGCTGGCATTAAGAGAATAGAGTTGACGCTTTGAACTCTAGTGGCGACGGTGACTACCTTACCAGATGGATGTGTAAGCTGAACAGACCTAGTGAAGCAATCAATCTTGGCATGATGAGCTGTCATCCAGTCCATACCCAAGATGATATTAATATCTGAAGACTTGAGGGCTACAAGTGATGCAAGGAACACAAGTCTGTCAACAAGGATTTCATTACCATGGCTTACACTAGAAGTTTGCCATTTGGATCCAGGAGTTTGAATGAGTAGTGGGGAGGGCATATCACAAAATGACATGTCGTGTAAGCGGGCATAACTTTCGGAAATGAAAGAATGAGATGCTCCAGTATCGAATAGAACCGATGCCGGATGACAATTGACAAGAAGTGTACCAAGAACGACATCTGGATCATCATGAGCGTCATTGGCTGAGACGTGATGCACACGTCCACGTTCGGTGGGAGCTGACTTAACACTGACCATCTTGCGTGATGATTTATCACGTCTAACAGATTTCGCGGACTGGGATGGAGCAACACGGTTCTGAGTGCAAATACGGGCAATGTGTCCCGGTTCTCCACACTTGTAACAAATCCTGGAGGTAGGACGTGGACCCGCATTGGCAAACGGTCCATCAATAGACCTGGGTGGAGCATACTGCTGAACTGGAAGAGGTACCACACGAGATGGCCTCGGAGGATAAATGGGTGGAAGAACAGAGTTCGAAACCCAAATCCGGCGCTTCTAAGAACTAGAACCGGAGGAAGATCCCAAATCAAGGGCGTGCTTACGGGACTCATCGTAAGTGAGCTGAGCTGTCTCTGCATTGATGGCCTTGTTCACAAGAGCATGGAATGTGTTGCAATGATGCAAGTGGAGATCACGACACAGTTTGGGGTTGAGACCCTTCCGGAACCTAGCCTGCTTCTTGGCGTCCGTGGACACTTCCTCTGTAACATAGCGGGCGAGGTTCTCAAACTCTCGACTATAAGCATCAACAACCATCTTAGCATGTGTAAGACTACAGAACTCTTCTCTCTTACGATCGATAAGGGCTTGAGGGATATGATGTTCATGAAAAGCCTCGGTGAAATCTCTCCAGGTAGGAATCTGGTCAGCTGGAATCATGGCCTCATAGTTCTGCCACCAAAGACTAGCAGGACCTTCCAGGTGATAAGTGGCATAGATGACCTTGTCATCTTCAGCTACGTTCGCAGAACGCAGCTTGTGAGTGATACTACGGAGCCAGTCATCTGCATCGAGTGGCTCAATGAAAATGATGGAAGGTGGGTGGTTTCAGACAAATGAAGTCATGGATGGTTGCTGATTCCTTGCACTGTTGTGCGGTGTTCTCAATACGTGCCAACAGGCGGTTTGACTCACGCTTGTTTCTCTCCATCTCTATCATTAACTCTGCCAACGAAGGCTGGTCGGGAGGATCCTCCTCATCCCTACCATCTCCTTGGTTCTGTCTACGAGCAGCTGAGCTTCGCTTAACTGAAGACATCCTGAGAAGCGAAACCGAAGACGGAAACATCAACAACTATAGGATGCATAAGGTAGAACAAGAATTTAGTATCTCTCGAACTACTAGGATAATTCCGGCAGCATAACGACAGTAAAATGCTCAGAATGAGACATCCTGCTAACAAAGGGTAGTTCAACATCTCAACATCATCACTCAAGGTTCTGTGATAGTACTAGATAAACTAAACTGGAAGAACTTGAAAACAGGAGTAGGACTCTGATCAACCAATCCTAAGGAACTACGGAGTAGTAACTCGTGATCCTGATAGACAGAAGAGAAAGCCTAGTTCCTTAACCCCGTAGGAAAGGTAAGATGACTCAGATCAGAAGACGTGAGGTATAAGGAGTAAAAAGAGCCTTACGTTCCCTTCCACAATCAATTCCCTTATATAACTAAGGAATTTCTAGACTCAACTTCGACCAGTTTGGCTTGGTAATCCTACAGGCAGTCAGGCTCTGATACCAATGCTGTCGGGACCCCGATCCTAAGTCACACCGGTCTAGCATGTAACACACCATATCACTTTGCGGCCTCACGCACGGTATCCCCACGGGTGCCACCTTACCTGGCCCGGGACCGTTTGCGCATTTTGGCTCACGTATATGATAGTGTCGCTAGCATCCATATGACAGAGAACCCGGGCCGGCATGACCAGTTATAAACCAAAAGTAGCACTAAATTACAGGGACAGGCATCCATGACCCAGCAACGAACGTGTCGGTCATCAACGTATGAACCCAAGTCGTAGCAAGCTACAAGGACTTAAACGAACAACGCGTGACATTTCCCCTAAGGGACAGACACAAGAACGAAGAAGGACACATGCCGGTCAGCCTAGGTGTTCCGGAGCAGTAGCAGGCTACCAAGGCTCAGTGGAAACACTAGGTGACATTTCCCTGTAAGATAGGCTACCAAGGGTAAACAACTAGGTGTCGGATCCGACACATACCAAGCATTTCAATAACATACACACAATATGCTCAATATGTGCAAATACAACATGGCAACACAACAAGACTCTAATAAATAAAGTATTTATTCATTAGGCTCCGAGGAGCCAAATATTACAGACATGGGTCTCATGACCCAACATTCAGAGCATACAAGCAACAGGCGGAAGCACAACATGTCTGAGTACAGACATCTACAAATGAAAAAGGCTGAAGAGCCTGACTATCTACAACACCCGTCCAAGATCGTAGCTGAGGTAACAAGCTACTTGACGAAGTCCAAGCGGAACTACTAGTGAGACATCAATCCTGTCTGCAAAACAACAATTAAGCAAACATGAGTACAAAGGTACTCAGCAAGACTTACATCAGATCATATCATACATGCACTTGTATCAAGATGGCAAAGTGGGGTTTAGTTGCAGCAAGCCAGCTTTGACTTAGTGGCTATCCTATTCTACGATTGCTGGTAACTCTTTTGAGGTGGCGCACACGAGTCCACTAAGCACCACACAATACACCACTATGGATTCATTCCCGTCTCCCTACGAGAAGGCCATCCATAGCACTCACACTTGTCTTGAGTATTTTAGAGTATCCACTTCAAGTTGTCTATGTACCACATAAGCATCCAAGAAGTCCATAACCGTGGACTCGGCTATTCGAATAGATCATGTTAACCCTGCAGGGGTGTACTGCTTCACACACGCTCTCGCCACTTACCGCCATGTACATCTCGTGTATCTCGGCAACCTTCAAGCGGAAGCCTGGCGAGGGTGTCGGCCACGACCTGACTAACCACACAAGACTCTAGTCCAGGTTTATCGCCTATTCGGGTTCCATCCGTGGGGTGATCCGGCCGGGGTGTCGCTCACGGCCCCAAATGATGTGCGCAGGGTTCCCAAGCCCACCTCGCCGAGTGGATCTACGCTTGGTACACCGTGCCACGGTGCCTAGTCTGTCCCAAGCCCACTGGCCGAGTGCCACTTGGTAGACTACTAACACTACCTACAAACACCAGAAACTAGTTGCAACTCCTGGACAGAGATCATGTTGATTAATAAGTCGAGAGGGGTCGAGTTACCGGAACCCAATGTGTGGTAGTAACTAGTCATTGGACAACATACTCGGAACTCAGTTATTAGAGACGGTTCCAGTGAGACAACCCACCATGTACTCCTACATGGCCTCTCACCACTACCTTTACCAAAACGTGTTCACACACTTAACCCTCAGCATCAGAACATATCATTTCACTCCAATTCATTCCCGATGAATCAGACCTGACACACTCTAAGCAATAGCAAGCAAGGCATGGTAAGATCACATCATGGCTTCAATCAACTCCTACACATGCTAGTGGGTTTCAACTATTTACTGTGGAAAGACAGGTGATGCAGAGGAATAGGTTCAACTACCGCAGCATAAAGTAGCAGTTGAAGTCGTTTTTGTCCTAATGCAATAACAGGGAGCGGGAGCAAGAGAGGGATTGTATCGAAATGAACAAGGGGGTTTGCTTGCCTAGTAAAACAACGTGCAGAGCACTACTCCTCTGACAGGCACTCTGGATCGGTCTCCGGAGCTAGACCTATCGAGAAGAACGGTGCCGACTATCAAACACAAGCATATGCAACAATATGATGCATGAATATGGCATGAAAATATGATGTTGTTGAGCTAATACAACTAGCATTCAATTTGAAAGAAGTCCATTTGAACCAAAGGCTCAAATGCAACTTTAAAATAAGTATTTCTAAATGCCATATATGTGTTTTCATACAAACAGTAGGTTTAACTTCATTTGTCATGCATGAAAATGGTACAGATGGATAGATTGAATTTTTCTGATAATTTTTCATATATAAATTATTTCATTCTGAGCTACGGTTGAATTTCTGTGATTTTTTGAAGTTTAAGCCAATTTCTGAAATAAATAAATCATTTAAGATTTATTTAAAAACCATAACTGGATTACTGCGTCAGCATGACACAAACATGACGTCAGCAGGTCAAAGGGCTGGTCCAGAGTCAAACCTGACAGTGGGGTCCACTGGTCAGTGACTCAGTTAACTAACTGAGTTAATTAACACTAAAATAATTCTAACAGAAATGTCAGCAAAGCAGGGCCCACATGTCAGTGGCTAATCTAGTTAGTTAATTAGTACTAACTGGAATAATTAGCCGGGCGGGGCCCACGGGTCAGTGAGAGAGGGGGGGAGGTCAACTGGTTAGTGGGGTCAAGCACGCCGGTCAGCGGTCAAAACCCACCGGCGGCTCGACGCCGGCGACCACAGACGCGGCGGAGGGGCACGGAAATGCCGCTCCGGCGGTCATTTGAGCAGCGGAGGCCATCTACGGGGAGTTGGAGCTCACCCGCGTCCATTCCCGCAAGCGGTAGCAGCTGGGGCGGCCGGAGCTCGCCGGAAACGAGCTCGCGGCGGCGCCGGAGTTCGGGCCTCGTCGGGGTTGGAGCTACGGGGCACGGGGAAGCTAACGGAGAGGTGCTACGGGTTCCTGGTGAAGCGGCAGATGCAGTGACACGCACAGCTTGGAGCTTGCGTGGCTGTGGCCACGGCGGCGGCATCGCCGGCGGCGGTGAGGTCGGGCATCTGCGGGGGTAGGACCTAGAGGTCGTAGACGACGGCGAGGACAGGGGGGAAAGATCCGGGGGCTCACCGCGGTCTGTTTGGGGGGTTCAGTGGCTCGGGGAAGCTTCTGCTGCGGCGAATTCGTCGGCGGCGATTGGCGGCGTCCGAGGAGGAAGACGATGACGACGGAGGCTCCATAGGGCGTCCGGCGTCTGGTGGCTTGACGGAGAGGACGAGGGAGTCGTGGCGGAGCTCTCGGGCTACTCGGAGAGGCGAGGGGAAGACGGTGGCTACGGCAACGGCGATCGGCGGCGACGACGACGCTCGGGACCGAGCGGGAGAGGGAGATAGAGGAGAGGGGAGGGATCCAGGATAGTGTGAGAGGGTCGGGGGAGGTGCGTGGCGCCTCCAGAAACGACTAGGCGGCGAGGGGAGTGAAGCAGGCAGCTCGCGTGGCGCTCCCGCCGTGCGCGCGCGCCGGCCACACGCCCCGCCTACTGGCGCGGGGAAGACGACAGGGGGAGCCTCGGTGGGCTGGGCCGGCTCTGCCTGGTGGGCTGCAGGTAAGCCAGGTAAGCTATTTCCTTTTATTTGCTTTTCTATTTTTCTGACATTTGTTTTGATTTAATTTCTAAATTAAATCAATTATTTTCTGCTGACATATTTATTTTGCAGGGACCTAGGAATTAATCCAAGCCCCTCAAAATAAAGAACCAGAATTTTGGACATATATAAAATATATAATATATATATATATATCCAAGCAAATAGCTACTGCATTAAATTCAAATGCCCAAAATAAATACTTATGAGCTCCTAATAATATTGGTTTGATTTTTATCTCTAACCAATATTTTCAGAGGGCCACATGAACATTTTCTTGGACCTTTTTGGAGCAATTTTTATTTGGGTCATTTTCAAAAGGGTTTCTGAGGGTTTCACAAGTCCTCATTTCAATTTCATTTGAAATTTAAACATGATGCAAACCACAAGACTAACCTAGTGCATCCCAGAACTAGGGTTGTGACAGTGCCCTACTACCTTGTGGCCGCCTCGTGGCTTCCCTGGCGTGTACTCTAAGTCTTCTGGTTTCCAAAAACGGTCCTTGCGAAGGTTTCATTCCATTTGGACTCCGTTTGATATCCCTTTTATGCGAAACACTAAAATAGGCAAAAAAAACAACAATTTCCGTTGGGCCTTGGGTTAGTAGGTTAGTCCCAAAAATAATATAAAATTGCATAATAAAGCCCATTAAACATCCAAAACAGGTAATATAATAGCATGGAACAATAAAAAATTATAGATACATTGGAGACGTATCAAGCATCCCCAAGCTTAATTCCTGCTCGTCCTCGAGTAGGTAAATGATAAAAAATAGAATTTTTGATGGGGAATGCTACCCAATGTAATTTTCCTTATTGTGGCATGAATGTTCAGATCTGAAAGATTCAAGACAAACGTTTAATATTGACATAAGAATAATAATACTTCAAGCATACTAACAAAGCAATTATGTCTTCTCTAAATAACATGGCCAAAGAAAGTTCATCCCTGCAAAATCATTGTCACACCCTGCATTTTGTAACATGTTATTTGTAACTTTGAAGCATGAAAATTTGGACCAGCAAAATTTTTTAGCATCATTTGGCTTTTATTTGGAATTGAGTTTTCTTCAATTGCTTTTTCATGTGCTCATTAAAGTCAACTATGACCTCTTGTAGATTTCATCTCCTTATCCAAAACTTCTGCCCAATGATCATGCCAAGTGTTATATAGCAGTATAGTATTTTCTTATAAAATTAATTTGGCCAAAAAGTATTTTTATAAATTTAGTTTTCCAAAAACCCCTGAATTGAGGTTTGCACTGCAAGTACTTGATTAAGGGTGAGAAAATTATTTCAAAAGGTTTATTTGAGACCTAGTAGTCATAGGACCCCCAGAAACCACAAAGGTATAATTTCAAAAGTTATTTTCCTATTTTATTTAAAAGGCTTTTCTTGAGGCCAGAAATGGTCTTTAATAGGGGAAAATTATTTAACTGATTCAAAAATATTTGCCAAAATTCAGAGAGACTCAGAGGACATATATTGTCCATATATAAGAGTTTCAACACTTGGTCATGTTCAAAATATTGGGCTAAACCCTCTAAAACCCTTTCTGGATATTTCATGCTTTTGAAATATTTACAAAGGAATTTTTCTCCAAAAATTCCAGGGAAATTCTATCATGTCACATATGACATATTTGATGATCTTGCAAAGCCTCATGCATTGGAGATCAAGAAAACCTCCTCAAACCCCTTCATAACCATTCTGTCCATAATTGAAGTTTGAGCAACTTTACATTGCCAAACGTGTCCAAATGCTCTCAAACTTGATGCACATGCTAGGATAGCCTAATAAGGCACCTAGACCAAATGGCAAAAGATTTGGAATAGAGCAACTTGATCAGATCACCTCAAAACCCTTTCTGTTCAAATGCAAATTTGAACAACTTTACATTACCAACTTTTTATCTGGAGCCTCAAACTTTGTGAGCATGATCAATACCCCAAATGATGATGCTACACCAAGTGGTGCATCAAGGGGAGATGATTAGCTTGACTCAATCAAGATGAAACTATATCTGTTGATTTCTAGGGTTCACCAAAGTTGCATTGGCTAGTTTCTCCAAATGAGGCCAAATTTGGTGAAGCACCCTATTTTCTCATGTCTTTCAACCCTGTAAAGTGCCATGTCAATTGGACCTCATTTACTTGATCAAACCATGATCAAACACCTTCTGCAGAAATCTTAAAACCTCTATTTTTACCACATTCACTTTTCTCCATGGCCTCAGCTCTTTACCACAGACTCATGGGGTTACTAGCAAACCCCAGTAACTCCCCCAGCACCTCATCTCCATGATTGGGGGGTGAAACCCCAGCTTTACCCTGCTGTGCACCCCTCTTTCACCATTTTTACCAGCACCATCCCTCTCTCTCTACACCACAGAGCATCCAAGGCCTTAGGGCAATTCTTTACTACTCCCTCTACTCACCAGACACTGTTGGGCACGCTGGAATGGACCAAGCCGGCGAGAGCGTGCTGATGCCAGCCATACGCGCGCTCCAGAGCGCGTGAACAGTGCGGCTCACACGCTGGCTCGGGCCAATCGTTGGTCCCCGACCACCTCGAGCCTCCCCCTCGCGCCAGTCGAGGCGCCTCGACGTCCGCAACGTCACCGGCGCTGTCCCCCCTCCTCCCGCGCCCTCCAGTGAGCGTCGCCGCACGCGCACCGGCCGCCCGCTTCGGCCAATCTTCTGCTCCACACGCGCACGCCTCTCTGCTGCTCCCTCGCTCCTCCTCTTGCCTCAGCTGGGCGTGGGACTCGTCCAGCAACACCCCTGACTCACTCCCGCAGCCTCCCGTGCGCTGTAGCGACGAGCCGGAGCTCGCCGGCGCACTGGACCACGGGTCCTCGTCGGGGCCCTATAAATAGGCCTCCCCGAGCCTTTCCAACACCATCACCAGCCTCACAGCTCTCCTCTAGCCCCTCCTGCACCCTCAAATCAGCCCCGGAGCGCCCCAGTGCTCGGGATCGACCGGAGCTCCGCCGCGTCGGGCCGCCGGCGATCTCGAGGTACAGGCCTCCCCGGCCCCTCCTTTCGCCCGTTTTGGAACCGCAGAACACCCCTGACTCTTTCCCCTCTCTTTTCCCCTCTGTTTGCAGTCGAAAACGGCCGCTGCAGCTGACCTCCGACGAGCCTCCGCCGTCGCACCTCGTCGCCGGCGAACCAGGGCTCCCCGCCGTGCCGCACCACCACCGTTGCAACCGCAACACGACGCTGAACCCGTCCCTGGCCTCTGTTGCCATCGCCGTGGCCGGAGTCGACGCCGGTGAGCTCGCCGCCGCCGTGACCGCGGGGTTAGGGATGACAGGCGGGCCCCGCCTGTCATCCTCCCACCTCTCTCCCCTCCTCTGAGCCACTGACCCACGGGCCCCGCCCGTCAGGTTTGAAACCTGACGTGCGCGCGCGCTGGCTCCGTGCGGCCAGGCCGAGCCGTTTGGGCCGTGCACTGTGGCCACTTCTGGCCCAGTGCCCAGGAACCCCTTTTCTTTTTCTTTTCTGTTAATGTTTCAAACATTTATGCAGAAAAGAATATTGATCCAAATTAATTATTTCCAACTCCTAAAATCTTGTAATATTCCAACCTATTTAATGGTACTACTTTCATTCAAATCCATGAAACTTTTATGTACTGTTCAAATTTAAATTCAAATTTGAGCAGTATAACTCCTGTTCAAAAATCAATATGTCCTATTCTGTAACTCCAAAACTCCAACTAAGATTTTTTCCCATCTTAGAAAACTCTCTAGTATTTTACAAAAATAAGTTGACATTTTTCTGAGCACTTTGGTTTTTCTGTTCTATTTGTATTCTTATTTTTCCGTTATTATTATGCGACGTATAGATCCCGTATTTGACGAGGTTGCTGTGGAAGAAGAAGGAGAAGGACTTGAAGATTTTGAAGACCAAGCCAATCCAGGCAAGCAGCCCTTTGACCATGATACACTTGTTCCTCGGAACCCGTTGGTTTCCGATACATGATGATTAGGGTTACGATGGTAACCTAGATGAACCACCACATGATGCATGCTTTATTGTTGATCTTGCTACATGCTAGATGACATGCAATAGTTGGTCTTGATGCTCATATGATGCATGTGTGATATGAACCCCCGTAGTGGAAACTTTGCATGAACCCATCGGGTGCCCCTAATGCCCGAGGGTGATGAAGTGTTAGGTCATCACTTGAGAAAGAAGTGATGTGCCGGTAATATCATGTGCATGGTGGAATGATGGATTAGATTTATGTGTGACTACCGTCCCAACCAAACATGTGCAACCACACTACCCCTTATGGGACGGGGCTTTAATGATTACTTAGATCGATACTAGCATGGTGCCCGCATTACTAGTGACGGGAAGACTTGAGGTCTTTCCCGGGACGGGGTCGTGCTTGGATAGACGGCCATGACTGTTTTTACAGGGCACTGGACACACCGTTGGTCCCTTCGGGTATGCGTAAACATTGAATTAGGGCAGGTCCCGTGATCTATTGTTTGTACCCCAAGGCCGTGTGCCAACGAGTGGACTCTATGTTAGTGTCGTCTAAAGAAAGGTAATGACCGGGTGCTTACCCCGGGTACTTGAGGTACCGCGGGTCGTGGATGACACGGAAGTTCCCCGGATCTTGTGGGTAAAGTGCGCAACCTCTGCAGAGTGTAAAACTATTCGAATAGCCGTGTCCACGGTCATGGACAGTTGGGTGGTGCTACTTAAACTATGTCCAGAATTTTACTTCCTTGGTGATACATTGTGTGTGATGAGTCAAGATGGTGACTTGACTCAGTGAGATGAATCATATTCATGTTGATTGTCGGTAACCTGTTCTCGAGGTTACACGAGGTTATTGATGCATAAGCTTGATGGTAACATATTGTTCTAGCCTCCTGCTAGATCGTGCATTTTTATTCAATTGCATTGTTACTTGAACCACATCATGGGTTGCTTGCGAGTACATTCAAAGTACTCATTGGCTTGCCACTGGTTATTTAATTGGCCAGGCATGGAAGAGCAGGATTATGAGGAAGAGTTCTTTGGAGACGACCCTGCGAACTAGGACGCTATCCCAGTCAGAATGCCTATAGGGTTAAGGCAGATGGCATGGGTTCTACCCGCTTTATCGAAGACTTCCGCTATTTGAGTATTTGCTATTCAGCCCGTGAGGCTCTATCTATGTAAGACTTGGCCATGACGGCCTTAATTCGTGTAAGACTATTTGTATGGATGTAAGACTCTTGTTATGTCAGCTTCTGTGTGTTCAGTGAGCATTGATCTCTGGGATCACTGTACACGTGCATTCGGTGATCTCGACTTCTAAGTCGGGGTCCCCACAGAGCTGGTATCAGAGCCATCCTGACTGTAGGAAGCCTTAGTTAGCATGGGCGTTAGTTAGTTGAGACCCCTTTTTCAAAACCTTCTGAACCTCTCTTCTTTTCTAAACCTGAGATTTCCTCAGTTTATTAACCCCTCCTATTCCACCTTTGTAGATGGCCGCTGTTCCCGAAGAGCACCTGACCACTGGGTTTCCCCTACTTCTCGAGGATAGCCTCCAGGAGTGTCAGTTCCACCGAGCACCCATCCTCACCTACCACGAGCATTGGGTGAGCGATACTGAGGTGGAGTACCACGTGGAAGTGATTGTGAAGGCAAACGATCCTCCCACAAGTTGGTTCTTCGAGGGACCCCAGATGACGACACTACCACTTGCTGCCGAGGCTGCTGCACTCAAGGCACTAACCCGTCTCCGCGAGCTTCTTCCGGAGATGGCAGCCAAGATGGCAACTCGCTTCTTACCTTACCGGAAGGAAGGTGACGAAGAAAGCAGCGCACTAGCCCCTCCACTGAAGGATGGACTCTCGCTTCGGTTCCAGACCTACTTCAGTCTATGTGCCGACAGCTTGGCACAAGACTTGGCCTCAGAATCAATGAAGCTTCGAGAAGAACTTTACAAGACCAAGGCACTTCTTCGTCGAGCTCAATAGAAGGCAAGCAGGATTAAGAAGGAAGGAGCACCTTCTGGACAATCCGCTATCGCATATCGAGGCGGAAGGCCCTCCGAGGATGTGTCTTCCAAGGGTGAAGAACCACCTCGGCGACGCCGGATGACCGCAAGGGAATATCGCAAGCTTTTCCCTGCACCACCATCGAAGCACCGTCGTATCCAACTCCTCCACTCCCCCACTCCCTCAAGTGACAAGGGAGCCCAGTCAGATGAAGACAAGGAGGAAGACCCAGAAGAGCCGGAATACGCGACCGAGCATTCCGCCGCTTAGGCATTATTCGCTACTCGGATATGCCCGTTGTAACCCCTACGGTAGGATAGGTCGTGTAACCCCTATGCGCAGTCGAGTCCTTGTATGGTTCATATGAAACCATCTAGTGCTAGCTTTTGCCGTGTCTGGATGTAAGTCGTAATCTTCCTTCAGGAATGTGTAAACGACTACGTCACCCATTTGGATTTTAATGAATGTGTTTTGGCCTCTTGGCCCTTGCATGATTTGATTTAGTGTCACACCCACCCCCTTACTAGGCACCTATCTATCTGCTTTTCCTCTTCCGAGTCATGAGACCTTTTACCGCTCCAACAGGATGCCTGTTGTAACTCGTACTGGTACCTCTACCCAGCAGCCCGAAGCTGGAGCGTCCTCCCAGCCAGAGGCAGACCACGACCAAACCAACGACCAAGCTCCACCACCACCTCCTCCAAGCATGGACATGGCTCAGCTTCTCCAAGCTTTCCGAGAGGAACGCCAAGCCAACACTGCAGCTCTTCAGCTGATTGCTCAAGCTGTTGCCAATAACCGCCACCCGGCGGGGAATGGCAATGGACGTTCCATGTTGGCAGAGTTCAAGAAGCATGCACCGCCAACCTTCATCGAGACTGCTGAACCCCTGGATGCTGATGACTGGGTCCGTTCCATTGAGGAGATTCTGGAACTAGTCGGATGCACCGAAGATCGCGAGAAGGTGGCTTATGCAGCCCACTGCCTCGGGGGAACCGCAAGAGCTTGGTGGGATGGATTCAAGGTCATGCATGCTGAACAAGACATCACTTGGGTTAACTTCAAGGCAGAATTCCGCAAGGCCCACATTCCTTCTGGAGTCATGGCTATCAAAAAGCGCGAGTTCCGAGCCCTGAAGCAAGGAAGTGGCACTGTCAAGGAGTATATGCAGAAGTTCAGTATTCTGTCAAGGTATGCCCCTGAGGATGTCAGCACTGATGCTGCCAAAAGGGAGCGCTTCATGGAAGGCCTTAATCAGACTCTGCAATATTCGCTTGTCGTGTGCGACTGCCCGTCTTTCCCTGACCTGGTAAATAAGGCACTTATTCTTGAAGACAAGCGGCGTGCTTTGGAAGACACTCGCAAGCGCAAGTTGATCAGTAAGGGAAGTTCCAGCAACCAGAAGCCTCGTCCGTGGCAGACAGCCCCAGCCAAGCCAACCTATCAGCAGCCAAGAGCTCCTGCACCTCGTGCCAATCCTCAGCCTCAGCAGTATGCCAACCCCAGACCAGCTTTCAACCCCAATACCAATGGTGGCAGCAAGATCAACACTCCAAATCAAGTCACTTGTTTTGGGTGTGGTCAGCCCGGACACATCTCCAGGGTGTGCCCCAACAAGAAGCCTGATGCCCCGCGCCCCAATGCGCAGAACCAGGGACAAGGCCATGGAATGCCACCAAGGAACCCAGCTCCTCGCAATCCGCCAAACTATGGGAAGGGGCGTGTGAATCACGTCACTGCTGAAGAAGCCCAGGAAGACCCGGACGTCGTGCTGGGTACGTTCCTTGTCAACTCAGCACCTGCAACTGTCTTGTTTGATTCTGGAGCAACGCATTCATTTGTCACTCAAAGATTTGCATTAAAAAGTGGCATGACCCCTACACCCCTGAATAACCCTATGGTGGTACAAACCCCCGGAGCCGAGATGAGAGCCAAGATAGGCTGTAAAGGAGTCAGTATTACCATTAATGGTGTAGACTTCCTAGCAGACCTTATCGTCCTGAGATCGCAAGGCTTGGATGTGATCCTAGGTATGAATTGGCTCAGCAAGCACCAAGGCTTGTTAGACTGTGCCAATCGGACAGTCACTGTGACCAACGATCAAGGTGTAGAAGTCAAGTTTGCCCCCAACTCCTCTTCCGCTCAAGCCGCTAAAATCAACTGTCTGTCTGAAGTTGGGCTAGACCAAGTACCGGTGGTATGTGAGTATCCTGATGTCTTTCCGGATGAACTACCGGGAATGCCCCCTGACCGTGACATTGAGTTCATCATCGAGCTCATGCCCGGAGCAGGACCCATCTATAAGAAGCCTTATAGAATGGGGACGGAAGAACTAGCCGAGTTGAAGAAGCAGCTAGAAGAGCAGCTAAGGAAAGGATTTATCCGCCCGAGTGCCTCCCCTTGGGGATCTCCTGTTCTGTTTGTTGCAAAGAGGGACGGTACCATCCGCTTATGCATTGACTATCGTTCCCTCAATGAAGTTACAATCAAGAACAAGTACCCACTTCCCAAGATCGAAGATCTGTTTGATCAACTCAGCGGAGCCAAGGTATTCTCCAAGATCGACCTCAGATCTCGGTATTACCAGCTGAAGATCAGACCCCAAGATATTCCGAAGACGGCATTCGTAACCAGATATGGCCTGTACGAGTGCACGGTCATGTCTTTTGGGTTAACCAATGCCCCAGCTTACTTCATGTACCTCATGAATAAAGTCTTCATGGAATATTTGGACAAGTTCATTGTTGTCTTCATTGATGACATTCTCGTGTTCTCGAAGACGGAGGAAGAACATGAGCAACATCTGAGGATGGTCCTAGACAAGCTTCGTGAGCACCAACTATATGCCAAATTCAGCAAGTGTGAGTTTTGGCTGCACAAAGTTGGATTCTTAGGTCATGTCTTGACCGAAGAAGGATTAACAGTTGATCCTGCAAAAATCGAAGCTGTGACCCAATGGCAATCTCCAACGACCGTCAAGGAAGTCAGAAGCTTCCTCGGATTGGCGGGCTATTACCGCAAGTTCGTGGAAGGATTCTCTAGCATTGCACGACCAATGACTCAGCTCCTCAAGAAGGACAAGAAGTTCGAGTGGACGCCAAAATGCGAAGAGAGCTTCCAAGAGCTCAAGAAGAGATTGACCACCGCCCCAGTTCTGGCAACACCTGATATTCACAAGGAGTTCGTGATATATTGTGATGCCTCGCGAACCGGATTGGGAAGCGTTCTAATGCAAGAAGGCCGCGTCATAGCATACCTCTCCAGGCAGCTACGACCTCATGAGGAGAACTACGCTACTCACGATCTTGAGCTAGCGGCAGTAGTTCATGCCTTGAAGACATGGCGGCATTACCTCCTAGGGAAACGGTGTGAGATTTACACAGACCACAAGAGTCTGAAGTATATTTTCACCCAAAAAGAGTTGAACATGAGGCAGCGGAGATGGTTGGAACTCATCAAGGATTATGACCTCAGTGTTCAGTATCACCCTGGGAAGGCCAACGTGGTGGCCGATGCCTTAAGCAGGAAGGCTTGCACTTTGAATGTCATTATTCGAGAAAGACAACCAGCCTTGTTTAAGGAGATCGAACAATTCAGTTTGGAATTGGTCACCCCTGGATTTCTGGATCATTTGGAAGTCAGACCAACCCTGATGGACGACGTCAAGAAGGCTCAAGATGGACACGCAAGCATTGAAGGTATCAAGAGGAAGATGAAGATGGGCAAGGCCCCAGGATTCTCTGAAGACGAGCACGGGATTGTTTGGTACAAAGGTCGTCTCTGCGTACCAAACAGCCCTGAGTTGAAGACGCTGATTCTGCAAGAAGCCCACGACACCCCGTATTCCATCCACCCCGGAGGAACCAAGATGTACCAAGACTTGAAGGCACGATTTTGGTGGCACGGTATGAAGAGAGAGATTGCAACCTATGTTGCAAAGTGTGATGTGTGCCAAAAGGTCAAGGCTGAATATCAGCGACCCGCTGGATTGCTTCAACCACTCAAGGTTCCTGAGTGGAAGTGGGACAAAGTCGGAATGGACTTCGTCACTGGATTACCAAGGTCAAATAGAGGACATGACTCTATCTGGGTCATAGTCGATCATTTGACCAAGGTAGCTCATTTCATTCCTGTCAAGACCACTTATGATGGCAACCGGCTGGCAGCTCTCTACATCGACCGAATCGTAAGTCTTCACGGTGTTCCCAAGGAGATTGTGTCAGATCGAGGAACCCAGTTCACCTCAAGGTTCTGGAAGAAGTTCCAAGAAGCCTTGGGAACCAAGTTGTCTTTCAGCACAGCTTTCCACCCACAGACCGGAGGACAAACTGAGCGAGTCAATCAGATTCTCGAAGACATGCTCCGAGCCTGTGTCCTGGCATATGGAGCCAAGTGGGAAGACTGTCTCCCTTTTGCCGAGTTCTCCTATAACAACAGTTACCAGTCAAGCCTTCAGATGGCACCATTTGAGGCGTTGTACGGACGCAGATGTCGCACACCCCTCAACTGGTCAGAGACTGGAGAAGGACTAGTCTTTGGACCAGATGTTCTCCGCGCAGCAGAAGAGCAAGTCCAACTAGTCAGAGAGCGACTAAAGGCAGCCAAGTCAAGGCAAAAGAGTTATGCTGACACTCGACGCCGAGACATGAGTTTCCATGTTGGGGACCATGTGTACCTGCGGGTGACTCCTCTGAAGGGAACCAAGCGTTTCCATGTCAAGGGGAAGCTCGCACCAAGGTTCATTGGACCCTTTGAGATCACTGCACGACGAGGAGAAGTGGCTTATCAGTTGGAACTACCACCTGAGCTATCCGATGTGCACAATGTGTTCCATGTGTCACAACTCCAGAAATGTCTCCAAGTTCCAGACAAGCCCAGTCTCTACAAGGATGTGGATCACCAAGCCATTGATCTGCAGCCTGATTTGACCTACCGTGAGAAGCCCATTCGTATTCTGGACGAAGCAGAACGACGTACGCGGAGCCGTACCATCAAGTACTTCAAGGTCCAGTGGAGCAACCACACCGAAGTAGAAGCAACCTGGGAACGAGAAGACTATCTTAGATCCGAATTTCCCGACCTCTTTTAAGCCCTAGTTTAGGAATCTCGGGGACGAGATTCTTGTAAGGGGGTAGGTCTGTCACACCCTGCATTTTGTAACATGTTATTTGTAACTTTGAAGCATGAAAATTTGGACCAGCAAAAATTTTTAGCATCATTTGGCTTTTATTTGGAATTGAGTTTTCTTCAATTGCTTTTTCATGTGCTCATTAAAGTCAACTATGACCTCTTGTAGATTTCATCTCCTTATCCAAAACTTCTGCCCAATGATCATGCCAAGTGTTATATAGCAGTATAGTATTTTCTTATAAAATTAATTTGGCCAAAAAGTATTTTTATAAATTTAGTTTTACAAAAACCCCTGAATTGAGGTTTGCACTGCAAGTACTTGATTAAGGGTGAGAAAATTATTTCAAAAGGTTTATTTGAGACCTAGTAGTCATAGGACCCCCAGAAACCACAAAGGTATAATTTTAAAAGTTATTTTCCTATTTTATTTAAAAGGCTTTTCTTGAGGCCAGAAATGGTCTTTAATAGGGGAAAATTATTTAACTGATTCAAAAATATTTGCCAAAATTCAGAGAGACTCAGAGGACATATATTGTCCATATATAAGAGTTTCAACACTTGGTCATGTTCAAAATATTGGGCTAAACCCTCTAAAACCCTTTCTGGATATTTCAAGCTTTTGAAATATTTACAAAGGAATTTTTCTCAAAAAATTCCAGGGAAATTCTATCATGTCACATATGACATATTTGATGATCTTGCAAAGCCTCATGCATTGGAGATCAAGAAAACCTCCTCAAACCCCTTCATAACCATTCTGTCCATAATTGAAGTTTGAGCAACTTTACATTGCCAAACTTGTCCAAATGCTCTCAAACTTGGTGCACATGCTAGGATAGCCTAATAAGGCACCTAGACCAAATGGCACAAGATTTGGAATAGAGCAACTTGATCAGATCACCTCAAAACCCTTTCTGTTCAAATGCAAATTTGAACAACTTTACATTACCAACTTTTTATCTGGAGCCTCAAACTTTGTGAGCATGATCAATACCCCAAATGATGATGCTACACCAAGTGGTGCATCAAGGGGAGATGATTAGCTTGATTCAATCAAGATGAAACTATTTCTGTTGATTTCTAGGGTTCACCAAAGTTGCATTGGCTAGTTTCTCCAAATGAGGCCAAATTTGGTGAAGCACCCTATTTTCTCATGTCTTTCAACCCTGTAAAGTGCCATGTCAATTGGACCTCATTTACTTGATCAAACCATGATCAAACACCTTCTGCAGAAATCTTAAAACCTCTATTTTTACCACTTTCACTTTTCTCCATGGCCTCAGCTCTTTACCACAGACTCATGGGGTTACTAGCAAACCCCAGTAACTCCCCCAGCACCTCATCTCCATGATTGGGGGGTGAAACCCCAGCTTTACCCTGCTGTGCACCCCTCTTTCACCATTTTTACCAGCACCCTCCCTCTCTCTCTACACCACAGAGCATCCAAGGCCTTAGGGCAATTCTTTACTACTCCCTCTACTCACCAGACACTATTGGGCACGCTGGAATGGACCAAGCCGGCGAGAGCGTGCTGATGCCAGCCATACGCGCGCTCCAGAGCGCGTGAACAGTGCGGCTCACCCGCTGGCACGGGCCAATCGTTGGTCCCCGACCACCTCGAGCCTCCCCCTCGCGCCAGTCGAGGCGCCTCGACGTCCACAACGTCACCGGCGCTGTCCCCCCTCCTCCTGCGCCCTCCAGTGAGCGTCGCCGCACGCGCACCGGCCGCCCGCTTCGGCCAATCTTCTGCTCCACACGTGCACGCCTCTCTGCTGCTCCCCCGCTCCTCCTCTTGCCTCAGCTGGGCGTGGGACTCGTCCAGCAACACCCCTGACTCACTCCCGCAGCCTCCCGTGCGCTGTAGCGACGAGCCGGAGCTCGCCGGCGCACTGGACCACGGGTCCTCGTCGGGGCCCTATAAATAGGCCTCCCCGAGCCTTTCCAACACCATCACCAGCCTCACAGCTCTCCTCTAGCCCCTCCTGCACCCTCAAATCAGCCCCGGAGCGCCCTAGTGCTCGGGATCGACCGGAGCTCCGCCGCGTCGGGCCGCCGGCGATCTCGAGGTACAGGCCTCCCCGGCCCCTCCTTTCGCCCGTTTTGGAACCGCAGAACACCCCTGACTCTTTCCCCTCTCTTTTCCCCTCTGTTTGCAGTCGAAAACGGCCGCTGCAGCTGACCTCCGACGAGCCTCCGCCGTCGCACCTCGTCGCCGGCGAACCAGGGCTCCCCGCCGTGCCGCACCACCACCGTTGCAACCGCAACACGACGCTGAACCCGTCCCTGGCCTCTGTTGCCATCGCCGTGGCCGGAGTCGACGCCGGTGAGCTCGCCGCCGCCGTGACCGCGGGGTTAGGGATGACAGGCGGGCCCCGCCTGTCATCCTCCCACCTCTCTCCCCTCCTCTGAGCCACTGACCCACGGGCCCCGCCCGTCAGGTTTGAAACCTGACGTGCGCGCGCGCTGGCTCCGTGCGGCCAGGCCGAGCCGTTTGGGCCGTGCACTGTGGCCACTTCTGGCCCAGTGCACAGGAACCCTTTTTCTTTTTCTTTTCTGTTAATGTTTCAAACATTTATGCAGAAAAGAATATTGATCCAAATTAATTATTTCCAACTCCTAAAATCTTGTAATATTCCAACCTATTTAATGGTACTACTTTCATTCAAATCCATGAAACTTTTTTGTACTGTTCAAATTTAAATTCAAATTTGAGCAGTATAACTCCTGTTCAAAAATCAATATGTCCTATTCTGTAACTCCAAAACTCCAACTAAGATTTTTCCCCATCTTAGAAAACTCTCTAGTATTTTACAAAAATAAGTTGACATTTTTCTGAGCACTTTGGTTTTTCTATTCTATTTGTATTCTTATTTTTCCGTTATTATTATGCGACGTATAGATCCCGTATTTGACGAGGTTGCTGTGGAAGAAGAAGGAGAAGGACTTGAAGACTTTGAAGACCAAGCCAATCCAGGCAAGCAGCCCCTTTGACCATGATACACTTGTTCCTCGGAACCCGTTGGTTTCCGATACATGATGATTAGGGTTACGATGGTAACCTAGATGAACCACCACATGATGCATGCTTTATTGTTGATCTTGCTACATGCTAGATGACATGCAATAGTTGGTCTTGATGCTCATATGATGCATGTGTGATATGAACCCCCGTAGTGGAAACTTTGCATGAACCCATCGGGTGCCCCTAATGCCCGAGGGTGATGAAGTGTTAGGTCATCACTTGAGAAAGAAGTGATGTGCCGGTAATATCATGTGCATGGTGGAATGATGGATTAGATTTATGTGTGACTACCGTCCCAACCAAACATGTGCAACCACACTACCCCTTATGGGACGGGGCTTTATTGATTACTGAGATCGATACTAGCATGATGCCCGCATTACTAGTGACGGGAAGACTTGAGGTCTTTCCCGGGACGGGGTCGTGCTTGGATAGACGGCCATGACTGTTTTTACAGGGCACCGGACACACCGTTGGTCCCTTCGGGTACGCGTAAACATTGAATTAGGGCAGGTCCCGTGATCTATTGTTTGTACCCCAAGGCCGTGTGCCAACGAGTGGACTCTATGTTAGTGTCGTCTAAAGAAAGGTAATGACCGGGTGCTTACCCCGGGTACTTGAGGTACCGCGGGTCGTGGATGACACGGAAGTTCCCCGGATCTTGTGGGTAAAGTGCGCAACCTCTGCAGAGTGTAAAACTATTCGAATAGCCGTGTCCACGGTCATGGACAGTTGGGTGGTGCTACTTAAACTATGTCCAGAATTTTACTTCCTTGGTGATACATTGTGTGTGATGAGTCAAGATGGTGACTTGACTCAGTGAGATGAATCATATTCATGTTGATTGTCGGTAACCTGTTCTCGAGGTTACACGAGGTTATTGATGCATAAGCTTGATGATAACATATTGTTCTAGCCTCCTGCTATATCGTGCATTTTTATTCAATTGCATTGTTACTTGAACCACATCATGGGTTGCTTGCGAGTACATTCAAAGTACTCATTGGCTTGCCACTGGTTATTTAATTGGCCAGGCATGGAAGAGCAGGATTATGAGGAAGAGTTCTTTGGAGACGACCCTGCGAACTAGGACGCTATCCCAGTCAGAATGCCTGTAGGGTTAAGGCAGATGGCATGGGTTCTACCCGCTTTATCGAAGACTTCCGCTATTTGAGTATTTGCTATTCAGCCCGTGAGGCTCTATCTATGTAAGACTTGGCCATGACGGCCTTAATTCGTGTAAGACTATTTGTATGGATGTAAGACTCTTGTTATGTCAGCTTCTGTGTGTTCAGTGAGCATTGATCTCTGGGATCACTGTACACGTGCATTCGGTGATCTCGACTTCTAAGTCGGGGTCCCCACAATCATATAGTTTGGCTATGCTCCATCTTCGTCACACAAAATACTCAACTCATGCACAACCCCGGTTTCAGCCAAGCAATTGTTTCATACTTAATTTTTTTTCAAACATTTTCAACTTTCACACAATACATGAGCGTGAGCCATCGGTATAGCACTATAGGTGGAATAGAGTGGTGGTTGTGGAGAAGACAAAAGGAGGAAGATGGTCTCACATTAACTAGGCGTATCAATGGGCTATGGAGATGCCCATCAATAGATATCAATGTGAGTGAGTAGGGATTGCCATGCAACGGATGCACTAGAGCTATAAATGTTTGAAATCTCAATAAAAGAAACTAAGTGGGTGTGCATCCAACTTGCTTGCTCACGAAGACCTAGGGCATTTGTGGAAGCCCATCCTTGAAATATACAAGCCAAGTTCTATAATGAAAATTCGCATTAGTATATGAAAGTGACAAAACAAGAGACTTTCTATCATGAAGACCATGGTGCTAGTTTGAAGCACAAGCGTGGAAAAAAGATAGTAGCATTATCCGCCTTTTTTCTCTTTTTTGGGCCTTCCTTTTTTTCTTTGTCCTTTTTTTCGGGACAATGCTCTAATAATGATGATCATCATACTTCTATTTATTTACATCTCAAGGATTACAACTCGATACTACAACAAAATATGACTCTATATGAATGCCTTCAGTGGTGTACCGGGATGTGCGATGAATCAAGAGTGACATGTATGAAAAATTATGCATGGTGGCCTTGCCACAAATACGATGTCAACTACATGATCATGCATGGAAATATGAAAATGATGAAGCGTGTCATAATAAACGGATTGGTGGAAAGTTGCATGGCAATATATCTCGAAATGGCTATGGAAACGCCATGATAGGTTGGTATATGGTGGCTATTTTGAGGAAGGTATATGGTGGAAGGGTGAGAGTGCGTATAATCCATGGACTCAACATTAGTCATAAAGAACTCACATACTTATTGTAAAAATCTGCAAGTCATCAAAACAAAGTACTACACGCATGCTCCTAGGGGAAGGGTTGGTAGGAGTTAACCATCCCGTGATACCGACCTCCACACAAAGGATGACAATCAAAGAAATACCTCATGCTTCAAATTTGTCACACAACGGTTACCATACGTGCATGCTACGGGACTTGCAAACCTCAACACAAGTATTTTTGAAATTCACAACTACTCAACTAGCATGACTCTAATATCACCATCCTCAGATCTCAAAACAATCATCAAGTATCAAACTTCTCATAATATTCAATGCACTTTATATGAAAGTTTTTATTATACCCATCTTGGATGCCTATCATATTAGGACTAATTTTACAACCCAAGCAAATTACCATGCTGTTCTAAAGGACTCTCAAAATAATATAAGTGACGCATGAGAGATCAATAATTTCTATAAAATAAAACACCGCCGTGCTCTGAAAAAGATATAAGCGAAGCACTAGAGCAAAACTATCTAGCTCAAAAGATATAAGTGAAGCACATAGAGTATTCTAATAAATTCTGATTCATGTGTGTCTCTCCCAAAAGGTGTGTACAACAAGGATGATTGTGGTAAGCTAAAAAGCAAAGACTCAAATAATACGAGACGCTCCAAGGAAAACACATATCATGTGGTGAATAAAAATATAGTCTCAAGTAAAGTTACCGATAGATGAAGACGAAAGAGTGGATGCCTTCCCGGGGCATCTCCAGGCTTAGGCTTTTGGTTGTCTTTGAATTTTACCTTGTGGTGCCTTGGGAATCCCCAATTTTAGGCTCTTGCCACTCTTTTTTCCATAGTCCATCAAATCCTTACCCAAAAACTTGAAAACTTCACAACACAAAACTCAACAGAAAATCTCGTGAGCTACGTTAGTATAAGAAAACAAACCACCACGTTAAGGTACTGCAATTAACTCATTATTTATTTATATTGGTGTTAAACCTATTGTATTCCAACTTCTCTATGGTTCATACCCCCGATACTACTCATAGATTCATCAAAATAAGCAAACAACACACGAAAAACAGAATCTGTCAAAAAACAGAACAGTCTGTAGCAATCTGTAACTTTCGAATACTTATGTAACTCTAAATATTCTGAAATAAATTTGTGGACATGAGGAATTTGTCTATTAACCATCTGCAAGAAGAATCAACTTAAAAGCACTCTCCAGTAAAAAATGGTAGCAAATCTAGTGACCGCAAAAGTTTCTATTTTTTACAGCAAGATCGCAAAGACTTCACCCAAGTCTTCCCAAAGGTTCTACCTGGCACAAACACTAATTAAAACACAAAACCACATCTAACCATAAGCTAGCTGAATTATTTATTACTAAACGTAAGTAAAAGCAAATAAAATAAAATTGGGTTGCCTCCCAACAAGCGCTATCGTTTAACGCCCCTAGCTAGGCACGATACAAGAATAGATATAGGTATTGCCATCTTTGGTAGGCAATCCATAAGTGGCCCTCATAATAGATTCATAAGGTAATTTGATTTTTCTTTCTAGGGAAGTGTTCCATGCCCTTCCTTAACGGAAATTGGAATCAAATATTTCATTCTTTCATGTCAATAATTGCACCAATCGTTCTAAGGAAAGGTCTACCAAGAATAATAGGACATGCGGGATTGAAATCTATATCAAGAACGATGAAATCTACGGGCACATAATTCCTATTTGCAACAATAAGAACATCATTAATCCTTCCCATAGGTTTCTTAATGGTGGAATCCGCAAGATGAAAATTTAAAGAACAATCATCAAGTTCAGGGAAACCTAACACATCACACAAAGTTTTGGAATTGTGGAAACACTAGCACCCAAATCACACAAAGCAAAACATTCATCATCTTTAATCTTAATTTTTATAGTAGGATCCCACTCATCATAACGTTTTCTAGGGATAGAAACTTCTTATTCAAGTTTTTCTTCATAAGTTTGCATTAAAGCATCAACGATGTGTTTGGTAAAAACTTTATTTTGACTATAAGCATGATGAAAATTTAGCACAGATTGCAACAAGGAAATCCAATCTATAAAAGAGCAATTATCACAATTTAATTCCTTAAAATCCAAGATAGTGGGTTCATTCCTATGTAAAGTTTTGACCTCTTCAATCCCACTTTTAACAATTTTTGCATCAAGATCTAAAAACTCCGAATCATTGGGACGCCTCTTAACTAAAGATGACTCATCTCCAGTCCCATCTTTATAAAGATTCATATTAGAAAACAAGGATTTAATAAGAGACACATCAATTACTTTTAGATCTTCATCTTTATTATCTAGATCTTCTGGTTTAGTGGTCATCTTATTCACTAAGGTGGCTTGCTTATCTGAAATTTGGGCTATTAAGTTTTCAAGATGAGCAAACTGAGATTTCATACAATACAATTCTTTAGACATATTGTCGGTGTACAAAAGTAGGGGCGCTCTTTTATACCCCTTACTTGTGCATGGGCAGTTAGAGCTACGCCTGTGACCAAACATAACAAAGCAGAGGAGGGAAGCCAGAAACACAAAGTTACCAGAACAACACCAAGACAGTGGCACAAGAAGGCCAAGTAAGAAGACAGGCTTTCCCCCAACAAGGACTCTTGCCGGGGCAGCCTGCACGCCCCCGGCAAGAACCCTTGCCAAGGCAATTCATCCAGACGCCCCCGTTGCCGCCACCCTTGAGCCTAGGAACTCCAACATCATCAACAAACATCGTAACCAAGGCTCGGGAGGCGCCCACGTGATGGCATGCAGATCTTTGTGAAGACAAAGGTCTATGACTCCCAAGATAAGAACCAGAAAACACGGCGATCGCGAGGCTCCTTGCCGAGGATGCCCACGAGGCCCCGGCAAGGTTCCTTGCCGAAGACACCCTGGAGCCCCGGCAAGCCTCTTGTCGAAGGGAACTCATAGAGGCTCCGGCAAGACCCTTGCCGAGAACAGCCGCAAGGCTGCGGCAAGCCCTTGTCGCCCCATCGTCGCCCCCGCTCGGCGGCCGACCCACTAGCCCAGGCAGGTACCAACATGGCGGTACGTGGTTCCTGGTCCAGCTAGTCAAACACCTACATGGTGGCATGCATATCTTCGTGAAGGCCCTACCACCACACCATCTTAGCTGCCTGGCTCGCTGGCCTAGACGCGCGTCGCAACCACACAGAGCGGCCACGGACGGGACGGGCCTCGTTTCCGTCCCCGATAAAGCAAGAGGACACCTAAGCAGCGAATTTAATGCGTCTTGTCCCATAATGGCATGGGATAAGCCTATGGACTGTACACCTTTCCACCTCCTGTGTGCCAAGAGGCCCGCGGCATACTGGAGAAGGATTCGGACCCGAAAAAGCTAGATATGCACCATAGCTAGAACAAGAACTCAAGAACACTCAAATATACACCAAAGTAGGACTAGGGTTTTATGCATCCTCGTCGCCCGAACCTGGGTAAACGATATTTGTGCTGACTCTTAGGCCCGCTCTTTGTACAACCTCGCGCCCGCCAACCATAGAAGGGATTCCAGTGATACCATAGGTGTCATTTCCTATCGACCTCTTTGGCACGCCAGGTAGGGGCGCAGTTGTGAAAATCCGGCCTAGCGGTTAGCATAGCGGTTCTCTGTGGCCATGATTTCCAAAGTGGGAAATGACCAAGTGCTTGGCATCGTCATCAAATGCGGTGGATGCCCATGCAACCACAGAAAAGATAAGTCACGCAAAACTTTGAGTAATTCCTTTTTACATAAGGTTACTCTCCTCGGAGATCTTGCTCTCTGTATGATAAACCTGTATGCAATTGTACCCTTCCACTATTGGCGAGGCCCTTGTCCTGTTTCGAGTCCGCTCAACAGTTCGAGTGGCCGCGTCGAGAACGGCAGGGAAGCCTTTCCGCTACTGGCAACGCTTTTGTCCTGTTTCGATTCCGCTCAACAGTTCAAACAGCCACGCTAAGATCGGTAAGGCGGCTTGCCTGGAAGTAAGCACACCAGCAGGCTATTGAGGATCCGTCCTCAAAGCACCGCGGCCTGGGTTTACGCGCCGGCAAGCCTATCAATTAAGCATAGGGTGGACATACAAAGAGAAATCAAACAGGAAAGTATCGTGCATTACTTCAAGGTACTGCAGAGTTATGATACATCAATTGTTGTTGCGGTTCTAACTAAAGAGAAAATTGTCTTGGTTGTGAACCTGCAGCGGCAACAAGAAAGAGGGTGCCGAATCCCGACGCTGGCCTTCTACCCTCTGGATTCCGTCGACGCAACTGATGATGGGCTTGATACGCTCCTTGAGCACTGTGAGATCTACATCATCCGGCAAGCTATCCAGCGCGGCGTCAAAGTCAAGGTCGGGGTTCCAGTAGGCCACCTTGGTGAGGAACTTGGTCAAGGCACCACGGCAAAGCCTCCGGGACTCATCGGCTAGATAAGCTTCTCGTTCGGAGCGGAGCTTCTCCAAGGCGTCAAGAATGCACTTGAAGAACGCGGTCAGGTTGGCGTGAATGGAGAGGTTCACCTCCGGGGAAAACTTGAAGTTTGGCATGCCCATGGCAGCCAGCTGCGTAGTGAGTTTCTCCGCGACAACGACGAGGCGGCTGATCCAGAGGTTCTCACCCTTCACGTAATCTGCGTAGCCAGCGGCCTCATCCTTCCATGGCCTTTTCTCCTCCTCTAGGCCCTTGTTCAGAGTCTCCTCTCGAGCTTTGGCCTCTGCGAGCATCCCCTTGAGGCCCTCCAATTCCAGCTTCAGATCTTTGATGGAATCCTGGGCCGTGGAGAGTTGCTTGGCCTTGCCGAGGACCTCCGATTGTGCCTCCATCAAGGTAGCATGGATCGTGTCCTTCTCTTTGGTCAGCCCTAGGACCCGCTCGTTGAGGCCATCCCGCTCCACCTCCAGCTCCTTTACCTTGCCGGCGTGGACTCGAGCCTGAGCATTGAGAGCCTCAATGTGCCTCTGTTCCAGCT
This sequence comes from Secale cereale, assembly GCA_902687465.1. Lineage (NCBI taxonomy): Eukaryota > Viridiplantae > Streptophyta > Magnoliopsida > Poales > Poaceae > Secale > Secale cereale. Next base: position 505,337,817 of record LR738710.1, read on the forward strand.
CCCGGATCCATCGTGCGACAAGCTTGTCAACCTCTTCGTCCTTGCCGCGGAGTGCAGCGGCGAGTGCCTGCTCACGGGCGATGAGATCTTCCTCCTGAGAGTCTAGTTGAGCTTTGCGCTAGTTGTGGGCGGCCAGATCATTGGCGGCCCGCTCCTTGGCCTCCTCCTGGGCCTTCTCGAGATCGGACTGCGCCAACATGAGATCTCGGGCGCGCTCGTCCAGCTGATCTTGGGAAACCCTCAACTCAGTTTGGGCCTCGGCAAACCAGACTTTCATCTGGGCAACGCGCTCCTCGAAGTCGACCTCCGCCTTGTCCACCACTGCCGACCTGGACTTTGCCTTGTCCAGGCTGGCGCGGTAAAGCGCTTGGAGTTTTTGGAAGCTGGCGCCCATGGCCCGAAGGAGCTGCTCCTCATGAGAGCCGTCGCCACCAGTGCTCGGCTCGTCAGCGACCTCAAGCACGGCGGCGGCGAATGCCTCATCGTCGAACACCTCCCCCTCGGTTGGCTCCCTGTTGCTTGCCATCCATGGGAGGTGGACGAACAAGTCGTCACTCACCTTCAAGTAATGCCCCGAGCCAGCGACGGCGGAGGAGGAAGGCTGGTCGTCAGCAGCAGCCTTGTCGGCGTCCTCGGTAGCGGCCCTGCCGGCCTCCTCGGCAGTAGCCTTGTCGGCCTCCTCGGCAGCAGTCTTGCCGGCCACCCGGCAGGCCCCTTCCCGGCCTCCTCGGCAGCAGCCTCGCCGGTCCCTCCAGCGGGCCCCGTGCCGGCCTCCTTGGCACTGGCTTCGCCGGTCACTCCCATAGGCCCTTTGGTTTCCTCCTCAATAGTGGCCTTGGAGGCCTCCTCGACACCGATCCTGTTGGCCTCAGCCTCAGTGTCCTTGGCAACCTCCTCGACGGTGGGCTCAACATCCACCCGGTCCGTCAAGGGAGGGTCTAAGAATCAACAGAAAAAGTAAGGCAATGGCCAAAGTCAAAACTCAACTTGGAGGGAACAAGGGCAAATCATCCATACCGGGTTGGGAAGGAGTGGCACTCTCCTCGCCAACGATCATCACCGGGGAAGAGCCAGCGGCGCTCAAGTTCCTCTCCTCCTCCTCCATGGGTGCGGGCTCGGTGGTCGGTGCCCTTGCCGGAGACGCCCCTTGAGGCAGTGTAGTAGAGGGGGCGGCGTGTTGGGGGTGGCCCCATGCGGGCCCTCCTGCAGCCGTTCCACGACTACAAGCCCGACAAGGTCAGCATCGAGAATTCACACCCTAGTGTTCGTCCATGGAAGAGTGAATAGTGGACTTACGCCGGGGGCTGTTGTCTGGGCTGCACTCCACCACCAGCTGCGTGCCTGAGGTACCCGCCGGGGGGTTATCGGCAGATGACACCCTGGCCCTCTTCGCCGCCCTATGGGTAAGCGTCTCCATTTCCCTCCGAAAACAACATCAGATCAAAGAGAGATAATGCAGAGATGGACTCAGGAGATAATATGAGGGGCAAAATGCATACTTGTCCTCCGTCTCCTCCTCCTCCTCTGGCTTCCTCTTCTTCCTCCTTGGGCTAAGAGACCCAATATCAAAGTTGACGTCCATGACGACATCTATGGGAGGGGAGAAGGAGATAGGGTCCGGCCATGCCTGGACAAAGAGGAGGCGGCTGCCGTCCTCTTCGCCACCGCGGTCATCCTTGCCTTCCTCTCCCTCGCGGCCTCCATCGACCTCATCTCGCGCACGAGATGCTCTGGGGGCTGCTGCCGCCGCACGATGCTGCCAGGCCGGACTGGCTCGCCTGAGCCGACCCGCCGCAGAACGCGCCGCATCCCCATGGCGGGAGGATTGGCGGCATCGGCCTCCTCGTCAGTCGACTCCTCGACCACATCCTCGGTAAGGGGAGCGTCGGCATCGGCGCCAGCGCGGCTCGCCTCCCCAGCGGACTTCGCCCGCCAGGCGAGCTACTCCTCCTCCGTGGCCACATTGGCCTCGTCCTCCACATGGCCGGCGATGCCGGCCTCCAGGACAAGCGCCACCTCCACCGCCCTGGCGGCAATGTAATCTAGCTCTGCCTGGGTGGTGTCGTGGACGAGCACCTGCTCGTCATGGACACGTCTCTTCGACAAAGTGTCGAAGAACTCCTGCACCCGATCCGCCAGCGGCTCGACCCATGCCGGGTCAAGGCCGTGCGTGTTAAAATCCGGCATCATGGCGATGATGGCGGACTGGCAAGAGTTATTGCTCAGAGGGACCACTCCTGTCGGCAACCCAAACAAGGGCCCCTTGACGGCCTTGCCAATCTTGGTGGCCTTGTCGGTCCTCTCGGCCGTGCCATCGCGGTCCACATTGAGATGGAAAAGCCTCTGGCAGAGATGGGCGTGCTCCATCACCGTGAAGTTGTGCTTCAGAACAGGGCGGAGCTTCATGACGTCGGCCGCGTTCTGGAATAGCCAAGCCGGCCTCCCCTTGTTATGCAGCGGCGCAATTTGACGGTGGATAAAATGCTGGAGATGTCGTCCCCCTGTATACGAGGGAAGAAGTAGTGGCGGAAGAGCGCCGTGCTGGGAACTACCCCGGCGAAACCCTCGCAGAGGTGGGCGAAGAAAGCCATGCACACCACGGCATTCAGCGTGAAATCGAGAAGATGGAAACCGTAGGTAAGCATGATGTCGTTGGAGAAATCAGAGAAAGGGGGACAAAGGCCACAATAGAAGTAATCTACAAAGAGGGGATACCGATTCGGGCTGGCCTCTGTGAATTGAGCAGGCATGGCGCGCGTGGCTGGATGCCCCGTCGTCTCGCACCCCCACAGGGGCTTGAAGTAGTCCCTGAGATGGACCGCGTCGACCGTCGGAGGGAAGTAGGCATGCTTCAGCCGAGGCACTGCCAGCTCACTCTCCGATAGCTCCTTCTCCCCCGCGTCCTCGATCACTACCTTGCCCTTGCTGGACTTGGGTGCCATTGCAGCTGTGGATGAAAGATAGGGTACGGGGGAAAATGGAAGCACGGCGGCAGCGAGCAGAGGCAAGAGCTTTGGCTTTTCGCTTGGAGAAGAGGGAGAGGAACGGCGAACCCAACATAGGAGGAGTGCAGGAGGTAAATGAGCGGCATGCCTGTGGTTTTTCCCCTTTTTATAGGGAAGACGCGGGCCCCCCATTTACCATTTACTGCGACGTGACACCAGCGTGCAGCAAACCGCCCACGCACGCCCCCCACGTCAGCACTGATCATGGGGAAGCGCAACCACCGGAGGAGTAACCGCAGTAAAAAGAATCCAACCCTACTGCCCGCACACCGTTATGGGCCTAGCCCAACAATGCGTTGCGCTTATGAATGGCACAAGCCCGGGGGCTCCTGTCGGTGTAAAAAAGTAGGGGCGCTCTTTTATACCCCTTACTTGTGCACGGGAAGTCAGAGCCACGCCTGTGACCAAACATAACAAAGAAGAGGAGGGAAGCTAGAAACACAAAGTTACCAGAACAACACAAAGACGGTGGCACAAGAAGGCCAAGCAAGAAGACAGGCTTTCCCCCAACAAGGACTCTTGTTGGGGCGGCATGAACGCCCCCGGCAAGAACCCTTGCCGAGGCAATTCATCCAGACGCCCCCGTTGCCGCCACCCTTGAGCCTAGTTACTCCAATATCATCAACAAACATCGTACCCAAGGCTCGGAAGGCGCCCACGTGATGGCATGCATATCTTTGTGAAGACAAAGGTCTTTGACTCCCAAGATAAGAACTAGAAGACATGGAGATCACGAGGCTCCTTGCCGAGGATGCCCACGAGGCCCCGGCAAGGCTCCTTGCCGAAGACACCCTGGAGCCCCGAAAAGCCTCTTGCCGAAGGGCACTCACAGAGGCCCTGGCAAGACCCTTGCCGGGAACAGACGCAAGACTGCAGCAAGCCCTTGCTGCCCCGTCGTTGTCACGGCCAAGATGTGATTCTATCCCGATCACGTGAACACCTCGTGATTGGGGCAGAACCGCATTTCGGGCGCTTAGCAAGATGGAGATCATTACATTGTACCATTACATCCATTGATGGGGATACATACAAGTCATATAATACGACATGAATACAAGATATCATACACAGGACATCCGACTACGGATGAAAAACATGAAAAGCACAAAGACATCCATCCTGCTACCCCAGGCTGCCGACCAGGAACCTAACCCAAGACTGACGAAGAAGAAGAAGGAACTCCAACACAAGTAAACATCGCTCTCACATCAAGTCTTCGGAAACCTGTACCTGCAACTGTGTTGTAGTATCTATGAGCCACGAGGACTCAGCAATCCCATAACCATGGGTATCAAGACTAGCAAAGCTTAATGGTTATGGAAAGGTTAAGTCGTGAGGTTGTAGCAGCGGCTAAGCATATGTATGGTGGCTAACTTACGAGTACCAGAATAAGAAGAGCATCTATGCAAACGGTCGCCAACTAGTAATGATCGCTAAGTGATCTGAACTACCTACAAGTCTATCATAACCCCACCATGTTCTCTTCTCGGAATGAAAAGAGACGATCACGGTTACTCACACGTTTCGTGTATTTTATTTCGGATCCTCTATCAAGTTCTCTACAACCGGACATTAACAAATTCCAATCTACCACATAACCGTGGGCACAGCTTTCGAAAGATCATTAACCGTGCAGGGGTGTCCCAACTTAGCCCATCACAAGCTCTCACGATCAGCAGAGGTAAAAAACCCCATATCTTAGGGACAACCCGATCAGACTCGGAATCTCGGTGCCCAAGACATTTCGACAATGGTAAAACAAGTCCAGCAAGACTTCTCGGCATGTTGACACCCTAATAGTAACCGCGCGTATCTCATCTCGGGCCATGACCGGATGAGCGAAGCTTACGGGAGCCAGATACCCCAAGTTGCCAAGAGGCGGCCCCGCACAATGCTCTATTTCGGACCAACACCATCGGCACTGGCCCCTCCCTGCATGTAGAAAAATCTTCGGGTAGCGCTAACTCCATATGCAATTTAATTAATTAATTAAGTTTTTATTACGTTGCAAAATAAAACCAAAGTTGGGCCTTGCTGGAGGAGTTTTATTCAAAGCAATCTGTCAAGGGGTCCCCATATATCCAACCGCATTAGGAACGCAAAATCAAGGAACATAACGCCGGTTTATCGGTTCTTAAGGCGGCATGAGTGGAACAAAACACCAAGCAAAAGGCCAAGCCTTTCACCCATTGCCAAGTATATAGGTGCATTAATTTAAGTAATAGATATTGTGATATTCCAACAACCAAGTTCCAACATTGAGTTTGTTGGGATGGTGTCAAAGGTTAGAGGTTTCATGGCAACAAGGAGAGGCTGACAACAAGTAGATAGGTAGCACGACATATAGCAATAGCATCGAGACAACTAGCATGGAAATGATAGTAATGAGATCCAAGTTGATGGTCATCTTGCCTGAGATCCCGCAAGGAAGAAGAACTAGTCCATGAAGAAGACGAAGAAGAAGCAACGCGGACGAGCCAAGCGTATTCGAAAAAATCCACACGATCGCAACGAAACAGGAACTATCGAGAAGAAGCACAATCGGAAAGAAGCAAACAACATAGTAAACAACCATCACATAAACATGGCATGTTGCACAACTAAGTATGATGCATGTCGGGTTTAATGATTCATGGTATGGCAAAGTGCTCAAACAATACTACATGTTAAGTGGAGCTCAAGATGCAATGAGTTGCATATTGACGAAACACCACATCCAATTATTTAGTTCACTCTCGTTTATGTACCCAACAATATTAAATGTTGATTAACATGGCAAGGGGTGAAGCACAAATAAACTACACTACCTAAGCAATTTAAATGGGGCTAGAAACAACAAACAACAATTCTCGAAAATCCCCATGTGCATATTTTTAATTTGGTACTGTTCTAACCTAAACACAATTTTAGAGTTGTTAGCCAGCAAAAGTAAGAGCACCAAGTTAATCTACACATTTTCCACCCCATTTACATATAAAGTTTATTAAATTTGGAGCTATGGTTATTTATTTATGAAAGAAACCATTTTAGCATATTATTTACACAAACAAATGAAAACAACAAGTTAAAAATTTTAAACAAGGATGAAAGTGGCATATTATTAATCTACATGAAATTCTAAGCAATTTACATATTGAAAGTTTTTACATATGATGCACAGTTGGTGAGCTATTAAATGCATGAACACAAGGGGTTTTTCTGTAAAATGGCAGACTCTGGAAATTAGCTAAATTCCCAGAACAAAAAAAACGTCTATGGGCCGAATCTGGCAGGCAGGCCCAACCTGATGGGGAAAAAGTAGGGGCGTAGGGGGTGGCCTCACCCATGGGCTTCGACCCGGCTTGTGCAGACAAGTCAACGCGGCCACGACCCGTTGTGCTTTGTCGCTCGAAGCAGAGGATGCAGCGGCAGCTTGGCGCGGCTGTTCGCCGTCTCACTGCTCAAGGATAAGAAGCAAGGCGATGACAGGGACTTGGCGCGTCAACAGGAGGCAGTGGCTCGGGCGGAGTCAATGGGCGCGGTCACATAGTCCACCTCCCTCGAATGAAGCAGAGGTGAGGCAGGCTGGTCAACGAGTGGGCTCGATGTAGAGGAGGTCCAGGACGAGGCCAACGGCAGTGCAGGGACTTGGCGGACGGCGGCGAGCGGCGCTGGGCGTCCCTGGCTTGGGTCGAAGATGGGGCACCGGGATCGGGGAAAACACCTACTAAAGATGGCGGAAGCGATCGGTCAGGAGCTTCAGGCAGAGAGAGAGAGAGAGACAGGGAAGGGAAGGAGGCACGACACGGGCCTGCTAGAGGTGGCCGCCGGTGGAGCTGCTGCTCACCTAGGCGACGACGATGACGAGACCGCCGGAGGCGTGGGTTGGAGAGGAGGAGGAAGGGGCGGCTCTCAAAGGAGGCCAGTGGAGGAAGGAATCTCCGGTGCGCTCAGGGTCGCCGATGATAGGCGGCATGGGGCTCGGCTGCGGCTCTGTGGCGGCGTGCTCCGGCGACGCCGACCGGAGTAGAGAAGTCGAGGCTGCGGCGGGGTTGAGCTGTAGCATCCATGGCGTCCTGTGGAACAGAGGGAGATAGAAGGAAATAGGGGCACGACCTGGTTCGGGAGGAGCTCGTCTCCATGGATGGAGGAAGCGAAGAGGGACGCCAGATGCAGGTGCCCTTGGTGGTGGACGCCGGCAGGGTCGGTGATGGCCAGAAACGAGGCATAGGCGTGCACGATCGGGAGCTCATCTCCTGATCGAGCTCGTGGATGAGGGAGTCGAGCGCTCGGGCTCTGGGCCGAGAGGAGGAGCTCGGGGCCTTGGGAGCAGAGGAGGTGGTGGATGTGGTTGGTCGGCGGCGCAAAACAAGGGGCTTGGTCGGAGAGAATTTGGATTGGGAGGAGATCCCGAGGTGCGAGGTGGAGTGTGGCGGCGGCGATTGGATAGGGGAGGAATGGATGGGACAAGGTCCCTAGGGTTTTAGGGTTGGACTGATATATAGCCGGTGGATTAGGTTAGGTGCTATTTGGGCCCTCCGATTTAGATCGGACAGTCAAGAACAAAATAGGTAGGGGTTCCAAATAAGAAAACGGAAATGTTTTAGGTATGTTTGGGGATGATTCGGACCCATCGGTAACGACAGTCCGGTCGGGTTCGGGTAAGTTTTGGATGCACACTCGAGGGAGGAAATGTGGTCTGTGTAGAATGTGAGTGGGCTAAGAATAGAGGAAGATGGCAGCCCGACAACAGGTTTCGGCATACTGAAACGCTCGATGTTTAAACCGGCTATAGTGCCGCACTAAATAACGGTTGGGCTATCAAACTAACTCCGAATGCGACGAAATTTGAGAGGCGGTCTACCTACACTATAATAAAACCACACGCCTAGTTTCATCCCATTCCGAGAACATTTTTTGGCCACTTATAAAGTAAAATATTTGGAGGTGTCGCGGGCGCGTGTGAGTGTGTCTGGGCTCAGAAAGGACAACGGAGAGGACGGGCGACCTTGGACGGATGCAAGTTTGAAAACTATGCAGATGCAATGCACATGATGACATGGCAAGATGCAACACTCAAATAGATGACATGGCAACAACGGCGAATAACTGGAGGACACGTGGCGTATCGGTCTCGAGGTGTCACAGTCAGCGCCCCCGCTCGGCGGCCGACCCACTAGCCCAGGTGGGTACCCACGTGGCCGTACGTGGTTCCTGGTCTAGCTAGTCAAGCACCTACATGGTGGCATGCAGATCTTCGTGAAGGCCCTACCATCAGACCATCTCAGCTGCCTGCTCCGCTAGCCTGGACACGCGTCGCGACCAAATAGAGCAGCCACACACGGGATGGCCTAATTTCCGTCCCCGATAAAGCAAGAGGACACCTAAGCAGCGCATTTAATAAGTCTTGTCCCGTAATGGCATGGGATAAGGCTATGCACTGTACACCTTTCCACCTTCTGTGTGCCACTGTGGCAGCCCCTTTGGACTATAAGAGGAGGCCCGCGGCATACTAGAGAAGGATCCGGACCCGAAAAAGCTGGATATGCACCATACCTACCTCAAGAACTCAAGAACACTCAAATATACACCAAAGCAGGACTAGGGTTTTACGCATCCTCGCGGCCCGAACCTGGGTAAATGATCTTTGTGCTGACTCTTACACCCACTCTTTTCACAACCTCTCGCCCGCCAACCGTAGAACGGATTCCAGTGATCCCATAGGTGTCGTTTCGTACCGACACATATCATCAAGCTCTTTATTCATGTACTCCATAAAACTTTTCTGTTCTTTGAGCTCGTTTTGAAGAAATTATTATGCTCAAATTGCATAGACATAAAACTTCTAACATTGTTTTCGATCTCTTCTAACCTTCTAAGATGAGGATCAACACTATTTGGTAAAGACATTGTGGTGAAACAAGCAATCCAACACACAAGCAAACAAGAAGCAAGGGAAAAGAGATGAACGGAAAAGGGCGAATAAAACCGCAAAGGTGAAGTGTCGGAGAGGAAAACGAGAGGCGAATGGAAAATAATGTAATGCCAGGGATAAGAGTTTGTGATGGGTACATGGTATACGACTTGTGCGTAGATCTCCCCGATAAAGGCGCCAGAAATCCTTCTTGCTACCTGTTGAGCATGCATTGGTTTTCCCTTGAAGAGGAAAGGGTGATGCAGCAAAGTAGCATACGTATTTCCCTCAGTTTTGGAGCACTAAGGTATCAATCCAGTAGGAGACTACACTCAAGTCCCTCGTACCTGCATAAACAAATAAGTACCTTGCAACCAACGCGATAAAGCGGTTGTCAATCCCTTCACGACCACTTGCAAAAGTGAGATCTGATAGAGATAATAAGATAAATATTTTTGATATTTTTGTGGTATAGATTGAAAAGTAAAGATTGCAAAATAAAGGATAGCTAGTTGATGGAAGATTAATATGATGGAAGATAGACCCGGGGGGCATAGGTTTCACTAGTGGCTTCTCTCATGATAGCATATATTACGGTGCGTGAACAAATTACTGCCGAGCAATTGATAGAAAAGCGCATAGTTATGAGAATATATAGGCATGATAATGAACATAGGCATCACGTCCGTGTCAAGTAGACCGAAATGATTCTGCATCTACTACTATTACTCCACACATCTACCGCTATCTAGCATGCATCTAGAGTATTAAGTTCATAAGAGCGGAGTAATGCCTTAAGCAAGATGACATGATGTAGAGGGATAAAATCAAGCAATATGATATAAACCCCATCTTTTTATCCTCGATAGCAACAATACAATATGTGCCTTGCTGCCCCTGCTGTCACTGGCAAAGGACACCACAAGATTGAACCCAAAGCTAAGCACTTCTCCCATTGCAAGAAAGATCAATCTAGTAGGACAAACCAAACTGATAATACGAAGAGACTCGCAAAGATATTTAAATCATGCATATAAAAATTCATAGAAGAACCAAATATTGTTCATAGATAATCTTGATCATAAACCCACAATTCATCGGATCTAGACAAACACAACGCAAAAAGAATTACATCGAATAGACCTCCAAGAAGATCAAGGAGAACTTTGTATTGAGATCCAAAGAGAGAGAAGAAGCCATCTAGCTAATAACTATGGACCCGAAGGTCTATGGTAAACTACTCACAACTCATCGGAGAAGCTATGGTGTTGATGTAGAAGCCATCCGTGATCGATCCCTCCTCCGATGGAGCTCCGGAAAAGGCCCCAAGATGGGATCTCACGAGTACAGAAGGTTGCGGTGGTGGAATTATGGTTTCGTGGTGCTCTCGGATGTTTTCAGGGTATATGAGTATATATAGGATGAAGAATTATGTCAGTGGAGCTACGAGGGGCCCACAAGGGTGGGGGCGCGCCTACCCCCCTAGGCACACCCTCCTACCTCAAGGCCGCCTTGTGGCTTCCCTGGCGTGTACTCCATGTATTCTGGGTCACGTTTGTTCCAAAAATGATCCTTTCGAAGGTTTCATTCCATTTGGACTTTGTTTGATATCCCTTTTCTGCGAAACACTGAAATAGGCAAAAACAACAATTTGCACTGGGCCTTGGGTAAGTAGGTTAGTACCAAAAATAATATAAAAGTGCATAATAAAGCCCATTAAACATCCAAAATAGATAATATAATAGCATGGAACAATAAAAAATTATAGTTACTTTGGAGACGTATCAGAGTACGCGTTCGAGACTCCGCCCATATGTACGTACGTAGGCATATTTTATGCCATGTGGCTGTACATACATGTACACGGGTTTGAAGGGACTGTACATACGACATGTGTCGCGCCTTACTCGGCCACGGTTCATCACTGCAGAGAGGCCGATCGACCGCTATGTACGTACATGTTCGCTATCAGACAGAATACGCTACGTATGATTCCACCGGGCGGGTCCCAGCTATCAGGGAGGACAAGGAGGCACTTCCTTGCGTGCGAAGATATAGCTGGTGGGTCCGAGCTGTTAGGGGTGGAATAAATTTTTTAGCCCGTAATAAGGAGGCATTTCCCCTTGCGAAGATGTTGCTGGTAGGTCCCAGGTGTCAGGGGCAGGAATAAGGAGGCACTTCCTTCTGTGCAAAGATATTTGTGGTGGGTCCTAGCTTTCAGGGGGACGAATAATTTTATTTTCACGTAATAAGGAGGCGGCTGCATGCATGCATCCATGGAACTGGTGCGTCCTCACTGCCAGCCTCTCCACGTACAGTCTTCTTCCGATAACTCTCGTCTATTGACCACGTTGACCACGCCGCACCGAGCGCACCAAGGTGGTGGACAACGGCGAAGCCCCGGACGTCAATGAGCCGGAGATGGGAAGATGCGGCAGTGGAGTCGTAGACGAAGAGGTGTACGAGGGTTAACTGGTTCTGGTACGGCGTGGTTCTGCAGTCGACGGAGAATAAGAGGTGTGGAGGGGTTGGCCTGGCCGGCGGTGGGGTATCGCTTTGCATTGAAGCTTGCTAAGCATAGCTGCTAGCAGCCGGAGGCGGGAGGAGGTGGTCCCGTTGGCACTGGAGGAAGAAGACGAGATACTAAAGATGGATGCCGACCGTTGGATGTAAATCCAAAGGCTAAGGATGTCAAAATCATTTGTTGACTAACTTGACAACGCCTTGCGTTGGCTTTGACCTAGTGGCCCACATTTGAGCCTCCAAAAATGTGGCACATATTCAATCCATTTTTTATAGAATTTACAGTCCACTTGCTGGGTTGGGTAAACAAATAATGTAGCGTCTATGCGGCCCATTTATATGATTTCTAAAAAACTACAGTCCATTTGCACTTTCTCGAAATACACGCGTTTGCTCGGCTGGGAGAACAAATAATGTAAGGTCCACGCCGCCCATTTAATTTTTCCTAAAAAATTACAGCCCATTTGCAGTTTCTCAAAATACACAATTTTGCTAGGTTGGTTCTCATTATATTGTTGGGTTGGACGCGGCAATGTTATCAAAAAAATAAACAATGGTTGATCATTTCTTATAAATATATTTAATAATAAGCATTTTATTATTACATTGGTCCTCAAATATTACCAAGCTTTGGTACACAATGACCAGCATTTTCGTTGCCTTAAAGTAAAAAATTAAAAGGATTTTACAGTTAAAAAATTAATTTTATAAGTTAATAAGACGTGGAATATTTTTTGTTATGTATGTAAGTATCTGCTAAATATATGATGATAATAACAATAATATATAAAATAGTATAAATATATATAATATAGTAAAAAGGGAACATAAGTTGGACCTGGCCTTCCAATTCTTAAATAGAAAAATAGAACAGACCTCTGCATTTTCTTCTTTAAAAAAATACATAAGTTGGTTGCGGATCTTTAAGAAAAAATGAAACCTAGGATGGGAGGATCATAGGCCGGTCGATACATGACGGACCTAAAAAAAGTACAAATCAGCATGTCGTGGGCCGCGCATGTTAAAAAAACCCTAGACTATTCAGCCCACAACCTAGTTGATACATTTCTAAAAAAACGGCTGATACTTGTTGGTCCACTGATAATTAATGATACTCCATGCCAGCTCCCTAATAACTAGCTTCGTTGTAAATTTATCTCATTAGTAGGAGTAACTACGTCGACAAACCCGTGGGCCCCAACGTCAGTATAGCATTAGGAGAAAGTATTTTTTTTCAATGAGGCACTTGCTAGCGTACGGCCATGGGCCTGGTGGGTCCCGATTGTCCGGCTCTCCACGTATAGTCCTCTCCAAATTCCTCTCGTTTGTTGAGCATGTTCACAACGGCATACAGCGGCGCCACGGCGAGCACACAAAGGTGGAGGATGACGTCCAGGCCCCGGACGAGAACGCACCGGAGCCGGAGTATGTCATTTTCTGAACTATGTCATTCTATCTTGTTTAATTAGCTATCATATATGTGAATTTGTGTCATGCTATCCTATTTAATTAGCTATCATATATGTGAAATTGTGTCATGCTATCCTATTTAGTTAGACAACATAAATGTGAATTATTTCATGCCCTGTTTTCTTCCATACTATCCATTGCACCTGTCTATCATACAATGTCTGTACATTCAATTACTTTTCTTGTTTATCAGCCATTTGAACTCGAGAGGGTGATGGCAGTATCTATGGGAGTAAAAACACGGTCTTTAGAAAAGATTGTGCTACTCGTTGATGCAGATAGAACCATGGTTGTACTTGCCCAAGAACCAGCCCCACCACACATAACCCGGACTCACGCAGATTGTACTCCTACACAATTGGTCAGAGAACCAGCTACACCCCTTCTAACCCCAACCCTACCAGACAATAACCTAGGTCCAGTTGACACAACACCGTCTCCAGCACATAGCACCCAAACAAGAGCAGTTAGTATGGCAAGTGCAGTGCCCAAAGCACGAGGACCACCACTCCGAACCCCTAGTCAACGCTTAAAGCAGAAGAAGAATTATTCTCAGGTCAGCTTCCGTAGCTATGGTTCATACTCCTTTGCTCTAGCATCAATATATTTACTCGTACCAACTATTTCAAATTTGAAGGATGCAATTGAAACTCCAATGGTGCAAAAGGTATGTTTTAAACATGTTTCTTTAAATGGTCTCCTATTGTAACTTGCTCTATGTTGATTTCAGTTTCAATTGAATAAACGGTTATGTTCTCATGGCACTCACATTGCAAGTGTTGTTAGTGTTGTGTAGTTTCCCACACTTATATTTTGTCTATGCTGCTTTGTCTTAAACATATATGATTTGAACTATCTCTATCTTGATTTGGCAACATAAACTAGAATGATAGACCATACAGTGACCATACTACATAGATATATGTTCGTTTCATGTTGTTATCATGTCCACCTTATAAATGAACTGGTTTACCTAAATGAGTTTCATATACAACATGTTAACCTGTGATGTGTCTGCTTGTTCCTCTTGTAGAATGCTGACAGAATATTGGAGAAGAGCACCCCATTATGCATTGGTAGAGAAATTAATGCGGATAAGGTTCAAGATAGTGAGACAACCCTGTTGGTCTCCAAGAAAGCTGATAAAAACTATCTTGTGGACAGTGAGACAACCCCAAAGTCGTGCCTTGATGTAGTGTTTGAGTTACTGGCCACTACTGCTGGCACAAGCTCTTCAGATGCATACAAGAAGCCGAAGGACTGAGGATGTCACTACAGAAATTAAATGCATACATTCTGGTGCAACAGCAAGTGCTGGAGGATTTAAGCGCCAAACAATAGAAAGCTAATAAGCTTTCTAAGCATCTTGCTAGCATGGTGGATACCCAGGATATTGTTTCTTGAGGTCTTGTGAAGTGGTTTCAGTTCTGGACTCTTTTTGCTACTGCATTTATTTGCACTAGTCGCCAACTTTGACAATAGTGTATGTAATATGTTGCTTTCTTCCCCATATTTAACTGGTGGCGAACTTTGATGCCCAGTGGTTGTAATATGTGTAATATCCGTAATAGCCTAGCGTATGTTGCTTGCTTATTTGTTTATTTGTTTGCTTGTAGTTAGTGCAGTTCTTTTTCCTTGGTTTGCTAGTGGCTGCAATAACCTATTATTTAAAACTAGGCCACAATAACCATGGGCAACATGCGGACCGCTGTAACCATGGCCTTCTACAGGTCGTAGAGTCCATGGACCTTCTACGGGTCGTATGATCGATTGGCCAAATAATGGACCGCCTTATGGGCCGTAAAAGGGCTAGAGTGGCAACCGTATGTTCATGGGCAACATGCGGAAGTTACAATGGGCTGGAATCGTATTGGACGGCCCAGAAGAAGCTAGCGGCCGAATTAGGAAAGGCCATAATGGGCCGTGAATTATCGGGCCTGAATGGGCTATATGCGAGTAGGCCGTTAGCAGGCTTTCGATGGGCCGAACGTTATCCTTTGACCAAGTCAAACAGGCCGGCCTTTTGACATGAATGGGCCCCTGTTGGGCCATCCACGTGTCGACGTATCATTGGTGCCTCCTATAAGTTGGTTGGTTGAAATCTTTCCGCACGTGGAGCTGACACGTGGTTCGTTTGGCCAATGAGAACTTTACACGTGGAAATTTCCCATTGGTCCTCTCTGCTAACGGGTTATCACATCCAAAACCGGACCCAATAGCTTAAGGGCGACCCGTTACGGTCGATGCCACGTGCCGCTTACCCTTCACAAAAGAACTTCCATTACACGTTATTTATCGTCATGGAAGTGAACACTTCCATGATGATAATTTTGGTATTGTCATGGAACACTTCTACGACAGCACATGTATGACTATCTTGATTCTATCATAAAATCATCATGGATTTACATGCATGACAGAAGACGTGACCTACTGTGACAAACATGTATTATCAGGGAAGTGTTTTTTTTGTAGTGAGTGGCGACACAACATGGTCGATGCCGTGAGGCAAAGTCCCTGATCCAGCTAATCGTGAAGAAGTTGGTCGGCTGGTGGCGCTGAAGTCCCTGAAGTAGGTTGATGAAGATATGGAAAAGCCCCCGTTCCATACGAGGTGTCAAAGCCTCCATGTCAACCGATGAGTCGAAGCAGGTCGGCGTGTTGGACGTTGGCTTGAAGAAGAGGCAGTACATCAATGCCAACACAGGTCAAAATTTGTGATGCGATCGACGTCGGCTTGATGAAATAACCGCACAATGATGACAGTGTGCCTGCACCATATAATCCGAGGGGAGACAATGTTGGTGATAATTTAGTCTTCGTGACGCCAAACTATCGTTCGGCTTGCCAAGATAATGATCCGACGAGGTTGAGCTCAGCTCGATAAAGCAACGACCCATCTAGCACAGGACGGCAGCCATGCATCGACGTTGTTGAGCTAGTTTAACACCGGCGTGTCGGTGAAGATTACCTCCGGAAAGGAGCAAAATTGGTGAGCATTTGTTTGAAAACAAAACACACCTAAAGATGAACTCGGGTCAGATTCATATTCGCAAAAAAAACAAAACACACCTAAAGATGAACTCGAAGGTTTCCCAAAGTTTGAATGGTCGGATCGAGCTGAAATTTTGAGGGGTGGTAGATATAGACATTCCACAACAGGTCAACCGTTGGATCTTCCAAAGGACCTCTGAGTTATACGCTGGATCACTACCCCTAAACTCGTTCAGATTCCCATCCAGATTCGACACGGCTCCGGTATACCTGATATCGCTGGAGATTCCTTCATCGGAACGCGATGAAATTTTACAGTGTTCTTGTAGACTCAATTCCGCACAATTCCATTGAATCAGTCATCAAAGCAACGTTCAAGGATGCTGCGGCGGTGGATGCATGTTCGCTGTCCAGAAAAACAACACGGTTGCTTGAGCGTGATGTTGACGTTGAGCCCCCGAGCTCCATGGATGATTCCTCCATGATTTTGATAGAGATCAGAGTTGAAGTTGAAGAATTCCTCCATGGTGATCTGACGTGAAATGCAGTCCTCGGTCGAGCCAAGGTGACCAGTCGGGCGGCGGCGATGAAGATGTCGATGTCAGAGTTGATATGCAGACGAGCCATTGGTCCTTTGTTATTCACACAAAAGAACTCTCAATGAAAGCACCATTGTCTGTGTCAAAACCGGAAGACCTTGGTGTAGAGGGTCCCGAGCTGTGGATTTTGGATCGATGGGTAACAAGGGATGAAGGAGACAACGTTTACCCAGGTTCAGGCCCTCTTAATGTTGGTAAAACCCTATGTCCTGCTCTTGTTTATGTTCATGGAGATGTATCAAGTACAGAGTGATCTACCTCGAGATCGTAAATTGTGGTCTAAACCATATGGGTATGATGAGTGTCATCATCTAGCATGTATCTCTCGACTAGCCTGGCCTCGTCTTATATAATGTACTAGAGGGATAATAAGAGTCCTAGCCAAATACGTTGGTGGAGAGGAATCCTTGTCTTGATCACCAAGTCTTGCAAAATCCTGCTTGTATGCGTCATGGGCTGCCGAAGTGGCCCACCGGTGAACCGCCATGGGGGTCCTCAGCCTGATCCACCTGGTCGGGAGACGACATGGTGAGTATCGAGAGTGAATCTCGACGTCCAAATCCTACTTCCGCCTCGAGTCCTGAAGATTGGTCTTCGGCAGATATTGCGAGCGTGGCTAAAGGTGATTCTTGGCCCTTGCTCGAAGTGGAGCCCATCAGGCTCGAGGCTGGCCGGAGGATCAGGGCCGATCCATGGATCGGATCAGAGAGGGGCTCCAGAGCGGCCATGATGAAGCCCATGGATGTGCAGGCGGAGGTTGTGAATCCGTCGAAGACCAATTAGCCTCATGTATCCGCGACCTACTCCAGATTGGCGAATCGAATCCGGTGCTCTTGGGCAAAGTTGTCGATCTGGTATAGACGACTAGTTGGGTTGGCGTGCAACACGATGATGCCGAATGCGAAAAGTTGGCCCAGGACAAAGAGGTTCCCAGAGTTGGCGCCTTCTCCGATGATCAGGTGAGCCATCGATCCTTGGACGACCAAGCAGCGAAACTCTCAATGAAAGCACCAATGTTGGTGTCAAAACCAGCGGATCTCGGGTATGGGGTACTGAGCCGTGGATCTAGGATCGATGGGGAACAAGGGACGATGATTACGATGTTTACTACTACTTCTTGAGTTTGCATTGATTTTTCCCTTGAAGAGGAAAGGGTGATGCAGCAAAGTAGAGATAAGTATTTTCCTCCGCTGAGAACCAAGTTATTAATCCAGTAGGAGGTTCAAGCAAGTCTCCAATATGTGCACCTGCAGAAACTAACTAACACATGTACACAACGCATAAAAGGGGTTGTCAATCCCTTCAACGTCACGAACAAGAGTGAGTGTGGTAGAAATAGATTTAAAACTAAAGTAAAAAGCTAAATAAAGTAAACACAAAATAATTGTAGCAAGGTATTTTTGGTTTTATAGATCTGGAAATAATAGATGGAAAATAGACCCAGGGGCCATAGGTTTCACTAAAGGCTTCTCTCTTGAATAAAGCATACGGTGGATAAACAAATTACTGTCGAGCAATTGATAGAAAAGAGCAAAGTTATAACGATATCTAAGGTAATGATCATGAACACAGGCATCACATCCGTGACAAGTAGACCGACTCCTTCCTGCATCTACTACTATTAATCCACACATCGACTGCTATCCAGCATGCATCTAGAGTATTAATTTCATAAGAACAAAGTAACACCTTAAGCAAGATGACATGATGTAGAGGGATAAACTCAAGCAATATGATATAAACCCCATCTTTTTATCTTTGATGGCAACAATACAATACGTGTCTCGCTACCCCTTCTGTCACTTGGTGAGAGCACCACAAGATTGAACCCAAAACTAAGCACCACTCCCATTGCAAGAACTACCAATCTAGTTGGCCAAACCAAACCAATAATTCGAAGAGAAATACAAAGATATCAAATCATGCATATAAGAATTCAGAGAAGAATCAAACAATATTCATAGATAATTTGATCATAAATGCACAATTCATCGGATCTCGACAAACACACCGCAAAAGAAGATTACATCGAATAGATCTATAAGAACATCGAGGAGAACATTGTATTGAAGATCAAAGAGAGATAAGAATCCATCTAGATACTAGTTATGGACCCGCAGGTATGTGGTAAACTACTCACGCATCATCGGAGGGGCAGCAAGGCTGATGTAGAAGCCCTCCGTGATCAAATCCCCCTCCGGCAGAGTACCAAAAAAGGCCTCCAGATGGGATCTAATGAGGTCAGAGACCTGCAACAATGGAAAAGTATTTTCGTGGACTCTTCTGGTCGTTTGGGAATAATTCTTAATTTATAGGCCAATAATTAGGGTTGGAGGAGTCCCGTGGGGCCCACAAACTAGGGGCGCCCCCCTAGGGTGCGCCTTGAGGGCTTGTGGAGCCCTCGGGACTCTTCTGCCTTATTCTCGAAGTCCTACGTGTGTCTTCTGGTCCAAGATTAATCATCGCGAAATTTTATTCCATTTGGACTCCGTTTGATATTCCTTTTTTCTGAAGCTCAAAAACAAAGAAAAAGTCGAACTTGCACTGGGCTCTAGGTTAAAAAGTTAGCCCAAAAATAATATAAAATAGCATATTAATGCATATAAAACATCCAAAGTTGATAATACAATAGCATGGAACCATAAAAAACTATAGGTACGTTGGAGACGTATCATTTACCCAGGTTCGGGCCCTCTCAAAGAGGTAATACCCTACGTCATGCTTGATTGTATTGGATGTATAATATGGCTACATAGTAGATATACCTCGATACTAGATGAGCTAAACCCTAAGTTGATGAGGTGATGAATGTAGCTCTGCGTCTAATGACTAAGACCCTCGGTTTATATAGGCACCGATTAGGTTAGGGTTACATGCGATTGGTTACAATGAAGGGATGATCCTGCCAAGTCTTGGTTTGGAGGACACATCGCGACTTCGAAGAATCCTTATCCGTCCATGGATCTGTACTCGGGCTTGGCTCCATAGGAGCCCATCAATCCGGCCCGGACACAACAAGCCGGTCACCCGAGGACCCCTTAGTCCAGGACTGCCTTAGTAACCCCCTTTTATAGGAGGGGGGAAATCCAACCGTAATGTGCTCAACCCGCACATGAGCGGTACTATCGCTCGGGTGGTAGTAACGGGAAAATTGAGCAATGGCTAAGAACCTTGGGGATGTACTACCGCTCATCCCCAGCGGTACTACCTCGGGAGAAGAAGAACACATGAGCTGAGCAGGTAGGGCAAAGTATAGTGCGATGGCAGTACTGCAGAAGCGGTACTACCGCCCAACAGGGGCAGTACGGCCGCACCTCACTTCCGCCCTACTACTAGTGAACTCGACACGAAAAATAGAACCCTAAGAAGGCAGCGGTAGTAGCCGGAACTGGACAACAGAAGTTCCTCTTACAAGCGGTACTACCGCCTGACATGGATGGTACTACCTCTTACAAGCAGTACTACAACTTGCTACCTCTTGAGCTTGCGTTGTATTCCCTTGAAGAGGAAATGGAGATGCAGCACAGTAGCGTAAGTATTTCCCTCAGTATTTGAGAACCAAGGTATCAATCCAGTAGGATACCACGCGCGAGTCCCTCGCACCTGCACAAACAAATAAGATTTTCGCAGCCAAGGCGATAAGGTGTTGTCAATCCCTTTACGGTCACTTATGAAAGTGAGATCTGATAGAGATGGCATTTTATATTTTTGGTATTTTTAGTTTATAAAAACAACAACTAAAAGCAGTAAAAGTAAAGTAGATGTAGATTGATATGTTGAGAATAGACCCGGGGGCCATAGTTTTCTCTAGTGGCTTCTCTCATGATAGCGATATTCTACGGCGGGTAAACAAATTACTGTCGAGCAATTGATAGAAAAGCGAATAATTATGAGACTATCTAGGCATGATCATTGTATATAGGCATCATGTCCGAGACAAGTAGACCAAAACAATTCTGCATCAACTACTATTACTCCACACATCGACCGCTATCCAGCATGCATCTAGTGTATTGAGTTCATAAAAACAGAGTAATGCCTTAAGCAAGATGACATGATGTAGAGGGATAAACTCAAGCAATATGATATAAACCCCATCTTTTTATCCTCGATGGCAACAATACAATACGTGCCTTGCTGCCCCTACTGTCACTGGGAAAGGACAACGCAAGATTGAACCCAAAGCCAAGCACTTCTCCCATTGCAAGAACTATAGATCTAGTAGGCCAAACCAAACCAATAATTCGAAGAGACTTGCAAGGATATTATGAGCACACATAAAAAGTTCAGAGAAGAACCAAATATCTTTCATAAGTAACCTTGATCATAAACTCACAATTCATCGGATCTCGACAAACACATCGCAAAAAGAGATTACATCAAATAGATCTCCTTGAAGACCGAGGAGAACTTTGTATTGAGATCCAGAGAGAGAGAAGAAGCCATCTAGATACTAGTTATGGACCCGAAGGTCTGTGGTAACCTACTCACAACTCATGGCGAGGGCGATGATGATGATGATGATGATGAAGGCCTCCGTGATGGATCCCCCTCCGGTGGAGCTCCGAAACAGGCTCCAAGATGGGATCTCCACGGGAACAGAAGGTACGGCGGTGGAATTAGGGTTTTCTCTCTATTCACGGAGTTTCTGGGGTACGTAGACTTATATAGCAAGAAGGAGGGCACCGGGGGATGCTCGAGGGGGCCACGAGGCATGGGGCGCGCCCTGGGAAGGGGGGCGCGCCCCCCACCCTCGTGGGCTAGCCCTCCATCCCCTGATGTGGTTCTCAAGCTCCGCGTGCGTGATTTTTTCCAAAAATAGCTCTCGCGAAGGTTTCATTCGTTTGGACTTCGTTTTATATTATTTTTCTGCAAAACCCTGAAACAGGCAAAAAAAACAACAATCTGGACTGGGCCTTTGGGTTAGTAGGTTAGTCCCAAAAATGATATAAAAGTGAATGATAAAGCCCATTAAACATCCTAGACTTCATAAATAATAGCATGGAACAATAAAAAATTATAGATACGTTGGAGACGTATCACCACTTACCAGAGTAGTACTACCGCAGGGGTGCATCAAGCAAGCCCCAAGCAAAACAGATGCAGCAAGAAAACCAGAACTGCCATAACTTCTGCATATGAGCTCCGAATTGAGCAAAATCGAGTTTGCTGGATAGATGATGACGAGTAGCATCCAAACATCGATTGGTTATATTAATAAGAGGCAAGGGAGGTATGCCTAACATATAGAGGAGTGAAACCTCCAACAGAGAAGAACCAGCATAACCTCCAACATCGAAAACATCATAGAAGATGCATGTGAACTCCATTTTCGATGAACTCGAGCTTGTTGTGAAGATGACCAAAAGCTCCAAATCTCACAAGGAGAAAAAACAAACAAGAACCAAAAAAGATGATGCAAGGATGTAATGGTTTAAGCTCTCTACGAACGATATGATCAAGCTACTCACTTGAGAGGCCCCCCTTGATAGTACGGCAATCGATCCTATAACCCAGTCTCCAGAGTACCACCATGAGATTGGTAAAATAGAAAACCTATCAAGAGCAAACCTTTGCCTTGCACATAATCCACTTGAGCTAGATGATGATGATCTTGTCATCCTCAAGATGGACCACTTTTCTTGATTGCGTTGGCTCAATGAAGACTACTTGATTGCTCCCCCATACTCCACCATGGGTGAGCCACTCTTAGGCGCATCTTCACAAGTCCATTGTGACCATAATGGATGGCAAGCTTGAAGCACTTGATATCTTCGTGATGCTCCACATGAACTTGCACGTCATAATCTTGATGACGATCACCAATTGATGTCATCCTCTTCATGGGTTATGATATCTTCCTCTTAACGCAAGCCCACGGAAACATACCTAACCCCACATAGAACTCTCAAATAGACCATGGTTAGTACACAAAGCGTAATGTACAATGCTTACCATACCATGGGATCCCTTGATCCCTCTTAGTACATCTTCTACGCTTTGTGAGTTAATCGACTTGATTCACTCTTTGACTTAGTGTTGATCAACCTCTCACATGAAAAATATTTCGATCATTCTGTCGGCGTCCTGGGAACCAGGGTACCCAGACTTGCCTGTCGGCGGGCCGCGACGCGCTCCTACTACGGCCTGGTACGGCCCAGGCCCAGCTGATCGGCAAGATGTCCAAGACCCTCGCGAGGGGGGGGGGCTAACCCTTGCGAGGAGAACAACGTCGAGACTCCCTCAAGAGCGGCCTCGGCAAGGTGCTCCGAAGGGGCGGAGAATCGAAGGCCAAGTCTGCCTCAGGAGGAGGCAGAGACGTCAGCAGTGACGCACCGCACCAGCGGGTGCGAGTGCCCGCCAGTCGCGAAGTTGCCGTTTCGGTGCAAGGGGGACAACACAGCCGCAGGTTCCCGAGGAGCGGGACAAAGGTTTCCCCTTTGGTGCAACAAGACCGAAGACCGCAAGGACGACAAGGAGGATGTCACCGTCGAGCCCACCACCACGTCACCGCCTGATCCTTTTGCAGGCGCAGACCGCTTTTGTCAGGATAGGAACGTCCTAGTGTTCCCGCTCAAAAATGGCCGTTGTGGGATCCCTTCCCTCCTAAACATTTCAGGGGAAGAGGACCTTGGCCGCCTATATAAGTAGCTAGGACCCCCACTATGGAGGAACAAGTCGGACCAAGCCCAGCCAAGTAGAGCAGATTCGTAAGCTCTGCCACCCTGCAAGGAGCAAGAACACTTGCCTCCTGACCCTCCTGAGCTCACCTCCTGAGCTCAGGAACCACTGTACTAGTTCATATTCCAGCCCTCCCGAGGCCAATCCACCAAAGCAGGAAGTAGGGTTTTACACCACACGGTGGCCCGAACCTGGGTAAACTCTTGTGTGCTTCATCTGTCGTTTGCTTGAATCTCTTCACCAAGACGAGAGCGAGACGCTAGGTAGGCGCGAGTGGGAGAGATCTTTGTTCACGCCCCTGTGTTTGAACTTCTTGGGTTTTGCGGAGCCCTAAATCCGACATTTGGTGCACTAGGTACGGGGCATGTCGAGATCTCGCCTCTCCGACAACCTCGTCCCGCTCTTGTCGTCGACCTCGCTCGACAGCCATGGTGGACACATGCCGAGCTCGCGCCGCCCGCCGCGCCGCGAACGTCGCTAAGACGGCGCCCACGGGCAAAGGTGCACCGCTCCGCCCCAACTCGTCGGTCGCCAACGCCGCCACCGACCCGGTTGTCCACGAGCAGCAGCACTCGTCGCTGCCACCGTCCGTGCGGTGCGATGGCCGCATGTCGACGCCTTCACCCTCACCAACCGCGGCGTCGTCCTCGCTGGTCCGACGCGGGCCGGTGTACCAGCAGCCTGGACTGCTGATGGCATGGGAGCTCCTGCGCTACCGCCCGACAGATGACCTCTATGACGAGTGGCTCCACCGCATCACCGAGCTCATCAACGCTGCTGGAGAAGCACCTGCACCAACACACTCCTCCCATCCCCCATCGCCCCCGGCGGGGAACGAAGGCCACGGAGTCCCGGCTCTGCCTCCACTCTACAGCGCCGGCCAGGAGGTCTGGCGCGAGGCTCCTCGACGTGAGCAACCCCGCAGAGCCCATGCGTGCGACGAGGAGAGCTGCCAGGTGATTCCGCATCCCCAAGCGGGAGCTCGCGGGCCCCCTGGCCCGCTGCGCCAAGACCACGCGCCACAGGAGGTGGTGGCGCCAGTGCCCCAAAAACCAGCACCGCAGGCGTAGGGGGCGCCTGCGATCATGAGCGTGGTTGGATGTCGTGCCCTAGCTCCTGAGCTATGGTTCCTCGTGTGGCCCAGCAAGTTCAAGCTGCACCTGCCTCCGCGCTACGACGGCACCACCGACCCCAAGGAGTTCTTCCAACTCTACGAGCTGAGCATCGAGGCGTCCAACGGCATCAAGCAGGTCATGCCGAACAGGTTCCCCATGGCTCTCAAATATGGCGCACGCTCCTGGCTCCTAAACCTCCCCGTGGGATCCATCTCCTCCTGGGAAGAGCTTCGTGAGCGTTTCGTCGCCAACTTCCAAGGCACCCGCGACCGAGCCCCGACAGCTGCTGATCTGTGCCGCGTGAGGCAGCAGCCGGGAGAGACCCTGCAAAAGTACATCCAACGCATCAACACCATGCGCCTCCTGATCCCTAGGGTCTCGGACGAGGCCATCATCTCGGTGTTCTCCAACGGCATCCGTGACGTTAGGATGAGGAAGGAGATCGTAATCCATGAGGACCTGTGCACAGCCCTCGAGATGTTCAAGCTCACGGCAAAGTGCGCCAGGGCGGAGGAAGGACGTCTCTCCCTTCAGGAGCTGCCTGAGGCGGAGGCGGACGACAAGAAGGCCAAGGCCAAAGAAGCAAAGCGCAAGGGACACGCCGTGCTGGCTGCGGAGCCAGAAGTGAAGCGTGGCTATGGCTACGATGACCTCCCCAGAGACAACCGACCGTACCGCGTCTTCCACAATGTCCAGATCCACAACACTAATTACTGCCAGGAGCTCAGGGCGATGCGCGGCGGGCAGCGCCCTGAGCGCGACAACCGCGGCTACGGCCGTGGAGGAGGCCGAGGTGGAGGACGTTGGGACGGTAGGAACTCGCGCCAAGGGTGGCGCGAACAACCTCATGAATACCACTGGCAGGAGCAGCCTCATAATGCCCCCTGGCACGACCAGCCTCATGAGGGTCGCCCTCAGGGTAATGGAGGCCTACCTCCGCTGCCGCCACCACCAATAAGGAATGATGACGACCGCCAGGGAGACGGATCAGGGGGCTTCCAGGAGCCGCGTACAGTTACATGCATCTTGGGAGGAGCCCATGCTCCGGCTTCCCATCGCATCTTCAAGCAGTTCGCCCGTGAGGTGAACGCGCCGCTTCCCAGGCCTGACGCCGCGCGCAACCTCAGGTGGACCAAGCAAGTCATCGCCGTCGACCCCAAGGACCAGCTCAAGTGCACCGCGGCCCCAGGCGCTCTCCCGATGCTCTGCACCCGGACCATCAGCAACGTCCTCGTGACCAAGAACCTCACCGACGGCGGAGCAGGACTCAACGTCCTCTCCGTCCAGACCTTGGAGATGCTCCACGTTCCCTACGATCAGCTCCACCCGACCAAGCCATTCTACAGAGTCACGGATGGCTCCACACTCCCGATGGGGCAGGTCCGCCTTCCCGTCACCTTTAGTGACCGCGACAATTACCACACCGAGCTCATCGACTTCGACGTCGCCAACATCCACCTCCCGTACAACGCCATCCTTGGGTATCCTGGCCTCGCCAAGTTCATGGCGGCGACCCATCACAGCTACAACGTCCTCAAGATGCCTGGGAGCGGCGGAGTTATTAAGATCGCCTCCGACGAGAAGGAAGCGGTGCGTTCCCTGGAGCGCGCCTACCAGACTACAGCGGTCGAATGCTCCTTTGAGGATGGAGCCGTCCTCGCCTTGCAGACCGCCCCCAACAAGAAGAAGAACATGCCCGTCAACGGACCTCAGGGTGCAGGGGCTCCTGATGATCTGGCCTCAGGACTCGTGCCTGCTGACGAGGCGCCCTCCACCCTCGCGTAGGGAGGCGCGGACGACGCCCCTCTCGTGACGGGCTCGGGGGCTCTCCTCTGCAGTGTCTCCGGACTCACCAGCGTCTCGTGGGAGGTGTTCGGGCACCACCTGCAGGCGTGTCTTCACGCACGTTTTTTGTGAGCCTAGTGTGAACCGCTCAGCGCTGGGGGCTCAGGACTTCATCAACTAAGTTACCGAGGAACTTCAGTATGCAAGACTCATCCGCGGTGGGCGTAACCGCACAACCCCAAGCTCACCTGCTCGCAGCCCAAGCAACCATTTCCGCGTCTGCGTTGACATCGCGGGTCTCAACCGAGCCGCCTCTCAGGAGCCCTTCTGGCCGACGGCGGTCGGCCGGAGGAGGGCCCTCCCCTGCAGCTACATCCGCACACTCTTTGGCTTCTCCAACGCAGCTGCCACGTTCCAGCATCTCGTGCAGCAGGCCTTGGGCGCTAGGGAGGCTCAGTGGCAGGCGGTCCGGATGGAGGAAGAACCGGACCCGTGCGACCACTGAGGCCTTCGAAGCCCCTGGGCCTCAGGAGCTCGACGATCCTCAAGAGCAACCCGCATGGCTCGCGTCTTCCGCTACCACAACTCTTCTTCGACAAGTATCAGGTGATGCTTCAGGTATCCAATCGAGGGCGCATGTCGGCGTCCTGGGAACCAGGGTACCCAGACTTGCCTATCTACGGTGCCAGGACCCCGATCCTAAGTCACACAGGTCTAGCCGGTAACACATCATATCACTTTGCGGCCTCACGCACGGTATCCCCACGGGTGCCACCTTACCTGGCCCGGGACCGTTTGCGCATTTTGGCACACGTATATGATAGTGTCGCTAGCATCCATATGACAGAGAACCCGGGCCGACATGACTAGTTATAAACCAAAAGTGGCACTAAATTACAGCGACATGCATACATGACCCAGCAACGAACGTGTCGGTCATCAACGTATGAACCCAAGTCGTAGCAAGCTACAAAGACTTAAAGGAACAATGTGTGACATTTCCCCTAAGGGACAGACACAGGAACGAAGAAGGACACATGCCGGCCAGCCTAAGTGTTCCGGAGCAGTAGCAAGCTACCAAGGCTCAGTGGAAGCAGTAGGAGACATTTCCCTGTAAGATAGGCTACCAAAGGTAAACAACTAGGTGTCGGATCCCACACATAGCAATACACATTACACGTACGCATAACATGCAAGTATGTGCTGAACAACAAGGCATCACAACATAACTCAACAACTCATATAGATAATGGCCCAGAAGAGCCATCATAGCATTTATTACAATCAGAGGTCACATGACCCAACATACAGAGCATACAGGCAACGGAAGCATTACATGTCTGAGTACAGACATCTACAAATGGAAAAGACTAAGAAGCCTGACTATCTACAAGACCCTCCCAAGGGCACAAGATTGTAGCTGAGGTAACAAGCTAAACGTCGAGGTCCACGCGGAACCACTAGCGAGACTGAGGTCTCTTTGCAAAAACATAAATTAAGCAAACGTGAGTACAAAGGTACTCAGCAAGACTTACGTCAGATCTATCTACATATGCATCAGTATCAACAAAGGGGTGGTGGAGTTTGACTGCAGCAAGCCAGCTTTGACCCGGTGGCTATCCTGAACTACGAATGCAAGTAACTCTTTGAGGTGGCGCACACGAGTCCACATATTCACCAATCAATACACCACTATGGATCCGCTCCCGTCTCCCTATGAGAAGGCCATCCATAGCACTCACGCTTATCTTGCGCGTTTTAGGGTATCCACTTTCACTTGTCTATGAACTGTAGAGGCAACCCAGAAGTCCATTACCGCGGACACGGCTATTCGAATAGTTTATATTTAACCCTGCAGGGGTGTACTTCTTCGCACACGCTCTCACCACTTACCGCCGTTTACACGACATGTACTCGGCAACCTTCAAGCGGAGGCCCAGCGAGGGTGTCGGCCACGACCTGACTAACCACACAAGTCTCTCGTCCAGGTTTATCGCCTATTTGGGTTCCATCCGTGGGGAGATCCGGCCGGGGTGTCGCTCACGGCCCCAAACGATGTGTACAGGGTTCCCGCATCACCAAACGGGCAATCGGTATACCGTGCCATGTACCTGCCGCGTCACAGCCCACCCCGAGGGTCAGCGCTGCGCACGACCTCCAGTAAACTACAAACACCAGAAACTAGTTGCAACTCCTGGACAGAGATCATGTTGATTAATAAGTCGAGAGAGTCAATTAAAGATCCCAATGTGTGGTAGTAGCTGTTTCATGGACCAACCAACACATAACTCAGTTCCTGAGGACGGCTGCAATGAGACAACCCACCATGTACTCCTACATGGCCTCTCATCGCTACCTTTACCAAATCGTGTTCACACACTTAGCTCACACACAGTAGGACATGTTCATCACATTCCAATTCATCCCCGATGAATCAGACCTGACACAACTCTAAGCAATAGCAGGCATAACCAGAAAGCATCAATGAGTAGGCACAACATGGCTCAAACAACTCCTACTCATACTAGTGGGTTTCAACTATTTACTGTGGCAATGACGGGTCATGCAGTGG
Source organism: Secale cereale (assembly GCA_902687465.1). Classification (NCBI taxonomy): domain Eukaryota; kingdom Viridiplantae; phylum Streptophyta; class Magnoliopsida; order Poales; family Poaceae; genus Secale; species Secale cereale. The sequence continues at coordinate 505,366,454 of LR738710.1, forward strand.
AAAGGGGTTCAACTACCGCATCAAGTAACAATTGAAGCGTTGTTGTCCTAATGCAGTAAAAGAGAGCAAGAGCGAGAGAGTGGGATTGTATCGGAATGCTCAATGGGGTTTTGCTTGCTGCGAGGGGACAAAACAATGAAGATAACAATGAGTCTTCATCGATGTCATCGAACTCATCGTCGGAACATCATCTACTGAGAGGGGACAAAACCGACAACATATAAAGAACACAATCAATGCAATGCGACAATATGATGCATGATCATGACATGGCAATATGCTGTTTATTGAGCTAATGCAACTAGCAACACAATTAAATGAAGTTGATTTGAACCAAAGGTTCAAATTCAAACTTCATATGTGAGTATTTAAATGCCATTTAATTGATTTGACCTGATCAGCAGGTTTAACTTGTTCAAACATGCATGAGAATGCCATAAACAGATTCCTTGGATTTTTCTGATCATTTTTCATATATAAATTATTTTCATCTGAGCTACGGTTGATTTTATATGATTTTAGAAGTTTTGCCTATTTTCTGAAATAAATAAATCATTTAGATTTATATAAAATTCCAGAAAAGGCTTTACTGCGTCAGCATGACCACATGCTGACGTCAGCAGGTCAACAGGGTTGTTCGGGTCGAACCTGACCAGTGGGGCCCACTGGTCAGTGTCTAAGGGCTGGTTTGTGTGCATGACAGGTGGGTCCAGTCGGTGTTGACTTGACCAAAGTCAAACTGCCATGTGGGGTCCACCGGATTAGTACTAAGCTAAACAGGAAAGTTAGGCTAACCTAATTAGGCAGGAGGGCCCACATGTCAGTGTCAGTAGGGTTAATTAAGCTTAACAAAACTTAAATTAAACTAACAGGGCCCAGGGCCCGCTTGTCAGCGACTCGGGGGAGGTCAACCTCGCCGGTCAAAATGGTCATCCCGCCGGCGTTTAGCCGCCGGCGAGGCTGGACGCGGCGGAGCGCGTCGGGTTTCACCTACGGGGGTTCTTTTGGCGCTCAGGGAGCAGCTACGGGAAGAGGACGGAGTGGCGCATCCAACGGTGGCGTTGGCGGAGGCTGGGGTGGCCGGAATCGTCGGCGGTGAGCTCAGGGGCGGCGGCCGGAATCGGGCCTCGGTGGTTTCGGTGATACGGGGCACGGGAGGAGCAACGGGAGGGGTTTTTGGGCCTCTGGTGTTGCGCTGAGCACGTCTGTGTGCTCGGTTGCCGCCCTGGGCGACGGTGGCCACGGCTGCAACATCGCCGGCGGCGAGAAGCTTTCGGCTCCGGTGGCAGCGGGGCTACGCGGTGCAAAAGAAGCGGGGAAGGGAGGGGTTTGGAGCAGGAGCTCACAGAGAATCCGTAGGGAAGGCCAGCGTGCTCGGGGGCGTCCTCGACGGCGCGAATCGAGCGGCGGCGATCGCCGGCCGTGGCGATGAAAACGGCGAAGATGGGGTGGCATCGGGGCACCTGGCGTCGCGTGCGTCGTCTTAGAGCTTCACGGAGCCGAGGCGGAGCTCATGGGCTAACTGGCCGGGCGTGGGGATGCTGGTGGCCGCGGCAACGGCGAACGGCGGCGACGAGCTCCGCTCGGACGCGGGAGGAAGAGAGAGCAGAGGAGGGGGGGCACCGAAGAGAGTGGGAGAAGTCCAGGGGGGTGCCAGGGGTGTCGTGGCACCTCCACGGGGGTCGGGGAGGAAGCAGGCAGGCTGGAGGTGGCCGGCGCGTGGCTGTGGGCGCCGGGCACACGCCCTCGTCCTCCTGGCGGGAGGAGGAGGATGACTGGCACTGGGCCAGCACAGTGCTGGGCCGGCCAGTGGGCCGCAGGTAAGGCCAGGTAATCCTTCTCCTTTTTCTAATTATGTTTCTGTTTTCTATTTTCTGTTTTTTTTTGCTTTATTAAAAATGCTAGAGAATTTTCATAATTCAAGAAAATATTTGTGGGCACATATTGAATTAAATTCAATAGCCCTCAACTAGTTTCACAATTATTAGAGCATTTAAACTATTTATAGAATTTAAATGCTCTAATTCAAATACAATATGGATTAACTCAAAAATCCAGAATGGTCCTAGAAATATGTGCAACATTTTTGGTAGAGGTCTTTAATCAATCCAAAAATGATGAACTTTTCCAAAGGCATTTTGGGTTCATTGAATAATATTTTAATTGAACCTAGTTGGTTTCATCTGGTGCTAGGGTTTAGTCATCCCCATTTCAGTTTAAGAGAAATTTAAACATGATGCAACACAAGACTAACTCGACCAAAGCAGACCAGAACTGGGGATGTGACATACGGGCCGCGAAGCGCTCCTACAAGCGGCCTGGTGCGGCCCATCTGATCGACCAGCTATCCAAGACCCTCGCGAGGGGGCTAGGCCTCGCGAGAAGAACGACGACAAGACCTCCTCGGGAGCAGCCTCAGCAAGGTGCTCCGGAGGGGTGGAGCATCCAAGGCCAAGCCTGCCTCTGGGGGAGGCAGTGCTGTCAGCAGTGATGCGTCGCGCTAGCGGGTGCCAGCGTCCGCTAGTGGCACAGTTACCATTTCGGTGCAAAAGGGACAGCACAGTCGTTGGTTCCCAAGGAGCGGGGCAAAGGTTTCCCCTTTGGTCCAACGAGACCGAAGACCTCAAGGACGATGAGGAGGATGTCACATCGAGCCCACCACCTTGTCACCGCCTAATCCTTTTGCAGGCGAAGACCACTTTTGTCAGGATAGGAACGTCCTTGTGTTCCCGCTAAAAAATGGCCGTTGTGGGATCCCTTCCCGCCTAACCATTTCGGGGGAAGAGGACCGTGGCCGCCTATATAAGTAGCTAGGATTCCCACTATGGAGGGAGAAAACGGATACACTCTAAGAGAACAGATACACTCGGCCACCACACAAGGAGCAAGAACACTTGTCTCCTGACCTCCCTGAGCTCGCTTCCTGAGCTCAGGAACCACTGTACTAGTTCACCTCCCAACTCGCCCGAGGCTAATCCAACAATGTAGGAAGTAGGGTCTTACATCACACGGTGGCCCGAACCTGGATAAACTCTTGTGTGTTCTGTCTGTTGTTTACTTGAATCCTTCCACCAAGACGAGAGCGATGCACTAGGTAGACGTGAGTCGGAGAGATTTTCGTTCACGCCCCTGTGTTCGAACTTAACAGGTTTTGCGGAGCCCTAAATCCAACATTTGGCGCGCCAGGTAGGGGGCATGTCGAAATCTCGCCTCTCCGACGACCTCGTCGCGTTCTCGTCGTCGACTCTGCTCCACAACCATGGTGGACACACGCCGAGCTCACGCCGCCCGCTGCGCTGCAAATGTCGCTCAGACGGCGCCCGTGGGCAACGGCACGCTGCTCCGCCCCAACTCGCCGGTCGCCAACGCCGCCACCGACCCGGCTGTCCACGAGCAGCAGGACTCGTCGCTGCCACCATCCGTGCGGAGGGATGGTCGCATGGCAAAGCCTTCACCCTCGCCGGCCGCGGCATCGTCCTCACTGGTCCGCCGCGGACCGGTCTACGAGCAACCTGCGCTACTGATGGCGCGGGAGCTCTTGTGCTACCGCCCGGCGGATGACTTCTACGACGAGTGGCTCCACCGCATCACCGAGCTCGTCAACGCCGCTGGGGAAGCACCCGCACGAACGCACTCCTCACGTCCTCCGTCGCCCCCGGCGGGGAACGAAGGCCACGGGGTCTCGGCCCCACCTCCACTCCACCACGCTGGCCAGGAGGCCTGGCGCGAGGCCCCTCGACGTGAACAACCCCGCAGAGCCCACGCGCGTGTTGAGGAGAGCTGCCAGGTGATTCTGCATCCTCGTGTAGGGGCTCGCGGGCCCCCTGGCCCGCAGCGCCCAGACCGCACGCCACACGAGGTGGTGGCGCCACCACCTCAAGAACCAGCACCACATGCGCTGGGGGCGCCTGCGATCATGAGCGTGGCTAGGTGTCGCGCCCTAGCTCCTTAGCTATGGCGCCTCGTCTGGCCCGGAAAGTTCAAGCCGGACCTGCCTCCGCGCTACGACGGCACCACCAACCCCATGGAGTTCCTCCAGCTCTACGAGCTGAGCATCGAGGCGTCCAACGGCACCGAGCAGGTCATGGCGAACTGGTTCCCCATGGCTCTAAAATACAGCGTACACTCCTGGCTCCTGAAACTCCCCGTGGGATCCATCTTCTCCTGGAAAGAGCTTCGCGAGCGTTTCGTCGCCAACTTCCAAAGGCACCCGCGACCGAGCCCCGACAGTTGCTTATCTACGCCGCGTGAGCCAGCAGCCGGGAGAAACCCTCCAAAAGTACATCCAACGCTTCAAAACCATGCGCCTCCGGATCCCTAGGATCTCGGATGAGGCCATCATCTCCGTGTTCTCTGATGGCGTCCGCGACGTCAGGATGAGGGAAGAACTCGCCATTCACGAGGACATATGCATATCCCTCGAGATGTTCAAGCTCGCAGCAAAATGAGCCAGGGCGGAGGAAGGCCGCCTCTCCCTCCAGGAGCTGCCTGAGGCGGAGGCGGATGACAAGAAGACCAAGGCCAAGGAATCAAAGCGCAAGGGACCCGCCCTGCTGGCTGCGGAGCCAGAAGTGAAGCGTGGCTGTGGCTACGATGACCTCCCCAGAGATAACCGACCATACTGCATCTTCCACAACGTCCACAACCACAACACTAACGACTGCCAGGAGCTCAGGGTGATGCGCGACGGGCGCGTCGGGCAGCGCCCTGAGCGCGACAACCATGGCTACGACCGTGGAGGAGGCCGAGGAGGAGGACGTTGGGATGGCAGGAACTCGCGCCAAGGGTGGCGTGAGCAGCCTTGTGAAGGCCACTGGCAGGAGCAGCCTCATGATGCCCCCTGGCACGACCAGCCTCGTGAGGGTCGCCCTCATGGCAATGGAGGCCTGCCTCCGCTGCCACCGCTGCCAAGGAGGAATGAAGACGACCGCCAAGGAGACCGGGCAGGGGGCTTCCAGGAGCCACGTGTGGTTGCATGCATCTTGGGTGGAGCCCATGCCCCGGCTTCCCACCACATCTTCAAGCAGTTTGCCCGTGAGGTGAACGCGGTGCTTCCCAGGCCTGACGCCGCGCGCATTCTTAGGTGGACCAAGCAAGTCATCGCCTTCGACCCCAAGGATCAGCTCAAGTGCACGGCGGCCCGAGGCGCCCTCCCGATGCTCTGCGCCCGACCATCAGCAACGTCCTCGTGACCAAGACCCTCATCGACGGCGGAGCAGGACTCAATGTCATCTCCGTCCAGACCTTTGAGACACTCCAGGTTCCCTACGATCAGCTCCACCCGACCAAGCCATTCTACGGGGTCACGGATGGCTCCACACTCCCAATGGGGCAGGTCCGCCTCCCCATCACCTTCGGTGACCGCGACAACTACCACACACAGCTCATCGACTTCGACGTCGCCAACATCCACCTCGTGTACAATGCCATCCTGGGGTATCCTGCCCTCGCCAAGTTCATGGCGGCGACCCATCATGTCTACAACGTCCTCAAGATGCACGGGTGCGGCGGAGTCATCACGATCGCCTCCGACGAGAAGGAAGCAGTGCGTTCCCTGGAGCGCGCCTACCACACCGCGGCGGTCGAGTGCTCCAACGAGGATGGAGCCGTCCTCGCCCTGCAGGCCGCCCCAAGAAGAAGAAGAACCTACCCGTCCATGGACCTTAGGGCGCAGGGTCTCCCGACGGCCTGGCCTCAGGACTTGCGCCTGCTGACAAGGCGCCCTCCACCCTCGCATAGGGAGGCGCGCTCGACGCCCCTCTCGTGACGAGCTCGGGGGCTCTCCTCTGGAGTGTCTCCGGGCTGACCGACATTTCGAGGGAGGTGTTTGAGCACCACCTGCAAGCGTGTCTTGACGCCCGTTTTGGTGAGCCCAGTGTGAGCGGTTCAGCGCTGGGGGCTTAGGACTTCATCAACCAAGTTACCGAGGAACTTCAGTACGCAAGACTCATTCGCGGTGGGCATAACCGCACAACCCCAAGTTCACCTGCTCGCAGCCCAAGCGACCGCTTCCGCATCTGCGTAGACATCGCGAGGCTCAACCGAGCCGCCTCTCAGGAGCCCTTCTAGCTGACGACGGTCGGCCGGAGGAGGGCCCTCCCCTGCGGCTACGTCCGCACACTCTTCGGATTCTGCAATGTAGCTGCCACGTTCCAGCATCTCACGCAGCAGGCCTTGGGGGCTCGGGAGGCTCAGTTGCAGGCGGTCCAGACGGAGCGAGAACCAGACCCGCGCGACCACTGAGAGCCTCTAGAGCCCCTGGGCCTCAGGAGCCCGACGATCCTCGGGAGCGACCCGCACGGCTCACGTCTTCAGCTACCCCAACTCTTCTTCGACAAGTATCAGGTGACACTTCAGGTATCCAATCGAGAGCGCCTCTCAGGTTGCATCATCCTCGTACCGCTAGGGGCTGTTCCCCCGTGGTTATCTCCGTTTTTGCATGATCAAGGCTAGATGTTTCTTTCCATTCGCATTATCTACATGCTTGGCGTCCTCACCGCCACTAAGGTCATGAGCCCTTGTGAGCCCACTCGCGACCGCCCCGTGATTAAGGACTGGCACGTCGTCTGTGCTCGGGTCCGTCCCTGCAGCGTCGATAAACCCAAGGGCTGAGCTCTGTCTCGCGAGCCATTCCCGTGATGTCACCTCCCATGGTCCTTGGTGCCTTGTTCTCGCATGGGCTAATAGTGGATGGGTATGTAGGGGCCCGTGGCAGGTGCCTCGCTCAAGCGTGAACCACGCAGGTGCCTCGTTGCATGAGAAGACTGGGCACGACGTCTGTGCTCGGGTCCGTCCCTGCAGCGTCGACAAATCTAGTGGCTGAGATTTGTCTCGCGAGCCATTCCGTGACGTCACCTCCTGGGGTCGCTGGTGTTGCGGCCTTATCATGCGATACTCTCTAGAGATGCACTCGGTGCAGGTCGACACAACACCTCTGTTTTCAAATTTTGCAGAAGAAGACTCAGGCGCAACCTGCCTCAGGGTAGGGTCTCGTGAGTGATGCGTAAGCTCACAAGAACTTCCCCAGAGTCGTTCAGCTCGTCCTGAGGAGGGCCCATATACACCTTGGCTGTCCTACCGTGCAAGCCATGTGTCAGGACGGGGTTGTACACGCCCCGGAGTCTCTCCCGATGGGAGGCTCCCTCCCATGGTCTAGTGGAAGTACCAAGCTCCGTGCTGGCAGATCCAACCCAGGAGCGGTTATGCCCACGAACCAGTGAAAGCACCAAGCTCCACGCTGGCCGCAATGACCGAGGCATGGTTATGCCCACACTCCGCGCACGTGTGGTAGCTCTATGCTCCGCGCTAGTTATAAACAACTGAGGGTGGCCCCCAGTGGTCGCACCAACCTCAGGGAGCTTTTTAGCTCACGATGCTCACAACTTCTCCTTGGATGGTTGTCACGAGGGGGGCTAGGCACGGGGGCTATGCTCAGGTCACGCCTGGCAGACGCCACCGTACCAGGTGCAAGACACCTGACCTTCTCATGCCCCCATCCCAGGCGAAGGCTCGTGGGCAAGGTATGGTGCTCGTTCTCCTTCATGAGAGCCGTTCGTACGTCAAGGGGGACCCCTGGGCATCACGACCAAGGGCTCTAACTGGCCATGTAGCCCCTCATCCCTTGAGTCTAGTTATGACGATAACCCCGGTCATCGGGAGGGCTCAATGGCGATCGAGGTATGCACGGGGTTGGGCCCTGCCGACGCAGAACGAAAACGGGATCACTTGAATGTCAAGGGGGACCCTTGGGCATCGCGACCCAAGGTCCTCACTAGCCACGTAGCCCCTCATCCCTTGAGTCTAGTTACTATGGTAATCCCGGTCATCCGGAGGGCTCACTTGCGATCGAGGTATGCACGGGGTTGGGCCCTACCGACGCAAAGCACCTAAGCAAACATGAAATGAAGCAAGCATGGAAATCATCTAGCTATTACAATAATACCAAGTTTTTCAAATTCAAGCGAAGTTCTTATGCCTCCTCGATGCACTCGCATCTCTCTCACTAAACAGGAACGGACTAGGCATCGCCGACCGTAGCATCACCGGTTTTCTCTTCTTCGGCTGCTGTAGCGGTAGCCTGGAGGAATGCCTCCACCAGCGATGTGACCTTCACCCTCAGGACCTCGGCAGCCGTGCTCTCCATGACTTCGGTCACGGGCCCGGACAGCGAGGCCAGGTTGAGGGTGGGGTCACGAAGACTAGGTGGCTACACACCTGCGGTAGGGCCAAGGTAAGCAGCGTACAGCTCTCGATGTCGACTAACTGGCCAATTGCGGCCGCAACATCGCGTAGGGACTCCATGAGCGCAGCAAGGAGCCCGGCGGGGCCTCCCTCCGGGGCGGCCGGCGGCTCCTTGAACCCTTCCCCATAGGCGGCATGCAGCGCATTGCGGGCCTCAAGGTCAAAGGCGACAAGGGCCTCGGGACTCACCGTTGCCGAGGCCGCAAGGGCTTCCTCCTTGTCGTGAGCAGCTTGGGTAGCCCTGGCCTGCTCAACTTCAACCTTCAGCTTCTCCAGGGCCGCGCGGTAAGCAAGCTGCTCCTACTGCAGCTGGGATGACTCAGCCTTCTGCACCTGGAGCTCCTTCTCCAACCTCTCGAGCTTCAGGGCGCGCCCGATGCCCTCCTCGCGGAGGGCCCCCAGCTAGCCCTCCGCCTCAAGACAGCGCTTATTGAAGGACGCGGCGTCGGCTCACGCGGCGTCACAAGCCAGCGTGGCCGCCACAGCTTCCTCTCGACCCTTGGCAGCAACCACCGAGGCCTGATCCCAGGAGGTCCGCGTAGACTCGTCTGTCGGGAGCCACCCGCGGATCAGCCCTAGGAACCCTTCTGTCAGGTGGCCGTCACCATCTTGCAGATCGGCGTGAAGACGATCCAGCACGGCGGAGGCAGCCTCCAAAGCCTCAGGACCAGGCTGCGCCGGCTGGCGCACGGGCACCGACAAGACCGACTGCTCGACTAGGGGCTCGGGGGCTCCAGCCCCCCTCGCTAGAGCAGCCAGAGCAGAAGCCACCACAACCTCGCCGAAGGTGGGGACGTCTTCAAGCGACACCACTGCCGCATGCTTGGTGGCCTGGTCAAGTGAGGTGCCCAGCACCGCGGCGTCTTTCCCTGAGGTTGCATCGGCAGCAGGAGGGGCTGGGCATCGCGGCATGACCTCCCCCTTCGCCTTCTTCATCACACCTCCCAGGCTGCTGTGTCAGGGAAAGCACATCAGGGACACGGCAACTAAGGATGAGCGAGAATTTGCGCACTTACTCGTCGGAGGCGAGGCGCGCCCTTCTCTTCGCCAGCAGGTCAGCCGCAGCCACTAGCGTACTGATAGCTCGGGCCTGGGCGAGCCGTGAGGCCACAGTCCTGGGCGCGGCCGCAGTCGCCAGACTCGCTGGCAGGATACTCTTCGGCAGAGTCGCCATCTTGATCCCCTGGACGTAGCGTTTCCGGATCGACGTGGAGTGGTCGCCTGGGACCGTCCGGCGGCATCTGCGCCTGGCGTCATTGCTCCGGCAAACACCTCGGAGGAGTCCCCCACGTCGTCCAGTGTATCCTCCAAGCCCCCCTCATCGCTCTCATCGTCACCACCAGAAGACACGTCAAACATGGGAGGAGCGCCCACGGACGCACCAAAACCTGACACGACCTTCAACAGCTCGGCCTTGTCAGGGCGGCTGTACAGCGACAGGTGGCTCCTGGGGAGATCCTCCAGAACCATTCCCAGGAGAATCCCCGAGGTGAACTCCCGATCGGCCTCGGCCAGCACCCCTGAGTGCAGCCGGAGCCCGTCGTCGTCGCCCATCAGCTCCCACATGGGGCGCGAGTGAGCCTGCAGCGACGCCAGATGCTGCCTCAGGAACTCCATCACGATCTAGCCCCCTTCGAGCCTCGAGCTCAGGCCAGCCTCAATCTTTGCCAGGACGGGCCCAACAAGGGGGTCGGTGAGCTTCTGATACGTCCAAAATGCATCACTATTTTATATCGTAATTCATCCTTATTCATTGATATATTTCACATTACGATGATGTTCTTATGTTGTTTTGGCCTATTTGACATAGTTTGCAACTTTCCGGTGCCGAAGCAGCAGACGCAGGATTCAGCGGTAAAAAGTGGACGCTGAGTTGCTGAAGAAGAATACCTCCAAATTACCTGAAAATCGACGGAGGGTATTTTCCAGAAGGATCACGAAGATACACAAAAGAGATACAAGAGGGGGGCCACAGGGTACCCAGGCGGCCATCTGGCGCGGCCCCCACCCTGGCCGCGCCAGGAGGGCGCCTGGAGACCCTGGCCCACTCCAGGCTCCCCCGTCTGGCCTATATACTCCTCGTCATCCAGAAACCCTAAAAGGGGGGGGGGAGTTTACGGAGTTCCGCCGCAGCTCCGTGGCGGAAACCTACAAAGAAGAAAAGCCATCTCCGGCGGGCAGATTCCGCCGGGGAGATCACCTCCCGGAAGGGGAGATCATCGCCATTGTCATCACCATCGTCACGGGCATCATCGAGATCATCATCAACATCATCCCCAACATCAGCACCATCTCCATCTTCATCCAATCTCATCTCACAATTGCAACTTGTGTTGTAATCCGTACTATCTATCCTCTCTACCCTATCGGTGTTGATTACTACTTTGTGGTGAATGCTATTGAATTTTGTTGGAGAAATATCATTGTGTCCAGATTGTTTATCATCCATCTATCTCCACTGATCATGATCTCTTTTATGTCTTGTGACTAGTTACTTTAGTTCTTGAGGGCATGGGAGAAGTCTTGTTGTTAGTAGTCATATGATGTTGAAGTAATATGTGTTGTTTGATACTTAAGTTGTGTTGTTATTTTCCTAGTGGTGTTGTGTGAGTCGAACACTCAACAGTTCGCCTTATTAAGGACCTAGGGGAATACATTGTGTACAAAGAATGCTTACGGTGGGTTGCCGGAGTGACAGAAACCTGAACCCCAGTTCGCACGCTTTTGCACAAGGGAACAATGGATCATAGATCGTATTGATATGGTTAGGCTTTTGCCTTAAATACTATCTTGTATTTGCGGATGCTTGCAAGGTGTTTAATCATAAGAGTGCACTCATCTTAGTCTGGAGGGTGTACTAGCATAGATCCACCCACTCAACACTTATCAACACATCACATAGTACCGATACGGAATATGGCGAAAGCACATGACTACCTCTCCCGTGTGTCCTCAAGAACACTTTAGCCTTTATAAGTTCAGTTGCTAGGCCTCTCCTTTGCTCAGAAAGGATTGGGCCACTTGTTACTCTCCAGTGCCTTTTACTTTGCTCGCTTTTACTTCCCTGTTGCTTATATCAAGAAAACCCCTAAAAAGTTATCTTTCAGTGCTTGCAGTTATTCCTTGCTGAGGATCACTTATCAATACCTTCTGCTCCTCGTTGGGTTTGACACTCTTACTTATCGAAAACGCTGCAATAGATCCCTTACGGTTGTGGCTCATCAAGTACCGTTTTCTGGCGCCGTTGCCGGGGAGTGTAGCGCTATTGGTAAGTGAAGCTGGTAAGGAAGCTTTTATATTTCTGTTTTTATTTTGCTGTTGCTGCTCTTTGTCCTTATGGACACACCTTGCTATTGGATCGTTGCTTGTGGGAAGACGCCCCACATCTGTGGTTGTTGCTCCTCCCCCTACTGAAATTGTGCCCTATAAAATACTAGCTGGTATTATCGATTATGTTTTGGCTAATCGTTATGCAGGAGACAAACATCCCGGTGAACACTTGCTATATATGTCACAACTATGTTCATTATTTAAGCTGGCAGGTGTATCAATGGAGTTTGTCATGAGGAAATTGTTCTCTGTATCGCTTATAGATAAAGCTTCAGATTGGTATAAGCTTCTCGATAACTCACACTTGCTTGATTTGCAAGAGCTTATGTCTCTCTTTTATACCAAGTTTTATCCTCTTCATGAAATTCATCGAGACAGGAACTATATCTATAACTTTAGGTCTCGTGACGGAGAAAGCATTGCTCAAGCTTGGGGGAGATTGAAGTCCCTAATGCTCAAGTGTCCTATTCATGAGCTCCCCAAGAAAATTATACTTACAAATTTTTATGCCAGGCTTTCTCGTCAGGATAAGGAGATGCTGGATGCCTCCTATAGTGGGGTATTTTAGACGAAGAGTGTTGAAGAAAGGTGGGATCTCATTGAAAGGATCCAGAGGAATACCGAAGATTGGGAAATCGATAAAGATATTGAACCCGCTATAAATTATGAGCATGATTATACTGAGAGCTATGTGAAAACTGATTACTTCAATACCTTTTGCTCTAAGATTGGTCTTGATTCCCATCTAATGATTGATTTCTGTAAGGATTTTGCCTCTCACGTTGATTCTTTTAAAAAGAAGAGAGATCAGCATCATGAACCTTTCAAAGAGTTACCTGTTGATATTCATGTTGCTGACCCTATTTTGCCTGCAGTTATATATGAAAAGCCTCCTTTTCCCGCAAGGATAAGGGAGCACTCTCTTGTGACAGACATAATAAATAAAAGTGAGAGAAGAATTGATGAGCCTGAGGACCAGATCAAGGTCGATCCTCAAGTTGCATTGGTTAAAGACCTTGTTACTAATAATGTTTTGGATTCCAACGTAAATTTTTGTGCTATTTCCACTAACCTTGTCACAGCCAAGAATAAAGGCCCAATTTCAGGTACTCCAGTAGTATCTGTTAAAATAGGAGATCACAATTATTATGGGCTATGCGATTTGGGATCGAGTGCTAGTGCTATCCCCTATTCACTTTATCAAGAGATCATCGGTGAGATTTCACCTTGTGAACTAGAAGAAGTTCATGTTACCATTCATCTTGCAAACACAGAAACTATCTCTCCTATCGGAATTGTGAGAGACGTTGAAGACCTATGTGGAAAGGTAAAATACCCTACCGACTTTCTAGTACTTGGTTCAGTGAGGGACAATTTTTGTCCTATTATTTTTGGTAGACCTTTTCTCGGAACTTGTGGAGCTATAATAGATTGCAAGAAAGGTAAAGTTTCTGTTGATTTCAATGGTGAGCCATATGAATTTAAATTTTCTAAGTTCTCTAAGCAGCCTCGTGGTACCGATTTACCTAGTGATGATAAAATTATTGAAAGTATTGCTTCTATTGCTATTCCCCCTAATGATCCTTTGCAGCAATATATGGAGGACCACGAGAATGATTTGCATATGCAGGAAAGAAATGAACTAGATGAAATATTCGTGAGACAACCTGCTATCCTGAAGCACAACCTTCCGGTTGAACCTTTGAGAATTTTATCAAAACCAAAAGAAGACCCGGTGTTCGATCTTAAACCTCTTCCCGATACGCTCAAGTATGCTTATTTAGATGAAAATAATGTATATCCTATTATTATCAACTCTAACCTTTCAGGATATGAAGAAGAGCGACTATTGGAAGTACTTCGTAAACACCGAGGTGCAATTGGCTATACCCTTGATGACCTTAAGGGGATTAGTCCATCTATCTGTCAACATACTATTAACCTTTAGCCCGATGCTAAACCAGTTGTTGATCATCAACGACGGTTGAACCCGAAGATGATGGATGTTGTAAGAACTGAGATTCTCAAGCTTCTAGCCGCAGGTATTATCTACCCTATAGCTGATAGTAAGTGGGTAAGCCCGGTACATTGTGTTCCTAAGAAAGGAGGTACAACTGTGGTTCCTAATGATAAGAATGAACTAATACCTCAGAGAATTATTATTGGATATAGAATGTGTATTGATTAAAGGAAGCTGAACAAGGCAACCAGGAAGGATCACTACCCGTTGCCGTTCATCGACCAAATGCTTGAAAGGTTATCCAAAAATACCCACTTTTGTTACCTCAATGGTTATTCTGGCTTCTCTCAAATTCATGTTAACACTGCTGATCAAGAGAAGACCACTTTTACTTGTCCCTATGGTACTTATGCTTACAGGCGTATGCCTTTTGGTTTATGTAATGCCCCTGCTACTTTTCAGAGGTGTATGTCTGCTATCTTTCATTGTTTCTGTGAGGAGATTGTGGAAGTCTTCATGGACGATTTCTCCGTCTATGGAACTTCCTTTGACCATTGTCTCCACAACCTTAATAAAGTTTTGCAGAGATGTGAGGAGACAAATCTGGTACTCAACTGGGAGAAGTGCCACTTCATGGTTAACGAAGGAATTGTTCTTGGTCACAAGATTTCCGAAAGGGGAATTGAGGTGGACAAGGCCAAGATCGAAGCAATTGAGAGGATGCCCTATCCAAGGGACATCAAAGGTATTCGCAGTTTTCTCGGTCATGCTGGTTTCTATAGAAGATTTATTAAAGACTTTTCTAAGACTTCGAGACCCCTCACTAATCTTCTCCAGAAGGACGTTCCTTTTGTATTTGATGAAGATTGTAAAGAGGCTTTTGAAGTTCTTAAGAAAGCTTTAATAACCGCTCCTATAGTACAACCACCTGACTGGAATTTACCTTTTGAGATTATGTGTGATGCTAGTGATTTTTCTGTTGGAGCTGTTTTAGGGCAAAGGGTTGATAAGAAATTGAATGTTATACATTATGCTAGTAAAACCCTTGATAGTGCTCAAAAGAACTATGCTACTACTGAGAAGGAATTCTTAGCTGTAGTGTTTGCTTGTGATAAGTTTAGGCAGTATATTGTTGATTCCAAAGTTATTATTCATACTGACGATGCTGCCATTAAGTACCTTATGACAAAGAAGGATGCCAAGCCAGGACTTATCAGATGGGTACTCCTTCTTCAAGAATTTGATTTGCAGATTATTGATAGGAAAGGAGAAGACAATCCGGTGGCGGACAATCTTTCAAGGATGGAAGATATACCGCATGATCCCATCCCAGTCAACGACAGTTTTCCAGACGAGCAACTTGCCGTTGTAAAAGTTTAACATTTCAGCAAAGGAAGAAGTTCTTTCATGATTTGAGGCACTACTTTTGGGATGACCCACATCTTTTCAAAGAAGGTCCAGACAGGATCGTGAGAAGATGCATACCGGAACATGAGCAAAAGGACATTCTCAGACAATGTCATGATAGTCCCTATGGAGGACATCATGCCGGTGAGAGGACCGCACATAAGGTTCTTCAATCAGGTTTTTATGGGCCTACTCTCTTTAAGGATGCTAGAAATTATGTTTTAGCATCTGATAAATGTCAGAGAGTTGGTAACATTAGTAGAAGGAATGAGATGCCTATGAATTACTCACTAGTGATTGAACCTTTTGATTGCTGGGGTTTTGATTTTATGGGTCTTTTTCCTTCTTCGCACAAGTACACTCACATTTTAGTAGCTGTTGATTATGTGACCAAGTGGGTTGAAGCAATCCCCACTGAAAGTGCTGATCACAAGACATCTTTGAAAATGCTCAAAGATGTGATTTTCCCTAGGTTTGGTATAGCTAGGTATCTCATGACTGATGGAGGATCACACTTCACGCATGGAGCTTTTAGAAAAGCTTTAGCCAAGTACGATGTCAATCATAGAATTGCTTCACCGTACCATCCTCAAACTAGTGGGCAAGTTGAGCTCACCAATAGAGAGATCAAGTTGATCTTACGGAAGACAGTAAACAGAAATAGAAAGGACTGGTCAAATAAGTTAGGAGATGCTTTGTGGGCGTATAGAACTGCTTACAAAAACCCCATGGGCATGTCCCCCTATAAGATGGTTTATGGCAAGGCTTGCCATTTGCCATTAGAGTTAGAGCACAAAGCTTTCTAGGCTGTTAGAGAGCTTAATGCTGACCCAAAGTTAGATGGTGAGAAGCGTCTCATGAACTTGACTTCTCTAGATGAGTGGAGAAGTGAAGCTTACGAGAGCGCTAAAATGTTCAAGGAAAAGGTAAAGAAGTGCCATGATAGGAGGATTCTGAAACGTGAATTTAATGTTGGTGATAAAGTTTTGTTGTTTAGATCCCGTTTTAGGTTTTCTCCAGGCAAACTACTTTCCAGGTAGGAAGGGCCATTTCATATTGAAGAAGTCTATCGGTCTGGTGCAATCAAGATTATCAATTTTGAAGGCACCAAACCTCAAGTTGTGAATGGGGAAAGACTTAAGCATTACATAGCAGGAGACCCTGTCAATGTTGATGTGAATATGATATACACAACAACTCACGAAGAACATGTTGCAGCCCTGTTTCAGACACCAGCAGAAGGAGAATAAGAAAAGGTATGTATTACGGTAAGGAAACATCGCGAACCGCCATAAAAGTTCCATATTATGAGTTTTTGCAAAATTAGGAAAATTCTAAGCCTAAGTGGAGCCGGAGACAAGCTCCAGGGGGCCCAAGCGCCCCCCTGGCGCGACCTACCTCCGGGCTGCGCCGGGAGGCCGCCTGGCCACCCAGGAGTCCGTCTCCGACCCCACTTTAGCTTGTTACCTTCCTTTCTGTGCAGAAATTTTTGCTATATATTTGCCCAGATTGTTCCGGCAACGTATCTCGCGATTTTGTGTGTTTTCTTTTCGATCTGTTTCTGCCAGGAAATCTTTTAGCTAGACCTAGGTGCCATGGCTTCCCCAAGTTCCCCCAAGGACAAGTTCGTCGTCAATGTCATCAACCCTTACCTCGCTGAGGTGAAGAAGCACCCTCAGGTTGTTTGGATGGAGGACGGTGTCCTCCATCAAGAAGATCTGAAGGGACCTATCAAGGAGGGGAGCATCTAGGCCAGGCTAGAAGAAGTGGAGCAAGAAGTCTTCAAGTACAAGAAGATGATCGAGCGTGGTGTTGAAGCTAACTTTGACATCATCAACGAGCTGAAGACCTACTTCCTGAAGGAGATGAAGGAGATGTGGAAAAGCATCACCACATCTGAAGAAAGAATTGAAGAGCTCCAAGGGCAAATTTATGATCTACATCACCAGAACTGTGAGTATGAACTAAGGTTTATGCGCATGGGTATGGGTGCTGCATGCAGGATTCAGGAGACAAACTTCTCATATGAGACTGGAGAACCCCTTCCATGGAAGCGCTTCGCCGAGGACTACGTGATCAACGTCAACAAGAATGAGGAGTGAAATCTCCTTGGGTAATGGCATCCCCTTGGCTTGTTCCAAGCTTGGGGGAGTGCCCGGTATCTTTATCTTTATCTTTTGTCTTTTAGAGTCAAGTAGAGTCGTATCATGTCTAGGGAGGTTATTATATGAAATAGGTGTGTGCATTGAGGTCTATCACTCCTTCTGTGGAGAGATTGTATCTGTGAGTGTGGAGTCGTCTATGATGGAATATTAATGAGAAGTCTATTGGTTCCTTTGCTGCACTCGGTATTCTCTTCACGCAATCGACTTTATATGATGATTCTTATGGGGAGTATTGACCTTATATCAGGTATGGCTTTGAAAACTTTATTTAATCTTGGCAAACATAGCTTGGGTCATAACAACAAGCATGATTTTCTTAAAGTAGCGACATAGCCAAAACCTTTATGTTATTATGCTTGAAGTGTTATGCTGACAAGGAAGACAACTTGATGTGTTATGCTTATTTTAATGTTTATGCTTTATATTGCTTTGCATCTTAGTCATCATCAATTGTCTGTTCTCTCAAAGCCTTTGCTAGCCTAAACTCTGTACTAAGCGGAATTCTGCTTGTGCATCCATACCCTTAAACCAATACCTTCCATATGAGTCCACCATACCTTCCTATTCGTGGTATTCCACTACCACCTCCTAAAGTATAGAATTATGTGTTATCCTTAAATGTTCAAAATCTTCTATTTTGTGCCCCTGTTTTAGCTCATGAGGAAGTAGTAGTTAATTCATGATCTTTTTAAGTTGGACAAGTTTTAGCCCGGGATTGCATGTCTAATCTGCAAACCCCTAATATGAGGAGGAACTGGCATGAGTGTGCCCGGCTCATAAAAGATAATACAACAAACAAACCCTCCTTCACGCTTTGTTCATGAGAAATCAGAAAACTTTGGCAGTGATAAACAAAGGAGATTAAGGGGATGTGATCGTCCCCGTGCGGGAGCCGTTCCTTGAAACTTGTCCAGTTTGAGAAGTAATTGAGTTATCTATTAGCATTCGTTGACAAATCATGCACCTCTCAAAACTTGTTTTCATTCTGTTTGATTTAAGGATAGCACATGAGTTTTCCCTACTTCCCTAGAGCAGGGCCTATCTCTTAGTTTTAGGTTGAGTCAGTTATTCCTACTTCCTTCTATTCTTAAAGAGATCAGACATTTGATGTTGACGAGGATTCATTCATATAAAGTTGCATTAAGATTTGTCATATCATATCCTTGTTGACATTATCATTTGATAAGTAAGTTGTTTGTCAAGCCCAGCTAAAGCAAACATCTTCCTCTGTGTTAACACTTTCACTTCTTGCCTAATAACATGTTCTTTCAAAAGCTTCAATTAATCTCATCAAAACATAAAGAGAAATAGCAAAAGTAAAAGCTATTAGTTGTTCTTTGACCAAAGGACATGTTTGCCATGATTTGATGAGTTTCCTTAGCCCTACTTTCGATTATAAGTGTTACCACTCTTTTATAAGGGCCTTATGAGTTGAAGATTGCTGTTGAGGATATTTGAGTTTGGTGAAGAAACTGTGATGCTTCTTGTCCGTATTCTATTTATCGACACTTCACTCTCTAAACTTGTGGACAGGTTTACCGAGCTCAGTATTCGCTTGGGGATAGGCGAGGTCTAAGCTTGGGGGTGTTGATACGTCCAAAATGCATCACTATTTTATATCGTAATTCATCCTTATTCATTGATATATTTCACATTACGATGATGTTCTTATGTTGTTTTGGCCTATTTTACACAGTTTGCAACTTTCCGGTGCCGAAGCAGCAGACGCATGATTCAGTGGTAAAAAGTGGATGCTGAGTTGCTGAAGAAGAATACCTCCAAATTACCTGAAAATCGACGGAGGGTATTTTCCAGAAGGATCACGAAGATACGCAAAAGAGCAACCAGAGGGGGGCCACAGGGTGCCCAGGCGGCCACCTGGCGCGGCCCCCACCCTGGCCGCGCCAGGAGGGCGCCTGGAGCCCCTGGCCCACTCCAGGCTCCCCCCTCTGGCCTATATACTCCTCATCATCCAGAAACCCTAAAAGGGGGGGAGTTTACGGAGTTCCGCCGCCGCTCCGTGGCGGAAACCTACAGAGAAGAAAAGCCATCTCCGGCGGGAAGATTCCGCCGGGGAGATCACCTCCCGGAAGTGGAGATCATCGCCATCGTCATCACCATCGTCACGGGCGTCATCGAGATCATCATCAACATCATCCCCAACATCAGCACCATCTCCATCTTCATCCAATCTCATCTCACAATTGCAACTTTTGTTGTAATCCGTACTATCTATCCTCTCTACCCTATCGGTGTTGATTACTACTTTGTGGTGAATGCTATTGAGTTTTGTTGGAGAAATATCATTGTGTCCAGATTGTTTATCATCCATCTATCTCCACTGATCATGATCTCTTTTATGTCTTGTGAGTAGTTACTTTAGTTCTTGAGGGCATGGGAGAAGTCTTGTTGTTAGTAGTCATATGATGTTGAAGTAATATGTGTTGTTTGATACTTAAGTTGTGTTGTTATTTTCCTAGTGGTGTTGTGTGAGTCGAACACTCAACACTTCGCCTTATTAAGGACCTGGGGGAATACATTGTGTACAAAGAATGCTTACGGTGGGTTGCCGGAGTGACAAAAACCTGAACCCCAGTTCGCACGCTTTTGCACAACGGAACAATGGATCATCGATCGTATTGCTATGGTTAGGCTTTTGCCTTAAATACTATCTTGTATTTGCGGATGCTTGCAATGTGTTTAATCATAAGAGTGCACTCATCTTAGTCTAGAGGGTGTACTAGCATAGATCCACCCACTCAACACTTATCAACACATCACATAGTACCGATACGGAATATGGCGAAAGCACATGACTACCTCTCCCGTGTGTTCTCAAGAACACTTTAGCCTTTATAAGTTCAGTTGCTAGGCCTCTCCTTTGCTCAGAAAGGATTGGGCCACTTGTTACTCTCCAGTGCCTTTTACTTTGCTCGCTTTTACTTTCCTATTGCTTATATCAAGAAAACCCCTAAAAAGTTATCTTTCAGTGCTTGCAGTTATTCCTTGGTCAGAATCACTTATCAATACCTTCTGCTCCTCGTTGGGTTCGACAATCTTACTTATCGAAAACGCTGCAATAGATCCCTTACGGTTGTGGGTCATCAGCTTCGCGTAGCTCAGCCAGCGCGCTTCACCCGTCGGGAAGTAGGCAGCACCAGCAGAGGATGGACACGCTGGGCGTCCAGATAGACCCACCTTTTCCAGTGGGACTCTATCTTCTTCCCGACCGTCATCAGCCAACAATCCTGGCGCTGGAAGACGAAGGAAACACAGCCCGAGCACGGGCCATCGCCGTACCGGCGCATGGAGAAGAACTGGCGGAAGAGGGCGACGGTCGGCCTCACCCCCACGAGCGCCTCGCAGTAAAAGGCGAAGAGCGACAGGACGACGATGGAGCGAGGCTGGATGTGGAGAGCGTGCACCTGGTAATGCTCCAGGACGGCGTAGAAGGACTCGAAAAAAGGTGGCACGAGCCCCATGGAGATGCTGTGGAGGAAGAAGGGGTAGCATGACTTCAACCGCGCCATGGTGGATCCGTCCCAGATCTACGTTGGGTCATGCTCATTGTGGGAGCTCGACTAGAAAGGTTGGACCTCTGAGTAGTCCTCCTCCCTGGTGATGGAGTACTCCTCAAGTGCTGCATCAAGGGAAGAAGCAGTCCCGGACGCCGGTGAGGCACTTTTGTTCCTCTACACCATGGTTGAGGGAGCCGAAGGACATAGAAAGGCAGGAGGTGTAAGGGGAAAAAATCTGAGCAGGAAGGAAAGAGAGCGATAACTTCCCCAGCGGAGAAGGCCCCCTTTTGTCAAGACGCACGGTTGCCGAGTCGGTGCGGGGAGCGGGGTCGCCCGTGTCCCATCCAACCGTCACGCGCCAGCCTGGCCCGCAGCCTTTTTGGGGCCAGCGGCGCTTCGTCCTCGACTAAGGCTTCGCCCTGAAGCCAACTCCGCGTGCGCCTTGGGCCCGAGGGCTACTGTAGGCATCCTGGGAACCAAGGTACCCAGACTTGCCTGTCTGCGGGCAGCGACGCGCTCCTACAAGCGGCCTAGTGCGGCCCAGCTATCCAAGACCCTCGCAAGGCGGCTAGGCCTCTCAAGGAGAACAACGACAAGACCTCCTCGGGAGCGGCCTTAGCAAGGTGCTCTAGAGGGGCGGATAATCTAAGGCCAAGCCTGCCTCAGGAGGAGGCAGTGATGTCGGCAGTGATGCACCGCGCCAGTGGGTGCCAGTGTCCGCTAGTGGCACAGTTACCATTTCGGTGCAAAGGGGACAGCGCAGCGTTGGTTCCCAAGGAGCGGGGCAAAGGTTTCCCCTTTGGTGCAACGAGACCGAAGACCGCAAGGACGACAAGGAGGATGTCACCATTGAGCCCACCACCATGTCACCGCCTGATCGTTTTGCAAGCGAAGACCACTTTTGTCAGGATAGGAACGTCCTTGTGTTCCCGCTCAAAAATGGCCGTTGTGGGATCCCTTGCCGCCTAAACATTTCGGGGGAAGAGGACCGTGGCCGCCTATATAAGTAGTTAGGATTCCCACTATGGAGGGAGAGAACGGATACACTCTAAGAGAACAGATACACTCGGCCACCACACAAGGAGCAAGAACACTTGTCTCCTGACCTACCTGAGCTCGCCTCCTGAGCTCAGGAACCACTGTACTAGTTCACCTCCCAGCTCACCCGAGGCTAATCCACCAAAGCAGGAAGTAGGTTCTTACACCACACGGTGGCCCGAACCTGGATAAACTCTTGTGTGTTCTGTCAGTTGTTTACTTAATCCTTCCACCGAGACGAGAGCGAGGCGCTAGGTAGACGTGTGTGGGAGAGATCCTCGTTCACGCCCCTGTGTTCGAACTTAACGGGTTTTGCGGAGCCCTAAATCCGACAGCGCCCCCCGGGCTGCATCATCCTCGGACTGCTGGGGGCTGTTCCCTCGCAGTTGTCTCCCTTTTTTTGCATGATCAAGGCTAGTTGTTTCTTTCCATTCGCATTATGCATGCTTGGCGTCCTCACCACCACTAAGGTCATGAGCCCTTGTGAGCCCACTCGCGACCGCCCCATTATTAAGGACTGGCACGGCGTATGTGCTCGGGTCCGTCCCTGCAGCGTCGCTAAACCCAAGGGCTGAGCTCTGTCTCGCGAGCCATTGCCGTGACGTCACCTCCCGTGGTCCTTGGTGCCTTGTTCTCGCATGGGCTAATCATGGATGGGTAAGTAGGGGCCCATGGCAGGTGCCTCGCTCACGCGGGAACCGCGCGCCGGTTGTTTTTATTTTGGATCGTTGCATGAGAAGACTGGGCACGACGTCTGTGCTCGGGTCCGTCCCTGTAGCATCGACAAATCCAGCGGCTAAGCTCAGTCTCACGAGCCATTCCCGTGACATCACCTCTTGGGGTCGCTCGTGTTGTGGCCTTCTCATGCGATACTCTCTAGAGATGCACTCGGCGCAGGTCGACACAACACCTCTCTTTTTACATTTTGCAGAAGAAGACTCGGGCACAACCCGCCTCAGGGTAGGGTCTCATGGGTGATGCGTAAGCTCACGAGAACTTCCTCGGAGTCGTTCAGCTCGTCCTGAGGAGGGCCCATATACACCTAGGCTGTCCTACCGTGCAAGCCACGTGTCAGGACGGGGCTATACACGCCCCGGAGTCTCTCCCGGTGGGAGGCTCCCTCCCACGGTCCAGTGGAAGTACCATGCTCCGCGCTGGCAGATCCAACCGAGGAGCGGTTATGCCCACGAACCTGTGGAAACACCAAGCTCCACGCTGTCGCTACGACCGAGGTGCGGTTAGGCCCACACTCCACGCAAGTGTGGTAGCTCTATGCAAAGCGCTAGTTACAAACAACTGAGGGTGGCCCCCAGTGGTCGCACCAACCTCAGGGAGCTTTTCAGCTCACGAAGCTCAAAGCTTCTCCTTGGATGGGTGTGGCGAGGGGGGCTAGGCACGGGGGCTATGCTCAGGTCACGCCTGGCAGACGCCACCCTACCAGGTGCCCAGACACCTGGCCTTCTCGCGTCCCCATCACAGGCAAAGGCTCGTGAGCAAGGTATGGTGCTCGTTCTCCTTCATGAGAGCCATTCATACGTCAAAGGGGACCCCTGGGCATCGCGACCCAGGGGCCTAACTAGCCATGTAGCCCCTCATCCCTTGAGTCTAGTTATGACGATAACCCCGGTCACCCGGAGGGCATAATGGCGATCGAGGTACGCGCGGGGATGGGCCCTGCTGATGGCTTCTCGCCCCTCGTTGGTTACCCCAAGTGGAAGGTTGAGATGTAGCGTAGCGGCAAATTTCCCTTGGCAAAGGTACCAAGGATCGAATCCCGTGAGACTCCGAGGGTCGACAAGTAGGTGTCAACGGCGCCAGAAACTTAGCGGTTGACGGGACCTGCACACAGATACAGATAACTTTGCTCCCAACGAGTACAGAGAGGTTGTCAATCCCTCCGGTCTTGTTGTTTACAAAGGATCAAACACAAGAGATAATAATGATAGCTATGACTGCAACTAGGAAATAAAAACAGGAACTAAATAGAAGGTGTGATCAGCGGTGGTAATATGGACCGGGGTCCCATGATGTTCACTAGTGATGTCTCTCTCCCAAAAGACGATAAAACAGCAAAGCGAGGTAAACAAATTACAGCTGGGCAATTGACAGGATTATGTGCGCAAACCAATGCTAACTATGCTGCAAAGAAAGGTAGAGGCTCAAAAGCATGGGCAGTACGCCAAGGCAAGTAGACCGAAATCCATCTGCATCTACTACTAATCATCCACCTTGAGATATCTATCCAGAACATCTCGCTGGTATTAAGTTGCGAATCCCACCCAAAGTGTAAACTCAAAGCAACAGACAACTGTATTAAAAGAACGTTGCGTAAAGTAAACAATCCTTGCACCTGCAAGTACAAGCACCGTTGTTTTCTCCCTTGTGGCAACAGCACATTCCCTAGACTCATGTTTTTGTCACTCAAGCAAGTCATCAGGGGGCATGAACCAACAATCAAGCATAACGCTCCCTCTTGGAGTTACTACCTACTACTTGGCCAAAGCAATAAACATCAACTTAGAACATGCAAGAATTACTCAAGAACAAAGATATAAAAGAGGTGAATCAAATATATTACTCAAACACAATCTGAACATAGTCTCATAATCCATCAGATCCCAGCAAACTCAGCAAAGCAAGAGCAGAAAGATTACATATGTGCCTCGATCATGTAGGGCAGCTCACGAGGTCTAAACCATGAAGAGCAAAGAGGGGAGGAGAACATCACATAGCTACTGATCATGGACCCATGGTCCAAGGTGGACTACTCACGACTCATTCGGGAAGCGTCTATGGTGGTGGAGAAGCTCCCGGTGGTGGTTATCCCCTCCGGCAGGGTGACGGGAAGAGTTCTCCTGATGCTCCCGATCTTGGAAGCGCTACGGCGGCGGAATAGAGGAGAGATCGCAAAAAAGGGTTCTGTCCTCGACGGTTTCGGGACGAGAGGGATATATATGCGAAGGAGGGCAGCCAGAGGCGGAGCAGGGGCCCCAGGCGCCCCCTGGCACGGCCAGGGGTGGGGCCGCGCCAGGTGGCCGCCTGGGCCTCCCCTGGCTCCCCTCTGGCCCATCTTTGGTTCTTCGCGAAGCTTCCTGTACGCTTATTTTTCCTATATTTTTCCTGAAATTTTTGGAGCACTTTTAATATGGGGAAAACCTGAAATAGAAAAATAGCAGAAAATAGGAACTGGCACTATGGTGCACTGAGTTAATAGGTTAGTCCAAATATGATCAAAAGTGTATGGAAGTGCATCAATATCATAGCAATATCACACAAAAGAATCATGGAGCAAGCAGAAATTATAGATACGTTTTGGACGTATCAACATCCCCAAGCTTAATTCCTGCTCGTCCTCGAGTAGGTAAATGATAACAAGCATAATTTCTGTGGTGACATGCTACCAACCATATAATAACTTTTTAAGTAAAGCAATCAAGGCATGTAATTCAATTCAAGTCATAACAAGCAAGAGTCTATATTAGCATTGTCACAAGCAACATAAGAACATAAAGGTGCAAGAGCTCTCGCTGTCCGTGATTGGAATGTCTCCAAATGGTGTTTGCGTGCAAGAAAGGGGATAGGGATATACGAGAGAGTAAAACATAGTTTTTGTATTGTTGAGAACTTAATCTACTAAAGTTCCACACTTGGTATTCTTTGGAATCTTATCTTGACTCATCCCCAGACCACTAGCCAGGTACAAGTCAAAATGATCCACTCCCTTTCGATATTTTGAGCACTCATGCAATGGATGAGCGTAAGCAAGAAAGTTGACACTTAGGATGGAAAAGAGAGAAAAATGATGAAGGGGGAAGACAAAAAAGGTGTGAAAGGCTCACATCAATGAGGACAATCATAGGCGAGAGAAAGCCAAATGATAGATATGATGTGAGGAGTAGGGATTGCGATGCAACGGATGCACATATGAGCTAAGGTAAGCTCTCCAATGGAACTAGTGGGGGTGCATCCAACTTGCTTGCTCAAGAAGACCTAGAGCTCTTTTGAGGAGGCTCATCATTGGAATATACAAGCCAAGTTCTATAGTGTGAAGGTCCCCACATAGCTATGTGCATGAATGATAATCTCTATGGAGTACAAGGTATAAGATGAAGTACGAGTGTGGATCTCTCAAAAGGAATAGTAGTGTGCCCCTTCTCTCTTTTTATTTCGTTTTCTCTTTTTTCTACATTTTTTTTATTTTTTTGTGGCCTCAATGGCTCTTTCTATTTAACTGTCATTTGTCCTCTTTGGGATCTTTTTATTTTGTCCTCTTTGGGATCTTTTCCTCACTTTAGGGGCAACACTCTATGTATTACAAGAAGTATAGAAGATCTTTCACACTTTACAAAAGTACTCAACATAAAGAAAATGAAACTATCATGATGTATGCAAATGTATGCCTCTGCCGGTGTAGCAGGATATGCAATGATACTAGCGCGTCATGTAGCAATGATTAGGGAAAGGCCCAACAGGGATGCGGCTCATCGATCAAGCAAAAGCATGTATGACATGAAGATCAGGTCATGAGATGATGGGTATTGCATGGCAATGTATCTCGGAAAGGCTGTGGAAATGCCTTGATAGGTAGGTATGGTGGCTGTTTTGAGGAAGGATATAATGAGGCTTATGATGACAGAGCGTATCGTGCCAAGGATTTGGATGCACCGGTGAAGTATGCGCCAACTCTCGAGGTGAGAAAGGGCAATGCACGGTACCGAAGAGGCTAGAAAAATATGGCTAGGTGGAAGTGTCAACTTTCGAATACTCACATTAGTCCGAAGAACTCATGCACTTATTATCGGTAACTCTCAATCTAATTAGGAGGTTCACAAAGAGACAAGTACCCAGAGGAGGAGTGTATGGGGGTTTGGTTATCCTTGCGCATCCTCGACTCATGGTACGTGAGTGTACTCTAATATTCGATCCCTCCAAAGATTAGTGATCCATCTAGTAGCTAAAGTTCTCAACTATTTTGTAGGTTTTCGAAAATAAACACGGATTGCCCAAAATACGACATCTATCACTAATAGGCTAAAGCTCATGACACCAAAAGTTCAGACATTACTCATGGCAATACCTCAAAACTATTGCAAGTTACTACTAAAATTAAATAGCAACATCAATTACCTACTTTAAGTTAAGACACACAACTCAGTGCAACATGCAAACTCTCTTAACAAGATAAACATGAAAACTCAAGAGAGTTCAGCAACCAACTAAACAAAAGCTCTTTAAAAAGAAAAGCATGAAAACTAAGAGCTAATCATGACAGCAGCTATGGAAAGACAAAGAACACACACAACAAAGATAAGCATGAAAATCCTATGTTGTGTTCTAGGTTGAAGTGGAGCGTGTTTCTCTCCCACACAAAGAAAGCTGGGTTCTAACTTGTTATGAACAGCAAGCAAAGCTAAAGAAAACTAAAAAAAAGAAACTAAGAGTAAGACGCTCCAAGCATAGCACATAACGCATGAAGTGATAAGAATATAGTGGAACGAAAGACGAACTAATAATTGTTGATGGAGAAGGGGATGCATGGGGGCATCCCCAAGCTTAGACGCTTGAGTCTTCTTGAATATTTCTTGGGGGTGCACGGGGGCATCCCCAAGCTTGAGCGTTTGACCCTCCTGAATCTTCTTTTATCATCTTCCCTCGCACACTTGACAACTCCCTTCATACATAACTCATCATAATCTGATTAGCGAGGTTAGTACCCACAATAAAATAATTTTTACCTACTGGAAATAAAGATAATCTTGAAGAGCTATTGTTTCTCAAGATTGCCAAAAGGTTGTTGCAAAGAAAAAGCAAGGTCAAGGTTTGCAAAACGAAGAAAAGGCAAAACAGTACAAAATCTGTGAAAACAGACCAGCAGGTAGTAAATAATTTTTTCGGGGCACTTCTGCAACTCAAATCAAAAAACTTAGAACAGACGCTCGAAAGCCAATTGTATAGAGCACACTGTCAAAAAAATTCAGATCAAAAAGATGATCTGGTGATTTTATTCGAATTTTTCTGTCCAAGGACAGAATCTGTTTTCTGGACAGCACGTCACAACTTTTGAACTTTCTTGCAATCAGAGGCTAAACTTGGCACAAAGCTAAAAAGAAAAGATACAATGATGATGCTACTGTAGTAACAAATATCAAGACACAACAAAAGCAAAATAAAACCTAATTCGTTGTGGGCTGCCTCCCAAAAGCGTTTTCTTTTATGCCTTTAAGCTAGGCATGATGCAAAAAGAGAAGATCAAGTTTTATCAAGAGTAAGAGAATAGCTAGCCCGTGTAACGGACTCAAAAGGCAACTTAATCTTCTTTCTAGGGAAGTGTTCCATCCCTTTCTTGAGAGGGAATTGGAATTTTATATTCCCCTCTTTCATGTCAATGATAGCACCAACGGTGCGAAGAAAAGGACGTCCCAAAATAATTGGAAATGAAGGTTCACATTCAATATCCATAATAGTAAAATCAACGGGAACATAATTGTCATTGACAATGATAAGAACATCGTCGATCTTGCCCAAAGGTTTCTTTACGGAAGAATCAACAAGACGAACACCAAAAGAACAAGGATCAAAAGGTTTCAATTCAAACATATCATACATTCTTTTGGGCCTAACGGAGGTACTAGCTCCAACATCACATAAAGCATAGCAAGAGAAGTTATTCAACTTAATTTTAATCATAGGATCCCAACTATCTTCTAGCTTTCTAGGTATGGAGGCTTCTACCCTAAGCTTCTCCTCCCTAGCTTTGATAAGAGCATTAGTGATATGCTCCGTGAAGGCAATATTAAGTGTGCTAGTGTGGGGATCTCTAGACATCTTGTGAAGAAAACCAATAACTTCAGAAAGGGTGCAATTATCAAAATCAAGGTCACTACTATCAACTAAAGTGGTAGTGGTGTCCTTTAGGCTCACTTGTTTGGTAGCTTCTATGGTTATAGGAGTTTCTTCTTCTATGGTTGAGGTCATAGCATCACCATTAATAGGTCCAATGGGACTAGGATTGCATTGGGTGCTAAGAGCTTGGATATCCTCAACAACTTGGATAGTAGCAATAGTGTGGTGGGTAGGAAGGCTCTTAATTCTATCTTCTTCCTCCTTTTCTCTAGCCCATCTCTCTTTAAGTTTAGCCATCATCCTAATGTTTTCATTAATTTGCACTTGAATAGAATTCATAGGAGTGGTATTCCTCTCCTCAAGAGGAGAAGTTCTAATTTTAAGCAACTCTACCTCATGGGCTAAATTGTCTACCTTCAAAGAGAGATTATCTAGTTTGTCTAGTTTTTCTTCTACACTCTTATTGAAGGCATTTTGGGTAGTGATGAAGTCTTTAAGCATAATCTCTAGTTCAGAAGTGGAGTTCTTGGTGCTAGGATAAGCATTGTTGTTCCCATAGGAATTAGAGGGGAACGGTCTAGGGTTGCTACCAAAATTACACCTATAAGCATTGTTATTGAAATTGTTTCTAGAGATAAAGTTCACATCTACTTGATCTTGAGCAATCAAAGAATTTAAAGGAACATCATGAGGATCAATAGAAGATTGCTTGGAAAGTAGAGACATGATCAAGTCAACTTTTTCATTTAGGGAGGAAATCTCCTTGACAGAGTTTACCTTCCTACCTGTTGGAGCGCGTTCGGTGTGCCATTGGGAATAATTGGTCATCATCTCGTCGAGAAGCTTCGTGGCAGCACCAAGTGTAGTTGACATAAAGGTTCCTCCCGCGGCCGAATCTAACAAGTTCCGCGAGGTAAAGTTCAAGCCTGCATAAAAAGTTTGGATAACCATCCAGGTAGTCAAACCATGAGTAGGGCAGTTCTTGACAAGAGATTTCATGCGTTCCCAAGCTTGGGCAACGTGTTCATTATCCAATTGTTTAAAATTCATTATGTTACTCCTTAATTGGATAATTTTAGTAGGGGGATAGTACTTCCCAATAAAGCCATCCTTGCACTTGTCCCAAGAATCATTATGTTATTCCTAGGCAAGGATTGAAACCAGATTTTAGCTCCTCCTCTCAAGGAGAAAGGAAAAAGCTTAAGCTTAACAATATCACCATCTACTTCTTTGTACTTTTGCATATCACAGAGCTCAACAAAATTATTTAAGTGCAAAGCAGCATCATCTCCAGCACCGGAGAATTGATCTTTCATAACTAGGTTCAGCAAAGCCGGTTTAATCTCATAAGAAGGTGCTGAAGTGGCAGGTGTAGCAATAGGCGTGTAGATAAAGTCATTGTTGTTATGACTAGTGAAGTCACACAACTTGGTGTTCTCGGTGGAACCCATAGCAGCAGCAAGCAAGATAACTATTTTTGTGATTTTTGGTAAGGGACACTAAAGCAAAAACTGAAAGGTAAAATAACAAGACTAAAAAGCAAAGATAAAAGATAGCGTGCAACTCCCCTATCTTGAAGAGTGGAGTCCCCGGCAACGGCGCCAGAAACTTGCTTGAGGGCTTCTCGCCCCTCGTTGGTTACCCCAAGTGGAAGGTTGAGATGTAGCGTAGCGGCAAATTTCCCTTGGCAAAGGTACCAAGGATCGAATCCCGTGAGTCTCCGAGGGTCGACAAGTAGGTGTCAACGGCGCCAGAAACTTAGCGGTTGACGGGACCTGCACACAGATACAGATAACTTTGCTCCCAACGAGTACAGAGAGGTTGTCAATCCCTCCGGCCTTGTTGTTTACAAAGGATCAAACACAAGAGATAATAATGATAACTATGACTGCAACTAGGAAATAAAAACAGGAAGTAAATAGAAGGTGTGATCAGCGGTGGTAATATGGATCGGGGTCCCATGATGTTCACTAGTGATGTCTCTCTCCCAAAAGACGATAAAACAACAAAGCGAGGTAAACAAATTACAGCTAGGCAATTGACAGGATTATGTGCGCAAACCAATGCTAACTATGCTGCAAAGAAAGGTAGAGGCTTAAAAGCATGGGCGGTACACCAAGGCAAGTAGACCGAAATCCATCTGCATCTATTACTAATCATCCACCTTGAGATATCTATCCAGAACATCTCGCTGGTATTAAGTTGCGAATCCCACCCAAAGCGTAAACTCAAAGCAACAGACAACTGCATTAAAAGAACTTTGCGTAAAGTAAACAATCCTTGCACCTGCAAGTACAAGCACCGTTGTTTTCTCCCTTGTGGCAACAGCACATCCCCTAGACTCATGTTTCTGTCACTCAAGCTAGTCATCAGGGGCATGAACCCACAATCAAGCATAACGCTCCCTCTTGGAGTTACTACCTACTACTTGGCCAAAGCAATAAACAGCAACAGAGAACATGCAAGAATTACTAAGGAACAAAGATATAAAAGAGGTGAATCAAATATATTACTCAAACACAGTCTGAACATAGTCTCATAATCCATCAGATCCCAGCAAACTCAGCAAAGCAACAGCAGAAAGATTACATATGTGCCTCGATCATGTAGGGCAGCTCACGAGGTCTAAACCATGAAGAGCAAAGAGGGGAGGAGAACATCACATAGCTACTGATCATGGACCCATGGTCCAAGGTGGACTACTCACGACTCATCCGGGAAGCGTCCATGGTGGTGGAGAAGCTCCCGGTGGTGGTTCTCCCCTCCGGCAGGGTGCTGGGAAGGGTTCTCCTGATGCTCCCGATCTTGGAAGCGCTGCGGCGGCGGAACAGAGGCAAGATCGCGAAAAAGGGTTCTGTCCTCGAGGGTTTCGGGACGAGAGCGATATATATGCGAAGGGGGCAGCCAGAGGCGGAGCAGGGGCCCCAGGCGCCCCCCTGGCGCGGCCAGGGGTGGGGCCGCGCCAGGTGGCCGCTTGGACCTCCCCTGGCTCCCCTCTGGCCCATCTTTGGTTCTTCGCGAAGCTTCCTGTACGCTGATTTTTCCTATATTTTTCCTGGAATTTTGGGAGCACTTTTAATGTGGGGGAAACCTGAAATAGAAAAACAGCAGAAAACAGGAACTGGCACTGTGGTGCACTGAGTTAATAGGTTAGTGCAAATATGATCAAAAGTGTATGGAAGTGCATCAATATCATAGCAATATCAGACAAAATAAGTATGGAGCAAGCAGAAATTATAGATACGTTTTGGACGTATCACCTGCCAACGCAGAATGCAAACGGGATCGCTTGAACGTCAAGGGGGACCCCTAGGCATCGCGACCTAGGGGCCTCACTAGCCATGTAGCCCCTCATCCCTTGAGTCTAGTAATCGCAATAAACCCGGTCACCCGGAGGGCTCAATGGCGATCGAGGTATGCACGGGGTTGGACCCTGCTGATGCAGAGCACCTAAGCAAACATGAAAGGAAGCAAGCACGGGAATCATCTAGCTATTACAATAAATACCAAGTTTTTCAAATTCAAACAAAGTTCTCACGCCTCCCCGAGGCACTCGCACTTCCCTCTCTGGACGGGTGATACGTCCAAAACATATCTATAATTTTTGCTTGCTCCATGCCACTTTTGGGTGATATTGCTATGATATTCATACACTTCCATACACTTTTGATTATATTTGGACTAACTTACTAATCCAGTGCACCCCAGTGCCAGTTTCTGTTTTCGGCTGTTTTTGTATTTCAGGTTTTCACGTTACGAGAACTGCCATGAAAAATCCAGAAAAAATGTATAAAAAATCAGCGTTCCGGAAACTACCGTGCGTCCGAAGGGCAGCCGGGGGGGCCACCAGGGCTCCAGGCGCCCTGGCGGCGCCCCCCCCCCCCGGGACGCGCCGGCGGGGCGCCTGGGCCCCCCGAAGCTTCCCCGATGCCCCCCTTTGGCATATATTTAAAGCGTCCTCCGAAACCCTCAGAACAGGAACTCTTTTCGCGATCCCATCTCTGTTCCGCCGCCGCCGCTGCTTCCAAGATCGGGAGCACCAAGAGAACTCTTCCCGGCACCCTGCCGGAGGGGAGGATCACCACCGGGAGCTTCTCCACCACCATGGACGCCTCCCGGATGAATCGTGAGTAGTCTCCCTTGGACCATGAGTCCATGACCAGTAGCTATGTGATGTTCTCCTCCCGTTCTTGTGCTTCACTAATTAGTCCTCGTGAGCTGCCCTACTTGATCGAGGCACATATGTAATCCTTATGCTGTTGCTATGTTGAGTTTGCTGGGATCCGATGGATTGTGAGATTATGTTTAGATTGATCTTGAGTAATATATTTGATCTACCTCTTTTATATTTATGTTCATAAGTAATTCTTGCATGTTCTCCGTTGTTATTTATTGCTTTGCCCAAGTAATACGTAGTGATTCCAAGAGGGAACGTTATGCTCGATTGTGGGTTCATGCCCCTCAATGACTAGCTTGAGTGACAGAAACATGAGTCTAGGGGATGTGCTGTTGCCACAAGGGGGAAAACAACGGTGCTTGTGCCCGCGGGTGCAAGGATTGTTTACTTTACGCAAAGTTCTTTTAATGCAGTTGTCTGTTGCATTGAGTTTACACTATGGGTGGGACTCGCAACTTAATACCAGCGAGATGTTCTGGATAGATATCTCAAGGTGGATGATTAGTAGTAGATATTGATGGATTTCGGTCTACTTACTTTGGCGTACCGCCCATGCTTTGAACCTCAAACTTTCTTGCAATGTAATTAGCATTGGTTTGCGTTCGTGATCCTGTCAATTGCCCAGCTGTAATTTGTTTACCTCACATAGCTGTTTTATCGTCTTTTGGGAGACAGACATCACTAGTGAACATCATGAGACTCCGGTCCATATTACCATCATTGATCACATCCGCTATTTACTTTTCGCTATTATTTACTATTGCAAAACATTATCTATCACTACTATCATTTGCTTTTAACCCTTTGTGAACTACAAGGCCGGAGGGATTGACAACCTCTCTGTACTCGTTGGGAGCAAAGTTATTTGTATCTGTGTGCAGGTCCACTTTGATTTCTAATACGCGCCGTTAGCAGTTGACACCTACTTGTTGAACCTTGGAGTCTCTGGGGATTCGATCCTTGGCATCTTTGCTAAGGGAAAACACTTCTACATACTGCATCTTACACCTTCCACTTGGGGTAACCAACGAGGGGTTCGAGGCCCATCAAGGAGTATTTTCTGGCGCCGTGGTCGGGGACTCCACTCTTCAGTATAGGGGAGTTGCACGCTATCTTTTACCTTTGCTTTTAGTCTTGTTAGTTTACCTTTCAGTTTTTGCTTTAGTACCTTTTATCGAAATCACAAAAATAGTTATCTTGCTTGCTTGCTACTATGGGTTCTACCAAAAACACTAAATGGGAGGAGTACACCCCTTCTTCCATTACCCCAATTACCACTGTCGGGATCTACAAAAGTGATAAACCTTGTGATTATATTAGTCTTGACGGAGGGTTATGCCCATGGCATGGTCTTCCAAGAAAAGAGTATGAACCTCAGTTTAAAATTGCTCCTAAGCTTCCCCAAACTTGGGAAGATGTTCAAACTCTTATAATAGAGAGCGATTCAAACAAAGAGGATGACACTACAATTCTGCCCACTAATGATAAAATTGATTTTGATAATTGTAGTATTTCAGAAGTTGTCACCTTTCTACAAGGAATGGCCAAAGATCCCCACACTAGCACGCTTAATCTTGCCTTCACAAAGCACGTCACTAATGCTCTTATCAAAGCTAGGGAGGAGAAACTTAGAGTAGAAGCCTCCATACCTAGAAAGCTAGAAGATGGTTGGGATCCAATGATTAAAATTAAGATAAACAACTTCTCGTGCTATGCTTTATGTGATATTGTAGCCAATACTTCTATTATGCCCAAAAGACAATATGATATGCTTAAATTGAAACCTTATGATTCTTGTTCTTTTGGTGTTCGTCTCGTTGATTCTTCCATAAAGAAACCTTTGGGGAGGATCGACGATGTTCTTATCATTGTTAATGATAATTATGTTCCCGTTGATTTTACTATTATGGATATTGAATGTGATCCTTCATGTCCAATTATTTTGGGACGTCCCTTTTTGCGCACCGTTGGTGCTATCATTGACATGAAAGAGGGTAATATAAAATTTCAGTTTCCTCTCAAGAAAGGGATGGAACACTTCCCTCGAAAGAAGATCAAGTTACCTTTTGAGTCCGTTGTACGGGCTAGCTATTCTTTTACTCTTGATAAAACTTGATATATATGCATTATGCCTAGCTTAAAGGCATAAAAGAAAGCGCTTTTCGGAGGCAGCCCACATGAATAATTTTTTTTGCTTTTTTGTGTCTTGATGTTGTTTACTGCTGTAGCATCATCATTGTATCTTTTCTTTTCATATTTGTGCCAAGTATAGCCTCTGATTGCTAGAAAGTTCAAAAGTTGTGAGGTGCTGTCCAGGAAACAGATTCTGTCCTTGGATAGAAAAATTCGTATAAAATCACCAGATCATCTTTTTGGTCTGAATTGTTTCGACAGCGTTCTCTATATAATTGTCTTTCGTGCTTCTGTTCTGAGTTTTTTGATTTGAGTTGCAGAAGTGCCCCGAACAGATCAATTACTAC
Source organism: Secale cereale (assembly GCA_902687465.1). Taxonomy (NCBI): domain Eukaryota; kingdom Viridiplantae; phylum Streptophyta; class Magnoliopsida; order Poales; family Poaceae; genus Secale; species Secale cereale. The sequence goes on from LR738710.1 coordinate 505,401,613, forward strand.
CTGCTGTTCTGTTTTTCACAGATTCTGTCCTGTTTTGCCTTTCCTTCATTTTGCAAATCAACAGCTTGCTTTTTCTTTGCAAAAACCTTTTGGCAATCTTGAGAAACAGTAGAACTTCAAGAATATCTTTATTTCCAGCAAGGTATAATTATTTTATTAAGGGTATGTCACATCCCTAGATCAAGCCATGTGGTCCTTGCCTGTTCATCATGTCATCATGTTTAATTTTTGTTAAACTTGAAATGGAGATTGTTCAAACCCTAGCACTTTAAATATCAAATAGGTCCAGTCAAAAAAATTGCATTCAATGTTTCCAAAATGTTCCTAATATTTGTTGGATATTTTTGGCAAGGCTTTTGCAGCAAACCAAAAATAATGGACAATTTTGTGGAATATTTTGGGCATGGAATTTAATTTATTATTGTATTTGAATTTGGAATTATATTCATAATATATAGAATATATTTTAAAATAACTTTGAAATATTTTATGTGCTTCTGGAAAAGTCCATCTAGCAACATAAAATTGTTCAGAGGATTTTTGGCACTGGTTTGAAATTGTTGAAATTTCAAACAGTGGCAAGATTTAAATCAAATCAAAAGCAGAAAAATAGAAAACAGATACTATTTTTAGAAAAGAGAGAGAGAGTGGAAGTACCTGGGCTTACCTCTCCTGGCCTTCTCCTGTAGCGGCCCACAGGCCCAGCCACCACCGCAGCACCCCTCTGTCGTCTTCCCCGCGTCCACTGGCGCTGTGTGTGGCGCGCGCACGGCCGAGCGGCGGCCACCTCCTGCTTCGACGTGTCCCCGCCTTCCCCGACCCTTCCAGTGCGCTGTTGGAACGCCTCGACCCCCCTCTGCCTCTCCCCTCACTCTGGAGCTCTCCCCTTCTCCTCCAGCTCCCTTATCCAAGCTCGCCCGTGAGAGCCAGAGCGCACCACCGGCCGAAGCTGCGGCCACCGTCCACCCCGTGCCTCCCCGGTGTGTCCAGCAGAAGCGCCTCGTCGCCCTCTTCGTCTACACCGAGCTACGCAAGTCGGGAGGCAGCACACCGTCGCCATCGTCGCTGTTTCCCTCGCCACAGCCATCGGACGCCGCTCGTCGATTCGCCGCCTCCGACGCGTCCCCGAGCGCACTGACCCTCCGAACAGACTCGCGGTGAGCCTCCGGGTCGTTTCCCCCTTCTCCCCTAGCCGCGCATGACCTCTAGGCCATAGCTCCGTCGCGGCCAACTCCGGCCGCCGCTGAACCTGTCACCGCCGTGGCCCCAGCCGCCTCTGTCCGATTTTGAGCATGCCATCGCACTCACCGTGCTCCCATGAGCCAAACGCACGCTCCCTCTCCCCTTCTAGTGCACCACAACCCCAAACCCGACGGAGCCCGAACTCCGGCCGCCGCGGCCGAGCTCATCGCTCTCGCCTCCGGCCACTCCAGGCCCGGCTGGCACCCCCACTCGATGCGCGCTGGTCTGGGCTCTCGAATGAGCCCAGCCACGTTGCGAACGGGGCACCACAACCGTTTCCGCAGCCTCCGCCGCATTCGGTCTCGTCGGCGATGAGCCGCCGGCGTTTCTGACCTCTTTGACCGGTGGGTTGACCACCCCGGGTCACTGGCGCATGGGTCCCACGCCCTTAGTCCACCCCTGACTCGCTGACAATTGGGGCCCGCCCTGTTAATTAACTTAGGTTAATACTAATCGTTTGGTTAGTTAGTTAGTCACTGACGTGTGGGCCCCGTCTTGTCTGAAATTAGTTTATATCTTAGTTAGTGCTAATTAACCCTATTAATTAGCAGAGCCACTGACGTGTGGGTCCCAGCCGTCAGGTTTGACCTGGGCAGGCGCCTTTGACCTGCTGACGTAGTGATGATGTCACTATGATGTCATAAATGCTTTTCTGGATTTTAAATAAATCTATTTGATTTATTTATTTCAGAAAATAACCAAAACTTCAAAAAATCACAGAAAATAATCCGTAACTCAGATGAAAATAATTTATATATGAAAATTGATCAGAAAAATCCAAGGAATCTGTTTATGGCATTTTCATGCATCTTTGAATAACTTACAGCCACTGTTTAGGCCAATTTGAATAAATGGCATTTGAATAATCACATATGGAGTTTGAATTTGAACCTTTGGTTCAAACCAACTTCATTTAAATATGTTGCTAGTTGAATTAGCTCAACCAACACCCTACTGCCATGTCATGATCATGCATCATATTGTCGCATTGCATTGATTGTGTTCTTTCTGTGTTTGTCGGTTTTGTCCCCTCTTAGTAGACGACGTTCCGACGATGAATTCGATGACACCGATGAAGAGCTATTAATATCTTCAGAAGTGCCAAGCAAGCAGAACCGCTTTGTTCATTCCGATACAATCCCACTCTCTCGCTCCTGCTCTTCCTTACTGCATTAGGACAACAACGATTGAACTGCTTTTTGTTGCGGTAGTTGAACCCCTTTCCTCTGCATGACCTGTCATTGCCAAAGTAAATAGTTGAAACCCACTAGCATGAGTAGGAGTTGTTTGAGCCATGTTGTGCCTACTCATTCATGCTTTCTGGTTATGCCTGCTATTGCTTAGAGTTGTGTCAGGTCTGATTCATCGGGGATGAATTGGAATGCGGTGAACATGTCCTACTATTGAGAGCTAAGTGTGTGAACACGATTTGGTAAAGGTAGCGGTGAGAGGCCATGTAGAAGTACATGGTGGGTTGTCTCACTGAAACCGTCCCTAAGAACTGAGTTCTCTGTAAGTTGTCCAATGACAAAGCTACTACCACGCATTGGAATGCTTAAGTGCCCCTCTCGACTTATTAATCAACTCGATCTCTGTCCAGGAGTTGCAACTAGTTTCTGGCGCTTGTAGGTAGTGCTAGTAGTCTACCAAGTGGCACCCGGTACAGGTGGGCTTGGGTCAGACTAGGCACCATGGCACCGTGTACCGATCGCCCGTTTGGTGATGCGGGAACCCTGTACACATCGTTTGGGGCCGTGAGCGACACCCCGGCCGGATCTCCCCACGGATGGAACCCGAATAGGCGATAAACCTGGACTAGAGTCTTGTGTGGTTAGTTAGGTCGTGGCCGACACCCTCACCAGGCCTCCGATTGAAGGTTGCCGAGATACATGACGTGTACATGGCGGTAAGTGGCGAGAGCGTGTGTGAAGAAGTACACCCCTGCAGGGTTAACATGATCTATTCAAATAGCCGGGTCCGCGGATATGGACTTCTTGGATGCTTACGTGGTACATAGACAAGTGAAAGTGGATACTCTAAAACGCGCAAGATAAGCGTGAGTGCTATGGATGGCCTTCTCGTAGGGAGACAGGAGCGGATCCATAGTGGTGTATTGATTGGTGAATATGTGGAATTGTGTGCGCCACCTCAAAAGGTTACTTGCAGTCATAGTTCAGAATAGCCACGAGTCAAAGCTGGCTTGCTACAGTCAAACTCCACCACCCCTTTGTTGATACAGATGCATATGTAGCTAGTTCTGATGTAAGTCTTGCTGAGTACCTTTGTACTCACGTTTGCTTAATTTATGTTTTGCAGAGAGACTTCAGTCTCGCTAGTGGTTCCGCGTGGACTTCGACGTTTAGCTTGTTACCTCAGCTACGATCTTGTGCCCTTAGAAGGGGTCTTGTAGATAGTCAGGCTTCTCAGCCTTTTTCATTTGTAGTTGTCTGTACTCAGACATGTTATTCTTCCGTTGCCTGTATGCTCTGTATGTTGGGTCATGTGACCTCTGATTGTAATAAATGCTATGATGGCTCTTCTGGGCCTTTATCTATATGAGTTGTTGAGTTATGTTGTGATGCCATGTTGTACAACACATACTTGCATGTTATGCGTACGTGTAATGTGTATTGCTATGTGTGGGATCCGACACCTAGTTGTTTACCTTTGTTAGCCTATCATAAAGGGAAATGTCTCCTAGTGCTTCCACTGAGCCTTGGTAGCTTGCTACTGCTCCGGAACACTTAGGCTGGCCGGCATGTGTCCTTCTTCGTTCCTGTGTCTGTCCCTTAGGGGAAATGTCACGCGTTGTTCCTTTAAGTCCTTGTAGCTTGCTACGACTTGGGTTCATACGTTGATGACCGACACGTTCGTTGCTGGGTCATGTATGCCTGTCTCTGTAATTTAGTGCCACTTTTGGTTTATAACTGGTCATGTCGGCCCGGGTTCTCTGTCATATGGATGCTAGCGACACTATCATATACGTGTGCCAAAATGCGCAAACGGTCCCGGGCCAGGTAAGGTGGCACCCGTTGGGATACCGTGCGTGAGGCCGCAAAGTGATATGAGGTGTTACATGCTAGACCTGTGTGACTTAGGATCGGGGTCCCGACAGCTTTGGTATCAGAGCCTGACTGCCTGTAGGATTAGTAAGCCAAACTGGTCGAAGTCGTGTCTAGAAACTCCTTAGTTATATAAGGGAATTGATTGTGGAAGGGAACGTAAGGTTCTTTTTACTCTTTTACCCCATGACCTTCTGATCTGAGTCACCTTCTTCTATTCTACGGGGATTAAGAACTAGGCTTTCTCTTATGTCTATCAGGATCACGTTAATTGTGGATTCAACTCTCAGTTCAGTTTATCCTACTACTGTGTGCTCAATTGTTGATCTCAGAACCTTGACATTATGATGTTAAGTGGATATGCTACCCTTTTTGCTTGGATCTCAAAATTATTTTCGAGCATTTGCAGCCGTTATGCTGTCCGAGTCATCCCAGGTCTCTAAACAATCTGATGCATTGCAAATCATTCATATCTGTTCTTAATGTCCTTTTAGGCCAGATTAACCACACTAGTCGGTGTGTTGAGGCACTCTGTTACCTCGACATATATGTTGGACTTATTACTATGACCCTAGGTGTCTTAGAAGATCACCCAGTAATCCAGTAATGCTTTATATTCTTAGTGTGATGATTCTGGCCCTTATTCTCGAAAGCATCCCGTGATGCCATTTAGTTAGTAGGTATTCTATTCCTGGGTTCTTAAACCCGAGATTCACTCTACTTACTTCATGTTGATAGCATTGCTCATTCCTTTAGGTTATTAGTAACCTTGTGATAGTTCTCGAGGTCCGTGGTATATCTTTCTTACAAATACCATGAACCATCATGGCAGAAGTTCTTCCGAACCAAAAGATCACAACCAGAGTGCTCTTGACGAGCTCTCTATTCCACATTGTGACTTTGCCAGTCCTACCTTTCTGCATGGGTTATCCGGAAGAAATATGTTGAACTAGTTCGACATATTAATCTATGCGCCCACAACTCAGAAGTTATATGTTCTTGAGTTGCCCCTTTTCAGTTGTTTATGACCTTCGTCTATCAGTTGATAGTCAGGAGTAGTTGTGCACTCGCTCATCGATGCCTTTTACTCCTGTGGTCCGTCAAGCCATCCTATTCTGGAATGACTAGGAGAAACAAACTCCACTACCTCATCCATTCCTAGGATTGGGTCAAAGAAGTTGTACTCCGCAGATGAAGGATGTTAATCCATCTTCTAATCTGTTCTACCTTGGGGTATTACCATCATTATATCAAGAGTGTCATGGGAATTGCACATCATCCTATGAACTCCTGATGCAGTAATACTTCTCACCATCGTCGTTCATCCCACGGTCTCCGCGTTATTATAACCGGAATACCGACAAGTGAATTGTGATGTGTGAAATCAATACTCCTAGCAACCTCGTTGCTTGGTAGTTAAAGGACAACAATTTCATTCTTAGTGTGTTGGTTACCAAATCATCATTCTAAGATTGATCGTGCTACCTAGTCCACTTTCCTGGTGCACTCCTTGATTGATGAGTTAGGATTTTGCTAAGTCCTCGCTCATTTGATCATATCGTCTTACCTTGAAAAGCAAGATTGTTCTCGAGCTTAGTAACATATCGGTGGTTCGTGATTTTCTGAATATCTTCTCGGAAGTATTACCAGGTTGTCACCTGACCGCTATGTTGAGCTCGTGATCAAGTTGGTTTCTTGTAAACCACCCCTTCTCCAAGAATCTGTGTTGTATATCCTGAGCTAGTTGGTTAAGCTAAACAACAACGTGGAGAGTTGGAAGATAAAAGCTTAACCCACATAGCTCACTCCCAAGGGATATCTTGTGTGTGTATTGAAGATAGATGATATCTTCTTCAATTGATCCCCGTGATCATTTGTGGACCTATTGTCTTGTCTAAACCTTGATTTGGGTATGGGTTATCGTCAAGTCAAATCAGAACCAACGATATTCGTAATGTTGTCTTACTCATGGTCGTTCCCTTGAGCATACACCATTATATCTTTTGGTTCTGACCAATGCTATCACTTTGTTCACATTGTCATGGAATTCCATCTATTTGGAAACCTGGATGAATTGTTGTTGAGCCCATCAGCAACATTGTTATCTTCTCCGTGATCTATGTTGAACATCCAGCTAGTATTGGAAACTTTTATAAGCATTATCTTCATGACCCGTTCGTGAAGCATATGTACGGAAAAAGAAGTGACTTCCTCTAATTCATGTGCATTAGGTGCAAGTTGCCGCCATGAATTCGAGAAAGTTAGTTTTGCTTCCTCCGGAATCATTCCAAGTCAGTCATGCACGTGCGAAGTATGCTATGGCTTGAGAGATTAGCTACCTCCATCCTATCGGTATCCCTTAGCACACCAAGCCACTGATTGATTTGTTCAAGAAAAGAAGTTCATGCGCTAATCCCGAAGGGCCCGGACGGACATGCACAAGACTTCGCTATCTTCAATGATGATTCCCAATTTGAACTCGGTAGTAATTTATTATAAGACTACTATGTGGTCACGTTTGTCTAGGAGAACGTGCTCACAGGTTTGTAGCAGAACCCACTCATGTTTTGGAGCTTACTACCGTAGTTCACTCCCCGAGAATCTCGCAACGCCGTCTCGTCGAATTGTGTTGCGAACATTCATTCTTTCTAGACTCGATGAGTCTGGAATATCCTGACACCAATCAGAACTGAATCTCAGGCAGATATGATGGTTGGAGTATTTTCCAAGAACTATAATAATGGTCTCTCGATAACCGGCAAAGTGGATGTCGTGGCCAACACACCCAGCTGGAAGACCTATTGTTGTAGTATCTTGATTGAAGAAGTTGGCCACCTCCCCATAAGGATTTCGTAGGATTTACTCTCTAGATGTTCTTTATGGATTCTTGTGCTTCCGAAGTCCGATCTTTACTTGATGTTCAAGATACCAAACATATCTATGAATGGCTTACGCTAACACATCAAGGAGAACATTAGAAGCGGAGTGCTAAATGTCTCTCGGTCGATCATCCGGATTTGTTTCTTGGCATTGCTAAGGAAAAATCTAAGAAAGTGTTATCTTCCTTTGCATCTGCATCGTCCATCGCTATTCATCATGGTCGTATGTTGTGTTGCCGGAATCCTTGCCACGGATATTGGTAAAACCTTGATGGATATGGGAATGCTCAAGTTCTTGAGAGCACGCACAAACACTAGGTGTTATCAACGGCACTAACCGAGATTGCTCATAGTGTTCTTGATTATGCTATAACCTCTCGAGAATAGATTTACTCTCTACTGATGGGTTTCTTCCCAGTTACCAGAATCATTCCCAGCATTTGCATTTTGTTCCCAGCTTGCACCGCCAATGTGCCATCTCACCATGGATCCCATCCATTCCCGACGATAAACAAAATCATCCCTTGTGTCGCCTTCAACAAGGTAGTCCACATCATCCATTCTGGCCCCAGAATGTCATTCTTACGGACTCTGTCAAATGATCGATTGTGATCCGCCTCAGGCTGGTATAGGGAATTTCAATGACCTCTATATCAAAAGTAATTCTTTTTGCCACTTAAGGGAATAATTCTGTGAGTCACCTTCTCTAAGGTGCCCCGTCTGGTGATCTCGATCACCATCTTCTTAGGTGTGGAATTATTGCCTACCGAATGAACCTTCATCGTTTATTTCACTCCATCCCTTTGGATGTGTGTTCTGTATCTCAGGTCAAGAGATGGGTTAACATCTCACTCCATGAGTTGATCTTGAGTTCATCGATCTTCGGAAAATCGATTTCTACAGAGTATGTCTCCGTTATCATCTGGTTGGATGAAGATCTCAAAGCAAGGATGACAAGATCAATATGATGCAATAAATCAATATCTCCGAGAAGGAAATTTGGATCCTGAAGATTGTGCTAGTTTGTGTTCCCTCTGATTCTTACCCTACGCTTGAATCTCGGGACAAGATTCTTGTTTTAGTGGGGGTGAGTTGTCACATCCCTAGATCAAGCCATGTGGTCCTTGCCTGTTCATCATGTCATCATGTTTAATTTTTGTTAAACTTGAAATGGGGATTGTTCAAACCCTAGCACTTTAAATCTCAAATAGGTCCAGTCAAAAAAATTGCATTCAATGTTTCCAAAATGTTCCTAATATTTATTGGATATTTTTGGCAAGGCTTTTGCAGCAAACCAAAAATAATGGACAATTTTGTGGAATATTTTGGGCATGGAATTTAATTTATTATTGTATTTGAATTTGGAATTATATTCATAATATATAGAATATATTTTCAAATAACTTTGAAATATTTTATGTGCTTCTGGAAAAGTCCATCTAGCAACATAAAATTGTTCAGAGGATTTTTGGCACTGGTTTGAAATTGTTGAAATTTCAAACAGTGGCAAGATTTAAATCAAAACAAAAGCAGAAAAATAGAAAACAGAAACTATTTTTAGAAAAGAGAGAGATAGTGGAAGTACGTGGGCTTACCTCTCCTGGCCTTCTCCTGTAGCGGCCCACAGGCCCAGCCCACCACCGCAGCACCCCTCTGTCGTCTTCCCCGTGCCCACTGGCGCTGTGCGTGGCGCGCGCACGGCCGAGCGGCGGCCACCTCCTGCTTCGACGTGTCCCCGCCTTCCCCGACCCTTCCAGTGCGCCGTTGGAACGCCTCGACCCCCCTCTGCCTCTCCCCTCACTCTGGAGCTCTCTCCTCCTCCAGCTCCCTTATCCAAGCTCGCCCGTGAGAGCCAGAGCGCACCGCCGGCCGAAGCTGCGGCCACCGTCCACCACGTGCCTCCCCGGTGTGTCCAGCAGAAGCGCCTCGTCGCCCTCTTCGTCTACACCGAGCTACGCAAGTCGGGAGGCAGCACACCGTCGCCATCGTCGTCGTTTCCCTCGCCACGGCCACCGGACGCCGCTCGTCGATTCGCCGCCTCCGACGCGTCCTCGAGCGCACTGACCCTCCCAACAGACTCGCGGTGAGCCTCCGGGTCGTTTCCCCCTTCTCCCCTAGCCGCGCATGACCTCTAGGCCATAGCTCCGTCGCGGCCAACTCCGGCCGCCGCTGAACCTGTCACCGCCATGGCCCCAGCCGCCTCTGTCCGATTTTGAGCATGCCATCGCACTCACCGTGCTCCCAGGAGCCAAACGCACGCTCCCTCTCCCCTTCTAGTGCACCACCACCCCAAACCCGATGGAGCCCGAACTCCGGCCGCCGCGGCCGAGCTCATCGCTCTCGCCTCCGGCCACCCCAGGCCTGGCTGGCACCCCCACTCGATGCGCGCTGGTCTGGGCTCTCGAATGAGCCCAGCCACACTGCGAACGGGGCACCACAGCCCGTTTCCGCAGCCTCCGCCGCATTCGGTCTCGTCGGCGACGAGCCGCCGGCGTTTCTGACCTCTTTGACCGGTGGGTTGACCACCCCGGGTCACTGACGCATGGGTCCCACGCCCTTAGTCCACCCCTGACTCGCTGACAATTGGGGCCCACCCTGTTAATTAACTTAGGTTAATACTAATCGTTTGGTTAGTTAGTTAGTCACTGACGTGTGGGCCCCGTCTTGTCTGAAATTAGTTTATATCTTAGTTAGTGCTAATTAACCCTATTAATTAGCAGAGCCACTGACGTGTGGGTCCCAGCCGTCAGGTTTGACCTGGGCTGGCGCCTTTGACCTGCTGACGTAGTGATGATGTCACTATGATGTCATAAATGCTTTTCTGGATTTTAAATAAATCTATTTGATTTATTTATTTCAGAAAATAGCCAAAACTTCAAAAAATCACAGAAAATAATCCCTAACTCAGATGAAAATAATTTATATATGAAAATTGATCAGAAAAATCCAAGGAATCTGTTTACGGAATTTTCATGCATGTTTGAATAACTTACAGCCACTGTTTAGGGCAATTTGAATAAATGGCATTTGAATAATCACATATGGAGTTTGAATTTGAACCTTTGGTTCAAACCAACTTCATTTAAATATGTTGCTAGTTGAATTAGCTCAACCAACACCCTACTGCCATGTCATGATCATGCATCATATTGTCGCATTGCATTGATTGTGTTCTTTCTGTGTTTGTCGGTTTTGTCCCCTCTTAGTAGACGACGTTCCGACGATGAATTCGATGACACCGATGAAGAGCTATTAATATCTTCAGAAGTGCCAAGCAAGCAGAACCGCTTTGTTCATTCCGATACAATCCCACTCTCTTGCTCCTGCTCTTCCTTACTGCATTAGGACAACAACGATTGAACTGCTTTTTGTTGCGGTAGTTGAACCCCTTTCCTCTGCATGACCTGTCATTGCCACAGTAAATAGTTGAAACCCACTAGCATGAGTAGGAGTTGTTTGAGCCATGTTGTGCCTACTCATTCATGCTTTCTGGTTATGCCTGCTATTGCTTAGAGTTGTGTCAGGTCTGATTCATCGGGGATGAATTGGAATGCGGTGAACATGTCCTACTGTTGAGAGCTAAGTGTGTGAACACGATTTGGTAAAGGTAGCGGTGAGAGGCCATGTAGAAGTACATGGTGGGTTGTCTCTCTGAAACCGTCCCTAAGAACTGTGTTCTGTGTAAGTTGTCCAATGACAAAGCTACTACCACGCATTGGAATGCTTAAGTGCCCCTCTCGACTTATTAATCAACTCGATCTCTGTCCATGAGTTGCAACTAGTTTCTGGCGCTTGTAGGTAGTGCTAGTACTCTACCAAGTGGCACCCGGTACAGGTGGGCTTGGGTCAGACTAGGCACCGTGGCACGGTGTACTGATCGCCCGTTTGGTGATGCGGGAACCCTGTACACATCGTTTGGGGCCGTGAACGACACCCCGGCCGGATCTCCCCACGGATGGAACCCGAATAGGCGATAAACCTGGACTAGAGTCTTGTGTGGTTAGTCAGGTCGTGGCCGACACCCTCGCCAGGCTTCCGCTTGAAGGTTGCCGAGATACATGACGTGTACATGGTGGTAAGTGGCGAGAGCGTGTGTGAAGAAGTACACCCCTGCAGGGTTAACATGATCTATTCGAATAGCCGGGTCCGCGGATATGGACTTCTTGGATGCTTACGTGGTACATAGACAAGTGAAAGTGGATACTCTAAAACGCGCAAGATAAGCGTGAGTGCTATGGATGGCCTTCTCGTAGGGAGACGGGAGCGGATCCATAGTGGTGTATTGATTGGTGAATATGTGGACTTGTGTGCGCCACCTCAAAAGGTTACTTGCAGTCATAGTTCAGAATAGCCACGAGTCAAAGCTGGCTTGCTGCAGTCAAACTCCACCACCCCTTTGTTGATACAGATGCATATGTAGCTAGTTCTGATGTAAGTCTTGCTGAGTACCTTTGTACTCACGTTTGCTTAATTTATGTTTTGCAGAGAGACTTCAGTCTCGCTAGTGGTTCCGCGTGGACTTCGACGTTTAGCTTGTTACCTCAGCTACGATCTTGTGCCCTTAGAAGGGGTCTTGTAGATAGTCAGGCTTCTCAGCCTTTTTCATTTGTAGTTGTCTGTACTCAGACATGTTATGCTTATGTTGCCTGTATGCTCTGTATGTTGGGTCATGTGACCTCTGATTGTAATAAATGCTATGATGGCTCTTCTGGGCCTTTATCTATATGAGTTGTTGAGTTATGTTGTGATGCCATGTTGTACAACACATACTTGCATGTTATGCGTACGTGTAATGTGTATTGCTATGTGTGGGATCCGACACCTAGTTGTTTACCTTTGGTAGCCTATCATACAGGGAAATGTCTCCTAGTGCTTCCACTGAGCCTTGGTAGCTTGCTACTGCTCCGGAACACTTAGGCTGGCTGGCATGTGTCCTTCTTCGTTCCTGTGTCTGTCCCTTAGGGGAAATGTCACGCGTTGTTTCTTTAAGTCCTTGTAGCTTGCTACGACTTGGGTTCATACGTTGATGACCGACACGTTCGTTGCTGGGTCATGTATGCCTGTCTTTGTAATTTAGTGCCACTTTTGGTTTATAACTGGTCATGTCGGCCCGGGTTCTCTGTCATATGGATGCTAGCGACACTATCATATACGTGTGCCAAAATGCGCAAACGATCCCGGGCCAGGTAAGGTGGCACCCGTGGGGATACCGTGCGTGAGGCCGCAAAGTGATATGAGGTGTTACATGCTAGACCTGTGTGACTTAGGATCGGGGTCCCGACAGGGTACTAACCTCGCTAATCAGATTATGATGAGTTATGTATGAAGGGAGTTTTCAAGTGTGCGAGGGAAGATGATAAAAAGATTCAGGAGTGTCAAGCGCTCAAGCTTGGGGATGCCCCCGTGCACCCCCAAGAAATATTCAAGGAGACTCAAGCGTCTAAGCTTGGGGATGCCCCCGTGCATCCCCTTCTCCATCAACATTATCAGTTCGTCTTTCGTTCCGCTATATTTTTATCACTTCATGTGTTATGTGCTATGCTTGGAGCGTCTTGCTTTTAGTTTTCTTTTTAGTTTTTCATAACGAGTCGGAACTCAGCATTCTTTATGTGGGAGAGAAACACGCTTCACTTCTACCTAGAACATAACATAGAATTTTCATGTCTATCTTTGCTGTGTGTGTTCTTTGTCTTTTAATAGCTACTATCATGCTCTGCTCTTAGTATTCATGCTTATCTTTTAAAAGAGCTTTTGTTTAGTTGGTTGCTTGAACTCTCTTTAATTATCATGCTCACCTTATTAAGAGAGTTTGCTTCCGTTGCATTGGTTAATATGTCTATGATATAGATGCTACGTGCATAATGGTTCTTAGTAGTTCAGGTTTTCTTATGGTTAATCTCAAATAGCTGGGGGATTCCCAATGTGTTATTGGAGTACCAACTTGATTTGTTTGCCAATGATGTGGTATGGTTTAGTAATATCTTCCTTCGAGAATTTATTTTGATTGACTTGGAGTATGCTCACGCATATTTAAGACTGTAAAGAAAGTCTGTCAAGCCTTGATGATCTTTTATTTCTGAGTAGCGATATACCTACCATGCCTGATTCAATATTGCTTTGTCGCTCTGCATGATTATGACCGTCATTGCTCTCTTAGTTGGTCGCTCCCAGTCTTTTGCTAACCTCCACCTGTACTAAGACTAACCTTGCAATACATAGCTCATGGGAAAGTAGCTTAAAAACTATTGTGGTAAAGAATATGTTGCTTATGTATCTTATTTCTTATAAGTTGCTTGCTGAGCGGTAACCATGTTTCTGGGGACGCCATCAACTGTCACACTTTTGTTGAATATCATGTGAGTTGCTATGCATGTTCGTCTTGTCTGAAGTAAGGGTGATTAGCCATGGGTTGAATGAGTATGCATATTGTTAGAGAAGAACATTGGGCCGCCAACCAAAGCCATGCATCATGGTGGAAGTTTTAGCTTGGACGTTAATCCTCAATCTCTTATGAGAATATGCTTATGCATTAAAGAGGAGTCCATCATCTATTTTCTATGTTGTCCCGGTATAGATGTCCTCAAGTTGAGATCTATCAAAAACGAGAAATCAAATGCGATTTATCTCCTTGGACCTTTGTACAGGTGGCATAGAGGTACCCCTTTGTGACACTTGGTTGAAACATATGTAATGCAATGATAACCCATGGAAATCCGAGCTAATTAGGACAAGGTGCGAGCACTATTGGTATTCGATGCATGAGGCTTGCAACTTATATGATGTCTTATGCATGACACATATGAAGTACTACTACCGTTGACAAAATTGCTTCCATGTTTTCAAAATAAAAAGCTCTAGCACTTAACCATTCTTTTACTTTTATGAGTTTCCACCTTCTTTCTTCAAGCACCAAACTACTGAGAGCATGATTGTCATTCTGAGTGTAATGTGCATTGTCCCAAAGTAGCATTGTCTTTTGCATGATTGTGATATCGTTTATTTTGAAATCATTGTATCTAGTCATCACTTAAACCATGAAGGTGCCCCTGCATTTATGTTTTGCTTCACTAAAGGGGGCAAGCTAGATATCACTTTATCATATTTGCACATCATATTCATTGCAAATCTTTTTGATGCATCAATGTCATGTTGTAAAACTTTCAGTCATTTGTGATTTTCTCATGAGGCAACTTAATTACTATAGAATCATTGTCTCAGTAAGCTTTTGTCATATGACTATGAAAAAGTCCTATATGGTTAATAGCATGTCACCACAGAAATTATTCTTGTTATCATTTACCTACTCGAGGACGAGTAGGAATTAAGCTTGGGGATGTTGATACGTCCAAAACGTATCTATAATTTCTGCTTGCTCCATGCCACTTTTGGGTGATATTGCTATGATATTCATACACTTCCATACACTTTTGATCATATTTGGACTAACTTACTAATCCAGTGCACCCCAGTGCCAGTTTCTGTTTTCGGCTGTTTTTGTATTTCAGGTTTTCACGTTACGAGAACTGCCAGGAAAAATCCAGAAAAATTATATAAAAAATCAGCGTTCCGGAAACTACCGTGTGTCCGAAGGGCAGCCGGGGGGGCCACCAGGGCTCCAGGCGCCCTGGCGGCGCCCCCCCTGGGCCGCGCCGGGGGGGCGCCTGGGCCCCCCGAAGCTTCCCCGATGCCCCCCTTTGGCATATATTTAAAGCGTCCTCCGAAACCCTCAGAACAGGAACTCTTTTCGCGATCCCATCTCTGTTCCGCCGCCGCCACCGCTTCCAAGATCAGGAGCACCAGGAGAACTCTTCCCGGCACCCTGCCGGAGGGGAGGATCACCACCGGGAGCTTCTCCACCACCATGGACGCCTCCCGGATGACTCGAGAGTAGTCTCCCTTGGACCATGAGTCCATGACCAGTAGCTATGTGATGTTCTCCTCCCGTTCTTGTGCTTCACTAATTAGTCCTCGTGAGCTGCCCTACATGATCGAGGCACATATGTAATCCTTATGCTGTTGCTATGTTGAGTTTGCTGGGATCCGATGGATTGTGAGATTATGTTCAGATTGATTTTGAGTAATATATTTGATCTACCTCTTTTATATTTATGTTCATTAGTAATTCTTGCATGATCTCCGTTATTATTTATTGCTTTGGCCAAGTAATACGTAGTGACTCCAAGAGGGAACGTTATGCTCGATTGTGGGTTCATGCCCCTCGATGACTAGCTTGAGTGACAGAAACATGAGTCTAGGGGATGTGTTGTTGCCACAAGGGGGAAAACAACGGTGCTTGTGCCCGCGGGTGCAAGGATTGTTTACTTTACGCAAACTTCTTTTAATGCAGTTGTCTGTTGCATTGAGTTTACACTATGGGTGGGACTCGCAACTTAATACCAGCGAGATGGTCTGGATAGATATCTCAAGGTGGATGATTAGTAGTAGATATTGATGGATTTCGGTCTACTTACTTTGGCGTACCGCCCATGCTTTGAACCTCAAACTTTCTTGCAATGTAATCAGCATTGGTTTGCGTTCGTGGTCCTGTCAATTGCCCAGCTGTAATTTGTTTACCTCACATAGCTATTTTATCATCTTTTGGGAGAGAGACATCACTAGTGAACATCATGAGACTCCGGTCCATATTACCATCATTGATCACATCCGCTATTTACTTTTCGCTATTATTTACTATTGCAAAACATTATCTATCACTACTATCATTTGCTTTTAACCCTTTGTGAACTACAAGGCCAGAGGGATTGACAACCTCTCTGTACTCGTTGGGAGCAAAGTTATTTGTATCTGTGTGCAGGTCCTCGTTGATTGCTAATACGTGCCGTTAGCAGTTGACACCTACTTGTTGAACCTAGGAGTCTCTGGGGATTCGATCCTTGGCATCTTTGCTAAGGGAAAACACTTCTACATACTGCATCTTACACCTTCCACTTGGGGTAACCAACGAGGGGTTCGAGGCCCATCAACGGGAGCAGGTCAGGCATCACCAAGCACGTCATCACCGGTCTCCTCGTCTCCGGTTGCGGTAGCAGCAGCCTGGAGGAACGCCTCCACCAGCTCCATGACCTTTGTCACCAGGGCCTCGGAGCGACTACTGTCACCTCCTCGTGAAGACAGCCCGGACACAGAATCTTGCCCCGAGGGAAGGGTAATAGAAAATCAAGTGCCACCGCCACCTGACCACAGGGGATCGCTAAGATAAGTTTTTAACGCTCCATCTACTCGCGTACCTACACCTCCATCCACTATAATCAAGAATCCTGTAGGACATGAAAACCCTTCCCGACGGACCGGTGGGCAGTTGCCTGCACGCCAAGAGGGACTTCCTGAGCATCGCGCCTCGGGGGCTCCTACCGGACCCTAGATCACTCACCTCCTGGCCTTGACCACGGCATCGCGACCTGGCATACCAGCGCAGGTTGAGGCTTGTTTGGGGGCTGGGTCTCGCAGGCGTAGGGCCCTAAATTACCGCGGGGTCAGAAGGAAGGGAAAGTCATGCTCTAACAAAGGGTCTCATGAAGGACATAAGTTTATAACACCAGACAATAGCAAAAGTATTACAAGAATTTACACGCCCTCATGGAGCCTTCCATGATGGCCCACATGAACTAAGCTATGAAGGTCGCTCTCGAGGAATATGGCTTCAACTCCTTCAACAACGACAGGGCCGGGAGGACACCGTTTCCATCTGGCGATAGGAGCGGTGACTTGGTGGCTCGTAGCTCTCGTCGGAGCTCGAGGCCGTCTCAGGGGTAGCGTAACTGCTACCAGAGGAGTCGGACGCGCAACCAATGGCGAGCGCCTCGCTGCCCTAATGGCATGGGGAATGGGCACCGGCGAGCCCGTCCCCCGCGCCACATGATAGCCGGCGGCCGTTCGCCCCGAAGACCTTTGTCGGCGTCCTAGGGACCAGGGTAACCAGACTTGCCTGTCTGCAGGCCGTGACGCACTCCTACAAGCGGCTTGGTACGGCCCAGCTGATCGACCAGCCGTCCAAGACCCTCGCGAGGGGGCTAAGTCTCACGAGTAGAACAACGTCAAGACCCCCTCAGGAGCGGCCTCGGCAAGGTGCTCCAGAGGGGCAGAGAATCCAAGGCCAAGCTTGCCTCAGGAGGAGGCAGTGATGTTAGCGGGTGCCAGCGTCCGCCGGCGACAAAGTTGCCATTTCGGTGCAAAAGGGGACAGCGCAGCCGCGGGTTCCCGAGGAGCGGGACAAAGGTTTACCCTTTGGTGCAACAAGACCGAAGACCGCAAGGACGACAAGGAGGATGTCACCGTTGAGCCCAACGCCGCGTAACCTCCTGATCCTTTTGAAGTCGAAGAGCGCTTTTGTCAGGATAGGAACATCCTTGTGTCCCCACTCAAAAATGGCCGTTGTGGGATCCCTTCCCGCCTAAACATTTTGGGGGAAGAGGACCCTGGCCGCCTATATAAGTTGCTAGGACCTCCACTATGGAGGAAGGTCGAACCAAGCCTAGCCAAGTAGAGCAGATCCATAAACTCTACCACCATGCAAAGGAGCAAGAACACTTGCCTCCTGACCCTACTGAACTCGCCTCTTGAGCCCAGGAACCACTGTACTAGTTCATATTCCAGCCCTCCCGAGGCTAATCCACCAAAGCAGGAAGTAGGGTCTTACACCACACGGTGTCCCGAACCTGGGTAAACTCTTGCGTACACTATCTGTTGTTTGCTTGAATCCCTTCACCAAGACGAGAGCGAGACGCTAGGTAGACGTGAGTGGGATAGATCTTCGTTCACGCCCCTGTGTTCGAACTTCTTGGGTTTTCGGAGAGCTAAATCCGACATTTGGCGCGCCAGGAAGGGGGCGTGTCAAAATCTCGCCTCTCCGACGACCTCGTAGAGTTCTCGTCGTCAACTCCGCTCCACAGCCATGGTGGACACACGCCGAGCTTTCGCCACCCGCCGCGCCACGAACGTCGCTCAGACGGCGCCCACGGGTAACGGTGCACCGCTCCGCCCGAACTCGCCAGTCGTCAACGCCGCCATCGACCCGGCCGTTCACAAGCATCAGGACTCGTCGCTACCACCGTCCGTACGGTGAGATGGCCACACAGCAACGCCTTCACCCTCACCGGCCATGGCATCGTCCTTGCTGGCCCACCGCGGGACGGTCTACCAGCAGCCTGCGCTGCTGATGGCGCAGGAGCTCTTGCGCTACCGCCCAGCAGATGACCTCTACGACGAGTGGCTCCACCGCATCACCGAGCTCGTCAACGCCGTGGGAGAAGCACCTGCACCAACGCACTCCTCACATCCTCCATCGCCCTCGGCGGGGAACGAAGGCCACGGAGTCTAGGCTCCGCCTCTGCTCCATGGCGCCGGCCAGGAGGTCCGGCGCGAGGCTCCTCGACGTGAGCAACCCTGCAGAGCCCATGCACGCGACGAGGAGAGCTGCTAGGTGATTCCGCATCCCCATGCAGGGGCTCACGGGCCCCCTGGCCCGCAGCGCCAAGACCGCTCGCCACAGGAGGTGGTGGTGCCAGCACCCCAAGAACCAGCACCGCGGGCGCAGGGGCGCCTGCGATCATGAGCGTGGCTGGGTGTCGCGCCCTAGCTCCTGAGCTACGGTGCGTCGTCTGGCCCGGCAAGTTCAAGTCAGACCTGCCTCTGCGCTACGACAGCACCACCGACCCCACGGAGTTCCTCCAACTCTACGAGCTGAGCATCGAGGCGTCCAGCGGCACCGAGCAGGTCATGGTGAATTGGTTCCCCATGGCTCTCAAAGATGGCGCATGTTCCTGGCTCCTGAACCTCCCCGTGGGATCCATCTCCTCCTGGGAAGAGCTTCGCGAGCGTTTCATTGCCAACTTCCAAGGCACCCGCGACCGAGCCCCGGCAGCTGCTGATCTGCGCCGCGTGAAGCAGCAGCTGGGAGAGACCCTTCAAAAGTACATCCAACGCTTCAACACCATGCGCCTCCGAATCCCAAGGGTCTCGGACGAGGCCATCATCTCGGCATTCTCCGACGGCGTCCGTGACATCAGGATCAGGGAGGAGCTCGCCATTCACGAGGACTAGTGCACAGCCCTCGAGATGTTCAAGCTCGCGGTAAAATGCGCCAGGGCGGAGGAAGGACGCCTCTCCCTCCAGGAGCTACCTGAGGTAGAGGCAGACGACAAGAAGACCAAGGCCAAAGAATCAAAGCGCAAGGGACCCGCCGTGCTGGCTGCGGAGCCAGAAGTGAAGCATGGCTGCGCCTATGATGACCTCCCCAGAGACAACGAACCATACTACTTCTTCCACAATGTCCACAGCCACAACACTAACGACTGCCAGGAGCTTAGGGCGATGCGCGGCGGGCGCGTCGGGCAACGCCCTGAGCGTGACAACATCGGCTACGGCCGTGGAGGAGGCCGAGGTGGAGGACGTTGGGACGGCAGGAACTCATGCCAGGGGTGGCGCGAACAGCCTCGTGAAGACCACTGGCAGGAACAGCCTCGTGACGCCCCCTGGCGCGACCAGTCTCGTGAGGGTCGCCCTCAGGGCAATGGAGGCCTGCCTCCACTGCCACCACCGCCAAGAAGGTACGACGACGACCACCAAGGAGACGGAGGAGGGGGATTCCAGGAGCCGTGTGCAGTTGCATGCATCTTGGGAGGAGCCCACGTCAGGATTCCCATCACATCTTCAAGCAGTTTGCTCGTGAGGTGAATGCGTCGCTTCCCAGGCGTGATGCCGAGCGCAACCTCAGGTGGACCAAGCAAGTCATCGCCTTGGACCCCAAGGACCAGCTCAAGTGCACTGCGGCCCCAGGCGCCCTCCCGATGCTCTGCACCCTGACCATCAGCAACGTCCTCGTGACCAAGAACCTCATCGACGGTGGAGCAGGACTCAAAGTCCTCTCCGTCCAGACCTTCGAGACACTCCAAGTTCCCTACGATCAGCTCCACCCGACCAAGCCATTCTACGAAGTCGCGGTTGGCTCCACGCTCCCGATGGGGCAGGTCCGCCTCCCCATCACTTTTGGTGACCGCGACAACTACCACACCGAGCTCATCGACTTCGACGTCGCCAACATCTACCTCCCGTACAACGCCATCCTTGGGTATCCTGCCATCGCCAAGTTCATGGCGGTGACCCATCACGGCTACAACGTCCTCAAGATTACTGGGAGTGGCGGAGTCATCACGATCGCCTCCGACGAGAAGGAAGCAGAGCGTTCCCTGGAGCGCGCCTACCAGACCGCGGCGGTCAAATGCTCCGATGAAGATGGAGCCATCCTCGCCCTGCAGACCGCCCCCAAGAAGAAGAACCTGCCCGTCAACGGACCGTAGGACGCATGGGGCTCCTGACGGCCCGGCCTCAGGACTCGCGCATGCTGACGAGGCGGATTCCACCCTCACATAGGGGGGCGCGCCCGACGCCCCTCTCGTGATGGGCTCGGGGGCTCTCCTCTAGAGTGTCTTCGGACTGACCGGCGTCTCGAGGGAGGTGTTCGGGCACCACCTGCAAGCGTGTCTTGACGCGCGTTTTTGTGAGCCCAGCGTGAACCGCTCAGCGCTGGGGGCTCAGGACTTCATCAACCAAGTTACCGAGGAACTTCATTATGCAAGGCTCATCCGCGGTGGGCGTAACCGCACAACCCCAAGTTCACCTGCTCACAGCCCGAGCGACCGCTTCCGCATCTGCGTTGACATCGCGGGTCTCAACCGAGCCACCTCTCAGGAGCCCTTCTGGCCGACGGTGGTCGACCGAAGGAGGGCCCTCCCCTGCAGCTATGTCCGCACACTCTTCGGCTTCCGCAACGCAGCTGCCAAGTTCCAGCATCTCGCGCAGCAGGCCTTGGGGGCTTGGGAGGCTTAGTCGCAGGCGGTCCGGACGGAGCAAGAACCGGACCCGCGCGACCACTGAGAGCCTTCGGAGCCCCTGGGCCTCAGGAGCCCGACGATCCTCAGGAGGGACCCGCATGGCTCCCGTCTTCAGCTACCCAAACTCTTCTTCGACAAGTATCAGGTGATGCTTCAGGTATCCAATTGATGGCGCCCCTCGGGCTGCATCATCCTCGGACTGCTGGGGGTTGTTCCCTCGGAGTTGTCTCCCTTTTTGCATGATCAAGGCTAGTTGTTTCTTTCCATTCGCATTATCTCCATGCTTGGCGTCCTCACCGCCACTAAGTTCATGAGCCCTTGTGAGCCCACTCACGAACGTCCCATGATTAAGGACTGGCACCACGTCTGTGCTCGGGTCCGTCCCTGCAGTGTCGCTAAACCCAAGGGATGAGCTCTGTCTCGCGAGCCATTCCCGTGACGTCACCTCCCATGGTCCTTGGTGCCTTGTTCTCGCATGGGCTAATAGTGGATGGGTAAGTAGGGGCCTGTGGCGGGTGCCTCGCTCATGCAGGAACCGCGTGCCCGTTGTTTTTCTTTTGGATCGTTGCATGAGAAGACTGGGCACGACGTCTGTGCTCGGGTCCGTCCCTGCAGCGTCGACAAATCCAGCGGCTGAGCTCTGTCTCGCGAGCCATTCCCGTGACGTCACATCCTGGGGTCGCTGGTGCTGCGGCCTTCTCATGCGATACCCTCTAGAGATGCACTCGGCGCAGCTCGACACAACATCTCTCTTTTCACATTTTGCAGAAAAAGACTCAGGCGCAAGCCGCCTCAGTGTAGGGTCTCGTGAGTGATGTGTAAGCTCACGAGAACTTCCTCAGAGTTGTTCAGCTCTTCCTGAGGAGGGCCCATACACACCTTGGCTGTCCTACCGTGCAAGTCACGTGTCTGGACGGCGCTGTACACGCCCCGAAGTTTCTCCCGGTGGGAGGCTCCCTCCCACGGTCCAGGGGAAGTACCAAGCTCCACACTGGCAGATCCAACCGAGGAGCGATTATGCCCATGAACCAGTGGAAGCACCAAGCATAGCGCCAGCCGCTACGACCGAGGCGTGGTTATGCCCACACTCCGTGCAAGTGTGGTAGCTCTATGCTCCGCGCTAGTTATAAAGAACTGAGAGCGGCCCCACAATGGTCGCACCAACCTCAGGGAGCTTTTCATCTCACGACACTCACAGCTTCTCCTTGGATGGGCGTCGTGAGGGGGGCTAGGCACGGGGGCTCTGCTCTGGTCATGCCTGGCAGACGCCACCCTACCAGGTGCCCAGACACCTGGACTTCTCGCGCCCCCATCCCAGGCAAAGGCTGGTGGGCTAGGTATGGTGCTCGTTCTCCTTCATGAGAGCCGTCGTACGTCGACGGGGACCCCTGGGCATCGCGACACAGGGGCCTAACTAGCCATGTACCCCTTCATCCCTTGAGTCTAGTTATGATGATAACCCCGGTCACCCGGAGGGCTCAATGGCGATCGAGGTATGCGCGGGGTTGGGCCCTGCCGACGCAGAATGCTAACGGGATTGCTTGAACGTCAATGGGGACCCCTGGGCATCGCGACCCAGGGGCCTCACTAACCATGTAGCCCCACATCCCTTGAGTCTAGTTATTACGATAACCCCTGTCATCCGGAGGGCTCAATGGCGATCGAGGTATGCACGGGGTTGGGCCCTACCGACGCAGAGCACCTAAGCAAACATGAAAGGAAGAAAGCATGGAAATCATATAGCCATTACAATAATACCAAGTTTTTCAAATTCAAATAAAGTACTTACGCCTCACCGAGGCAATCACACTTCTCTCTCTAGACAGGAACAGATCAGGCATTACCAAATGCATCATCACCGGTCTCCACCTCCTCGGCAGCGGTAGTAGTGGTCTGGAGGAATGCCTCCACCAGCGTCGTGACCCTCGCCCCCAGGGCCTCGCAGCTATGCCCTCCATGACTTTGGTCACAGGCTCGGACAGCGAGGCCAGGTCAAGGGTGGGGTCGCGAAGACTTAGGTGGCTTCACACCTGCGTCAGAACCAAGGTATGGAGCGTGTGGCTCTCGACGTCGGCTAACTGGCCAAATGCGGCCGCAACCTCGCGCAGGGACTTCACAAGCACAGCGAGGAGCCCGGCGGGGCCCCCCTCCGGGGTAGCGAGCGTTTCCGTGAACCCCTCCACGTAGGCGGCCTGCAGCACCTTGCGGGCCTCAAGGTCGAAGCTGGCAAGAGCCTCGGGACTCACCGCTGCCGAGGCCGCAAGGATATCCTCCTTGTCGTGAGCGGCTTGGGTCGCCTTGGCCTGCTCAACTTCAACCTTCAGCTTCTCCAGGGCCGCGCGGTCAGCAAGCTGCTCCTGTTGCAGCTCGGACGTCTCAGCCTTCTGCGCCTCGAGCTCCTTCTCCAACCTCTTGAGCTCCAGGGCGCGCCCAGTGCCGTCCTCGCGAAGGTCCCCTAGCTCGCTCTCCCTCTTGAGGCAGCGCTTCTTAAAGGATGCGGTGTCGGCTCGCGCGGTGTCGCGAGCCCCCGTGGCTGCCACAGCTTCCTCTCGACCCTTGGCAGCAACCGCCGAGGCCTGCTCCCAGGAGGTCCACGCAGACTCGTCTGCCAGGAGCCACCCGCGGATCAGCCCCAGGCGCCCTTCGATCAGGCGGCCATCACCATCTTGCAGTTCGACGCGAAGCCGACCCAGCGCGGCGGAGGCAGCCTCCAAGGTCTCAGGACCAGGCTGTGCCGGCTGGCGCACGGGCACCGAGAAGACCGACTGCTCGACCAGCGGCTCGGGGGCTCCGGCCCCCCTTGCCAGAGCAGCCGGAGCAGGAGCCACCGCGACCTCGTAGGAAGTGAGGACGCCCTCAAACGACGCCGCCACCGCATGCTCGGTGGCTTGGTCGACCGAGACGCACAACATCCTAGCAACCTTCCCTGTGGTCGCATCAGCAGCAGGAGGGTCAGGGCATCGCGACGTGTCCTCCCCCTTCGCCTTCTTCATCACACCTCCAAGGCGGCTGCGTCAGGAGAAGTACATCAAGGACACGGCAACTAAGGATAGGCGAGAAATTG
Source organism: Secale cereale (assembly GCA_902687465.1). Classification (NCBI taxonomy): domain Eukaryota; kingdom Viridiplantae; phylum Streptophyta; class Magnoliopsida; order Poales; family Poaceae; genus Secale; species Secale cereale. The sequence goes on from LR738710.1 coordinate 505,425,710, forward strand.
CACACTTACTCGTCGGAGGCGAGGCGCGCCCTTCTCTTCGCCAGCAGGTCAGCAGCAGCCGCTGGCTCTATGGGCGTGCCGGTAGCCCAGATTCGCTGGCAAGGCACCCTCGGCGGGGTCACCACATTACTTCCCCCGAACGCAGTATGTCCGGATCGATGTGAAGTGGCCGCCTAGGACCGTCCAGCGGCACCTGCACCTGACATCATCACTCCAGGAAACGCCTCGGAGGAGTCCCCCTTGTTGTCCAGGGTCTCCTCTGAGCCCCCCTCGTCGCTCTCGTCGTCATCACCAGAAGACACGTCGAACATAGGCGGAGCACCCGCGGGCGCACCAAAACCCGACACGGCCTTCAACAGCTCGGCCTTGTTAGGGTGGCTGTACAGCGGCAGGTGGGCCCCGGGGAGGTCCTCCGGAAACATCCCCAGGAGGGTTCCCGAGGTGAAGTCCAGATCGTCCTCGGCGATCACCCCGGAGTGCAGCCAAAGCCTGTCGTCGTCGCCCATCAGCTCCCACATGGGGCGCAAGTGTGCCTGCAGCGGCACCAGACACTGCCTCAAGAACTCCTTCACGATCTTGCCCCCTTCGAGCCTCAAGCTCAGGTCGGCCTCAATCCTTGCTAGGACAGGCCCGGCAAGGGGGTCGATGAGCTTCGCGTAGCTCCAGCCGGCGCGGTTCGCCGGACGGGCAGTAGGCAGCGCCAACAGAGGGTGGACGCGTTGGGCATCCAGATAGACCCACCTCTTCCGGTTGGACTCTATCTTCTTCCCGGCCGTCATCAGCCGACAGCCCTGGCGCTGGAAGACGAAGGAGATGCAGCCTGAGCACGGGCCATCGTCGTACTGGCGCATGGAGAAGAAATGGCGCAAGAAGGCGACAGTCGGCCTCAACCCCACGAGCGCCTCGCAGTAAAAGGCGAAGAGCGACAGGACGAAGATGGAGCGAGGCTGGATGTGGAGAGCGTGCACCTAGTAATGCTCCAGGACGGCGTAGAAGAACTCGGAGAAAGGTGGCACGAGCCGCACGGAGATGCTGTGGAGGAAGAAGGGGTTGCAGGACTTCGGCAGGGTCCGCATCATGGTTTGATCCGGCACAGATCGGCGTCGGGCCATGCTCGTTGTGGGTGCTCGACAAGAAAGGTTGGACCTCTGAGTAGTCCTCCTCCTTGGTGATGGAGGACTCCTTGAGCGCCGCCTAAAGGGAAGAAGCAGATCCAGACGCCAGTGCGGCACCCTTGTTCCTCTTCGCCATTGCTGAAGGAGCCGAAGGACGCAGGCAATTTAGGAAGGCGGGAGGCGTAGGAGGGAGAAATCCGAGCAGGAAGGAAGGGGAGCGATAACTCCCCTAGTGAAGACGGCCCCTTTTGTCAAGACGCACGGTTGCCGAGATGGCGTGGGGAGCGGGGTCGCCCGCGACCCATCCAACCATCACGCGGCAGCCTGGCCCACAGCCTTTTTGGGGCCCGCATCGCTTCGTCCTCGGCTAAGGCTTCGCCCCGAAGCCAACTCCGCGCGCGCCTTGGGCCTGGGGGCTACTGTCGGCATCCTGGGAACCAAGGTACCCAGACTTGCCTGTCTGGAGGCCGCGTCGCGCTCCTAAAAGTGGCCTGGTACGGCCCAGCTGATCAACCAGCCGTCCAAGACCCTTGCGAGGGGGCTAAGCCTCATGACGAGAACAACGTCAAGACCCCCTCAGGAGCGGCCTCGGCAAGGTGCTCCGGAGGGGCGGATAATCCAAGGCCAAGATTTCCACAGGAGGAGGCAGTGATGTCAGGAGTGATGCACCGCGCCAGCGAGTGCCAGCGGCGCAGTTCCCATTTTGGTGCAAAGGGGACAGCGCAGCCGCGGGTTCCCGAGGAGCGGGACAAAGGTTTCCCCTTTGGTGCAAAAAGACCGAAGACCGCAAGGACAACAAGGAGGATGTCACCGTCGATCCCACAACCGCGTCACTGCCTGATCCTTTTGCAGGCGAAGACCGCTTTTGTCAGGATAGGAACGTCCTTGTGTTCCCGCTCAAAAATGGCCGTTGTGGGATCCCTTCCCGCCTAAACATTTCGGGGGAAGAGGACCCTGGCCGCCTATATAAGTAGCTAGGACCTCCACTATGGAGGAAGGTCGAAACAAGCCTAGGCAAGTAGAGCATATCCCTAAACTCTTCCACCACGCAAAGGAGCAAGAACACTTGCCTCCTGACCCTCCTGAGCTCGCTTCCTGAGCCCAAGAACCACTGTACTATTTCATATTCCATCCCTCCCGAGGCTAATCCACCAAAGCGGGAAGTAGGGTCTTACACCACACGGTGGCCTGAACCTGGGTAAATTCTTGCGTACACTATATGTTCTTTGCTTGAATCCCTTCTCCAAGATGAGAGCGAATGTGAGGTAGACGTGAGTGGGAGAGATCTTCGTTCACGCCCCTGTGTCCGAACTTCTTGGGTTTTGTGGAGCCCTAAATCCGACAACCTTGAAGGTCATCGTGCCCATCCTATCCACCGCGAAATGAAGAATGTGCCTCCCGGCGGGGGCACAGGCACGGCGCACCACACCCCAACCCCAGGTCATGAAGACCTGGCCAGAGAAGATCACTTCCACGTCGGCATACGAAGGAGGAAGGCGACAACCCTCGTGCCTCAGCTGCATCATCACCCGGCCATGAGCCGGGAGCACCTCCTTCAGGAATGGAGGAAGAAGGATCCATGAATGCAGAGGGCCCCCCGCCCATACGATGAACTCGCGGGCATCATCCTCAGAATGGGACACAGCAGGGCACGAGGAGTCGCCCGTCTTTCCGGGCGGCTAATGGCGCCACCCCGGTCGCTGTCCCCACTTCGTCCGCCTACCGCTGGAGCATACAAGGGAAGCGGAAATCCTGGCGGCGCCCGCGTGCACCATGTGCGGGCGTCCGCCGGCCTCAGGGACGCACTTGGAGAACTATGGCGCCTCTTCTTTGGGGGAGCCGCTCAGGCTCTACCATCGAGCTCTTCCCCTTCTCCGCGGCCGAGAACCTGCGTATCGGTGCCATGGAAGCCCTCGGAGTAGTGGGAGCAGCAGGGATCGATCTGCAATAATCAAGTGAGAGGCGTGGTGCCTCACACCTTGTTTATAGACCAAGAAGATCAACTGGCGGCCACTCATGCGCGGCCATAATGGCCCCGACGCCCGCGCCAAGGAGTTGTCAAGTCGCACGATTGCCAAGACTATGTGGGAAGCGGAGTCGCCGACATCCCATCCAACCGTCACGCGCCAGCCTGGCCCGCAGCCTTTTTGTGGCCCACGGCACTTCGTCCTCGGCTAAGTCTTCGCCCGGAAGCCAACTCCGTGCGCGCCTTGGGCCCGGGGGCTACTGTCGGCGTCCTGTGAACTAGGGTACCGAGACTTGCCTGTTTGTGGGCCGCGACGCGCTCCTACTACGGCCTGGTACGGCCCAGCTGATCGGCCAGCTGCCCAAGACCCTCGCGAGGGGGGCTAAGCCTCGCGAGGAGAACAACGTCGAGACTACCTCAGGAGCGGCCTTGTAATGCCCAGGATGGAGTTATACCTCCTACGGGTCGAGGCCCGACTTAAAGGCATAATTCCATCCTAGAATGATCGCAAGTCTGGTAAACTTTGCACAACTCATGTAAAAGAGGGGATAGTAAACTTAAAATAGTTGGCTTACAATCGCCACGTCACAGAATAACAGTACAAGTCTCAAACATCATTCAATAAGATCACTACAACCCTCTAAGGGAAAAAGCCAAATGTCAAAGTACCAAGCTCAGATAAATAAACAACCACAGGCGGATCGAATCCTAGTAAGAGTCTCCACTACTGATCGTCCGGGTAGCGCACGTAGTAACGACTACGTTCCTCGTCGTACTCCCAATCCAGCTCGGTGCCATCACCTGGATAGCTCACGGCTGGACCTGCATCTGGTGTGTGAAGTAACTGTGAGCCACAGAGGACTCAGCAATCCCGTTCCCGAGTAACAGAACTATTTAAGCCTTTAGGTGAGGGAAAGGCTGAAGAAAGAAAATGAGGTGAAGGAACAACAAAGAGTCTGCAGCAGCAACTAGCACTAACTTACGCAAGAGAGAGCGAGAAGAGAAGGCATACGGCGAGAAGTGACCACTAAGTGATCCTAGCTACAAGCTCACAAACATAACCCCTCCGTGTTCAACTCCCGAATCCCTATTCGGAAATTGACAGTCACGGAACACACGCTGGTAGTGTATTAGAATCATTGTGTCAAGTTTTCTACAACCGGAATTAACAAGCTCCCATCTGCCACATAACCGCGGGCACGGCTTTCGAAAGTTCAAACCCTGCAGGGGTGTTCCAACTTGACCCATTACAAGCCCACGATCCGCGGAGTCGCAACTCCAAAGTGGGAAGACCCGAGTATCCTCGGAATCCCGTGCTCAAGTTAAACCGAACTAAGGTAAGGCTAATCCAGCAAATCCTCCCGGCGTGCCGACACCCTGATAGTAGCCGCGCGTATCTCGTCTCAGGCCACGACCGGATGGGTGAAGCTACGGGTTTTTACCAAACCTTGAGTTTCCTCGAGGTGGCCCCGCAGGCTCCCCGTTTCGGACCAACACTCATGTGGAGCACTGGCCCGGGGTTGTTGATTAAGAAAGAGGGTTAATTACTCCCTATGCATGTTTAGTTTGTTATTAGGCAAATAGTACCAATGTTGGGATTTGCTGGAAAAGACTTAGCACATAGCGGTTTATCGAGGGGGTCCCATACACCCCAACCGTGTTAGGAACGCATAATCAAGGAACATAAAACCGGCTTATACGGATCCTAACGGCATGAGTGGAACAAAACACCAAGCAAAAGGCTTAGCCTTCCACCCTTGCCAATATATAGGTGATTTCAATTAAAGCATTTATATAGTGTGATATAACCCAACCAAACTTCAACATGGAGCAAGCATCTTCACTTCACCTGCAACTAACAATGCTATAAGAAGGGCTGAGCGAAGCGTACTTAGCCAAGCAACGGTTTGCATAGGTAGGGTGGTTAAACATGGCAATTGGTTACAAGTAGGAGGCTGACAAGAAGAACATGGGCATCGAGGCAAAACTATAGATCGAGACTACTAGCAATAGGCGAAGATAGTAAAGTTATCGGGGTTCGGTCATCTTGCCTGAAGAGAAGACGTTCGGATCGAAAGAAGGGTCCTCGTGCTCAAACTCGTTGGAAACCTCGTGCTCAACCTCGTTGGAAAACTCGTGCTCAACTTCGTGCTCTAAACAAGACAAACACACCAAGCACCAATCAACACGATGCAATGCGCACTCGAAAAACATGTATGCATGAAGGATGCACTAGAGATGCACATGGAGCACGTAAAACATCACTCAAGCAAAACACCTCAAAACAAGATAACAACCTGATATTATTAATCTACACAGAAAATCACCCAAGTTTGATATAAGAATCGCTGAAATCGGAGTTACGGGCTAAAAGTTATGCCCGAAACAAGATTTGAGCGAAAACTGAAAATTACAGCAACATAGCATCTTGGGAGCTCAAAATAATTAATCTACAGCACCCAAAAAGCATGGCAAAGAACTTGAACACAAACTAGATATAATGTACAGCAACTAGGTCCAAAGTGCACCCCAAACGGAGTCACGGATCAATAGCAATGATCTTGGACATATTGAACTTTGAAATAAAATTCTGGCAGCAGAATTTTATTGAAAGTTTGGAGCAAAAGATAAACATGCTACAGCCACTCAAATGGACATGTTAGGACATGGATGGAAAGACAACAATATATACTTCATGGAACAATTAAAATCCACCCCAAAACTATCATGCATTTTCCTAGAACATCACACGAACATGGCATCGGAACATAACAGATTTCAGACTTAGTGAAATTTCACTAAGTCCTAAAACAGCAATATCATCATAGCACACAAAAGAGCAAGTTTAAGACACCTCTAAACTAAACATGGCAAAGGGTAAGCACCTCATCAAAATACATATGAAGGTGATCCCGAAACACACAAGCATGCATCAATGTGGTGAACACACCGATTGCAACGAGCTCAACAAGATGGCATTTCATAACAAGTGAAAACACAACATGTGAACATGGCATCTTGCAACGATGATAACAAGGAAACAATAAATCTACCATGCAACCTATCACACACAACACGTAGTTCGTGACGAGACGAACACGTGGACATGTCATTTGCATCGTTTGGACAAACGAGCTAAAAGTTATCACATGTCAAAGGTGGCACAAAAATAACACAAAACAGCAGTTTATATCATCATACACTCTTGCAACAGCAAAACAAGCACCTAGATGACATCTAACATGCATGACTACAACAGGTAAAACGTAGAGGGCATCTCCACGAACATCTGGACATATCACACGGACAAAACGGAGCACCACAGTAAAAGTTATGCATGGTCAAAGCAGGCATATCAGAACAGAGAAAACAGAGAGATTTAGGTCAACCTCGGATCAGATCTGCAGCTACAGTGAACAGTGCGGCCCGGCCCGCGAGGAACAGTGCGGCGGAGGCGGCCCGACGCGGTGGCCCAGGGTGGCGCTGGGCGACCCGGCGGTGTGAGCGGGCCGGCTCGGCGGAGGCGGCCCAGGAGCGGCGGCGGCGCGCTGGAGGCCCAGGCGGCGCGCGGGGTGGCGGCGTACGGCCCGTGGGGCGGCGGCATGCTGCCGCGGTCTCGGTAGAGGAACGGGCCGGGGAGGCGGTGGCCGGCCCGGTCGGTTGGCGAGGCGGTGGGCGAAGGGCGGCCCGGCGCCTGGCGCGTCGGTGGCGAGCGGGGTACGGGCCGGGGACCGAGGCCCAGGTGGCGCGCGCGGAGGACGGCGATCTGGTCCCCCCCGGGCTGGCGCGCGACGTACGGCCCAGGCGCGGGGCGATCGAGAGGCCGGCTCGCGGCGGAGGACGGTGGGCTGACGAGGCCTCGCAGCTTCCCGGGCGAAGCGACGACTCGATCGACGAGGCCGGCGCCTGCGGGCTTCGACGCGTTGACCTCGATCTGGTCGACCGAACCAGATCGGGATGCCCCGACCGGATGCTGCGGGAGGATTTTTAGGGATCTGGAAGGATTGAATCTGAGATCTGAAATTTAGGGAAGAAGAAGGGGAATGTCCAAATAGACTAGGGGTCTATATATAGCGATTTAGACTAGGGTTTGGAGATTAGGGATGTTTAGGAGCCCTCCGATCTGATCCAACGGATCCGATCGCGAGGACAGTTTAGAAGGAACTAGAAGGAGAAAAAGAGACTGCAACAGGGGTATTTCCGGGACACGAAGCGAAGGCACTTCGGACCCACACGGACAACGGAGGGAAAAGTCAACGGAGTCCAAACGAGACGAGATTTGAGAGGCGGGTTGCACACAACAAAACAACAACACACAACACAACCTCGCGGCACACCGGTAACGAAAAACGCCCGAACAACAAAGTAGGCCTACGAGACGTCACGGACACGTGAGGGAGCTCCGGAACGCGAAACGGACAACGGGAAGAAACACGCGGAACCGAATGCAACCCACAACACAAAAGCAATGCAATGCACATGTCTACATGATATGAATGAATGCCACACACTCACACAACAAAACGACGAAAGCCCGAAAGACAAAGAACCCGGAATGGAAATAGATGAAGCCGGAGATTTATTATAAGCCCAAAAGGGAAAGTATTACATCCGGGGCATTACAAACTCTCCCCTACTACAAAAAGATCTCGTCCCGAGATCTAGGACTGGAAAAAGGAAGGGTACTCGGAACGAAGATGATCTTCTCGTTCCCAGGTAGCTTCTCGGTCTGTGTGATGTGACCACTTGACTTTCAGAAACTTGATGGTCTTGTTGCGAGTCTTGCGTTCGGTTTCTTCGAGAATTGCAACTGGATGCTCTCGGTAGGAAAGGTCTTGTTGAAGATCAATCTCCTCAAACGGGATCATGCGCTCAGGTGCCTTGAAGCATTTGCGAAGCTGAGACACATGGAAGACATCATGAACATTTGCAAAGTTGGAAGGGAGCTCGAGCTGATAGGCTAGATCGCCTCTTTTGCCAAGAATTTTGAAAGGCCCGACGTATCTAGGAGCAAGCTTTCCTTTGATACCGAATCTCTGGGTTCCTTTCATCGGAGAAACTCGGAGATAGACATGATCACCGATGTCGAAAGCCAAATCACGATGCTTTCCGTCATAGTAGCTCTTCTGACGCGACTGAGCGGCCTTGAGATTCTCACGTATGACTTTGCACATTTCTTCGGCTTCAGAGATCAAATCATTGCCAAGAAGTTGGCGTTCGCCTGTTTCAGACCAGTTGAGAGGGGTACGGCACTTTCTGCCATAGAGAATTTCAAACGGTGCTTTGCCTGCACTTGCTTGGAAGCTGTTGTTGTAAGAGAATTCGGCAAATGGAAGACAGTCTTCCCATTTCATACCGAAGGAGATGACACAGGCTCTGAGCATATCTTCAAGGATCTGGTTCACACGCTCGACTTGACCACTAGTCTGAGGGTGAAAGGCAGTGCTGAACCTGATCTTCGTGCCCATGGCGGACTGAAAGGAGTCCCAGAACCTTGATGTGAACAAGCTGCCACGGTCTGAGGATATCACTTGAGGAATGCCATGTAGGGACACAATTCTGGAAGTGTACAGCTCTGCAAGTTGAGCTGCATTGATTGATTCTTTGACTGGAAGAAAGTGAGCAACTTTGGTAAGCTTGTCAATCACCACAAAGATAGCATCATTGCCTCGCTTGGATTTAGGAAAGCCAGTGACGAAGTCCATTTCAATGTGGTCGAACTTCCACTCAGGAATAGGAAGAGGTTGGAGAAGACCGGCTGGACGTTGATGTTCTGCTTTCACTCTTCTGCATACATCACATTCATTCACGAATTGGGCAATTTCCCTTTTCATGCGTGTCCACCAGTAAGATTGCTTGAGATCTTGATACATCTTGGAACTGCCAGGATGAATGGAAAGGAGAGAGTCATGAGCTTCTTCCATTATGAGCTTCCTGAGATCACCTTTGGGAACAACGAGTCTGTCCTCGAAGAACAAGGTATCTCTCTCATCAACACGGAAGCACTTATATTTTGGAGTGCCCTTTGCAATCCCATGTTTCGCCTTCTTCACCATGGTATCACTGAGCTGGGCCTCACGGACTTGATCTTCCAAGGTAGGAGCAATTTGGAGATTTGCAAGAAAACCCTGCGGAACAACCTGAAGGTTGAGCTTCCTGAAAGCTTCACAAAGCTCAGGCTGGTGTGGTTTGATAAGAAGGCTGTTGCAATATGCCTTTCTGCTCAAAGCATCTGCAAGCACATTCGCCTTGCCTGGAGTGTACTCAATGCTGGGGTTGTACTCTTGGATCATCTCGACCCAACGAGTCTGGCGGAGGTTTAGATGCGGCTGTGTGAAGATGTACTTCAAGCTCTTGTGATCAGTGAAGATGTCGACCTTTCTGCCCAACAACAGATGTCTCCACGTAATCAGAGCATGTACCACAGCTGCTAGCTCGAGATCATGTGTGGGATAGTTCTTCTCAGCTGGCTTTAGCTGACGTGAAGTGTATGCCACAATTCTCTTCTCTTGCATAAGCACACCACCAAGGCCTTGAAGAGAAGCGTCACAGAACACTTCATAGGGCTTGGATTCATCCGGAGGAATCAGAACTGGAGCTGAGACAAGCTTCTCTTTGAGGGTTTTGAAAGCCACTTCACACTCGGAAGACCAAAAGTATTTGACATTCTTCTGGAGGAGGTTGGAAAGAGGCTTGGCAATCTTGGAGAAGTTCTCCACAAACCTTCTGCATATAGCTGGCAAGACCCAGAAAACTGCGGAGCTGCTTGACGTTCTGAGGAGCTTCCCAGTTGACAATTGCTTCAACTTTCTCGGGATTAACCGCAATACCGTCAGCTGAGATAATGTGGCCCAGGTACAAAACCTTATCGAGCCAAAACTCGCACTTTGAGAACTTGGCATAGAATTTGTGCTCTCGGAGTCGATCAAGAACCAGACGCAAGTGCTTTTCGTGATCTTCTTCATTCTTGGAAAACACCAGAATATCATCCAGATACACTAGCACAAACTCGCCTGTATAGGGGTTGAAGATGTAATGCATCATCCTTGAGAAGGTAGGAGGAGCATTGGCGAGACCGAAGGACATGACGGTATACTCATATGAACCGTAGCTCGTTCTGAACGCCGTCTTGGGAATGTCTTCCTCGCGAATGCGAATTTGATGATAGCCCATTCGGAGGTCAAGCTTAGAGAAAACTTTAGCTCCTTTGAGCTGCTCAAAGAGTTCGTTGATGTTGGGGAGCGGATACTTGTTCTTAATCGTCTTCTTGTTCAGTGGCCGGTAGTCAACACAGAGACGCTCCGTGCCATCTTTCTTCTTGACAAATAAGACACCACAGCCCCACGGAGATGTACTCGGTCTGATGAGACCCATACGCTCCTGTTCATCCAACTGTCTCTTCAATTCCTTCAATTCATCTGAAGAGAGCTTGTAAGGACGCCGACAAACAGGTTCGGTGCCCGGCTCGAGTTCAATGACAAACTCCACCTGACGGTGTGGAGGCATGCCTGGAAGTTCTTCTGGAAAGACGTCTTGATATTCATTCACCACTGGAATTTGCTCTATGGCATTAATTTCACCCTTATCATTAAGAGAGAAAAGCCGAATAGTATTATCCCTGGAGGCGAAGATAATCACATCTTCATCAGAATGAGTCAATTTGACTTCCTTTTGAGCACAATCAATGTGAGCATCGTGCTGAGAAAGCCAGTCCATTCCGAGAATGAGGTCGATGTCAGAATGGCCAAGAATCACCGGAGAAGCCAAAAATCGATAATCACCCATGCGAATAGAAACATCCGGAGCATATATGTTGGAAGTCATACGTCTCCCCGGAGAAATAACTTGCAACTTCTGAGGCAGACTTTGGATGTCAACATTATTCTTGGATGCAAAAGGTTGAGACATGAAAGAGCATGATGCACCCGAATCAAATAACACTTTAGCAGGGATAGAGTTTACTGGAAGGTTACCCAGAATGACATCAGAAGAAGCCTCTGCTTGTGCTGCATTCATCAGATTAACCCTTGCAGACTTTGGATCATGCTTGACAATAGCTGAACTCATAGGTGGTGGAGGAGGAAGGCGCTTCGGATTCGGACATCTGTTGGCATAGTGACCTTTCTGAGTGCATTTGTTGCAAGTCACTTCTGAGAGAGGACGGAACTGAGAGCCACTGGACTTGGAGCCTTGAGACTGAAACTGTTTCTTCGACTGGTTGCTTGGGTTGGGTGGGTGGGAGAAACCACGGCCACTAGAGTTCTTGTTGTTGGAGTTGTTGAAGTTGCTGGAGTTGTTGAATGGAGCTCGAATCATAGGAGGAGGAGGAAGCCAGAATTTCTGTTGTTTCGCAGCCAACTGAGACGATGAGGTAGAGTGAACAGCATCTCGAATTCTCTTCTTAGAAGCCTCCATCTTAAGCTGAGCTGCTTCTTGTTTCAAAGCCATATTATAGAACTTATCGAATTCGTCTGGCTCGAACAGAGTGAGAGCAAGCTGAAGTTCATCTTTGAGACCTCCACGGAACTGATAGATTTTGCTCTTTGCATCAGGTATGTCTTGCTTTGCATAGCGAGCGAGGTTTTGGAACTTGACATTATACTGATAGACTGACATGGAGCCCTGCTTGAGGTTGCGGAATTGCTCACGCATACCCTCAATAACACTTGTAGGAATGTGATGCGAGCGGAAATCCTTGCAGAAATTCTCCCATGAGATCACTTGACCCGGCCTTGAGTCTTTGTACTGCTGCCACCAGTCAGCTGCTTGATCTTTCAGTTGGAAGGCTGCAAACTTCACATAGTCATCTCTTTCACGTTACTGCACTCAAAATGCTTCTTTATGTCGGTCAACCAATCCTCAGCATCAAGAGGGTCGACACAGTAACTGAAAGCTTTAGGATTGTTAGCCAGGAACTGGTTGAGAGTAGCATGGTGCTGCTGGAAGAAGTTGCCTTGGTTCATTGGAACGCCCTGATTAGCTTGATTAGCTTGCATAGCTTGCATTTGCTGCATCATCTGCATCATCAACTGAGTGTTCTGAGCTGTAGTCTGCATAATTGCTCTCCAAGCCTCAGGCGGAGGAGGAGGAGAAGGAGGACGCTCTAGGACCTCTTCCACCTCTGGGTTGGCATTCGGAACCTTTTTCGGAGCCATCCTGTAAGAGATGACCACGAATCAGCAATTGATTGACAAAAGGAATAAGCTGAATCAATGGAATGAATTGCAACAAGTCTTCACAATAATCATTCGAACAATAAGAACGAATGAAATCATCCGAACAAGAGGAACGAATGAATTTCTTAGTTAATTGAAACATCAGTCTTCACGAGAAGCCACATAGGGATCAAAAGGATAAAATAATAAAAACAACAAGGTACGGAAAGGAACAAACACAAGAGAGGAGTTTCGTTCTAACATCTTTGTGCTGAAAGCATATGAACGCGTTACGAAAAGGTTTGCAATCCCCGGATCAGCATAGCCAAGGACCCTTTAAGATGCAACTCCTGATAGTAACCTCGGTCATATAACTCCTTCACTCAATGTCGAACCCCGAACTCACTAACCTGCATTCGTTGGAAGAATGCCTACGATCTACTGGATAAAACCCACCTATAGTTTCCCGAAAGATTCCAGTTATGCAATCAGGTGTTGGGGATACACGGGAAGCACCGCGCAATCAACTCTAACCTACATCCAGGTGTATCCATCCTTCAACACATAACCAGTCTTTCTCGGAAACTGTGTACCTCGGACCTTCGAAAAGCATCCACTATAACAAGCTATGGCAATACTCCCGAACTACCTCCCCAGTACTGGGTGATGTCGGGGTTATCTTGCCACTGGCCGAATAGGGGAGATTTTCGATGTCGGCCGTCTTAAGTATTTAGCACTGCTGCGATATGCTTGTTACAGTGATACCCCGAAGCTCAACTCCTCGGTAACAGGAGGCATCGGGAACAATATCCTTGTCACAAGAACATCGAAACAATCCCAGAATACTCGCGGGATTCCTAAAAAAAAATTTGTGCAAATTTTGAAGATAGGAGAGACAAGAGCAGACGTCAGGAGTCCTCACCAGAGAGAAAGGGGATGAGAAGCAAGAAATCCTACTCTCCGATATAATATATGACTCAAAAAGTTTTCAGTGTGTGCCTAGACTCAACCGTCAACGGTTCGATCAAACAGTGGGGGCTCCTAGGTCGGAGAAGGCTCTGATACCAACTTGTAATGCCCAGGATGGAGTTATACCTCCTACGGGTCGAGGCCCGACTTAAAGGCATAATTCCATCCTAGAATGATCGCAAGTCTGGTAAACTTTGCACAACTCATGTAAAAGAGGGGATAGTAAACTTAAAATAGTTGGCTTACAATCGCCACGTCACAGAATAACAGTACAAGTCTCAAACATCATTCAATAAGATCACTACAACCCTCTAAGGGCAAAAGCCAAATGTCAAAGTACCAAACTCAGATAAATAAACAACCACAGGCGGATCGAATCCTAGTAAGAGTCTCCACTACTGATCGTCCGGGTAGCGCACGTAGTAACGACTACGCTCCTCGTCGTACTCCCAATCCAGCTCGGTGCCATCACCTGGATAGCTCACGGCTGGACCTGCATCTGGTGTGTGAAGTAACTGTGAGCCACAGAGGACTCAGCAATCCCGTTCCCGGGTAACAGAACTATTTAAGCCTTTAGGTGAGGGAAAGGCTGAAGAAAGAAAATGAGGTGAAGGAACAACAAAGAGTCTGCAGCAGCAACTAGCACTAACTTACGCAAGAGAGAGCGAGAAGAGAAGGCATACGGCGAGAAGTGACCACTAAGTGATCCTAGCTACAAGCTCACAAACATAACCCCTCCGTGTTCAACTCCCGAATCCCTATTCGGAAATTGACAGTCACGGAACACACGCTGGTAGTGTATTAGAATCATTGTGTCAAGTTTTCTACAACCGGAATTAACAAGCTCCCATCTGCCACATAACCGCGGGCACGGCTTTCGAAAGTTCAAACCCTGCAGGGGTGTTCCAACTTGACCCATTACAAGCCCACGATCCGCGGAGTCGCAACTCCAAAGTGGGAAGACCCGAGTATCCTCGGAATCCCGTGCTCAAGTTAAACCGAACTAAGGTAAGGCTAATCCAGCAAATCCTCCCGGCGTGCCGACACCCTGATAGTAGCCGCGCGTATCTCGTCTCAGGCCACGACCGGATGGGTGAAGCTACGGGTTTTTACCAAACCTTGAGTTTCCTCGAGGTGGCCCCGCAGGCTCCCCGTTTCGGACCAACACTCATGTGGAGCACTGGCCCGGGGTTGTTGATTAAGAAAGAGGGTTAATTACTCCCTATGCATGTTTAGTTTGTTATTAGGCAAATAGTACCAATGTTGGGATTTGCTGGAAAAGACTTAGCACATAGCGGTTTATCGAGGGGGTCCCATACACCCCAACCGTGTTAGGAACGCATAATCAAGGAACATAAAACCGGCTTATACGGATCCTAACGGCATGAGTGGAACAAAACACCAAGCAAAAGGCTTAGCCTTCCACCCTTGCCAATATATAGGTGATTTCAATTAAAGCATTTATATAGTGTGATATAACCCAACCAAACTTCAACATGGAGCAAGCATCTTCACTTCACCTGCAACTAACAATGCTATAAGAAGGGCTGAGCGAAGCGTACTTAGCCAAGCAACGGTTTGCATAGGTAGGGTGGTTAAACATGGCAATTGGTTACAAGTAGGAGGCTGACAAGAAGAACATGGGCATCGAGGCAAAACTATAGATCGAGACTACTAGCAATAGGCGAAGATAGTAAAGTTATCGGGGTTCGGTCATCTTGCCTGAAGAGAAGACGTTCGGATCGAAAGAAGGGTCCTCGTGCTCAAACTCGTTGGAAACCTCGTGCTCAACCTCGTTGGAAAACTCGTGCTCAACTTCGTGCTCTAAACAAGACAAACACACCAAGCACCAATCAACACGATGCAATGCGCACTCGAAAAACATGTATGCATGAAGGATGCACTAGAGATGCACATGGAGCACGTAAAACATCACTCGAGCAAAACACCTCAAAACAAGATAACAACCTGATATTATTAATCTACACAGAAAATCACCCAAGTTTGATATAAGAATCGCTGAAATCGGAGTTACGGGCTAAAAGTTATGCCCGAAACAAGATTTGAGCGAAAACTGAAAATTACAGCAACATAGCATCTTGGGAGCTCAAAATAATTAATCTACAGCACCCAAAAAGCATGGCAAAGAACTTGAACACAAACTAGATATAATGTACAGAAACTAGGTCCAAAGTGCACCCCAAACGGAGTCATGGATCAATAGCAATGATCTTGGACATATTGAACTTTGAAATAAAATTCTGGCAGCAGAATTTTATTGAAAGTTTGGAGCAAAAGATAAACATGCTACAGCCACTCAAATGGACATGTGAGGACATGGATGGAAAGACAACAATATATACTTCATGGAACAATTAAAATCCACCCCAAAACTATCATGCATTTTCCTAGAACATCACACGAACATGGCATCGGAACATAACAGATTTCAGACTTAGTGAAATTTCACTAAGTCCTAAAACAGCAATATCATCATAGCACACAAAAGAGCAAGTTTAAGACACCTCTAAACTAAACATGGCAAAGGGTAAGCACCTCATCAAAATACATATGAAGGTGATCCCGAAACACACAAGCATGCATCAATGTGGTGAACACACCGATTGCAACGAGCTCAACAAGATGGCATTTCATAACAAGTGAAAACACAACATGTGAACATGGCATCTTGCAACGATGATAACAAGGAAACAATAAATCTACCATGCAACCTATCACACACAACACGTAGTTCGTGACGAGACGAACACGTGGACATGTCATTTGCATCGTTTGGACAAACGAGCTAAAAGTTATCACATGTCAAAGGTGGCACAAAAATAACACAAAACAGCAGTTTATATCATCATACACTCTTGCAACAGCAAAACAAGCACCTAGATGACATCTAACATGCATGACTACAACAGGTAAAACGTAGAGGGCATCTCCACGAACATCTGGACATATCACACGCACAAAACGGAGCACCACAGTAAAAGTTATGCATGGTCAAAGCAGGCATATCAGAACAGAGAAAACAGAGAGATTTAGGTCAACCTCGGATCAGATCTGCAGCTACAGTGAACAGTGCGGCCCGGCCCGCGAGGAACAGTGCGGCGGAGGCGGCCCGACGCGGTGGCCCAGGGTGGCGCTGGGCGACCCGGCGGTGTGAGCGGGCCGGCTCGGCGGAGGCGGCCCAGGAGCGGCGGCGGCGCGCTGGAGGCCCAGGCGGCGCGCGGGGTGGCGGCGTACGGCCCGCGGGGCGGCGGCCTGCTGCCGCGGTCTCGGTAGAGGAACGGGCCGGGGAGGCGGTGGCCGGCCCGGTCGGTTGGCGAGGCGGTGGGCGAAGGGCGGCCCGGCGCCTGGCGCGTCGGTGGCGAGCGGGGTACGGGCCGGGGACCGAGGCCCAGGTGGCGCGCGCGGAGGACGGCGATCTGGTCCCCCCCGGGCTGGCGCGCGACGTACGGCCCAGGCGCGGGGCGATCGAGAGGCCGGCTCGCGACGGAGGACGGTGGGCTGACGAGGCCTCGCAGCTTCCCGGGCGAAGCGACGACTCGATCGACGAGGCCGGCGCCTGGGGGCTTCGACGCGTTGACCTCGATCTGGTCGACCGAACCAGATCGGGATGCCCCGACCGGATGCTGCGGGAGGATTTTTAGGGATCTGGAAGGATTGAATCTGAGATCTGAAATTTAGGGAAGAAGAAGGGGAATGTCCAAATAGACTAGGGGTCTATATATAGCGATTTAGACTAGGGTTTGGAGATTAGGGATGTTTAGGAGCCCTCCGATCTGATCCAACGGATCCGATCGCGGGGACAGTTTAGAAGGAACTAGAAGGAGAAAAAGAGACTGCAACAGGGGTATTTCCGGGACACAAAGCGAAGGCACTTCGGACCCACACGGACAACGGAGGGAAAAGTCAACGGAGTCCAAACGAGACGAGATTTGAGAGGCGGGTTGCACACAACAAAACAACAACACACAACACAACCTCGCGGCACACCGGTAACGAAAAACGCCCGAACAACAAAGTAGGCCTACGAGACGTCACGGACACGTGAGGTAGCTCCGGAACGCGAAACGGACAACGGGAAGAAACACGCGGAACCGGATGCAACCCACAACACAAAAGCAATGCAATGCACATGTCTACATGATATGAATGAATGCCACACACTCACACAACAAAACGACGAAAGCCCGAAAGACAAAGAACCCGGAATGGAAATAGATGAAGCCGGAGATTTATTATAAGCCCAAAAGGGAAAGTATTACATCCGGGGCATTACAGGCCTCTGCAAGGTGCTCCGGAGGGGCGGAGTATGCAAGGCCAAGTCTGCCTCAGGAGGAGGCAGAGACGTCAGCAGTGACGCACCGCGCCAGCGGGTGCCAGTGCCCGCCAGCAGCGCAGTTGCCGTTTCGGTGCAAGGGGGACAGTGCAGCCGCAGGTTCCCGAGGAGCGGGACAAAGGTTTCCCCTTTCGTGCAACAAGACCGAAGACCGCAAGGACGACAAGGAGGATGTCACCGTCGAGCCCACCACCGCGTTACCGCCTGATCCTTTTGCAGGCGAAGACCGCTTTTGTCAGGATAGGAACGTCCTTGTGTTCCCGCTCAAAAATGGCCGTTGTGGGATCCCTTCCCGCCTAAACATTTCAGGGGGAAAGGACATGGGCCACCTATATAAGTAGCTAGGACCCCCACTGTGGAGGAACAAGTCGGACCAAGCCCAGCCAAGTAGAGCAGACCCATAAACACTGCCACCACGCAAGGAGCAAGAACACTTGCCTCCTGACCCTCCTGAGCTCACCTCCTGAGCTCAGGAACCACTGTACTAGTTCATATTCCAACCCTCCCGAGGCCAATCCACCAAAGCAGGAAGTAGGGTTTTTCACCACACGATGGCCCGAACATGGGTAATCTCTTGTGTGCTTCATGTGTTGTTTGCTTGAATCTCTTCACTAATACGAGAGCGAGACGCTAGGTAGGCGCGAGTGGGAGAGATCTTCATTCACGCCCCTGTGTTCGAACATCTTGGGTTTTGCGGAGCCCTAAATCTGACAAATTCCTTGAATAGAACCTTGGTCATCACATAAATTTCTTGAAACCAACAAATGGACTTCAAGAAAAGCCTATGGTCAAACCCTTCAAATAAAACTCAAGGAAACCATTAGTCCATAGAGATTTTCATCAATTACCAAAACCAAACATGGGGGCACAGCATGTTCTTTCAATAAGGCCCTTCCCATTTGGAAAGAAGTTTTCCTGCAAAAAATCTTAAACGAGAATTGTATAGAAAGACTTGGTCACCTACATTAAATTCCCACTGTTGTATTCTTTTGTCATGCCATCTTTTAACATTTCCTTTAAAAAACTTGGCATTTTCGTAGGCCTGGGTTCTCCAATCATCAAGTGAGCTAATGTCAAATAACCTCTTTTCACCAGCAAGTTTGAAATTATAGTTAAGTTCTTTAATTGCCCAATAAGCTTTATGTTCTAATTTGAGAGGTAAGTGACATGCTTTTCCATAAACCATTTTATATGCGGACATACCCATAGGTTTTATACGCAATTCTATAAACCCATAATGCATCATCGAGTTTCTTAGACCAATTCTTCCTAGATCTATTAACAATCTTTTGCAAGATCAATTTTATTTCTCTATTATTTAATTCCACCAGACCACTAGACTGAGGGTGGTATGGAGATGCAATTATATGGTTAACATCATACTTAGCACGCAATTTATTGAAAGCACCATGAATGAAATGTGAACCACCATCAGTCATTAAATACCGAAGGACTCCAAACTTTGGGAAAATAACTTCTATAAGCATTTTAATGGAGGTATTATGATCAGCACTACTAGTTGGGATAGCTTCCACCCACTTAGTAACATAATCGATAGCAACCAAAATATGTGTATACCCATTAAAGAAGGGAAAGGTCACATATAATCATATCCCCAAACAATCGAATGGTTCAATAACAAGTGAATAATTCATAGGCATTTCATGATGTCTACTAATGTTACCAACTCTTTGACATTCATCACAAGCGAAGACAACCTTACAAGCATCTTTAAAAGGAGTAGGCCAAGAAAAACCATATTGTAATACTGAAAGTGCAACTAATCCCCCGGTGGTTTTGGTAATTCATAATAGCATATAGCTCATTGATCTAATATCCGTTCAAGATAAATATTTCAGGATGTTCAATGATTGGCATGGCATGGTCTAGAGAAGTGTACCCCTCAAAATGCGAATGACAAATATTGGAAAAAGCTCAAGACTCCGCATTTCTATTTTAGTGATCCAAGATCACACTAAGTCCATAGGAAAGCCAATACTATTAAAAGGGTATGAGTTGTTGTTTAATGATCTGGTTTCTCAAGTGCTTAGTGATATTGCTCCAAAACACTCAAACACTTTCTCCATCCAAAATATTTCTAAACCCTATTTCCAAACTCGGCCCCACCGGTATTTCCTACCCGGAGCCACCGAGTTCATTTAACATAGCCACTGCCAGAAACCCTAACAAATTGGTCCGACCGATACGGATCTCGGTCTCATCGAGATGGCTTTGCGATGCTTTGGGATCAGTTGCATCCACTTCGGTCTTACCGAGTTTATGCAATCGGTCCCATCGAGTTGGCTTGATAAATTATTCTGTTGCTCATTGCTTCACTTTTGTCCCGCCGAGTTGAAGCAATCGGCACCATGGAGATGATGTTTTCCCTAAGCCCTTGCACATCCGTCCCACCGAGCTGTTCTAGTTAGTCCCACCGAGATTCCTAATGTTCATATATTTGAACATATCTGTGCCACCGAGTTTAAATATTCGGTCCCACCGAGACTGGTCAAATGTGTGTAACAATTGGATTTTGTGTGGAGGCTATATATACCCTTCCACCCCCTTCTGCATTTGAGTGAGAGCCATCAGAACGTGCCTACACTTCCACTATTCATTTTCTGAGAGAAAACCACCTACTCATGTGTCGAGATCAAGAGATTCCATTCCTACCATTTGAACCTTGATTTCTAGCCTTCCCCCAAGTTTTTTCCACTCCAATTCTTCTTACACCATATCCAAATCTGTGGGAAAGAGTTGAGTGTTGGGGAGACTATCATTTGAAGCACAAGGGAAAGGAGTTCATCATAAACACACCGTCTATTACCTTTTGGAGAGTGGTGTCTCCTAGATTGATTAGGTGTCACTTGGGAGCCTCCGTCATGATGTGCAGTTGAACCAAGAAGTTTGTAAGTGCAAGGAGATCGCCTACTTAGTGAATATCTACCCGAGTGAATATCTACCTTCAAGGGTGAACCCCTCCGTGGACTCGCGCAGCCGTTACTCTTCGTGGGTTGAAATCTCCATCCACGTGGACGTATGATAGCACCACCTATCGGAACCACGCCAAAAACTCCGTGTCTCCATTGCGTTTGCCATCTCCAAACCCTTCCATTTACCTTCATATACAATATTTTACTTTCCGCTGCTATACTCTTAGAAATGCATGTGTAGGTAGATTGCTTGACTTATGCTAATTGCTAAAATCGGCCCATAACTAAAATTTGGAAAATGATGGATTTTTATGTGGTCAAGTAGTCTAATCACCCCCCTATAAATATACTTTTGATCCTACAAGTGGTATCAAAGCTTTGGTCTCCATTAGCCTTAATTTCCATAGCTTTGGTGATCATAGCCTTGGTGAGGGAGTCCTGGATCGAGGGGTCCTCATGTGGCCGGATAACACGTGGTGGGCCAGACTGGTGGGCCGTGAAGATCATTGCTGAAGATTGTCTCTTGTATCCGGATAGGACTCCTGTATATGTATAATGGCAGGTTTTAGGTTCGTGCGTAATCTTTCCTTTCTCTGCAAGATGGTTATGTACAAACCCTAGGGCCCTCTGGTGCATATATAAACTGGAGGGTTTAGTACGTAGAGGCTAAGGTAGAAGAGAAACAACAGAATCATAGGCTAGACTCCTAGGGTTTAGCAATTACGATCTCGAGGTAGATCAACTCTTGTAATCATATTCATCAAGATCAATCTAGCAGGAAGTATGGTATTACCTCGATCGAGAGGGCCTTAACCGGGGTAAACATCGGGTCCCCAGTCTCCTATTACCATTGTTACTCAGACGCATAGTTCGGGACCCCCTACCCGAGATCCGCCGGTTTTGACACCGACATTGGTGCTTTCATTGAGAGTTCCACTATGTCGTCGAACGACGGACTTATGGATCGCTACATCAACAACGATGGCACCGCCTAGGGAATTTTTTCTCCCGACCAGCTTTTTGTGTTCGGCGGCTTCATGCTCCGTGCCAACACAGAAGGCCACCTCGAGCATGTTGAGAGCAACGCCCCTGGCCATCAGGTCAGGTTTGGAAGCTTGAACTACGTTGCTAATATCCGTGGAGACTTGATCTTCGACGGATTCGAGCCCACGGTGATTGCTCCCTGCCACCACGATGAACATAACCTAACTCTGTCATCGGACCACATCCATGGAATAGCACCTGTAACCATTCTGGCCTTAGATCGGGACCAGATCTCGTCACCCGAGGACAGGAAGCTCAACCCCGCCACGGAAGCCGCAGACTCAGCGGCGCTGGAGCCGCACACAGACCCAACTCTGAGCGGGATCTGTGCTACCGGAACTCCGGACTCATCTCCGGTCGTAGGTTCCGAACCATGTGCATCTGCGCCCTTCGAGCTTGATCAAGCGTCTATTGCCGAATTCAGCGCTGCAGATATCTTCCGGCACTCACCTTTTGGCGATGTGCTAAATTCATTAAAATCTCTCTCCTTAACCGGGGACACACAGCCGAAATATATCCGGTTCGAACTGGAGGCTGATGATTGGGAATTTTACTTCCCACCCACCACCCACTTGGTAGCCACGGTCGAAGATCTAACTGATCTACATGACTATGCTTCCGAAGACTTGGAAGGGATGGACCTCGAAGCCGAAGTAGATCTAGACCAAAACCTGCCTGTAACCGGGTGATGGATAGCTACGTCTTGATACGACATCTATATGGTGGCTACACCTAGAGAAGGAGGGCGGAAAACGATCCCACAAAGGACAAGCCTGTCGATGAACCTCCCAAGCGTCGGCGTCCGAAGCGCCGAACTAAATCCCGTAAAGGGAAATATAGCAACACTGTCACTAACGATGGTGACAGTCCGGAGCAAGCCTAAGACCCCGCAGATCCAGCGATGGAGCAGGACGGCGAACATAGCCCAAGACCGCTGCCTAATGACCGCGATGCCGAAGACATCAATTATGAACTTGTCTCCGAAGAGGAGGTTATCCTAGGCGACGAGGAATACATCGTCCTAGAGGAACCCTTAGAACCAAAGTGCTTACATCGGAGGCTTATTGCCACCGCAAGGAGCCTGAAAAAGCAGCAGCAACGGCTTCAAGCCGCACAGGATACGCTCAATGATAGATGGAACGAAGTGATGTACGCTGAGCAAAAATATGGTTGTAATCGCCAAACCAAAGGCTATCCTAAACGTAAACTACTGCCCGAATTCAACGACGAGGCTAATGCGCCTATACCGCCGAAGAATAAAACCACCGACAAGCCGGACTGACCACCTCGTGGATGGAATAGAGTGGCGAGCAACGGCGTACACAAGCCCGCACCCCCGCCCCATAAAGGAAAGGAGGATGCGGCTCAGGGCCGGAAACACGATATGCGTGAGGACCTGAACAAAACGTCTGGTAAGACCAGATCCATCTACGGATCCAGGGACCGTGCTCCCGCACGGGACGACGGCTATCAAGCCAATCATGCCGGTCATATACCAGTTCAGGGTCAATACCGAACATCACAACCATCGGACATATGCCACAACATAGCAAAATACGGTGGCACAACACACCCTCTGTGCTTCACCGACGAGGTGCGGGATCACAAATTTCTAGAAGGGTTTAAACCCATAAATATCGAGGTGTGTAATGGAACGACGGATCCTACTGTCTGGATAGAATACTTTATTCTTCACATCCACATGGCTTGAGGAGATGAACTCCACGCCATTAAATACCTACCCCTCGAGCTGAAAGGACCAGCTCGGCACTAGCTAAACAGCCTCCCAGAGAACTCCATTTGAAGTTGGGAAGAACTTCAGGATGATTTTCGGGCCAACTTTAGAGGGACCTATGTCCGGCCCCCGGATGCTGACGATCTAAGTCACATCATCCAACAACCCGGGGACTCATCCCGCAAGCTTTGGAATCCGTTTCTCACTAAGAACAACCAAATCATCGACTGTCCGGATGCCGAAGCCATAGCAGCCTTCAAACACAGTGTTCGGGACGAATGGATAGCTAGACACCTTGGACAGGAAAAGCCGAGGACAATGGTAGCCCTAACTACACTCATTACCCGTTTTTGCGCGGGCGAGAACAGCTGGCTAGCTCATACCAGTACCAGCAACCCTGGAACATCTGAAGTCAGGGACGACAATGGAAAGCCACGACGTAATAAAAACAAACATCAAAATAATGTTGGAAGCCCAGATGATACAGCGATAAATGTCAGATTTAGTGGCTCCAGATCCGGTCAACGGAAGAAGCCATTTAAAGGCAACAAAGACGGTCCATCTAGCCTGGACAAAATATTAGATAGGCCCTGCCAGATCCATGGCACCCCAGATAAACTTGCAAACCATACAACCCGTAATTGTTGGGTCTTTAATGTGGCACCCCGGCTCACAGAAACAAGAACACCCCGTATTGCAGCCAAGAGATCGAGGTGAAGTCTTCTGGAATACAGAACTGCTTAGCATAGAACAAACCAGCTTTCTATTACATCAAGAATATGGATACAAGGTCTTCGAACTACAATGAATAACATCGGCATGGTGACACTACACCAACCACAGTTGCTCTATGCAAGCAGCATAACAACTCGAGGCAGCGGAACCTATACTGGCAGCGAAACAACAAACAGCGATGTTGGTCTCCAATCCGCAGGGACTCTGGCTGGAACGTTTATCCTAGCTCGCGAACACCAGAACCACACCAAAACAAGCAAGCAATCCAGGCACGACCTGCAAACTGGCATGACACGCCAGGTCAATACATTGAATGTACTTGCAAGCTCACAATAAACCAAAAGCATTCAAGTCAAACAACAGCATGGCATTAGCAGGTTCAATCATTCATGAACATGGTACTAAACGAACAACATGGCATGCACAACTGAACACGATACAACTAGAACAAGCATAACATGAACATGATGATACTACATGCAACAACTTACTCTGTTCGGGTTACCTCGTAACCATCACATGCACAAACTTACCATCACAGACATCGTACGATCATCTCGGGATCAAATCAAGCTTGGTATAAACAATACCGTAGTAATCATTAAATGACCACAACAAGCTTGACCTTTACCATTGACTCTCGCATGGCATCCCATATATCCAACAACTCGGTATCCTTGATACCATCGTGATCATCTCACGATCACATCCAAAAACACGGTATCCTTGATACCACCATGATCATCTCATGATCACAACCAACCTCTTTCTCATCATTGAATCGGGGTTGTTATTAATCAAGTTATTATTATTACTGTTGACTCACGGTGTGACCGACACGAACTGGGCCCTTATCCGCACACGCGGCTATCGATAGATTTAACACACCACTCTGCAGAGCTAGCACACTTTACCCACACCACAGAACCCATGGCCTCGCACTCCCATTCGGGTGGACCAACGGCGTTCCGACAAAACCATTCTACTGCCATGACACTCTCCCGGCCACTCCGACTTACTCCCCACTGGGCTAGTGCTGGGTGGCCCCGTCTCTACCAAAGACACAACGACCACCGTCGTGGCCAAACCGTCCCAAACAGGGACCCGAGCTCAAAACAACAACAACAATGGGCACACAAGGTTATATCCACCAACCTGATCAGGGTAGCGCGCGCCCATAACCTTCCCTCGCTGGAGGCACCGGCGAGAGGCATGACAATAGACCCAGTTAGGGCCTTCCCACAAAGGCAAGTGTGGCTGCACTGGTCCACCCGATTTGATGGCACCATGACTCAGCCAACAGTTGTTCAAGTTCATTTTAAGTCTGGTTAAACTTGAATGCAAATGATGCTGAGGCATAATAAAATAACATGATGCAACTACAATGCATGAGCATGATATCAACATGAGCATAGAGGTGCAACATAATCATCGAGCATAACCACAACAAAATATTTAACCAAATGAGCATGGCATACTAACTAGCATAAATATCACAAGCATAATGCTACTCATGGCATGCATAACTACTAGCATCAGAAATAAATACCATGCAGGAACATATCAAGAACACTACCAAGTAATCATGTAACTAACTAGTTGCAATGGAACATGCATATCACGGTACTTGATAGACAACAAGCCTGCATCAAGACTACTACTAGCATGTACTTCTATGACCAAGCATAACATGTGAACATGATACTAACAATTAGTACAATATAACAAGAAGCATCAGATCATAGCATGACAGTGAACATGAAACTACGAGCATAACCGAAACAACGACAACAGTAGCAACAAGCATACAGATAACATCAAACTTTTATTAAATATTCAAGTTGAAAACCATGGCTACTGCATGGCTATCATGCAAGTGGCTATTGTGGCTTGCCTGGGGGTGACGGAGACTCCAGGAAGAAGTGTGGTGAAGCCATAGAACGAAACGCCGAAACGCTTCTTTCTCGAAGGAGGCTGATTGGAGGAAACGACATAATGGTCATTTTCATAGTGTGAACACTTAGTGAAAATGGTATCAATAGAAAGGTCTCGTTGATACGAAGAAGTGGGCTTTGGAACCACCTGATTCGGAGTTACGGTTGAAAAGTTGTGAGGTGTTGAAGGAGAGGGACCAATCTGTGAATATTTTTATAACCAACGGGTCCCCAAAATACGCCTCCACTTAAAACACCTGGGCCCGGGGTGGTCAACGTCCAGAGACCGACAAGTGGGGCCGAGAGGGGAGGCAGGGCCCGCCTGGCCAGTTGGCTGGGCGCACGGGGTGCTCGTCCCCTTCCTCCGGCTCGCCTCTGTTTCTCCCGTGAAACAGAGCAGGGCGGCAGGGGAAGAAGCGGCGATGGGGCCGGCAGGCTCCGACCCGGCCGAGCACACCGGCACGTGCGCGGGGCCACACCACTCTCGCCCCAGGAGAGAAGAGGCGCAAGGGAGGCCTGGGGCTGCGGTGGTGGTTGGCAACAGAGAGGAACACAGAGCGGGCGCCGGCGATGGAGCGGACTACTCCGGCCACCTCAAGCCAAGGTGCGGGCACCGGCTGCTTTAGGGTAGAGCACTACACCCATTCAGAGGCAAAGGAGGCGCCGAAGAGTGGGGGAGAGATGGCGAGGTCGCGACAACGGGAGGTTATAGAATGCTCGGGCGGTGGAGGTACTCGGCGCTGCGGCCGTCCCGGCCGAGGGCAAGTAGGTGGGGCGGCTAAACAGGACGCGGGGAACACGATGGACGTGGAGAGGGGGCGCGGGGAGGACTAGGCGCACCGGAACCATGCCGAGACCGAGGCAGCCATGGTGAACGACGACGGACAGAAGAGAGAGAGAGGTGCTCTGGTGGTCAAATGAGGCGAGGGAGGAGCTGGTGAGGTGCGGGATGAGCTTGGGGTCCTTATATAGGCGCAGAGGAGAGCTCTAGAGCATCACAGTGAGCTCCCGATCGAGCTTTAATGGCAGGCAGAGGCTGGACGCGGCACAGGCATGGAGCTAGCGGCTCATTTATGGCGAACCACGACGGGGAACCGATGCAGAGCGATGCAGACGAGCACGGGGCAGCTACTAGACATGGATGGAGGTTGAGACAAGGAGGGAGACAACGGAAACAGTGGTCAGATCGAGCCAGAGCGCGCGCTGTGCATGACGCAAGCATGATCACAAGTGGCACTGGCGCGAGTGACGCTCTTTGGCGTGGCCAACCATGTCTAGTAGATAGACCGTCATGCCCTTAGTCTAAATGAAGAAATAAATTGGTCCACGGGCAAAGAAGAGTTTTGCACTTAGCTCCAAAGCAAACCAGCAGCCAAGTGTTTGTGCTGTGCAGTGGGGACACTAGCTTGGTAACTCAGTAACTAAGTTGTCTGGCGTGGATCTTACACTAAGATGATGTAGATCACCAAAAATCACACTAAGAGGAGGGGTTTAGATGATGGTTGCTGTAGAAAGTGCAAAACTGGCCAGATTAGGGCACTATGATGTTGCACTTACATACTAAAGTTTCATGAGCTAAATTTTGGTGGAGTGGGATTATTTGACCATATGGAGCTGCTGTAAAAATCTCATGACATTTGGAGTTACCAAAGTGGCACTTCCTTCACAAAGCTCTATTCCGACGAGAAACTAGGAAAATTTACTAAGGGTAAATGGATAAGTGGATTGAGCCAAAACTTGGTGGAGGGAGTAGATGTAGATGTAAGAATGCCCTGTTAAATTTGCAGCTCAAATGAAGCAAGGTAAAATAGGGTTGCTTCACAAAGTGAAAATCTGACCAGAAATCAATATTTGGAGCTGAGCTCACATAGATGATCTCCACGAGCTCAATTTGGTGGAGATACATGATTTGGTAAAATGAAGAATGTGACCAAGTTTCATCTTATTTGGACATGCCTAGAATATACTTCCTTCACAAAGTTCCTTTTTGGACAGAAACTTTGGAAAATCACTGAAAAATATTTACTAGGCAAATGAGTATGAAATTTGGCATAGGGCAATGATATGGACGGAATCAGATGTCCACAAAGTTTGAGGTCAATTAGGCAAAGATAAATAGCACTTGCTTCACAAAGTGCCATTTAGGGCAGAATAGGAAAATGATTATTGGAGGATTATTTTTTAACATGGCAATGAAATGTTTTTCCATATTTGATCAAGATAGGACCCAAACAATTTATGAGAATTATTTGGGAATTTTTAGAATGACAGAGATATAGGTTGCTTCACAACCTAGAGCCAAAAAGAATTATTCCTTTAATAGAAAAGGAACATTCCCTAGAAAAAGAATTTTGGGTTGGGTCAAGGATGGAAATGAAAGGGTCTTGGGATGATGAGAAGGATGGCAAGCCACTATAAAACCTAGGAATACATGATCTTCCCAAGTTTGAAAACTACAGAGCCACTGAAAAGCAAATAAAATCATGAAATCCAAGAAAATTAAAAGAAAAAGAAAAGGGCAAAATCCAAGCTGTCACAACCCTTCCCCCCTTAAAGAAATCTAGTCCTCGAGATTTGTGTGCTTAGGGAACAAGTAAATATTCTGACTTGAAGAAACCGTTTCCAACTCGGGTTTCTTTTATTCACTTTCACATTATGTTCCCATATAATATTTCCACTAAATTTGATCTGACTGACTGCCTTGATCTGGGGTGGTTTTCTTTACCGTACCTGAAATTTTGATCGGGCTTACCTGATATGCTCCTGTTCATACTGTCTCAAATTTTCATTTCATGCTGCGGACTTTGCTGAGGTCTGAAAGATTACTATTCTGACATACGTGTCCTTCTCGATATCGAGTATCGAGAATATTCCCCGAAGTTAGGAATACCTTCCCGTGGAACAAAGAATCCTCTTTTATCCAGGCATCGTGTCGCTCGAATATATATGCATACCTTCTGGTTTCAAAACTGTGGTGTGAACCATACCTGTTCTTTTGATGGATCCTGACGTCTTGCAGGAGTTTCTGGTTTATATTGACTGGCTTCACAGTCTCGCGTATCTAGAGGTTTCATTGTTGCTTGATATGTCTGAATAGGAAAAATGCACCAGCTCACTGATTCTTTATTTTGTCGGTATATCCATGGGGATGACTGTCCGTGTGATGCTTCGCTGAGGTCAATATATTAAGCTGTCCTTGGGTCAGGCTTGACACATTCGGGTATTCATTGCTGATTGTCCTGAGCATACTGTGGACTAGGCTGGTTGTCCTAATGCGAGATCCTTGCTGTATTGTCGATCTTGATCCTTCATTATTATTTTCTGTGTCTGGATTTTTAACTTTGTTCTGACTGATCCTCATTTCTGACTTAACCGTTGCAGATCTGACACTTGAAATAAACTGTCGTATGCTGACAATTTATTGTTTAATCTCTTGTACGAGTGTTGTACTGAAGAAGACTGGGCGGCTTGCACTGGAAACCACCGGGATATCTTGCTAAGGAAGACTGAATGGCTTGTACTCCAAGCTTTCAGCGGATACCTTGCTGGGAAGACTGGGTACCGTACCTCAGAAGCTTCCCCCCTTAAAAACTTACTAGGGAATATTTGGTACCTTATGCCAGAATCTTGTTGAAGAAGACTGAATATCTTGCACAGAAATCCATTCATACCTTACTGATGCACACCGAGGAATCTTGCCTTGTACGATTCGCAGATAATTTGTGGAGAAGGACTGGCCTGATTTTCTTTGTGAACATATATTCTTGGCATTCCGGCTGCTGATTACTTGTATGACAAAATTTATCTGACGGTCCTTGCTGACTTCATTGCATATTTGGACTGACTTCTGGATGTCTCATGTTTCAAATCCGACTCATGGCAGAATTATTCATTGTGTACTGACCATACCTCTGACTTGAAATGCATGGTTGGACTTGGATCCTATTTTTGTTCTCCTGCTGCAATAATGGTGGATCTTTGACGGGTACTTGTTACTGAAAGACTGAGCAGAATATAATCTGTATCCAGACCGGATGTCTCCAATACAATGCTGTCAGCTGAAAATCTCATTGCTTTTAGCTGAGTGCCTTGGTGCATATTTTTACTTCTCACTGCTTCTTCTGATCCGGTGTCAGTTGATGAGCACTTTCCATAAGGGGGTAACAACGAAAATTCAAAACTAAGAAGCACGAGAAAACGAGCGATGGCAACAAACCACACAGCAAACCAGCTAAATAGAGCACACAACAAACAGGCTACAAAACTAATCCACAGAGGCACATACAAGAACACACAAGCATAGTACTACAGCAAATGCACATGCACTACACGCGAGACTACATCCTACACTTGAGGAAATGCTCGGGAGCTAACGAAGTAGCTAGCGGGACGGCTGACTCCGAAACTCCGGATAGACGATGCGGAGGTGTTTGAGAAGCTGGCAGAGACTGAGGTAAAGCAGCACCAAGAAATCTCCTGGCTCGAATGGCGTCTCGGACTAACTCGGGAATAAGAAGACACTCGGCCGTCATGTAACGAGACATGGCGAGGATAGCCGGAGGGTTGACAGAAGGAAACTGAATTCGCCTAGGATTCTCGACTATGGTGGGATAATACTGATAAGCACGATTCTCTTGCACCACGCTCTCTTGATGACGAAGACCGGTGATTCCAGTCATTGCGGCAAGCTGAACGGCACGCTCGAGAGTAGTGTCGTAATCACCATGGAAACTATAGGTGTGCTTACCAACAGGATTGGGGCTGACAGATGGACATGAGCAACATATTCCAGAATTCTTCCTCCAGTAGAAAACTGGAATACTTGGTACTGGGGTGGATCTTCGAGGGGATAAATGCTACGCCACATGTCTCCAAGGAGGGTGGCAAAGCCGAGAGGTGCAGGAGTGGGACTGAACTCATAGGAATAGCACCAGAAACTCTGGGGAGGGCACTGAAATGATGGAAGTTGATTGCCATCTACGCACTAAATAGGGGTTAGACGTAACCGAATAAAACTATATGCAGCAAACAAATGCAACAACCAAATGCAGCAAGCAAGGGCAACAACTAGACCCTACACTACAGTTTTCTAATGTTCCAGCGGACTAGAACGCTTTATAGCCAGACCTGCTCTGATACCAAGCCTGTGGCACCCCGGCTTAGAGAAACCGGAATGCCCCGTATTCCAGCCCAAAGATCGAGGTGAAGTCTTCTGGAATACGGAACTGCTTAGCATAGAACAAACCAGCTTTCTATTACATCACGAATATGGATACAACACTACTAGGAAAAGGCCTACTAATGGCGCACCTAATTTGGCCATTAATGGCGCATTAGTGGTGCGCCATTAGTGCCACGCCATTAGTATATTTTACTAATGGCGCACCTCAGATACGCCATTAGCATATACAGCAGTGCGCCATTAGTATGCCTCCCAGGGGGCCATGTATACCCAGGTGCTTTGGCATACTAATGGCGCACAACAACAAGATGCGCCATTAGTAACTTCGGCATAGTAATGGCGCACTGTTTAATGATGCGCCATTAGTATCCTTTGGCATACTAATGGCGCACTGTGATGTGATGCGCCATTAGTATGAATATTAGGTTTTTTTTATTTTTTTATTTTCTGTTTTTTCCACAGGTTACAAATGTATAATTGGACAGAATATAGACAGCACACATCAACAACAGATTCATCGAATACAATAGAATATTAGTCTCCGAATACAATTCATCATATTAGTCTCCGAATTGATAAGACCGAACAAAGATAGAACATTATATTACAAGTCTCGAGACCGCGAGTAGCGAGTTTGTCTTCACATTACAAGTCGATATCGATCATCTAAACTACCATCACATAGAAGAGAGCTGCGGTCATCACGATAAGCATCATCATGATGAAACTTGTCTTCATCCGGTTCCTCCAACGCTCCCTCCCCTCTCCCGCTAGATAGCGGGCGTATCTAGATTCGGCCTCGGCCCTAGTGGTGTACCCTTTGTAACTGTTACCGCTGAATTGGTGAACCTGTCTCCGACACTCCTCCCAGTCGTCGTAGACTCCGGGAACCTTACCCTTGTACACGACATACGACGGCATCGCTATGCACTAGCCAAACGAAACTATAGTACCAATTCACACACAATACATAAGCAATATATAAGTATGCAACAAAATGATCGGAAGAGAAAAGCAAGACATTAATAGCATCGATTACATCTAAGTTGAAAGATTCTCAAAACCAAAGAGACATACTACAAGTTCATTAAAGTTTAATTACAACATGAGCCAATCGATGTTTCAGAACTAGACATAGCATCACTGCTTTCGACTCGACTCAAGGGACCGGAGCGTGGATAAAGCCGCCGTCTATCGTGGGAGTCATGAAATCACGGGCGTTGTCAGCCTGAATTTGTAGCATTGTGTCGATGTCACTGTTGGACGGTTGATTTCTGAGGTAGAACTGCCTCGAGGTACGAAGGACATCTTGATGGATGATTTCCGCAAACTCCGACTGGATGCGAAAGAATTCTTGTCTGATGTTCGCGTCCTGGATTGCCAATACGCTAGCGGCCCAATCTTTTAGTTTGCTCAGTAGCAGAAGTCGATGATGGTCCCGTACGATCGCCCGCATGTGATGGATGGCGTAGTAGGCACCCTTCTGACCGCCAGGCGGCTGCTTGACGCCGCAGAACGTTGTATTGTGGGAGAACACGTGCTTTCCGTAGTTACGAACTGTCCTGGTGAAGGTGCCTCCAGATTTGGCGTAGCCGGGGAGAACATCATCAAGAACCTTCTTGACATTTGTGTAGTTTACGTTCGACTGACGGTCCGGGTCGAAATACGTGGCCATGGAATATTTGGGGCTTAGGAGGATGAGCGTGCAATGTGTGTCACTGCAGAAAACAAAGAATGTTAAAAGAAAAACGATCGAAATCTAAGAATTCATATGTTACAGGGCGGTTGAGGGGAGGACTTACTCGGGAAAGTAAGGCATGAGGAAGTTATCCTTATCTCGGTTTGCCAGAATGACGCCTTCGAGGTAAGAACTCGCGAATAGCCGGTCCCCAGCGCTACCCAAGATCTTGGCACGCATGTAGAAGGGGTCGACTATCACGATGTCTGGGGTCTTGTCGCGAATGATCCGCATCTCTATACTCAGCGAAAATAGCCGAACGAAGGTGTAGTGCAGCGGATGAAGGTTCAACATAGCATGGATGTCATCAAACCGCAGGACGATCGTACCCCCAGTGGAGTTATCCATAAAGCCCTTGCCCTCTGGCACCTTGGCCGCGAAAACTGGGTATGCCACATCCTTCTCTCTGAGACGCCGCTTCTCCAAAGAAAGAACACTGTCATGCAGACTCCGCATAGCACCGGTTGCAGCATCGAGCATATTTCTCGGTAGCATCGGCCTACCCGCCACATGCACCCTCCTCATTACATCCTGAGGTGAAGGTGGCCCGTCCTGAGCACGGATCGTACTCGGTGCCGGCTGGCTCGCACCCTTGTTAGTCTTTCTTTTGCGTGCCTTCTTCTTCTCCCGTAATGGGACCGAGTTCTGCTCACAGGCCGCCTTCTTGAGTGTGTTGGGGCTGATAATATTTCGCACCGTGCCTATCTGAGGCTCGGTTAAGTCGGCAGCTGGAGGCGTCTCCTAAGAGCGGAAAGGCAGACGACGCCTGTTGCAACTTGGCTTCTCCGCGGTACCAGCTAGATCGCACACGTCTTTTGTTGGGTTGGGTTCTTGAGAAGGAGGCCCCATGAAGTCGCCACCGTACCCATGATCGGCAAAGTACTAATCGACGTTGGCAAATGTATCGTCGTCGTCTTCGTTCTGATCCTGTGCCATATGCATGTTTGGATCCAGTGGCATAGGGATGTCCGGCACCGTTGCGGCGGTCTTGCCATGGTGCCGACTTGGCACCGGCACGACTGGCGGTGTTGTCTTTGGGGTGGTGTCCCCCGCCCCCAAACGAATCTGGCTCTTCGGCCAAAGCAGGGGGCAGCTCAGGCAGGTGTTGAGGGTCATCACGTCATCATCGTCGGCCCCGACGGGTCGAATCGGAGGTAACGACTCGTTGCAGCCTGGCAACACCCGAACCAGTTAAACCCTAAACAAGTTGGGTGGCATCTGGGTACCGTGGAACAAGGGGTTGCCTGGTTGAACGATTTTGCCCTTGGCGACATCGACCAACTCGTTGTTCACGAAGTGCAGGAGAGTGCGCGGAACGTCGGCGGCGCCCTGCGAAAACATGTAGGGCGTCAGGGATGCGCAGTCAAAGGCAAGGAGATGAAGTCCTCGGCCGAGAGAGGCTTAATTAGTTACCGTGATGATGGCGTCGAGCTCGGCTAATGTCGAGGCACCGCCAACGGCGGGCGTGCAGTTGACGGAGGGGCCGCTTGCTGCAGAGGTGCCGGCCGGTGTACACCTGGGTGCATTAAGCTCTCGTGCCAGCGTCGGAGACACCAATGCCGCCTCCGCCGGAGACACCAATGGCCCCGCCATCGCGTTCTGCGAGTTGCTGGCCGTGAAGCTAGGAATCGGGGGCGGTCCCTGTTGGTCGCCCGCAATCCACGCACTCAACCCCTCGATCAATGTAGGCACAAGGGCGGTGATCGTCGCTCCGTGTTGTTGTTGCACTTGCTCTTGGACAATCTCCGGAATCTGCACCACCTGTGCCTTGAGTTCTTGAACCTCGCGCGCCTGGCTTTCCGAGCTGGTCTTTTTCTCCTTTCGCCCACCAGCGTTACAGTATGACGACCATTTTGTCGACAAGCCTTTGCCGGCCACACGACCAGCTGATGTTGGCTTACTGAGCTTATCCTTGTTCTTCATTACATTCAGCGCCCTATTTAGAGTCGTGTCCCAAGGATTGCTCTTAGTCGACCCCGCGCTACTGCTTTCAGTCGCCTGCGGAAGGAATGTGAACAATTTAGAAATTTGGCTTCATTAATTAGAATGCAAACATATGGAGCTAATTACGCGGGCGTGTATTCCTTACCAGAACAAGCTCAAGCGCCCTGGTCTTCGGATCCATGGTAAGCTCCTTTTTTTTCGGGTCCTTCTTGTACCAGGCCCTGACAAAGTTTCTGGTCTGCTTGTCACCGTATTTATCGAAGAGGGGCGGTAGGCCTTGCTCGGCACGGTCCGCCTCGTCCTTGTCCCATATAGGCTCCGCCACTCCGTAACCGCCGGGACCGAGTGTGTGTTCCCCTAAGTTTAGCTCCCGCATTTCTTTCCCCCACTGACTTGATTCGGAGTTTGTGGTGCTCGAGCAATTGATCTTGGAGTCGTTGTAGTCATCTTTGATGATCGAAGGATTTTTCTCCTTGATCTTCTCATAACTCTCACCTTTCTCGATCATTCTCTTGACATTGCTTTTCCAAGTAGACAGGGCCCTGCTCATCTTCATGAGGGCAACATTGTTCACTTTATTCCCTTTGAGGCTTGTGTTTTCAAATTCAGCGGGGAACTTGTATCGTTCGTGCAGCTTCGTGAAGAGGAGGTTGCGCAAATTCCCTCGGTCAGGATGCCTCAGGTTCTCGGTGTTGATCGAGACGGTGCTCCGGAGAATGCACCCGAGCTAAAGCGAGTACCCCTTGACTATTCGTTCGGGCGCCGTTGGATTCCCATCGGAGTCCACTTCAGTAACTTCCTCCTTGAGGGTACGGATCACGGTCGGGCGCCGGTCCTTCCATTGCCTCTTCGGTTGGCTGCCATCTGTGCATGCGCCGCCATCATCAGTGGTGGCATCCTCGGCGGCACCATCAGTGGTGGCATCAGTGGGGTCATCCTCGGCAGTACCATCAGTGGTCTCAGGATCGATGGGGAAGGCGGCGTCCTCATACAAGTGAGGTTGTTCCTCCATCTCCTGGGACAGCTCCCAGAATGCCTTGCCGCCCGAACCCCCGGCCTCATCGTTGTTGACCATGTTTCTCTCTAAATAGGAACAAAGTTTGGTCAAAAAGTTTAGCTTTTATCATTGAGGGTTTTTCGACGCCGAGGCACCCTAAAAGCCTAAGCTTTCATCATTTTGGTTTTTATCGACACCGAGGCACCCTAAAAGCCAAGGTTTTATAATTAATGGTTTGTCGACACCGAGGCATCCTAAAAGCTAAGATGGGAGGAGAATTCTAAGTTGGGCCTAATCACTTGGCTCTATTGCCGCCTATGGTTTAATGCAGCTAGAATAAAGGGGCACTTGATCCTACTTAATTAACTACTAAGATACCCCGGGCCATGCATTAGTCACAAGTACCCCATATGTCCTATTTTTAGCAAAGTCATGCTAAAATTCACAGAAAATTTCAGAATGACCTTTGCTAAAAATAGGACATATGGAGTGCCCGAATTTGCCGGAACGGAAGTTAATCGACATTCCAGCAAACTCAAGGGCCTCTCGGGGTACCTGCAAAACCATCACGACACGATGGTCGGAGACCAAACCCAGCAATGCAAAGTGGGGAAATCTGCCATGTCTAAACATGGATATTTCCTTTAGCTGTTTGGACCAATGAAGCTATAAGATGTTACAGTACAAACAAATTAAAGCAGCAGCAATAAGACATGCACATGTATAGCTTGCAAAAGCATATATTTCCAGTTTGCATAGGCTTGAGCATATCATTTCAAATAGCTGTGTATAGCTTGCAAACGAATATATTGTCTGGTACTGAAGCTTCATAAAGACAAGCGCCAACATTGTGTAAGAGAAAATAAAATCGGTACTAGATTACCACATGCATCCTACTATTAAAGCTATCTACCAACAGAGAAGAACATGAGTTGCTTGTTTGAGGTTTGCTCCTAAATGATCTATAGTTTGCTCCTCATCATACACTCGCTTCTTAAAATCCGGTACACAACTTTCAGAAATCAACAGATATCATTTGCTTTCGCAGTTACATCATGAAACAATCCGATATCATTGGACAGAATATCATTAAGACAAAGGAGATGCAGTGTGCATTTAAGTAAAGAAAATGCATGTCGAAGGCTTGCAGTCATTTAAGGACGCCTTTACATGTATGTTATCTCAGATTTGGATCAAACTTCAGAGACCCACATGAAAAAAATATGCAATCTTTGTATTCAGAATAAAATAACCGCTTTATTTGCAAATTGGCAGAATAGAGTAAAAGCGCACAGATACCTAGTGTATTTTTAATCTTAAACATACAACTAGCTGACAGACATACCATATCTACTTTGCTAGCTCAGCCCAATGGCTCTATCATGGTCATTTTTAGATATTTTATCTACCGATTTTAGTAAGGTT
Organism: Secale cereale; assembly: GCA_902687465.1. NCBI lineage: Eukaryota > Viridiplantae > Streptophyta > Magnoliopsida > Poales > Poaceae > Secale > Secale cereale. The sequence goes on from LR738710.1 coordinate 505,462,936, forward strand.
GCTTCTACGAGCATTTGATGAGATTAAATAGCAGGATTTACTGGTATAGTCCAAATGCATCCATCTTACTAGTGCTACTCCCATGGACCCACACCCTCAGGCCCTTTCAAAATTCAAATAACATGGCACTTTTGTTGCTTTAGTGGAAAAATATCCATCATCCTCCCACTCCATTCTAAATAATGTTACTTCTAACTGGTTTTATTATTTTCTTCTTCTTTATTATTTTCAAAATTCAAATAACATGGCACTTTTACTTACTAGTGCTTCTCTGCTGGTTTTATTATTTTCTTCTTCTTTCATGCGTTCTAGAAATTGAAATGTGTATCTAGTCTAGATAATAAGAAGTAGAAAAATGTAGCATGTAGTGGTACTTCTGCTTGTAGACTTGTAGTGATATGTTGTATCTTACCTCAGGTTGTCATGGTAGGAAATGCTTAAGTATTGCATCAAAGATTTAGTCAGTAATATGCGGTGGTCACTACTTGATCAAGTTGCAATCTAAATAACAGAGGCTGGCGGAAGACCTTTAGTTGCCAATGCACAATTATGGATGTAAGTTTGAACATGTTTATTATTCATTTTGTTAATTTGCTTAAATTTTTTTCCTCTGATACAGGGACTACAATACAATACCTCCTACATGGCTAGATTATATTGCCTAAAACTTTTGACTTTATTGTCTCACTTATCTAACAAAATAGGTGGCGATTCATCTAGTTAAAAATAGAACTGGCAGAAAAGTAACTTAAATAGATGGAGTCAAACTAGGGAATTAAGGAACCCTCTGTCACATAGCTAGATTTGATACACATTTTTCCTAAGAAATAATAAAACCAACAGAGACAGCACTAGTAAATGCTCTCTCCCTCTAGTCTAGAAAAATTTCCTAGGAATACTACTAATTTCTGTGTTTTCAAAGGAAGCAACACATCCACTTTTTTTATTTTATTTTTTACATAGAAATGAGGCAAGAAAATTCCTTAAAGTAGCATGATGGATGAACTAACCGAGAAGAGAGGCAGAGGGAGACGACGAGCTTGGGGAGGCGGGGATAGACGGCTGCTCCAAGTCTCCGGCAGCGGCTCCGAGGACGTGGGGCGGCTCCGAGGCTCCGAAGCTCCAAGTCTCCGGCGGCGGGGGCGCGTGGGGCGGCGTCGAGCGCTAGGGCTAGGGCTCGGGGGCGCGTGGGGCAGCGGCATCGTCGAGCGCTAGGGCTAGGGCTCGGGGGCGCGTAGGTCGGCGTCAGCGCGGGCGGCGCCGAGCGCTAGGGCTCGGCGGCGCGGGGGGCGGCGGTGTCGGGGGCACGGGGGCGGCGGCGTCGAGGGAGGAGAGGGGAAGGGGATCGAGGGCGAGGCGAGGGAGAGAGAGGGGCGAGGTGTAGTGGGCCGGGGCATCAATATGGATGGGGCACAATACAAATGGCGCACCTCCCCCTGGTGCGCCATAAGTACGTCCATACTAATGGCGCACCTCCCCCTGGTGCGCCATTAGTATTTTTTTTATTTCTGCGCGAGCCAATAGGTTATCTCCCACCATACCTCATACACATCAAGTCCCCTCTACTAGCTCAACTGGTCAGCACTCAGTTCTCCCACCAGGAGGTCATGGGTTCAATTCCCAGGCTCCACAAATTTTTTTATACATTTAAAATGTTGTTTGATACTTATTTGTGTTTAAATATGTTCAAACTTGTTTAAATCATAACAGTAATATTTTTTTATAAGACAGAAATATTTTTTTAAAAAATATAATCAAATTTGCTATTTGAATATATTTATGAATCATGTGAGTTCATGGGTCGGCGGCGGCGGCCGGTGGAGCGGGGGAGGG
>LR738710.1:505464861-505818099 GCA_902687465.1 Secale cereale
CGGCGGTTGAGTAGGGGAGGGGTGCGGGGGGTCGGCGGCGGTGGTTGAGTAGGGGAGGGTACGGGGGGTCGGCGGCGACGGCCGGTGGACCGGGGGGTGCTCGGCGGCGAGGGGGATCGAGATCGAGTGTCCATGAAATTTAAAAATATTCATGATAGTTCAAAAAATGCCCATGAAATACAAACGAGAAATGAAGGCTACGATTTAAATACAATCGATCTTAGCTAGCTAGCTATCTATTCACAATCTTCTTGCCCTTCTTTTTCGCAAATGGAGTTCTTCTATGGAACGGACGTCCTTTAGGTAGGGTGGTCCTGCTTCTTCTTGTGGTGTATGCTGCTACTTCATCATCGTCGTCATGTTCGATCCTCGGGTCACCGTACTTGTCGAAGTCTTGCTCATTGGCTACTCCATCCATTCCGATGATCTTCCTTTTGCCTCTCCTCACTACAACACGACTGGGCTTTGTCGGGTAGGTAATGAAGAAGCATTGGTCAACTTGGGAAGCCAGTACCCATGGCTCATTTTTCGCGGTGACGTTTGCGCCCGCGGTCTTGGATTTGGCTTCGGGTATAACCATGGTGGTTAAATACCGGTCTTCTTTTAGGACACTCTTGGCCCATCTGACACGGAACATCGGGACCTTCTCTCCAGCGTAGCTCAGCTCCCAGATCTCCTCGATCCTTCCGTAGTATCTGTTCTTGTCATTACCGGTGTAGGATTCCATCGTTACCCCGGAGTTCTGATAACCATCGCTCTTCATGTCCTTGGCCTCGGTGTAGAATGTGTAGCCGTTGATATCGTACGCCTAATAGGTCATCAGGTTGTGCTCGGCGCCCTGTGACAAGGCGAATATGAGTTGTTCTTCCGCGGAAGAATCCTCATGTAAAGGGTACGACAGAAGCTTCTGCTTGAACCAACGCGTGAAACATGAGTTGTGCTCTTTGATTATATCTCCGTCCGTCCTCTGTTGGCCTCGGTCATTGTACGTCTTCTCAATAAAGGTTTTGTGCTCTACCACCCAAGGATCGACCACGTCTATGTGTTGTAGTGCGACTAGGTTTGCTCTTTCAAAGTCGGCGAGTTGACCCTCGAAGTCGACATGCATTTCGCGGCGACCCTCACGGTGACCCCATCCAGCGAGCCTGCCGAGGTGCCTGTTGACGGGCAGACCAACGGGGTTCTCGATGCCTAGATAATTCGTGCATTAGGAGATGCACTCTTCGGTCAGAAAGCCCCTGGCTATGCTTCCCTCTGCACGTGACATGTTGCGAACGTATCCTTTGATGACACCATTCATCCTTTCGAACGGCATCATGCTGTGCAGGAATGTCGGCCCAAGTTGGATGATATCGTCCATGATATGGACCAGCAGATGCACCATAACGTCGAAGAATGCGGGCGGGAAGTACATCTCAAGCTCGCATAGTATCACCACGATCTCTTCCTGTAGCCTTCTGAGTTGCCTCACGCCAACAGACTTCCGAGAGATGACGTCAAAAAAGTTGCATAGGCCAAATAGGGTTTCACGGACGTGCGCGTCCATGATCCCACGGATTGCAACTGGAAGTATATGCGTCATCAGCACGTGACAGTCGTGAGACTTCATCCCGCTGAACTTGAGCTTCGCTGGGTCTAGGTATCTGCTTATCTTCCCCGCGTAACCGTAAGGAAGTTTTACTCCTATAAGGCAGGTGAAAAACTGCTCGATCTCCTCCTGACTTAGAGTGAAGCACGCGTGAGGGTAGTCATTTCCGGTCTTCTTGGCCTTTTTGCCTTTGCGACGACTTTCCGTGTCCTGCTTCGCCTCATCATCATCATCATCATCATGATCATCATATATAGCATGAAGCTCCTGCCTGATGCCCATTGATTTCAAGTCTGCCCTTGCTTTCGGCCCATCTTTGGTCCTCTCTGGCATGTTGAGCAGGGTACCAAGCAGACTCTCGCACACGTTCTTCGTGATATGCATTACATCAAGGCTGTGAGGCACACGGTGGATCTTCCAGTATGGCAAGTCCCAGAAAACAGACCTCGTTTTCCATACCTTCAGCAGCGGCTCTGGCGCCTTTCGCTTCTTTCCCGGCTCTGGCGCCTTTTGCTTCTTTCCCGGCAGTGGGCAATCTTTCCAATTTTTCAACAGCTCGTCTATTTCCTTGCCGCTCCTCGTACGTGGGCGTCCTCGAGGTTCGGTTTCACCATCGAGCAGATCCTTGCGTTTTCTCCATAGGTCATCGTCGCGAAGCCACCTTCGATGTCCCATGAACACGGTTTTCGAAGACCCGGGATCTCTATCTAGCTGGCGATACGTTGTGTCATCCATGCACCTGACGCATCCAGAAAATCCGTGGACCACCTGCCCCGCGACATATCCGTAACCGAGATAGTCGTGCACCGTCGTGAGCAGCGCGACTCTCATAGGGAAATATTCTTTCTCTGCGGCGTCCTACGTATTGGCTGGCGTTTTCCACAGCGTGTCAAGCTCCTCTTTCAGCAGCCCCAGATACATATTGATGTCGTTCCCTGGTTGTTTCGGTCCTTCAATTAGCATACTCATGTGAATGTACTTCCTCTTCATGCACAACCAGGGGGGAAGGTTGTACATCCACACAAACACAGGCTAGGTGCTATGTGTGCTTCTCTGGCTGCCAAACGGATTGACTCCATCGGTGCTCGTGCCCAGCACGATATTCCTTGGATCGTTCCCAAATTCTAGGTCTTCGAAGTTCAACGCTTGCCACTGGCTCGCATCCTTAGGGTGACTCAGCATCTTGTCTTTTTTATCTATCTCCGGATCATTTGCGTCATCTTCTCGCTTCTTCTCATCCCTATCCGCGTGCCAACGCAGGAGCTTTGCTACCTTAGGGTCCGCAAAATACCGCTGCAGACGAGGAGTGATCGGAAAGTACCACACCACTTTTCGAGGAGCTTTCTTCCTGTTCTTGTATCGAGTGACGCCGCACACCGGACATATGGTAGACTCCGCATGCTCGTCCCGATAAATGATGCAATTGTTCATGCACACATGGTATTTCACGTGCAGTAAATCCAGAGGACACACGATTTTCTTCGCCTCCTCCAAACTGGTCGGGCACTTGTTCCCCTTGGGAAGACGTTCGTACCAGAATGACATGTTCTCGTTGAAGCATGCGTCGGTCATTTTGTGTTTTACCTTCATCTCCAGAGCCATGAGCGTTACATTCAGGCGGGTATCCTCGGGCCTGCATCCTTCATACAATGGAGTAACCGCGTCTAACTCAAGTTGATCCATCTTGGCTTTCTCTCGGGCGGCAACTCTTGCGTAATCGGTCTGCTTGAGAAGCAGCTCTTGAATATGAGGGTCCTGCACCCAGCCCATCGATGGTCCAGCATTGTTTGCTCCGCCGGCATCATCATCTTCATGATCATGCCCGTCGTCTGCTCCGGCATCTTCCTCATCATCATGTCCTGCATCTTCTACATGATGATTGTGTACATCATCACCGTCGTGATCATCTCCTGGGGATTCTTCGTCTTCTCGCCCGCCCGAGCCGCGATGGTTATCTTGCTGCCATTCCTCATTTCTTGCCCGGCCCCCATGGACGACTTCGTAGTCATCTTCATCACCTTGCCACCGATAGCCATCCATGAAACCACGCAAGAGCGGGTGGTCCCGCACCCGCCCGGAATCCGGGTCCGCAATAAGGCTCTTCAACTTGCATCTTCGACACGGACATCTTATCTCCGTCTCATTCTTTTGAAGCATCTCAGCCTTCACGGACCTCAAAAACCTATTCATGATGCCTTCGGTCATCGTGTGCACCATGGTCGCCTGCGGGGTAGAGCAAAACGATATTTTAGAACCAAGAAAAAAATTGCCATGACTTTCCCTTAAAATAGGACCAAAAAGAATGCTTAATGCCAAAATTCTCACCGAAACGGAAATGAATCAACATTCCGGGAAAATATTGGCAACTATCGCATTTCAAATACCAGTACACCTCCAAACACAAACACATATGCAACACAACAAACATATGCAACACCACGAACATACATAGATCTTGCTAGGCCATAAAAAGTGCATGTGCACATTGTTGTAGGGAGAACAACATAAATATAGCTTTCCCCCTTACTTACCTATCAAAACAAGGTAATTTAACCACTTAATTTGAATGAATCTATGGTGGAAATGAGGTGAAAAAGAGGAGGGACCCGAGACAAGGAGGAGGTGGAGAGAATGAAGTGGGGAGAAAGTGAGTGTGGGTAGGAGAGGCTGTCCAAAATATCTTGTTGCTGCCCACTTACTAATGGCGCACCAATTCTAAATGCGCCATTAGTAATCTAGGTTACTAATGGTGCATCTTCTGTTAGTGCGCCATTAGTAGTTTTGAAAAAAAATACTAATGGCGCACTGGTCCACAGTGCTCCATTAGTAGTTTTGCACCAAAAAAAGAATAAAAAATATAATAAAAAAACAACATTAGTGGCGCACTTTCCGACAGGTGCGCCATTACTAGTTATAACTAGTAATGGCGCACTGTGTCTGGATGCGCCATTAGTATGTTTGGACAGGCGCACTAGTTCAAAAAAACTTTTTGATACTAATGGCGCACCCTGGGCCAGGTGCGCCATTAGTAGTTTGAACTCTAATGGCGTATCAGAGGGTGGTGCGCCATTAGTATATACTAATGGCGCACTGCTTCTCTGGTGCGCCATTAGTATCAATTCCATCTATAGCCCTTTTCCTAGTAGTGCAAGGTCTCCGATATTACAATGAATAACATCGGCACGGCGACACTATGCCAACCACAGTTGCTCTATGCAAGCAGCATAACAACTCGAGGCAGCGGAACCTCTACTGGTAGCGGAACAACAAACAACGATGATGGACTCCAATCCGCAGGGACTCTGGCTAGAACGTTTATCCTAGCTCGCGAACACCGTAACCACACCAAAACAAGCAAGCAATCCAGGCACGACCTGCAAACTGGCATGACACTCCAGGTCAGTACATTGAATGTACTTGCAAGCTCACAATAAACCAAAAGCATTCAAGACAAACAACAGCATGGCATTAGCAGGTTAAATCATTCATGAACATGGTACTAACCGAACAACATGGCATGCACACTGAACATGATACAACTAGAACAAGCATAACATGAACATGATGATACTACATGCAACAACTTACTCTGTTCGGGTTACCTCGTAACCATCACATGCACAAACTTACCATCACGAACATCGCACGATCATCTCAGGATCAAATCAAGCTTGGTATAAACAATACCGTAGTAATCATTAACTGACCACAAGGAGCTTGACCTTTACCATTGACTCTCGCATAACATCCCAAATATCCAACAACTCGGTATCCTCGATACCACTGTGATCATCTCATGATCACATCGAAAAACTCGGTATCCTCGATACCACCGTGATCATCTTAGGATCACAACCAACCTCTTTCTCATCATCGAACCGGGGTTGTTATTAATCAAGCTATTATTATTACTGTTGACTCACGGTGTGACCGACACGAACTGGGCCCTTATCCGCGGGTGCCGGCACCCCGACTCATAAGTCGTGATCACCGAATGCACGTGTACAGTGATCCTAGAGATCAATGCTCACTGAACACACAGAAGCTGAATAACAAGAGTCTTACATCCATACATACTGTATTACACAAATAGGACCATAATGGTCAAGTCTTGAGTATATCATCGCAGTGGAAATCTTCAATGACAACTTGGACCCATGCCATCTTCCTTAACCCTACAGGCATTCTGACTGGGAAGCGTCCTAGCTCGCATGCTCGTCACCAAGAAATCTTCATCATAACCTGTTCTCTCATGCCTGGCCAATAAAATAACCCGTGGCAAGCCAATGAGTACTTTGAATGTACTCGCAAGCAACCCAAGTGTGATGACAGAATAATTATGCAAAGGCTCTATTGCGACATTGGCAGTTTGCGGAAAGCTAGTTTTTCACATGCAAGTATGATCAACATATGACATGGGCATGCATGTGTCTGCAACAAGTATCAGGAGGTCACAGACATCATTATCGAGAAAGAGTGTAATCAACTCATGCTCAAGCTCATTGTGACTTTGTCACAATCACATCAACAATATCTCTGAATCGTGTTGTTTCCCAGAAACTTATGGACATAGTCTAAGCAGCACCACCCAACTGTCCTTGACCGCGGACAGGGCTATTCGAATAGTTTGACACTCTGCAGAGGTTGCACACTTTACCCACTAGATCCGGGGAACTTCTGTGACATCCACGACCCGCGGTACCTCAAGTACCCGGGGTAAGCACCCGATCACTATCTTTCCCTAGACGACACTAACATAGAGTCCACTCGATTGGTAACAGCCCCGTGCCAATATTTCACATCTTAAAATTGTGCAGACTTGCTCCCATATTCATCACATACCACTGACACGGGGTACCAACGGTGTGTTCGGTGCCCTGTAAAAACAGTCATGGCCGCCTTTCCAAGCACGACCCCGTCCCGAGAGTGACCTCATGTCACCCCCGTCACTAGTAATGCGGGCACCATGCTAGTATCGACCTAGGTAATCAATAATGCCCTTTTTCCCATATAAGGGTAGAGTGGTTGCGCATGTTTGGTTGGGATGGTAGTCACACATAAATCTAATCCATCTCTGTAAACAACACTTTCGTCAAGCCTCGGCACACTACTTCTTCACCAAGTAGTGCCCTAGTTTCTCATCAACTCCCAGGGGCATTAGTGGCACCCACTGGGTTATTTGCAAGTATGTCAAACCACACTTGTTTCACTCAATGCATAACCCTGGCCCATTTTGCGTAGCCAACTACTATAGCATATATCTGTCTACTCCCACCCACATAACCCTCATAGGAAGGTAGGGTCATGTTTGATGCAAGTTTCAATAGTAAGCAACAAGGGCAGCAACCAAAGTGGTCTCCACCTCAACATGATTCCGATGCATTGATAATAGGGTGCTATGAGACATGCATAAAAAGGTTTCTCGAACATGGTCAAAGGGCTGCTTGCCTTGTTCTCCCGAGTCTTCAAACCTTCTGGTCCATCTCCGAGTATTCAGTTTATTTCGTCAACTAACGATGGAAACAATCATAATAAGCAACACAATCAAAGCAGAAATAAAAGTGCTCTAAAAATAGGAGTTGGAATTTTCTAGGATACTTCTGGTCATATTAGAAATGACCAAGGTGGTTTCATAGGTATTGGATCAATTGATGACTTAGAACATTTCAATATGATAGAATCAAGGGGTTTATGGATTTGAAAGAAGTGTACAGAAATATATTCTTGAATGATGAGCCAAGGCACCCATCAACAAGTCATGATTTTAGAAGCATCTAGGAGTTGGTTTCACTGGATTTGGAATTCAAATGAATTTCCTAGGATTTTGCAAAGCTGATAAATATGAAGAAATGGCTCAATATTTGGTGGGGTACAGAAAGTATTAATAAAAATGTTCCAAAACTAAGTTTGGATATGACAAGCATCTAGGAATTTGAACCACTGCATTTGGATCAAAAATGAGCTCTCTGTGATTTTCTAAAGTTCATCACAGAAAATGAAATATTGGCATTTGATAATTATTTGTGAAGGAAAAGTCTCTGGAATAATGTGCATGTTGCACCATGTGATAGAGCATGATTTATGGAGTCAATGGAAATTTGAATCACCAAATTTGGAGTTCAAATGAATTATTCATGGATTTTTGAATATGTCTGGAAAAGAAAAAGAAAGAGGAAAAAGGGCTATACCCTTTACTGCGCACTGGCGACAGATAGACCTTGGGCCGGCCCGGAGGCTCGGCTGAGCAGGGGGATGCGGTGACGCCGAAGACGTACTTCGGTGACCCTGTTTTCGCCGCGCGGACACGGGAAGTGTTGGACCCGTCTCCACTTAAAATGTCGGGCCCGCCCCGCTGGGTGCCCGACGAGCGGGCCCCACCAGCAGGCCTTCTTCTTCCTCCCGCCCGCGACAGAGGAGGCAGGGGCCTCGTCGATGGGAGGTTGCTGCTCCTGCCCCCCGGCGGCTCAGGCCACCTCCGGCCAAGCGGCGGCCACCGGAGGGGCCACTGGAAAGCAGCGCATCGGGGGAGGTCGGCAGGGCCGGCAGGAGACGACCGTGGTGCGCTCGGCACTGCCTTGGCGGATGCCCATTCGGGCGACGAGCAGCTGGGGGGTGTGGTGCCCCGGCGGTCTGGGAGAGGTAGGGTAAAGGGTCGCCGGACCCTCGCATCTCTTCTGGTGGAGGAAAGGGAGGGAGGCGAGCTTGGGATGGCGAGAATTTTGGTGGTGGACGGCGGCTCGACTTCGGCCATGGCGGCGCGTTGGGGGCATGGGAGGAGCAGAGCTTTAGCCTGGGGGTGCACGGGGGCTAGGAGAAGCAAAATGAGGCGAAGGGGAGGACCCGGGCGGCCTTATGTAGGAGAGGGCGTGGTGCACAGCGGGCCGTGCGGCGGCGAGGCCATAGCCATCCCTGTGGGCCACGGGGGGGCTTGCCTTCGAGTCGGGGGTCCTGCTGGGCGTGGTCTATGACCGGGGGAAGAGAGAGGGAGAGAGGAACGAGCACGAGGGATGTCAGGGACACGGGCGGCAACTCGTGGACGCGGGCGGAGCTCGGGCACGCGTGACAACGGTTGCAGGAGAGAGAAGGAGGAGGGGGCCGACCATCTAGCGTGTCCCGGACGCCGAGGCGGCCTCGGGGGACACGAGGGGGGAGGCCCTAGGTGGTCGGGGCCGGTGATTGGGGGCGGCTATAGTGCGCCAGGGCACTGTAGCGCGCTCCAGAGCACCCGTTTGGCCGGCATGGCTGTGCCCTTGCTGCTCTGGACGCGTCCATCATGCCCAAAGCTGTCTGGGGGTTGAGGGGGTAGTAAACAAATGCGCTGTGACCCTGGATGCTCTGGGAAGCCACTGGAATGAAGAGGGAGGTGAGAAGGAAAGAGGTTACTGCTGTCCAGAGGAGTAAATTGGGGTTTTACCCCCTCCAATGATTGAGCTGAGGCCATGGAGAAGTTACTGGAGGTAGGAGATGATCAGGAGAAGCTGTGGTAAGAATTTGGGGTAAATGGAAATAGTAAAAGGGGTCCAAACAATGGTTTTGGTAATTTGACAGAAGGTGTTTGATCAGGTTTTGGGGAGGCAAATGACTTCCAATTGGCATGGGACTTAACAGGATGGAATGTCACACACAATTAGGCCCCTCCACAAAATTTGGTGAACCTTAAAAATCAACAGAAATGGTTTCACCATGTTTGAGTTAAGCTAATTGTCGGGGGAAACTGTCCACCACGAGCACCTATGGGACCGGAGCCCCTTGTCGTTGCGGTGAGGGAGCGGAGGGAACACGAAGAGCAGATCGTAGAGCACACGCGGGCAGTTTACCCAGGTTCGGGCCGCGATGAACGCGTAAAACCCTACTCCTGCTTAGATTGTATTGGATGTGGGAGCTCAAGAGCTTGAAGAACTAGCTACACCGAGCGAATGAGCGATCTACGTTCCGAACCCCTTCTACGTTGTGCATGGGCCTCCTTTTATAGCTCAAGGGGTCACCGACAGGTGTCAACGTAGGAGAAAGGGTAAAAATGTAATAGTGGTGGTAGTTGTAATAGTGCGGGAATAGTGGAGCAACAGTGGATGAAAAGTGGTCACCACCTACTTTGACAGTGGGGGACAAGAGCATTTAATGCCCGTCGCCGTCGACCCCAAAAGCGCCCGCCCTTGCGTCTCCGTTTGCCACGGCGATGGCTTTATCGCCGTGGAGTGCCACCGTGTCCCCCAGGCTGCACAGCCATCCGCCACGCGTCCCTGGAGTGGCCCCAGGGCGACGCGTGGTTCGATGAGCTGGAGCGCGGGCACACAGCGTAACTCTCCCCGGCAAGCACCTTGCCGGGGCCTTGACCTTGCCGGGCCCGGAAGCTTGTCGGGCTCTGAAGCTTGTCGCTCCCCGGGCCCTGCCGGGGCGCATGCTGCGCCGAGGCATGTCTTCTGAAATGTGATCTTCTAGTCTTCCTGGCAAGCTCCTCTTGCCAGGGTCTTGTGCTAGTGAGGTAATCTTGAGCCTGGGACGGCCTTCCCGGCAAGCTCCACTTGCCGGGGCCTCGATCTTCTGTCTTGTATACTTTGTCTTTGAATGGCTTTATATGGAGCAGAAAGGTCTCCGGCGAGCACGTGGTAGACCCTGCCGCGGGAAGCTGCTACTACCCGTGCACAAGTTGGGGTACTGAGGTACCCCTACCTTAGTACACCGACAGGAGCCCCCGGTCATGGGCCACACACGGTGCCGAGCGTTGTTGGGCCAGGCCCAAAACAGTGCACGGGCACGCGTGGCCCACGGCATGCCAAATCCCCTTCCGCATCCGCCGCGTCCCTCCGTAACGGCACGCGTCGATTGCGGCGTCGTGGGAGGGAACGTGGCCATGTTCTTTAATGGGAAATGCGGAGCGTCCCCCACTTCCCCCTTAAAAGCAGAGGAAGCAGGGACCGTTACCTTACTTCGTCTTCATTGCTTCTTCTATCTCCAGAAATTTCCCTTTGCGCTCCGACTCCACACCTCCTCCGCCGTCTTCCGCATCTGCGGCGCCGCCGGACTCTTCGCTCTCCCCTCCTCGCCGCCTCCGCCATGGCCCCGAAGACCGAGAAGGCGAAGGCGGAGAATACCAAGAAAGAGAAATCCGAGCAGGCGGCGAGGCTTGCTCTTCTGCGGAAGAGGAACGTCGTCTTCGCGCCAAGGCTCAGCGCGCGGGAGCTCTGGAACAAGTATTACTTGTTCTGGGCCAAGGAGACCAAGGCGCATCCTCGGACCAGAGCTTATCCCGCCGCCGCCAAGGACATGTACCCCGGCGGGTATTTCTTCTTCGCTGTTTTCTTCCACTGCGGCCTTTGTCCTCCCTTCTCTGAATTTTTTTGCGATATCATGAACACCTACAACCTCCACCTTCTAGACTTCACCGCCAACGCCATCCTCACGATGGCGGTTTTCGCACATCTGTGCGAAAACTATATTGGGATCTATCCAAATGTAGCGCTGTTTAGGCATTTCTTTACGCCTAGAGTAGAGGCCGGCGCTCCCCTATCCGGAGGAATCTCTTGGGTCTTCCGCTTGAACATAAAGGAGTCCTATCTGCAAGGGGAGCTCCGCGGCAAGTGGGAGGAGTGGCGCGTGGACTGGTGCTGGATAGTAGAGGACGAGCCGCAGCCCTTCACCGCGCCGCGCACAACCGCCATAGTGCGCGGCAGGGACTGGAGCGATCTGGACTCGGACGACATCAAGCTCAACGTCGCCCTTGTCAGAATTTTTCGTCTCCGGGGAGCCAAGTTGACCATGGGAGAAGTAGGGGCAGACTTCCTCCGCCGCCGCATCGCCCCTCTACAGGAGAGGAAGAGGCCAGCATGGGAGTACGGCAATGCGGCGGACATTATGAGACTGCGCCCAGGGCTAAACTTCAACTTCACGTCGCTGGAGCTGAAGGGGATGGTCCGGGAACTTTTTAAGCACGACCCGGCCCACCCAGAGTGGTTTAGAGCTCCCCGGGGAGTGGTGCCCCTTTGCAACAGCACGGCCCGAGATCCCCTACGCGCAATGATGCCCGCATGCGACTCGCATGGCGTGGATCCAACATGGATAGCGCCCAAGCCAGACGCAATCATGAGCTACTTCGACAACTTGGTGGAGGTGCCGAAGAACAAGGAGGAGATCAAGGGGCTCACCCGGGACACCACCGAGCGGGAGATTGCTTATATAGCTTCTCGGGTAGAAGAGGCCGCCGCCGCCGCAGCGGCAGGAGAGTTCGGATTCACAGTTGAAGAGGCAGAGGCTGCGGAAGCGTCTTGCCAAGCAGAAGAGGCGGAGATCCGCAGGCTGCTCAAGCTTCCGGCCGACAAGCTCGCCGGTGTTCCCTCTCTGAGGCATGCTGGGATCCCCGGGATCGTGACCGAGGCCGCCGCGAGGGGCGGCGTTGCCGGAGGAAAGAGAAGTGCCGGAGGGGGCGAAGACGCCAGATGGAGCACGGCCGCAGGGCAGGGCGCTGGGTCCAGCAAGCCGGCCGAGGAGGAGGAGGAGGACGCCGGGGCCGGTGAGGACTCCGGTGGATCTCTGGGGCTCTATAACGACGACGTCTCTTCGTCATCGGAGACCTCCCCGCCTCGGGCAAGTCCCAGGCGATCTCCGCTGAAGCGCCTCCGCAAGGCGACGACGGCGACGAGGGCGCAGGCGCCCCGACAACAACCAGCTCGCCGGGCGGCGCGAGCTACCCGGGGGAGCCAAGCTACGACAGGAGCGCCCAGCGCACCAACCGCGGCGGAGGCGCCCCGCACACAGGCTACGGCGGAGGCGCCCCGCACGTCGGCGCCAAGCGGAGGAGGGTCTTCTCAGAGCGGAGCGGCTGCTCCCCCCGCTCCCCGGGCCTCGGCGCCCACAGGGGCCGGGTCTTCGCAGCCCCCAGCCCCGGGGACCGCCAAGCGCCCGAGGGAGTCTTCGCCTCCTGCTCCTCGCGCGGACGGGCCTCAGGTGGCGTTCGACTTCTCCGCCCTGAGCGACGACGACGACGACGAGGAACAGGAGTAAGGACTTGAAGTTTTGTATCTTCTTTAACTTTGTCTTGATTCTTTCTTCGATGATTCCGATCTTGCTTCTTGCTTTGATTTCAGGACCCTGGCCCAGCGAGTGGCGAAAAAGGCCAAGGTTCCCGTGGTCGAGGTCGAGGACGACTCGCCCGTCGCGGCGACAGGGGACGTGCCGGCGACGAACTTGCCGAACTCGAGCGCTGCTCCGAGGAGCAGCCCCCAGCGCAGCCCCCAGCGTAAGTCTGGGCTTGATCTTCCCACTCGTCGGGCGTGCTTGAGGATCTTGTTTATACTAACATCTTGTTGTTCTTGTTTTGTCTTGTGCAGAGGTGGAGCCGCAGCCACAGGAGCACCCGGAGATCACTCCCGAGGAGCCGCGGGCCCCGCCGTCCCCGCCAAGGACGAACTCTCCGGCGAGGGAGAGCGCTCCGCCAAGGGCGGGTACTCCGCCAAGGGCGAGTACACCGCCAAGGGCGAGCAGCCCGGCGAGGGTGGCCACCCCGCCAAGGGAGAGCTCCCCGGCGAGGGAGCCTGCCGTCGACGAAGTCCGCCGAGGTAGGTCTTGTAACTCCGTCTTCTCGGATTTGTCTTTTTTGGATATTTGCTTGAACTTCTTCTTTTTCTTCTTCTTCTAGATCCTCCTCCCCCAGAGCAGATGGAGACGGAGATCGTCGTCGAGGAGGAGGGCGCGCAGGGCGACGGAGGCAACGCCCCTGTCGTTGAAGACATGGCGGGAGCCGCCGAGCCCGCCGCGGAGGAGACTGCCCCGACCGCAGACGCAGCGGCCGGGGAGGGGGACGGCGACCGCACTGCCGGCCCGGAGGCGGCAGGAGCATCGAGTGCTGCACCGGCCGCCGACCCCTCCGCCGGAAAGGAGCAGTCGGGCTTCTACCTCGAGGCTCCCAACGGCGTCTTCATCCAAGTGCCGTGGGGATCCTTGTCGCGAGCCCCCGCGGAGGGAGAGGCCTTTGATGGAGAGGTCCTCGCCTCCGCGGGTCTGAAGATTGTCGAGGCGCCTGGCGGGAGTGACGAGCCCGAGGAGGAGAAGTTGCTCCACCGGCTCCTGGCCCTTTACCGGGCCAGGCAGGCGAAGCTTGAATCTCGAGAAGCCCTCACCGCCAAGGCCGCAGCTGACATGGAGAAACGCGCGGCGGAGCTCCGCGCCGCCAACCAAGCGGCCCTCCGCGACGTGGCGGAGGAGCGCGAGAGGCTCGCCGGAAAGTACCAGGAGTGGCTTCTGGAGAAAGCTGAGGCCGAGGAGCAGCAGCGACTCGCCGGAGAAGCGCTGTCTCGGCGAGAAGGAGAGCTCACCCAACGGAAGGTCAACCTCGACGCTCACGAGGAAGACCTTACCGCCCGGGAGCAGGCCCTTGGCGGGGAGCTGAAGGAGGCGAAGGCTGCCGCGGCCACCGCGGAGACCGCCAAGAAGGAGCTCGAGGCCAAGGTGGCGCAGCTGGAGGAGTACATAAAGGCGAGCACAGATAGGGTCACCGCGCTCAACATAGAGCGCGAGAAGGATGCCCACACAAACTCCGAACTCCAGGTGCGCCTTTCCAAGCAAGGCGATGAGCTGAAGGCCGCCAAGGACTCGATTGCAGATCTAGAGCTGAAGGTTTCCACGCTGAAGGACTCGCTCGACGCCGTCCGGGACCGGGAAACCAAGCTGAAGGACGAGCTCCGCAAGGAGCGAGGCCTGGTGGAGAGCGCCGCCACTTCAGCTGAGAACTTCGGCCGGACCGTCGAGGTATGGACCGAAGACTTGGTGGCTTCCGCCGCTGCCATCGACAAGGAGCTGATGGCGCTGAGGGTTGAGCATCTCATCTACTCTCCGGATCCAAACCTCCCCCACAGCGCCAAGCTCAGCCTTTTCTTCAGAGGGGTCGCGCCGGCCCTTGCAAATCTTCAGAAGAAGCTTCCCGCGCAACTGGCCGAGGAGTCACGCCAGCTCTACGCGGGAACTTTGGAGCGCGTTCTGACGAAGATAGTGTACCGCAATCCTGGCATAAACCTCGTCAACGTTCTCCGCAGCTTGCCGGCCGACGCGGATATGGAGGCGCTGAAGGCGCAGGTCGCCCACATCATCGCCAAGGTGAACAAGATCTCCAGGGTTGAAGGCGACCGCGTAGATTAGGCCTCTTCCTTTTTATTTCCTTTGTTACTGCAAAGTGTGCCATGGGCACGAACTTATTAGTGATTGCGGCAAGTTATCCCTTGTAAGATATTATCTTATTTTGATCAATCAGTGCAATGTTATTTCCCTTGTCTTGGTCCTTTACTTTGTATGCTTTTCACCCTACGCTTCCAGGGAGCTTGCCGGCAAAGGGCCCTTGCCGCGAGCGCTGAGTGTTGGACTCTGAGCAGCCTGCTGGCCAAGGTCTTACCGGCAAGCAACCTTGCCGCAACTAGTCGCAACACACTTAGCTTGCTGAGTGAACTCGAAAACGAAGCAAGGGCGCAACACTTGTCGCAGCTCACTTAAGTCGTTGAGCGTACTCGAAAACAAGATAAGGGTGCGGCTAGCCACGGGTAGGTTCCTCCGCGCACAGGTTTTCCATACAAAGTGTGGTTGTTCAAGGAAAATAACTAAAAAATTAAAAATTTGAACTGCTCAAATTCTGGCAACTTAGCTTTCATATATTGCTTGTTTCTCCGGCAAGGTTTCCCATTCTTGAACAGCACTCAGTTTCTCTTCCATCTCCTTCCTCCCCGGCAAACTTGTGCGCGAGGAACGTTCCTTCTGCTTAAGAGGGAAAGAAAAAGAAGAGGGAAACAAGTATATGGCCTTTCGCTGTGATAATGCTTACCGGATACGTGTGTTGCACAAGATGCCAAATAATGCATGCAAATAACAAAGAAGAGCATGGAGAAGGCAAATAGCGCAAAACACAAAAGCTTTACTGATGCACGGGGTCTGCGCCCGGCTTTGTACAAAGGGTTACATGCAACAGCGGCAAGGCTTGTACAAAAGGTGGTTGCCGGAGCGGGTCACGGCAACCGCGCCTTATGGGTGAAACTTGCAAAGATGCTCTATGTTCCAGGAGTTGCTCACCGGTAAGCCTTCTTCGGTCTCAAGGCGGACAGCTTCGGGCCTTGTGACTTGTCTCGCCCGATAAGGGCCTTCCCACTTCGGCGTCAACTTGTTGGAATTCTTGGCGGACTGAACACGCCGAAGAACAAGGTCGCCTTCCTCGAGACTCCTGGCCTTAACCTTGCGGCTATGATAGCGGCGCAAGGCTTGCTGGTATCGAGCAGCTCGTACAGCAGCCTGGAGACGTTCCTCCTCGAGGAGCAATGCATCATCTTGTCGCAATTGCTCTTGCTCGAGCTCATCATAAGCGAGCACCCGAGGAGATCCGTATACGAGTTCCGTGGGGAGAACTGCCTCTGCTCCATAGACTAGAGCAAAGGGTGTCTGTCCGGTGGCTCGACTTGGTGTCATTCTGATTGACCAAAGAGCCGCCGGTAGCTCCTCTATCCAGTTTTGTCCGCACTTGCGCAGCCTGTCAAAGGTCCTTGTCTTGAGTCCGCGCAGCACTTCAGCATTGGCCCTCTCCGCTTGACCATTGCTTCTCGGGTGAGCAACAGAAGCGAAACAGACCTTGGCGCCAAGGTCTTGGATGTACTGCATGAAGGTGCGACTAGTGAATTGTGTACCGTTGTCGGTGATGATCCTGTTAGGGATCCCGAAACGGCAAACAATCGACCTGAAGAACCTGACTGCTGACTGTGCTGTCACCTTTCTCACTGGTTCCACTTCTGGCCACTTTGTGAACTTGTCGATTGCGACGTACAAGTACTCAAAGCCCCCGACAGCGCGAGGGAAGGGGCCGAGGATATCGAGCCCCCAGACCGAGAAGGGCCAGGACAAAGGGATCGTCTGGAGAGCTTGAGCTGGCTGATGAATTTGCTTTGCATGGAACTGGCACGCTTCACACTTGGTTACTAGTGCAGTCGCATCTTGGAGGGCTTCTTGCCAGAAGAACCCTTGCCGGAAAGCTTTCCCGGCAAGTGCCCTTGCGCCAATGTGGGGGCCGCATATGCCTCCGTGTATTTCTGCCAACAGCTTCTGTCCATCTTCTCTGGAAATGCACTTCAACCTGACACCATTGAGTCTTCTTCTGTACAGCTCGTTATCCACGAACTGGTACATACTTGACTGCCTGGTTATCTTCTCTATCTCTTCTGGGTCGTCGGGAAGTTCTCCAGTTTGCAGAAAACGGACGATCTGCTGCGCCCATGCCGGAGCCCGAGGCTCAACGGCAAGGACTAAAGGCATGAGGGCCGCTGCGGGAACCTCAGCTTCCACGGCAAGAACCTCTGGTTCCGCCGGAGCGGATGGTCCCCCGGCAAGCTCGCCGGGGCGAGGCTTGTCGGGAACGCTTGCGTCAACTGCACAAATCCTTGGATCTGCAGGAGCAAACTGTTCCTCAGCGTTCTGATCGTTGATCTTGGGGACCTTGGCGGCGGTTTCAGGAAGATCCGCCGGCAAGTAGTCGCCGGAGACCAACTTTCTCTTCTTGGACTGCCCAATTGATGGTGTAACGGATGGTTGAGTCAGCTTGAGCAAGAAGGTCCCTGGTTCCACAGGTCACTTCATCGCAGCACACTTTGAAAGGCCATCTGCAATGTCATTCTGAGCTCTTGGAACGTGCTCCATTTGCAGACCTTCAAAGTGTTCTTCAAGTTTCCTCACTTCATCTACATAAGCTTCCATAAAAGGGCTCTGGTAACTCTTGTTAACTTGTGGGACCACCAACTGAGAATATCCCCGGACAATCAGCTTCCTGATCCCAAGTTCGGCCGCAATCCTGAGGCCGGCAAGCAAGCCTTCATACTCAGCAGTGTTGTTTGTCGCTTGCTCCCTGGGAAAGTGCATCTGGATAACATACTTGAGGTGCTCTCCGGTGGGCGCGATGAGTACCACGCCGGCACCGGCGCCTTGCAGCGGGAAGGCACCATCAAAGTACATCATCCATTCACTTGTCGCTTCTTGTACGGGTACACTTGTCTCTGGAACTTCCTCATCGGGCGTCGGGGTCCATTCAGCTATGAATTCTGCCAAAGCTCGGCTCTGTATGGTTGAAGTACTTTCAAACTTGAGTCCAAAGCTCGACAGCTCCAGTGCCCACTCGACGATCATGCCTGTTGCTTCCGGATTGTGCAATATCCTCTTCAGCGGAAAGCGAGTGACCACTGTTATCTCATGTGCCTGGAAGTAATGGCGCAGCTTTCTCGAGGCCATGAGGAGGCCGAAAAGCAACTTTTGCACCCCAGAGTATCTTGATCTAGCCCCCTGCAAGAGGGAACTTACAAAATACACTGGGCGCTGCACCATCTTTTTCCGCACTTCTTCTTGCTCCTGCGCAGAGTTGTCCTTGTCGGGGCCAGAGCTTGTCGGAGGAGCCCCCTGCTTGTCGCTGGATTCGCTTGCCGGTGGTGCTGACTCCTCGTCGGCCTCCCTCTCTGCTACTAACGCAGCACTAACCACCTGGTTGGTTGCCGCTAGGTATAGCAGCAACTTCTCCTGTGGCCTAGGTGCGACAAGTATTGGAGTGGAGGATAGGTACCGTTTCAAATCCTGCAGCGCTGCCTCCGCTTCCGGAGTCCATTTCATTGGACCTGCCTTCTTCAAGATTTTGAAGAAAGGAAGGGCGCGTTCTGCAGACTTTGAAATGAACCTACTGAGGGCAGCCACACAACCTGCAAGTCTACTTACGTCCTTGACGCGCCTCGGGGCTTCGATCTGCTCGATGGCTTTTATCTTGTCGGGGTTGGCTTCAATCCCCCTCTGTGACACAAAGAACCCGAGAAGCTTGCCGGAGGGGACTCCAAAGACGCACTTCTCGGGGTTCAACTTAAGCTGGATCTTGCGCAGATTCTCAAATGTCTCTTCCAAATCTTGGATCAGGGTATCCTTGCTCTTACTCTTCACCACTATGTCAACCATGTAAGCCTCTACATTTCTGTGGATCTGTGGCTCAAAAGCAGTGTGCACTACCCTTGCAAATGTTGAGCCTGCATTCTTCAATCCGAAGGGCATGCGTATGAAGCAATATGTGCCACATGAAGTGATAAATGCAGTCTTCTCTTCATCTTCTTTGGCCATAAAGATCTGGTGGTAGCCTGAATATGCATCAAGGAAAGAGAGCAGCTCACATCCGGCGGTGGAGTCAACAATCTGGTCAATGCGCGGCAAGGGAAATGGATCCTTGGGACATGCTTTATTGACATCGGTGAAGTCTATACACAGTCTCCACTTCCCGTTGGCCTTACGCACGACAACTGGATTTGCTAACCACGTGGGATGGATCACGCCTCTAACCAGGCCTGCCGCTTCTAGCTTCTTGATCTCTTCGGCAATGAATTCTTAGCGCTCCACGGCTTGCTTTCTGACCTTCTGCTTGACGGGCCGCGCATGAGGACAAATAGCAAGCTTGTGCTCAATTACCTTCCTGGGAACACCGGGGATGTCAGATGGTTGCCAGGCAAACACATCGACATTCGCCCGCAGGAAGGCAACGAGCGCGCTTTCCTATTTGCTGTCAAGCGTGGCACTGATGGTGAAGGTACCACCAGTGCCGTCCTCCTTGGCGGACACCTTCTTGGTTGCCGGTGGAGCGGCCATTCCTTTCTTGTTTTTGCCGGTGGAGCTCGATGGAACGTCCTCGACGGCAGCGCAGCACTCCGAAGAGGTGCGTTTGCCGGAGTGGGCCCCAGAGCACTTGCCGGACTTGGTCTTGGTCTTCTTCCCCTCGGGAGCTTCAGCGGCAAGTGTGCTGCTCTCTGCCGCGGCTGCTGCATCCCGGTAGATCTTGTAGGCGCAGATAAGCGCGTCCTTCTTGTCGCCGTGGATAGAGAAGACGCTTATCGGCCCCGGCATCTTGAGTATGTTGTAGGCGTAATGGGAAGCTGCCATGAACTTGGCGAGGGCGGTACTGCCGAGTATCCCATTATATGGTAATGGGATATCGGCGACGTCGAAGGTGATGCGCTCAGTTCTGAAGTTGAGCTCCCCGCCAAAGGTCACCGAAAAACTTATCTTCCCTTTGGGCTTGCTCCTCCCCGGGTTTATTCCTTGGAACGAACCGGTCTCTTCGAGCTCGCCATCTGGGATTTGGAGTTTCTTGATCACAGCAGAGGAGATCAAGTTCAGCCCGGCCCCGCCGTCAACCAGCATTTTGGTGACCTTGAGGTTGCGGATGGTGGGTGAGACCAACATCGGCAAGCACCCGACCGCTGTGGTGCGGTCAGGGTGATCCTCAAGATCAAAAATGATGGGCGTGCTGGACCACTTGAGGAGCCTACGCGACTCCACGGGCGGCTCTGCTGCATTTACTTCCCGCACCCACTGCTTGAGTTGGCGGTGGGAAGTATGCAGAGAGGCGCCACCGTCGACGCACAGGACTTCCGTGGCTTTCTGGAACTCCTGCTCGCTGTTATCTTCATCCTCCATGTCATCGTCGTCGTCTTCTTCATCCTTGTCGCGGCCCCGGGGAGGTCGGTCACCTTGCCGCTGCTTGGCCTTGCCGCGGCGTCCTCCCCGGCCATTAAATGGCCGCTTCTTGCTGGGCTCTCCTCCGCCACCTTGGGCCTTCTCCTTGTCGCGCCGCTCGTACTCAGCCTTCTGCTGCTCGACGAGGTACTCGACGCGTTTGCAGTTGGAGAGGTCGTGGCCCTTGGTGCGGTGGATCTTGCAGTATTGCTTGTCGGAGCCGTCCTGCTTGTCGGCTGCCGCCACAGGGGCAGGCTCCTTGCCGGAGCCGCCAGCCTGTGCTTGCTTGGCGGGAGCCTCCTTGCCGGACTTCTCGACGGCAAGCACTTCCTTCATGTTCTTTCTTCTGTTGTTCCGCCGCCGGCTCTTCTTTGCCGGGGCGGCGTCGTCGCTGTCGCTTCCTCCTGCGCCAGCATCCTCCCCGGGGAGTCTCCTTCCCTCCTCGGCACGCGCGCACTTATCAGCTAGGGCATAGAGCTCGCTGACATCCCGTATCTTGGTCATGGCCATCTCCTCACGCATGCGGCGGTTACGTACGTTCTGGTGAAACGCACTGATAACCGCAGCAGGGTGAACGTCGGGGATGTTGTGCTGCACGCGGCTGAAGCGCTGGATGTACTTGCGCAGAGGTTCTCCCTCCTTTTGGGCCAAGATGTGGAGATCGCTCTCCTGGCCGTGGGGTTTGTGGCCGCCCGTGAAGGCGCCAACAAACTGGTGGCAAATATCTGCCCAAGAAGAAATGGAGCCTTCCGGCAGGTGCATAAGCCAAGAACGAACGTTCGGCTTAAGCACCAGCGGGAAGTAGTTCGCCAGTATCTTCTCGTCGCGCCCCCCGGCAGCTTGCACCGCAATGGTGTAGATGCTGAGAAACTCCGAGGGGTGCGTCTTGCCGTCGTACTTCTCCGGTACGTCGGGCATGAAGTTCTTCATGCTGGGCCACTGGACGCGCCGTAGCTCACGGGTAAACGCAGGGCAACCTGCCGCGTACAGCAAGTCGCCTGGTTCACCGGGCGCGTGCGTATCGACAGCGTTCCCAGCTCGTTGATCTGATTGTCGCCGAGCTTCTCGGCGGCGCTCGATCGTCGTTCGAGCGTCTTCTTGTCGCCGGTCGTCAAGGACCTGGCGCTGGTCCCGACGAGCCCGCGGATCCGACGACGCCGTGGAGTCGTCGTCGACGTTGATCCGGTGGGGCGGCGTCTTCTGCTTCCGCGGCGGGGAGTGCACCGTAGTTGCACCCCCGGCGGTCTTGTCACCGTCGGCCTTCGTCTTCTCGACTTGCCGTGGCCGCGAGGTCGCCGGCTGCTGCGGCGTGTCGTTGTTGGCGAAGGCGATCAGGCTCTGGATGGTTGCCCTCCAGTCTTCGGCTTTGTCTGCCGCTGGAGGAAAATCGAGAAGCAGTTGCGCTCTTGCGAGGGCTTCTGCTGGAGAGGAGGGGAGCGGTGGCGAGCGGTGCGAGGAGCGGGATATGCTCGGACTCCTAACAGGGTTAGAAGGAGCAGGGTCCCGCCCCGGCGACCGCGCCTTGCTCGTGCCAGGACGATGGCCCGGAGCATCCCGCGAGCCTCCGCTTTGCCCTTGGCCCAGCAAGCGGATGCCACCTCCTGTGCCATGGCGCTGCTGGGTCGTTGTTTGCTGAGATGGACGTGGCGCATCCACGGAGACCGAGGCTCGGTCATCCGTCTTGTCCTTGGATTTGGTGGCGCCGCGAGTCTCCTCGCCGGCGACCACCCTTCCGACGGCGTCTCCTCCACCCACTGTTGGCTCAGGTGGCGGTGGAACGGACGCGGACGGGCCTCCGACCTCCGAAGCCTTTTTCTTCGGGGCCATGCTGATGTTGCTGATGAAGTTGATGTAGCTGGAGAGGTTGATGAAGAATGCGCCCGCGTGAACGCCGGATCAGGTTCGCACAACCTCCACGCCCCCTACCTGGCGCGCCAAAGATGTCAGGGGAAACTGTCCACCACGAGCACCTATGGGACCGGAGCCCCTTGTCATTGCGGTGAGGGAGCGGAGGGAGCACGAAGAGCAGATCGTAGAGCACACGCGGGCAGTTTACCCAGGTTCGGGCCGCGATGAACGCGTAAAACCCTACTCCTGCTTAGATTGTATTGGATGTGGGAGCTCGAGAGCTTGAAGAACTAGCTACACCGAGCGAATGAGCGATCTACGTTCCGAACCCCTTCTACGTTGTGCATGGGCCTCCTTTTATAGCTCAAGGGGTCACCGACAGGTGTCAACGTAGGAGAAAGGGTAAAAATGTAATAGTGGTGGTAGTTGTAATAGTGCGGGAATAGTGGAGCAACAGTGGATGAACAGTGGTCACCACCTACTTTGACAGTGGGGGACAAGAGCATTTAATGCCCGTCGCCGTCGACCCCAAAAGCGCCCGCCCTTGCGTCTCCGTTTGCCACGGCGATGGCTTTATCGCCGTGGAGTGCCACCGTGTCCCCCAGGCTGCACAGCCATCCGCCACGCGTCCCTGGAGTGGCCCCAGGGCGACGCGTGGTTCGATGAGCTGGAGCGCGGACACACAGCGTAACTCTCCCCGGCAAGCACCTTGCCGGGGCCTTGACCTTGCCGGGCCCGGAAGCTTGTCGGGCTCTGAAGCTTGTCGCTCCCCGGGCCCTGCCGGGGCGCATGCTGCGCCGAGGCATGTCTTCTGAAATGTGATATTCTAGTCTTCCTGGCAAGCTCCTCTTGCCAGGGTCTTGTGCTAGTGAGGTAATCTTGAGCCTGGGACGGCCTTCCCGGCAAGCTCCACTTGCCGGGGCCTCGATCTTCTGTCTTGTATACTTTGTTTTTGAATAACTTTATATGGAGCAGAAACGTCTCCGGCGAGCACGTGGTAGACCCTGCCGCGGGAAGCTGCTACTGCCCGTGCACAAGTTGGGGTACTGAGGTACCCCTACCTTAGTACACCGACACTAATCATCTCCCCTTTATGCACCACTTGGTGTAGCATCATCATTTGGGGTTATGATCATGCCCACAAAGTTTGAAGCCCCAGTTAAAAAGTTGACAATGTAGAGTTGTTCAAATTTGAATTTGAACAGAAATGGTTTTGGGGCACTTAGACCAAGTTATGCTTCTCCAAAACTTGTGCCATTTGGCATAGATGCATAATTACATCATTTTAGCATGTGCACCAAGTTTGAGAGCATTTGGACAAGTTTGGCAATGTAAAGTTGCTCAAACTTCAAAATGGACAGAAATGGGCTTGAGGTGATTAGATGATGTTTCCTTCATCTTCAAGGCATGAGGCTTTGCCAGATCATCAAATATGTCATATATGACATGATAGAATTTCCCTGGAATTTTTGGAGAATATTTCATTTGTAAATATTTCAAAAGCTTGAAATATCCAGAAAGGGTTTTGGAAGGATTTGCCCAATATTTTGAACATGACCATGTGCTGAAACTCTTATATATGGACAATATATGTCTTATGAGTCTCCTTGAATTTTGGCAAATATTTTTGAAATAAATAAATAATTTTTCCCTATTAAAGACCATTTCTGGCCTTAAGAAAAAGCTATTAAATAAAATATAAAAATAAGTTTTAAAATAATAATTTTGTGGTTTCTGGGAGTCCTATACCTAATAGGATTCAAATATACTTTTTGAAAGATTTTTCACACCCTAAATAAGGTACTTGCACTGCAAACCTCAATTCAGTGGTTTTTGGAAAACTAATTTTAGAAAATACTATATGGCCAAAATATTTTTATAAGAAAATTCTATACTGGTCTATACACATGGCATGATCATTGGGAAAAAGTTTTGGATCAAGGAGGTGAAGTATAAGAGTTGGAGGATTTATTTGATTTTTAGAGCACTAGCAAACAGCAGACAAAAGTCAAATCAAGCAAAGTGAAAAACACACAAAAGTTTTTTGTAAATCCACATTTTTAACATGATAATTAGCTTAAGCAAAGTGACAGGAAAATCAGGGTGTGACAGACCTACCCCCCTTACAAGAATCTCGTCCCCGAGATTCCCAGACTAGGCGTGGAAAGGAATACGCAGTCTTGGATGCGGGGTAGGCTTCACTTCTTCTTGTTGGTTCTGCTTCCGACTGGTGCTCCATGGAATCTTGAAGTACTTGGTGGTATGGCTTCGCGTCCGTCGTTCTGCTTCGTCCAGAATGCGGATGGGCTTCTCGCGGTAGGTCAAATCAGGCTGCAGATCAATGGCTTGGTGATCAACATCCTTGTAGAGATTATACTTGTCCGGAACTTGGAGACATTTCCGGAGTTGTGACACATGGAATACACTGTGCTCACCGGATAGCTCGGGTGGTAGTTCCAACTGGTAAGCCACTTCTCCTCGTCGTGCAGTGATCTCAAAGGGTCCAATGAACCTTGGTGTGAGCTTCCCCTTGACGTGGAAACGCTTGGTTCCCTTCAGAGGAGTTACCCGCAGGTACACATGGTCCCCGACATGGAAACTCATGTCCCGACGGTGAGTGTCAGCATAGCTCTTTTGCCTTGACTTGGCTGCCTTCAAACGCTCTCTGACTAGTTGGACTTGCTCTTCTGCTGCGCGGAGAATATCCGGTCCAAAGACTAGCCCTTCTCCAGTCTCTGACCAGTTGAGGGGTGTGCGACATCTGCGTCCGTACAACACCTCAAATGGTGCCATCTGAAGGCTCGACTGGTAACTGTTGTTATAGGAGAACTCGGCAAAAGGGAGACAATCCTCCCACTTGGCTCCATATGCCAAGACACAGGCTCGGAGCATGTCTTCGAGAATCTGATTGACTCATTCTGTCCGACCTCCGGTCTGTGGGTGGAAAGCCGTGCTGAAAGATAACTTGGTTCCCAAGGCTTCTTGGAACTTCTTACAGAACCTTGAGGTGAACTGGGTTCCTCGATCTGACACAATCTCCTTGGGAACGCCTTGAAGACTTACGATTCGGTCGATGTAGAGAGCTGCCAGCCGGTTGCCATCATAAGTGGTCTTGACAGGAATGAAATGGGCCACCTTGGTCAAATGATCGACTATGACCCCGATAGAGTCATGTCCTCTATCCGACCTTGGTAATCCAGTGACGAAGTCCATTCCCACTTTATCCCACTTCCACTCAAGAACCTTGAGTGGTTGAAGCAATCCAGCGGGTCGCTGATATTCAGCCTTGACCCTTTGGCACACATCACACTTTGCAACATAGGTTGCAATCTCTCTTTTCATCCCGTGCCACCAGAATCGTGCCTTCAAGTCTTGATACATCATGGTGTGAGCGTTCCTTCGACACGGAAATGCTCGGTTCCTTTGAGAGGAGTGGTTTGCAGATATGCCCGGTCTTCGACGCGGAAGTTTACTTCTTGATGACGGTGGTCGGTGTAGATCTTCCTTCTTGACAGGGCGGTCTTCAAATGTCTTCTATCTAGTTGTCCGTCTCTTCTTTTGTCTTCGGGCAGACAAGTAGGCCATCAAATAATGATGTTACCCAACTTGTCCAATTACTCCATGAGATCTTTGGGTGTACGCAAGGTAGGCTGGGGTATTGGGCGTGGTCTCCGTTGAGTATTTGCAAGGTCTTCCGGACTTAGAGCGAATGCCCGTGGTCAGAATCTGACCAGGTTGTGACTTGATAGGGCTTAAGGGTTTCAAGAATTCTAGTGAGTGAATGAACATATATCATCCTTAAGCACGGTTTTTGAGATGCCAATAGCTCTATCTAGTACTCCGAACGAAAAAGCAGCCTCTCGCATAGACCAACTTCAATCACCACTCATGCCATACATATCCTCATGACTCTCAAGAGACGGTCTAACAAAATTATACTTGTCTACGATCCCCAAATCCATATGTATGTCTACCCCTAAAATCCATGGGTAGGTCATACATGCCACTAAGCTTAAACTAAACTCCACAATCCAAGCACTCAACCTATTCTTGCAAGGCTCACGATAAGACATCTCTATTCTAAGGAAACACGTCATATGCCACTCCAAGATTTGTTTCCTTCCTATAGATCACCTCCAATAGCCCGGTAATTTCCATCAATCACAACATAATCCAACAATTCTACAAATCCGATGTGTGCGGTGTTTCACAAGATCTCAAGTCCCTATAATACCCAAATACTCGGAAGGACTGTGCATTACGATAGTATGTCCACCAAATTCTCATCATCTGGGTCAAGTAAACTCCAAGGTCATGATTATATAGATCCCTAAATCAACTTCGACAAATAATCCAATCTCCTAGTTTATTGTCCTCCGGGAAGCATGGTATCATGATCAAGATCATCGGTCTAATCCAATTTACTCCGAACCATGCAGACATATCTAGTATCAATACCCAACCAGAATCACCTACTAATCTCCAAAGCTCATGTCCAACGGGTACTTCTACATGCTTCCCCAAAGTCATGATCCCACCAACACGAAAACCTTACAATCCATCAAGGTCTCAGATAATTCCTCGATGTCACTGATATAAAGCCACCAAGTCATCTGTCTTATATCCACAAATTGGTCTATCTATGGCATCGTCAGTTCTTGTGCTATATTAGGATGAAAATGTGCTTGTTCACTGCATCCACTAGCTCCTCTATGAACCCAGTGTTGTGCAAGGTTATAAGGGTTTAACAGGTTCCCTTGCAATTCTATGGGTTAAGCACATGGTTAAGGGTTCGTGTTGGAGTGTCTCGTGAAGTCTCAAAGGGTCTAGGAATGGGGTTACTGGTCTGGAGGGTTAAACATAACTCTACGGGGTTGCAATTGATCGTGGAGGTTGTAGCAGAAATCTTCAGTGCCAGTTGGCTGCCGAGGTAGAATCCTTGGTGCATCTTGTCTTGCGGGTCTTCAGCTGGGGAGAGAGAGAATAGAGGGAAGAAGCAGCGTAGAGGAGGGAAATGCCTAAAGGGGTTCTATAGTGCAGGTGCAACAAACATGTGCAAAAAGGCCGAAACAAAAGAATCAACGCAAGGAAGGTGATATAGCCATGCACTTGTTGCCTGGGGGAAAAGTGCGACTTATATCAAAACACAAACAAATAAAAGCAAACAACACACAATCATGGTTCTATTCGAACCATCATACGGACTCGACTGCGCATAGGGGGTACACGACTCATCCTACCCCAGGGGTTCTCGGACTCAGTGTCGTGACTTGTGCCTCGTGCAGTCTTCTGAGCTTCCTCTGGTGTTGCTACATCCCTTGTAGTTGTTTGATGAATGATCCGGGTTGAGCCTGAAGAATCTTCAACAACTTCTCGCCTGATGAGGTGATGCGGTGAAGGTGTCTCCTTGCAGCTGGCGTTGACTTGTCTTCTCTTGTCTCTTTAATCATGACGATCCCTTGTGCCTTCTGGGGCGTCGAGGGTACCAGGTAGGCAATCCATATGCAATGACAATAACAAGGCATAAAAGAGGTCCAACATGTTGGTTTCGTTGATGAAAACATCGACACCAAGAGCGGGGGACGAAGCGAACCGTTTTCCTGCTCACTATGGTGAGGCAGACAGATGGCGAGGTTCTCATCCACCGGTGGTTGCCGATACAACAACGGTAGTGATAGGATTACTCTATTAGCGATGCATATCATGATTTTGCATAACCTATACCCTGGTCATCATAGGCCAATGTTGCATCTTCTTGGGGCACTGTCAAAGGTGTCACCATCTTCTGGGTCTTCATGTCCTCATCCACCGAGGATGTAATTTCTATTGGTATCATCTTGTCATGGTGTCACCAATCTTGTGTTCAGAAGAGGTGGGTGAGTGTTTGGCAAGGTGCACTCCACGAGGATTACAAAAAATCCAGTGGTCAGGGGCATAAGGGTTTTAGAGACCAAGGTTTTGAAGGGGAAGAGATCAAGCATAGCCAAGTTTTCGAAAAACTGAGAAGGGAAGAGATGTATATGCAGTTTTGAAAACTAGTTTTACCCTAACTAACGACCATGCTAACTAAGCCTTCCTACAGTCAGGATGGCTCTGATTCCAGCTCTGCCGGGACCCCGACTCATAAGTCGTGATCACCGAATGCAAGTGTACAGTGATCCCAGAGATCAATGCTCACTGAACACACAGAACCTGAATAACAAGAGTCTTACATCCATACATACCGTATTACACAAATAGGACCATACTGGTCAAGTCTTGAGTATATCATCGCAGCGGAAATCTTCAATGACAACTTGGACCCATGCCATCTGCCTTAACCCTACAGGCATTCTGACTGGGAAGCGTCCTAGCTCGCATGCTCGTCACCAAGAAATCTTCATCATAACATGTTCTCTCATGCTTGGCCAATAAAATAACCAGTGGCAAGCCAATGAGTACTTTGAATGTACTCGCAAGCAACCCAAGTGTGATGACAGAATAATTATGCAAAGGCTCTATTGCTAAATTGGCAATTTGTGGAAAGCTAGTTTTTCACATGCAAGTATGATCAACATATGACATGGGCATGCATGTGTCTGCAACAAGTATCAGGAGGTCACAGACATCATTATCGAGAAAGAGTGTAATCAACTCATGCTCAAGCTCATTGTGACTTTCTCACAATCACATCAACAATATCTCTGAATCGTGTTGTTTCCCAGAAACTTATGGACATAGTCTAAGCAGCACCACCCAACTGTCCTTGACCGCGGACACGGCTATTCGAATAGTTTGACACTCTGCAGAGGGTGCACACTTTACCCACTAGATCCGGGGAACTTCCGTGACATCCACGACCCGCGGTACCTCAAGTACCCGGGGTAAGCACCCGATCACTATCTTTCCCTAGACGACACTAACATAGAGTCCACTCGATTGGTAACAGCCCCGTGCAAATATTTCACATCTTAAAATTGTGGAGACTTGCTCCCATATTCATCACATACCACTGACACGGGGTACCAACGGTGTGTTCGGTGCCCTGTAAAAACGATCATGGCCGCCTATCCAAGCACGACCCCGTCCCAAGAGTGACCTCATGTCACCCCCGTCACTAGTAATGCGGGCACCATGCTAGTATCGACTTAGGTAATCAATAATGCCCTTTTTCCCATATAAGGGTAGAGTGGTTGCGCATGTTTGGTTGGGACGGTAGTCACACATAAATCTAATCCATCTCTGTAAACAACACTTTCGTCAAGCCTCGGCACACTACTTCTTCTCCAAGTAGTGCCCTAGTTTCTCATCAACTCCCAGGGGCATTAGTGGCACCCGCTGGGTTATTTGCAAGTATGTCAAACCACACTTGTTTCACTCAATGCATAACCCTGACCCATTTTACGTAGCCAACTACTATAGCATATATCTATCTACTCCCACCCACATAACCCTCATAGGAAGGTAGGGTCATGTTTGATGCAAGTTTCAATAGTAAGCAACAAGGGCAGCAACCAAAGTGGTCTCCACCTCAACATGATTCCGATGCATTGATAATAAGGTGCTATGAGACATGCATAAAAAGGTTTCTCAAACATGGTCAAAGGGCTGCTTGCCTTGTTCTCCCGAGTCTTCAAACCTTCTGGTCCATCTCCGAGTATTCCGTTCATTTCGTCAACTAACGATGGAAACAATCGTAATAAGCAACACAATCAAAGCAGAAATAAAAGTGCTCTAAAAATAGGAGTTGGAATTTTCTAGGATACCTCTGGTCATATTAGAAATGACCAAGGTGGTTTCATAGGTATTGGATCAATTGATGACTTGGAACATTTCAATATGATAGAATCAAGGGGTTTATGGATTTGAAAGAAGTGTACAGAAATATATTCTTGAATGATGAGCCAAGGCACCCATCAACAAGTCATGATTTTAGAAGCATCTAGGAGTTGGTTTCACTGGATTTGGAATTCAAATGAATTTCCTAGGATTTTGCAAAGCTGATAAATATCAAGAAATGGCTCAATATTTGGTGGGGTACAGAAAGTATTAATAAAAATGTTCCAAAACTAAGTTTGGATATGACAAGCATCTAGGAATTTGAACCACTGCATTTGGATCAAAAATGAGCTCTCTGTGATTTTCTAAAGTTCATCACAGAAAATGAAATATTGGCATTTGATAATTATTTGTGAAGGAAAAGTCTCTGGAATAATGTGCATGTTGCACCATGTGATAGAGCATGATTTATGGAGTCACTGGAAATTTGAATCACCAAATTTGGAGTTCAAATGAATTATTCTTGGATTTTTGAATATGTCTGGAAAAGAAAAAGAATGAGGAAAAAGGGTTATACCCTTTACTGCGCACTGGCGACAGATAGACCTTGGGCCGGCCCGGCGGCTCGGCTGAGCGGGGGGATGCGGTGACGCCGAAGACGTACTTCGGTGATCCTGTTTTCGCCGCGCGGACACGGGAAGTGTCGGACCCGTCTCCACTTAAAATGTCGGGCCCGCCCCGCTGGGTCCCCGACGAGCGGGCCCCACCAGCATGCCTTCTCCTTCCTCCCACCCGCGACAGAGGAGGCAGGGGCCTCGTCAATGGGAGGTTGCTGCTCCTGCCCCCCGGCGGCTCAGGCCACCTCGGGCCAAGCGGTGGCCACCGGAGGGGCCACTGGAAAGCAGCGCATCGGGGGAGGTCGGCAGGGCCGGCAGGAGACGACCGTGGTGCGCTCGGCACTGCCTCGGCGGATGCCCATTCGGGCGACGAGCAGCTGGGGGGTGTGGTGCCCCGGCGGTCTTGGAGAAGTAGGGGAAAGGGTCGCCGGACCCTCGCATCTCTTCTGGTGGAGGAAAGGGAGGGAGGCGAGCTTGGGATGGCGAGAATTTTGGTGGTGGACGGCGGCTCGGCTTCAGCCATGGCGGCGCGTTGGGGGCATGGGAGGAGCAGAGCTTTAGCCTCGGGGTGCACGGGGGCTAGGAGAAGCAAAATGAGGCGAAGGGGAGGACCCGGGCGGCCTTATGTAGGAGAGGGTGTGGTGCACAGCGGGCCGTGCGCCGGTGAGGCCATAGCCGTCCTTGTAGGCCACGGGGGGGCTTGCCTTCGAGTCGGGGGTCCTGCTGGGCGTGGTCTACGACCAGGGGAAGAGAGAGGGAGAGAGGAACGAGCACGAGGGATGCCAGGGACACGGGCGGCAACTGGTGGACGCGGGCGGCGCTCGGGCATGCATGACACAGGTCGCTGGAGAGAGTAGGAGGAGGGGGCCGACCATCTAGCGTGTCCCGGACGCCGAGGCGGCCTCGGGGGACACGAGGGGGGAGGCCCTAGGTGGTCGGGGCCGGTGATTGGGGGCGGCTACAGTGCGGCAGGGCACTGTAGCGCGCTCTAGAGCACCCGTTTGGCCGGTATGGCCGTTCCCTTGCTGCTCTGGACGCGTCCATCATGCCCAAAGCTGTATGCGGGGTCGAGGGGGTAGTAAACAAATGCGCTGTGACCCTGGATGCTCTGGGAAGCCACTGGAATGAGGAGGGAAGTGAGAAGGAAAGAGGTTACTGCTGTCCAGAGGAGTAAATTGGGGTTTATCCCCTCCAATGATTGAGCTGAGGCCATGGAGAAGTTACTGGAGGTAGGAGATGATCAGGAGAAGCTGTGGTAAGAATTTGGGGTAAAGGGAAATAGTAAAAGGGGTCCAAACAATGGTTTTGGTAATTTGACAGAAGGTGTTTGATTAGGTTTTGGGGAGGCAAATGACTTCCAATTGGCATGGGACTTAACAGGACGGAATGTCACACACAATTAGGCCCCTCCACAAAATTTGAGCTCATTTGGGAAAAGTTGCCAATGTAACTTTGGTGAACCCTAAAAATCAACAGAAATGGTTTCACCATGTTTGAGTTAAGCTAATCATCTCCCCTTGATGCACCACTTGGTGTAGCATCATCATTTGGGGTTATGATCATGCCCACAAAGTTTGAAGCCCCAGGTAAAAAATTGACAATGTAGAGTTGTTCAAATTTGAATTTGAACAGAAATGGTTTTGGGGCACTTAGACCAAGTTATGCTTCTCCAAAACTTGTGCCATTTGGCATAGATGCATAATTACATCATTTTAGCATGTGCACCAAGTTTGAGAGCATTTGGACAAGTTTGTCAATGTAAAGTTGCTCAAACTTCAAAATGGACAGAAATGGTTTTGAGGTGATTAGATGATGTTTCCTTGATCTTCAAGGCATGAGGCTTTGCCAGATCATCAAATAAGTCATATATGACATGATAGAATTTCCCTGGAATTTTTGGAGAATATTTCCTTTGTAAATATTTCAAAAGCTTGAAATATCCAGAAAGGGTTTTGGAAGGATTTGCCCAATATTTTGAACATGACCATGTGCTGAAACTCTTATATATGGACAATATATGTCCTATGAGTCTCCCTGAATTTTGGCAAATATTTTTGAAATAATTAAATAATTTTTCCCTATTAAAGACCATTTCTGGCCTTAAGAAAAAGCTTTTAAATAAAATATAAAAATAAGTTTTAAAATTATGATTTTGTGGTTTCTGGGAGTCCTATACCTAATAGGATTCAAATATACTTTTTGAAAGATTTTTCACACCCTAAATAAGGTACTTGCAGTGCAAACCTCAATTCAGGGGTTTTTGGAAAACTAATTTTAGAAAATACTATTTGGCCAAAATATTTTCAAAGAAAATTCTATACTGGTCTATACACATGGCATGATCATTGGGAAAAAGTTTTGGATCAAGGAGATGAAGTATAAGAGTTGGAGGATTTATTTGATTTTTAGAGCACTAGCAAACAGCAGACAAAAGTCAAATCAAGCAAAGTCAAAAACACACAAAAGTTTTTGTAAATCCACATTTTTAAGATGATAATTAGCTTAAGCAAAGTGACATGAAAATCAGGGTGTGACAGCGAGCGCGGCTATCGATAGATTTGACACACACACTCTGCAGAGGTAGCGCACATTCCCCACACCACAGAACCCATGGCCTCGCACTCCCATTCGGGTGGACCGACGGAATTCCAACAAAATCGCCCTACTACCATGACACTCTCCCTGCTACTCCAACTCACTCCCCACTAGGCTAGTCCTGGGTGGCCCCGTGTCTACCAAAGACACAACGACCACCGTCGTCGCTAAATGGTCCCAAACGGGGACCCGAGCTCAAAACAACAACAACAACGGGCACACAAGGTTATGTCCGCCTACCTGATCAGGGTAGTGCGCACCCATAACCTTCCCTCATTGGAGGCACCGGCGAGAGGCATGACAATAGACCCAGTTAGGGCCTTCCCACAAAGGCAAGTGTGGCCGCACTGGTCAGCTCGATTTGATGGCACCATGACTCAGCCAACAGTTGTTCAAGTTCATTTTAAGTCCGGTTAAGCTTGAATGCAAATGATGTTGAACCCTAATAAAATAACATGATGCAACTACAATGCATGAGCATGATATCAACATGAGCATAGAGGTGCAACATAATCATCGAGCATAACCACAATGAAATATTTAACCAAATGAGCATGGCATACTGACTAGCATAAATATCACAAGCATAACGCTACTCATGGCATGCATAACTACTAGCATCATAAATAAATACCATGCAAGAACATAGCAAGAACACTACCAAGTAATCATGTAACTAACTAGTTGCAACGGAACATGCATATCACGGTACTTGACAGACAACAAGCATGCATCAAGACTACTACTAGCATGTACTTCTACGACCAAGCATAACATGTGAACATGATACTAATAAGTAGTACAAGATAACAAGAAGCATCAGATCATAGCATGACAGTGAACATGAAACTACGAGCATAACCGAAACAACGACAGTATTAGCTACAAGTAGACAGATAACAGCAAACTTTTATTAAATATTTGTGGGGACACCGACTCATAAGTCGTGATCACCGAATGCACGTGTACAGTGATCCCAGAGATCAATGCTCACTGAACACACAGAACCTGAATAACAAGAGTCTTACATCCATACATACCGTATTACACAAATAGGACCATAATGGTCAAGTCTTGAGTATATCATCGCAGCGGAAATCTTCAATGACAACTTGGACCCATGCCATCTGCCTTAACCCTACAGGCATTCTGACTGGGAAGCGTCCTAGCTCGCATGCTCGTCACCAAGAAATCTTCATCATAACATGTTCTCTCATGCTTGGCCAATAAAATAACCAGTGGCAAGCCAATGAGTACTTTGAATGTACTCGCAAGCAACCCAAGTGTGATGACAGAATAATTATGCAAAGGCTCTATTGCTAAATTGGCAATTTGTGGAAAGCTAGTTTTTCACATGCAAGTATGATCAACATATGACATGGGCATGCATGTGTCTGCAACAAGTATCAGGAGGTCACAGACATCATTATCGAGAAAGAGTGTAATCAACTCATGCTCAAGCTCATTGTGACTTTCTCACAATCACATCAACAATATCTCTGAATTGTGTTGTTTCCCAGAAACTTATGGACATAGTCTAAGCAGCACCACCCAACTGTCCTTGACCGCGGACACGGCTATTCGAATAGTTTGACACTCTGCAGAGGGTGCACACTTTACCCACTAGATCCGGGGAACTTCCGTGACATCCACGACCCGCGGTACCTCAAGTACCCGGGGTAAGCACCCGATCACTATCTTTCCCTAGACGACACTAACATAGAGTCCACTCGATTGGTAACAGCCCCGTGCAAATATTTCACATCTTAAAATTGTGGAGACTTGCTCCCATATTCATCACATACCACTGACACGGGGTACCAACGGTGTGTTCAGTGCCCTGTAAAAACGATCATGGCCGCCTATCCAAGCACGACCCCGTCCCAAGAGTGACCTCATGTCACCCCCGTCACTAGTAATGCGGGCACCATGCTAGTATCGACCTAGGTAATCAATAATGCCCTTTTTCCCATATAAGGGTAGAGTGGTTGCGCATGTTTGGTTGGGACGGTAGTCACACATAAATCTAATCCATCTCTGTAAACAACACTTTCGTCAAGCCTCGGCACACTATTTCTTCTCCAAGTAGTGCCCTAGTTTCTCATCAACTCCCAGGGGCATTAGTGGCACCCGCTGGGTTATTTGCAAGTATGTCAAACCACACTTGTTTCACTCAATGCATAACCCTGACCCATTTTACGTAGCCAACTACTATAGCATATATCTATCTACTCCCACCCACATAACCCTCATAGGAAGGTAGGGTCATGTTTGATGCAAGTTTCAATAGTAAGCAACAAGGGCAGCAACCAAAGTGGTCTCCACCTCAACATGATTCCGATGCATTGATAATAAGGTGCTATGAGACATGCATAAAAAGGTTTCTCGAACATGGTCAAAGGGCTGCTTGCCTTGTTCTCCCGAGTCTTCAAACCTTCTGGTCCATCTCCGAGTATTCCGTTCATTTCGTCAACTAACGATGGAAACAATCGTAATAAGCAACACAATCAAAGCAGAAATAAAAGTGCTCTAAAAATAGGAGTTGGAATTTTCTAGGATACCTCTGGTCATATTAGAAATGACCAAGGTGGTTTCATAGGTACTGGATCAATTGATGACTTGGAACATTTCAATATGATAGAATCAAGGGGTTTATGGATTTGAAAGAAGTGTACAGAAATATATTCTTGAATGATGAGCCAAGGCACCCATCAACAAGTCATGATTTTAGAAGCATCTAGGAGTTGGTTTCACTGGATTTGGAATTCAAATGAATTTCCTAGGATTTTGCAAAGCTGATAAATATGAAGAAATGGCTCAATATTTGGTGGGGTACAGAAAGTATTAATAAAAATGTTCCAAAACTAAGTTTGGATATGACAAGCATCTAGGAATTTGAACCACTGCATTTGGATCAAAAATGAGCTCTCTGTGATTTTCTAAAGTTCATCACAGAAAATGAAATATTGGCATTTGATAATTATTTGTGAAGGAAAAGTCTCTGGAATAATGTGCATGTTGTACCATGTGATAGAGCATGATTTATGGAGTCACTGGAAATTTGAATCACCAAATTTGGAGTTCAAATGAATTATTCTTGGATTTTTGAATATGTCTGGAAAAGAAAAAGAATGAGGAAAAAGGGTTATACCCTTTACTGCGCACTGGCGACAGATAGACCTTGGGCCGGCCCGGCGGCTCGGCTGAGCGGGGGGATGCGGTGACGCCGAAGACGTACTTCGGTGATCCTGTTTTCGCCGCGCGGACACGGGAAGTGTCGGACCCGTCTCCACTTAAAATGTCGGGCCCGCCCCGCTGGGTCCCCGACGAGCGGGCCCCACCAGCATGCCTTCTCCTTCCTCCCACCCGCGACAGAGGAGGCAGGGGCCTCGTCGATGGGAGGTTGCTGCTCCTGCCCCCCGGCGGCTCAGGCCACCTCGGGCCAAGCGGTGGCCACCGGAGGGGCCACTGGAAAGCAGCGCATCGGGGGAGGTCGGCAGGGCCGGCAGGAGACGACCGTGGTGCGCTCGGCACTGCCTCGGCGGATGCCCATTCGGGCGATGAGCAGCTGGGGGGTGTGGT
The DNA here is from genome assembly GCA_902687465.1 of Secale cereale. Taxonomy (NCBI): domain Eukaryota; kingdom Viridiplantae; phylum Streptophyta; class Magnoliopsida; order Poales; family Poaceae; genus Secale; species Secale cereale. The sequence continues at coordinate 505,501,339 of LR738710.1, forward strand.
GCCCCGGCGGTCTTGGAGAAGTAGGGGAAAGGGTCGCCGGACCCTCGCATCTCTTCTGGTGGAGGAAAGGGAGGGAGGCGAGCTTGGGATGGCGAGAATTTTGGTGGTGGACGGCGGCTCGGCTTCAGCCATGGCGGCGCGTTGGGGGCATGGGAGGAGCAGAGCTTTAGCCTCGGGGTGCACGGGGGCTAGGAGAAGCAAAATGAGGCGAAGGGGAGGACCCGGGCGGCCTTATGTAGGAGAGGGTGTGGTGCACAGCGGGCCGTGCGCCGGTGAGGCCATAGCCGTCCTTGTAGGCCACGGGGGGGCTTGCCTTCGAGTCGGGGGTCCTGCTGGGCGTGGTCTACGACCAGGGGAAGAGAGAGGGAGAGAGGAACGAGCACGAGGGATGCCAGGGACACGGGCGGCAACTGGTGGACGCGGGCGGCGCTCGGGCATGCATGACACAGGTCGCTGGAGAGAGTAGGAGGAGGGGGCCGACCATCTAGCGTGTCCCGGACGCCGAGGCGGCCTCGGGGGACACGAGGGGGGAGGCCCTAGGTGGTCGGGGCCGGTGATTGGGGGCGGCTACAGTGCGGCAGGGCACTGTAGCGCGCTCCAGAGCACCCGTTTGGCCGGCATGGCCGTTCCCTTGCTGCTCTGGACGCGTCCATCATGCCCAAAGCTGTATGCGGGGTCGAGGGGGTAGTAAACAAATGCGCTGTGACCCTGGATGCTCTGGGAAGCCACTGGAATGAGGAGGGAAGTGAGAAGGAAAGAGGTTACTGCTGTCCAGAGGAGTAAATTGGGGTTTATCCCCTCCAATGATTGAGCTGAGGCCATGGAGAAGTTACTGGAGGTAGGAGATGATCAGGAGAAGCTGTGGTAAGAATTTGGGGTAAAGGGAAATAGTAAAAGGGGTCCAAACAATGGTTTTGGTAATTTGACAGAAGGTGTTTGATTAGGTTTTGGGGAGGCAAATGACTTCCAATTGGCATGGGACTTAACAGGACAGAATGTCACACACAATTAGTCCGCTCCACAAAATTTGAGCTCATTTGGGAAAAGTTGCCAATGTAACTTTGGTGAACCCTAAAAATCAACAGAAATGGTTTCACCATGTTTGAGTTAAGCTAATCATCTCCCCTTGATGCACCACTTGGTGTAGCATCATCATTTGGGGTTATGATCATGCCCACAAAGTTTGAAGCCCCAGGTAAAAAATTGACAATGTAGAGTTGTTTAAATTTGAATTTGAACAGAAATGGTTTTGGGGCACTTAGACCAAGTTATGCTTCTCCAAAACTTGTGCCATTTGGCATAGATGCATAATTACATCATTTTAGCATGTGCACCAAGTTTGAGAGCATTTGGACAAGTTTGTCAATGTAAAGTTGCTCAAACTTCAAAATGGACAGAAATGGTTTTGAGGTGATTAGATGATGTTTCCTTGATCTTCAAGGCATGAGGCTTTGCCCGATCATCAAATAAGTCATATATGACATGATAGAATTTCCCTGGAATTTTTGGAGAATATTTCCTTTGTAAATATTTCAAAAGCTTGAAATATCCAGAAAGGGTTTTGGAAGGATTTGCCCAATATTTTGAACATGACCATGTGCTGAAACTCTTATATATGGACAATATATGTCCTATGAGTCTCCCTGAATTTTGGCAAATATTTTTGAAATAATTAAATAATTTTTCCCTATTAAAGACCATTTCTGGCCTTAAGAAAAAGCTTTTAAACAAAATATAAAAATAAGTTTTAAAATTATGATTTTTTGTGGTTTCTGGGAGTCCTATACCTAATAGGATTCAAATATACTTTTTGAAAGATTTTTCACACCCTAAATAAGGTACTTGCAGTGCAAACCTCAATTCAGGGGTTTTTGGAAAACTAATTTTAGAAAATACTATTTGGCCAAAATATTTTCAAAGAAAATTCTATACTGGTCTATACACATGGCATGATCATTGGGAAAAAGTTTTGGATCAAGGAGATGAAGTATAAGAGTTGGAGGATTTATTTGATTTTTAGAGCACTAGCAAACAGCAGACAAAAGTCAAATCAAGCAAAGTCAAAAACACACAAAAGTTTTTGTAAATCCACATTTTTAAGATGATAATTAGCTTAAGCAAAGTGACATGAAAATCAGGGTGTGACAGCGAGCGCGGCTATCGATAGATTTGACACACACACTCTGCAGAGGTAGCGCACATTCCCCACACCACAGAACCCATGGCCTCGCACTCCCATTCGGGTGGACCGACGGAATTCCAACAAAATCGCCCTACTGCCATGACACTCTCCCTGCTACTCCAACTCACTCCCCACTGGGCTAGTCCTGGGTGGCCCCGTGTCTACCAAAGACACAACGACCACCGTCGTGGCTAAATGGTCCCAAACGGGGACCCGAGCTCAAAACAACAACAACAACGGGCACACAAGGTTATGTCCGCCTACCTGATCAGGGTAGTGCGCACCCATAACCTTCCCTCATTGGAGGCACCGGCGAGAGGCATGACAATAGACCCAGTTAGGGCCTTCCCACAAAGGCAAGTGTGGCCGCACTGGTCAGCTCGATTTGATGGCACCATGACTCAGCCAACAGTTGTTCAAGTTCATTTTAAGTCCGGTTAAGCTTGAATGCAAATGATGTTGAACCCTAATAAAATAACATGATGCAACTACAATGCATGAGCATGATATCAACATGAGCATAGAGGTGCAACATAATCATCGAGCATAACCACAATGAAATATTTAACCAAATGAGCATGGCATACTGACTAGCATAAATATCACAAGCATAACGCTACTCATGGCATGCATAACTACTAGCATCATAAATAAATACCATGCAAGAACATAGCAAGAACACTACCAAGTAATCATGTAACTAACTAGTTGCAACGGAACATGCATATCACGGTACTTGACAGACAACAAGCATGCATCAAGACTACTACTAGCATGTACTTCTACGACCAAGCATAACATGTGAACATGATACTAATAAGTAGTACAAGATAACAAGAAGCATCAGATCATAGCATGACAGTGAACATGAAACTACGAGCATAACCGAAACAACGACAGTATTAGCTACAAGTAGACAGATAACAGCAAACTTTTATTAAATATTTGTGGGGACACCGACTCATAAGTCGTGATCACCGAATGCACGTGTACAGTGATCCCAGAGATCAATGCTCACTGAACACACAGAAGCTGAATAACAAGAGTCTTACATCCATACATACCGTTTTACACAAATAGGACCATTATGGTCATGTCTTGAGTATAACGTCGCAGCGGAAATCTTCAATAACAACTTGGACCCATGCCATCTGCCTTAACCCTACAGGCGTTCTGACTGGGAAGCGTCCTAGCTCGCATGTTCGTCACCAAGAAATCTTCATCATAACCTGTTCTCTCATGCCTGGCCAATAAAATAACCAGTGGCAAGCAAATGAGTACTTTGAATGTACTCGCAAGCAACCCAAGTGTGATGACAGAGTAATTATGCAAGGCTCTACTGCTAAATTGGCAGTTTTGCGGAAAGCTAGTTTTTCATATGCAAGTATGATCAATATATAACATGGGCATGCATGTGTCTGCAACAAGTATTAGGAGGTCACAGACATCATTATCGAGAAAGAGTTGTAATCAATTCATGCTCAAGCTCATTGTGACTTCCTCAAGAATCACATCATCAACATCACTGAACCATGTTGTTTCCTCACACACACACACACCAGGTTTCGCAAACATTGGACGTAGCCCAAGAGCGGTTACCCAACTGTCCTTGACCGTGGACACGACTATTCGAATAGTTTTACACTCTGCAGAGGTTGCACACTTTACCCACTAGATCCGAGGAACTTCCGTGACATCCACGACCCACGGTACCTCAAGTACCCGGGGTAAGCACCCGATCACTATCTTTCCCTAGACGACACTAACATAGAGTCCATTCGATTGGTAACAGCCCCGTGCCAAACATTTCCCATCTTAGAAATTGTGGAGACTTGCTCCCATATTCATCACATACCACTGACACGGGGTACCAACGGTGTGTCCGGTGCCCTGTGAAAACAGTCATGGCCGCCTATCCAAGCACGACCCCGTCCCGGGAGTGACCTCATGTCACCCCCGTCACTAGTAATGCGGGCACCATGCTAGTATCGACCTAGGTAATTAGTAATGCCCTTTCCCATATAAGGGTAGAGTGGTTGCGCATGTAAGGTTGGAATAACGGTCGCAACTTGAACCAATCCGTTTTCAAAACAACACACACACTTGCCTCGGTACACCACTTCGTCATCAAGTGGTTACCCATCTCACCATCTCCCTCGGGCATAAGTGGCACCCGACGGGGTTTTCGAAATGTCTCTTGAAAGTATTCTGCCTTCGTCACCATGCATATACCCGTCCCAATTGCGTAGCCACTAGTAACAAAGGTAGCAACCAAAGTGGTCTCCACCTCAACATGATTCCGATGCATCGAGAATAAGGTGCTATGAGACATGCATAAAAAGGTTTCTCGAACATGGTCAAAGGGCTACTTGCCTTATTCTCCCGAGTCTTCAAACCTTCTGGTCCATCTCCAAGTACTTCGTTTAATTCGTCAACTAACGATGGAAACAATCATAATAAGTAACATAATCAAAGCAAAAATAAAAGTGCTCTAAAAATAGGAGTTGGACTTTTCTAGGATACCTCTGGTCATATGAAAAATAACCAAGGTGGTTTCATTGGGGTATGATCCATGGATGGTTTGGCACATTTCAATATGATGGAATCAAGGGTTTTACGGATTTGAAAGAAGTATACAGAAATATAACCTTGAATGATGAGTAAAGGCACCCATCAACAAGTCATGATTTTAGAAGCATTTAGGAGTTGGTTTCAATGGATTTGGAATTCAAATGAATTTCCTAGGATTTTGCAAAGTTGATAAATATGAAGAAATGGCTCAATATTTGGTGGGGTACAGAAAGTATTAATAAAAATGTTTCAAAACTAAGTTTGGATATGACAAGCACCTAGGAATTTGAATCATTGCATTTGGATCAAATTTGAGCCCTCTGTGATTTTCTAAAGTTCATCACAGAAAATGAAATAATGGCATTTGATAATCATGTGTGAAGGAAATGTCTCTGGAATAATGTGCATGTTGCACCAACAGGTAGATCATGATTTATGGAGTCACTGGAAATTTGAATCACCAAATTTGGAATTCAAATGAATTGTCTAAGCATTTTTACAAATCTACAGAAAAATAAAAAGGAAAGCAATACTCAGGTTATACCTAAAACACGCGTCGGGCGAAGGATAGCTACTGGGCCGGTCCAGTAGCTCAGCTGCGTGCAGGAAGGTCCACGTCAAAGGCGCCCGTGGGGGATTACGCCTTCGCGGCGGCTAGGCGGTTTCGGCCGAAGCCGTTTCCACTTAAACAGTGGGGCCCGGCCACTAGGTCACTTACACCCAGGGCCCACCCGGCTCTCTCTCTCTCTTGTCTCCTTCTTCTTCCTCCCGACGAGAGACAGAGGAGGGCGCCGGCCAACGTGGTTCCGCCACCCCACTACGCCAAACAGCGCGCTGGCGGCCCGAGCGGATGCCCCGTTCCACGCCGAGCTCGATGGTGGTCGCGCTGGTCTCTTGGGCGGTCGGAGCGAGGCGCTCGACGAAAGGGTGAACGGCGGTGTCCGGCAGGAGGGGGACCGGGGGTTGCATGCGCCATAGGAGGAGGTAAAGGGCGGTGGAGAGTTGCCGGCGTGCGGTGTCCCCATGGGTGCTCAAGGGAGGGGAGGAGAGCCTTCGGTTTGGGGGAATTCGGGCGAAGACCGACGGCGGCACCTCGCCACGGGGGGAGCAGGAGCGCATGAGAGGGAGAGGGGACATGTCTAGGAGATGCACGGGAGAGAGGAGGGTCCAGAAGAGGCAAGGGAGTGCTCGGGGGGGGGGGGCTTAAATAGATGCGGCCGCGGTGCACCGTGAGCTTCGTCCATGGACGCGCTCGGGTAAGCTCGCGGAGAGAGAAGGAGGGCAGGGGAGGATAGGGCCGACAGCGAGGCGTGTCGTGGACGTCGAGGCGACCTCGATGGACACGCTCGCTCTGCCCAAGGCCGCCTGGAAGCTTCGGGAGGGCCGTGCTACAGTGCCTCGGCGCACTGTAGCGCGCTCCAGAGCATGCCTTAGGCCGGCATGGTCATGCCCTTGCTTCCTGGCTGGGTCCCCCAGTGTCCAGCAGTGCTAGGGAGTAGTAAACAATTGCCCAAGCGGCCTGGGATGCCCTGGAGGCCACTGGAGTGAGGAAGGAGGTTACTGCTGTCCAGGAGAGTAAATTGAGGTTCCCCCCCCTCCAATGATTGAGCTAAGGCAGGGGAGAGTTACTGGAGGTAGAAGATGACTAGGAGAAGCTGTGGTAAGAATTTGAGGTGAAGGGGAATAGTAAAAGGGGTCAAAACAATGGTTTTGGTAATTGGACAGAAGGTGTTTGATCATGTTTTGGGCAAGCAAAATAGCTCCACTTGACATGAGACTTAACAGGATGGAATGCCACATATATTTAGGCCCTTCCACCAAATTTGAGCTCATTTGGGCAAAGTTGCCAATGTAACTTTGGTGAACCCTAGAAATCAACAGAAATGGATTCACCATGTTTGAGTTAATCTAATCATCTCTCCTTGATGCACCACTTGGTGTAGCATCATCATTTGGGGTTATGGTCATGCCCACAAAGTTTGAAGCCCCAGGTAAAAAGTTGACAATGTAAAGTTGTTCAAATTTGAATTTGAACATAAATGGTTTTGGTGCACTTAGGCCAAGTTATGCTTCTCCAAAATTTGTGCCATTTGGCATAGATGCATAATTACATCATTTTAGCATGTGCACCAAGTTTGAGAGCATTTGGACAAGTTTGGCAATGTAAAGTTGCTCAAACTTCAAAATGGACAGAAATGGTTTTGAGGGGGTTAGATGATGTTTCCTTGATTTTCAAGGCATGAGGCTTTGCAAGATCATCAAATATGTCATATATGACATGATAGAATTTCCCTGGAATTTTTGGAGAATAATTCCTTTGTAAATATTTCAAAAGCTTGAAATATCCAGAAAGGGTTTTGGAAGGATTTGTCCAATATTTTGAACATGACCATGTGTTGAAACTCTTATATATGGACAATATATGTCCTATGAGTTTCCCTGAATTTTGGCAAATATTTTTGAAGTAATTAAATAATTTTTCCCTATTAAAGACCATTTATGGCCTTAAGAAAAAGCTTTTAAATAAAATATAAAAATAACTTTTAAAATTATAACTTTGTGGTTTTTGGGAATCCTATACCTAATAGGATTCAAATATACTTTTTGAAAGATTTTTCACACCCTAAATAAGGTACTTGTAGTGCAAACCTCAATTCAGGGGTTTTTGGAAAACTAATTTTTGAAAATACTATTTGGCCAAAATATTTTTATAAGAAAATACTATACTGGTCTATACACGTGGCATGATCATTGGGAAAAGGTTATGGGTCAAGGAGATGAAGTATAAGAGTTTGAGGATTTATTTGATTTTTAGAGCACTAGCAAACAGCAGACAGAAAATCAATCAAGTAAAGCCAAAAACACTCAAAGTTTTTGTAAATCCACATTTTTAACATGATAATTAGCTTAAGCAGTGTGACATGAAAATCAGGGTGTGACACACCTACCCCCCTTACAAGAATCTCGTCCCCGAGATTCCCAGACTAGGCATGGAAAAGAATACGAAGTCTTGGATACGGGGTAGTTTTCACTTCTTCTTGTTGGTTCTGCTTCCGAGTGGTGCTCCATGGAATCTCGAAGTACTCGGTGGTGTGGCTTCTTGCTTGTTACCCTCTTTGATGGAGGTTGCTGAGGGGTCTCTTGCGTAGGTTGGGTTGAGTTAGTTGTCAAAGGCTCGGTGATCGATGTCCTTGCGGGCATCGGGCTAGTTAGGAGGTAAGAAGTACTTCCAGAGTGGGGACTCATGGAAGACTTGGTGCACGGAGGGTAACTCAGGTGTGGTAAGTCTAGCTGGGAGCCGTCTACTATTTGTCTTGCAGTGGCCTTGAAGAAGGTCGATAAATCTTGGTGTGAGCGTTCCTTCAACACGAAAATGCTCGGTTCCTTCGAGAGGGGTGGTTTGCAGATACGCTCGGTCTTGAATGCAGGAGCTCACTTCTTGATGACGGTGGTCGGTGTAGTTCTTCCTTCTTGACAGGGCGGTCTCCAAATGTCTTTTATCCAGCTGTCCGTCTCTTCTTTGTCTTCGGGTAGACAAGTAGGCCATCAAAGAATGATGTTACCTAACTTGTCCAATTACTCCATGAGGTCTATGGGGGTATGCAAGGTAGGCTGGGGTATTGGTGGTGGTCTCCGCTGACTATTCGCAAGGTCTTCCCAACTTAGAGCGAAGGCCCGTGGTCAGAATCTGACCAGGTTGGGGCTCGGTGAGGCTTAAGGGTTTCAAGGTTTCTAGTGAGTGAGTGAACGTTTATCATCTTATCCTTAAGCACGGTTTCTGAGATGCCAATAGCTCTATCTGGTACTCCGAACGAAAAAGCATAGACCAGCTTCAATCACCACTCAAGCCATGCATATCCTCATGACTCTCAAGAGACGGTCTAACAAAATTGTACTTGCCTACGATACCCAAATCCATATGCACGCCTTCCCCTAAAATCCATGGGTAGATCATACATGCTGCTAAGCTTAAATTAAACTCCACAATCCAAACACTCAACCTATTCTTGCAAGGCTCAAGATAGTGCATCTCTATTCTAAGGAAACACGTCATATGCCACTCCAAGATTTTTGTTTCCTTCCTATAGATCAACTCCAATAGCCCGGTAATTTCCATCAATCACCACATAATCCAACAATTCTACAAATCCGATGTCTACGGTGTTCCACAAGACCTCAAGTCCCTATGATACCCAAATAATTGGAAGGACTACGCATTACGATAGTAAGTCCACCAAATTCTCACCATCCGGGTCAAGTAAACTCCAAGATCATGATTATATAGATCCCTAAATCAACTCCGACAAATAATCCAATCTCCTAGGTTATTGTCCACCGAGAAGCATGGTATCATGATCAGGATCATCGGTCTAAATCTAATTTACTCCGAACCATGCAGATATATCTAGCATTTATGCCAACCAGAATCACCTATATAAATCCAAATCTCATGTCCAACAGGTACTCTTACATGCTTCCCCAAAGTCATGATCCCACCAATATGAAAACCTCACAATCCACCAAGGTCTCAGATAATTCCTCGAAGTCACTGATATAAAGCCACCAAGTCATCTGTCTAATATCCTCGAACTGGTCTATCTATGGCATCGTCAGTTCTTGTGCTATATTAGGACGAAATTGTGCTCACTCACTGCGTCCACTAGTTCCATTACGAACCCAGTGTTGTGCAAGGTTATAAAGGCTTAACTGGTTCTCTCGCAATACTGTGGGATAGGCACATGGTTAAGGGTTCGTGCTGGAGTGTCTCGTGAAGTCTCAAAGGGTCTAGGAATGGGTTACTGGTCTGGAGGGTTAAACATAATTCTACGGGGTTGCACTTGATCGTGGAGGTTGTAGCAGAAGTCTTCAGTGCCAGTTGGTTGCCGAGGTAGAATCCTTGGTGCATCTTGTCTTGCGGGTCTTCAGTTGGGGAGAGAGAAGAGAGGGAAAAAGTAGCGTAGAGGAGGGAAATGCCTAAAGGGGGTTCTATAGTGCAAGTGCAAGCAAACAGCTGCAAAAAGGCCGAAACAAAAGAAACAAGGCAAGGAAGATGATATAGCCATGCACTTGTTGCCTAGGGCAAAAGTGTGACTTATATCGAAACACAAACAAATAAAAGCAAACAACACACAATCATGGTTCTATTTGAACCATCATACGGACTCGACTGCGCATAGGGGGTACACGACTCATCCTACCCTAGGGGTTCTCGGACTCAGTGTCGTGACTTGTGCCTCGTGCAGTCTTCTGAGCTTCCTCACGTGTTGCTATGCCCCTTGTAGTTGCTTGATGAACGATCCGGGTTGAGCCTGAAGAATCTTCAACAACCTCTCGCCTAATGAGGTGATGTGGTGAAGGTGCCTCCTTGTAGCTTTTCTTATCTCTTTAATCATGACGACCCCTTGTGCTTCCTGGGACGTCGAGGGTACCTGATAGGCGATCCGTATGCAATGACAATGACAAGGCATAATAGAGGTCCAACATGTCGGTTTCGTTGATGAAAACATCGACACCAAGAGCGGGGGACGAAGAGAACGGTTTTCCTGCTCACTATAGTGAGGCGGACCAAATGGCGAGGTTCTCACCCACCGGTGGTTGCCGATACAACAGCGGTAGTGACAGGATTACTCCATTAGCGATGTATATCCTGATTTTGCATAACCTATACCCTGGTCATCATAGGCCAATGTTGCATCTTCTTGGGGCACTATCAAGGGTATCACCTTCTTCTGGGTCTTCATGTCCTCACCCATCGAGGATGTAATTTCTGTTGGTACTATCTTGTCGTGGTGTCGCCAATCTTGTGTGCAGAAGTGGCGGGTGAGTGTTTGGCAAGGTGCACTCCACGAGGATTACAGAAAATCCAGTGGTCTGGGCATAAGGGTTCTAGCGACCAACAATTTTGAAGGGGGAAGAGATTATGTATAGCCTAGCTTTCGAAAAACTGAGAAGGGAAGAGAAGTATAGATAGTTTTGAAAACTAGTAATAATTTTGAAAATAGTTTTACCCTAACTAACGACCATGCTAACTAAGGCTTCCTACAGTCAGGATGGCTCTGATACCAGCTCTGTGGGGACGCCGACTCATAAGTCGTGATCACCGAATGCACGTGTACAGTGATCCCAGAGATCAATGCTCACTAAACACACAGAAGCTAAATAACAAGAGTCTTACATCCATACATACTGTTTTACACAAATAGGACCATTATGGTCATGTCTAGAGTATAACATCGCAGCGGAAATCTTCATTAACAACTTGGACCCATGCCATCTTCCTTAACCCTACAGGCATTCTGACTGGGAAGCGTCCTAGCTCGCATGTTCGTCACCAAGAAATCTTCATCATAACTTGTTCTCTCATGCCTGGCCAATAAAATAACCAGTGGCAAGCCAATGAGTACTTTGAATGTACTCGCAAGCAACCCAAGTGTGATGACAGAGTAATTATGCAAGGCTCTACTGCTAAATTGGCAGTTTTGCGGAAAGCTAGTTTTTCATATGCAAGTATGATCAATATATAACATGGGCATGCATGTGTCTGCAACAAGTATCAGGAGGTCATAGACATCATTATCGAGAAAGAGTTGTAATCAACTCATGCTCAAGCTCATCGTGACTTCCTCAAGAATCACATCATCAACATCACTGAACCATGTTGTTTCCTCACACACACACACACCAGGTTTCGCAAACATTGGACGTAGCCCAAGAGCGGTTACCCAACTGTCCTTGACCGTGGACACGGCTATTCGAATAGTTTTACACTCTGCAGAGGTTGCACACTTTACCCACTAGATCCGGGGAACTTCCGTGACATCCACGACCCGCGGTACCTCAAGTACCCGGGGTAAGCACCCGATCACTATCTTTCCCTAGACGACACTAACATAGAGTCCACTCGATTGGTAACAGCCCCATGCCAAACATTTCACATCTTAGAAATTGTGGAGACTTGCTCCCATATTCATCACATACCACTGACACGGGGTACCAACGGTGTGTCCGGTGCCCTGAGAAAACAGTCATGGCCGCCTATCCAAGCACGACCCCGTCCCGGGAGTGACCTCATGTCACCCCTGTCACTAGTAATGCGGGCACCATGCTAGTATCGACCTAGGTAATCAATAATGCCCTTTCCCATATAAGGGTAGAGTGGTTGCGCATGTAAGGTGGGAATAACAGTCGCAACTTAAACCAATATGTTTTCAAAACAACACACACACACTTGCGTCGGTACACCACTTCGTCATCAAGTGGTTACCCATCTCACCATCTCCCTCAGGCATAAGTGGCACCCGGCGGGGTTTTCGAAAAGTCTCTTGAAAGTATTCTGCCTCCGTCACCATGCATATACCCGTCCCAATTGCGTAGCTACTATTAAAGCAACCTAACTACTCCCACCCGCATAACCCTCATAGGAAGGTAGGGTCATGCTTGATGCAAGTTTCAATAGTAAAGTAACAAAGGTAGCAACCAAAGTGGTCTCCACCTCAACATGATTCCGATGCATCGATAATAAGGTGCTATGAGACATGCATAAAAAGGTTTCTCGAACATGGTCAAAGGGTTGCTTGCCTTATTCTCCTGAGTCTTCAAACCTTCTGGTCCATCTCCGAGTACTTCGTTTAATTCGTCAACTAACGATGGAAACAATCATAATAAGCAACATAATCAAAGCAAAAATAAAAGTGCTCTAAAAATAGGAGTTGGACTTTTCTAGGATACCTCTGGTCATATGAAAAATAACCAAGGTGGTTTCATTGGAGTATGATCAATGGATGGTTTGGCACATTTAAATATGATGGAATCAAGGGTTTTACGGATTTGAAAGAAGTATACAAAAATATAACCTTGAATGATGAGTAAAGGCACCCATCAACAAGTCATGATTTTAGAAGCATTTAGGAGTTGGTTTCAATGGATTTGGAATTCAAATGAATTTCCTAGGATTTTGCAAAGATGATAAATATGAAGAAATGGCTCAATATTTGGTGGGGTACAGAAAGTATTAATAAAAATGTTTCAAAACTAAGTTTGGATATGACAAGAACCTAGGAATTTGAATCACTGCATTTGGATCTAATTTGAGCCCTCCGTGATTTTCTAAAGTTCATCACAAAAAATGAAATAATGGCATTTGATAATCATGTGTGAAGGAAATGTCTCTGGAATAATGTGCATGTTGCACCAACAGGTAGATCATGATTTATGGAGTCACTGGTAATTTGAATCACCAAATTTGGAGTTCAAATGAATTGTCTAAGCATTTTTACAAATCTACATAAAAATAAAAAGGAAATAAATACTCAAGTTATACCTAAAACACGCGTCGGGCGAAGGATAGCTACTGGGCCGGTCCAGTAGCTCAGCTGCGTGCGGGAAGGGCCACGTCGAAGGCGCCTGCGGGGGATTACGCCTTCGCGGCGCCTAGGCGGTTTCGGCCGAAGCCGTTTCCACTTAAATAGTGGGGCCCGGCCACTGGGTCACTTACACCCAGGGCCCACCGGGCTCTCTCTCTCTCTCTCATGTCTCCTTCTTCTTCGTCCCGACGGGAGACAGAGGAGGGCGCCGGCCACCGTGGTTCCGCCACCCCACTGCGCCAAATAGTGCGCTGGCGGCCCGAGCGGATGCCCCGTTCCACGCCGAGCTCGATGGTGGTCACGCTGGTCTCTTGGGCGGCCGGAGCGAGGCGCTCGATGAAAGGGTGAACGGCGGTGTCGGGCAGGAGGGGGACTTGGGGTTGCAGGCGCCATAGGAGGAGGTAAAGGGCGGTGGAGCGTCGCCGACGTGCGGTGTCCCCATGGGTGCTCAAGGGAGGGGAGGAGAGCCTTCTGTTTGGGGGAATTCGGGCGAAGACCGACGGCGGCACCTCGCCACGGGGGGAGCAGGAGCGCATGAGAGGGAGAGGGGACATGTCTAGGAGATGCACGGGAGAGAGGAGGGTCCAGAAGAGGCAAGGGAGTGCTCGGGGGGAGGCTTAAATAGATGCGGCCGCGGTGCACCATGAGCTTCGTCCATGGACGCGCTCGGGCGAGCTCGCATAGGGAGAAGGAGGGTAGGGGAGGATAGGGCCAACAGCGAGGCGTGTCGTGGACGTCGAGGCGACCTCGATGGACACGCTCGCTCTGCCCAAGGCCGCCTGGAAGCCTCGGGAGGGCCGAGCTACAGTGCCTCGGCACACTGTAGCGTGCTCCAGAACATGCCTTTGGCCGGCATGGTCATGCCCTTGCTTCCTGGTCGTGTCCCCCAGTGTCCAGCAGTGCTAGGGAGTAGTAAACAATTGCCCAGACGGCCTGGGATGCCCTGGAGGCCACTGGAGTGAGGAGGGAGGTGAGAAGGAAGGAGGTTACTGCTGTCCAGGAGAGTAAATTGAGGTTTTATCCCCCTCCAATGATAGAGCCGAGGCAGGGGAGAGTTACTGGAGGTAGAAGATGACTAGGAGAAGCTGTGTTAAGAATTAGAGGTGAAGGGGAATAGTAAAAGGGGTCAAAACAATGGTTTTGGTAATTGGACAGAAGGTGTTTGATCATGTTTTGGGCAAGCAAAATAGCTCCACTTGACATGAGACTTAACAGGATGGAATGCCACATATATTTAGGCCCTTCCACCAAATTTGAGCTCATTTGGGCAAAGTTGCCAATGTAACTTTGGTGAACCCTAGAAATCAACAGAAATGGATTCACCATGTTTGAGTTAAGCTAATCATCTCCCCTTGATGCACCACTTGGTGTATCATCATCATTTGGGGTTATGATCATGCCCACAAAGTTTGAAGCCCCAGGTAAGAAGTTGACAATGTAAAGTTGTTCAAATTTGAATTTGAACAGAAATGGTTTTGGGGCACTTAGGCCAAGTTATGCTTCCCCAAAACTTGTGCCATTTGGCATAGATGCATAATTACATCATTTTAGCATGTGCACCAAGTTTGAGAGCATTTGGACAAGTGTGGCAATGTAAAGTTGCTCAAACTTCAAAATGGACAGAAATGGTTTTGAAGGGGTTAGATGATGTTTCCTTGATTTTTAAGGCATGAGGCTTTTCAAGGTCATCAAATATGTCATATATGACATGATAGAATTTCCCTGGAATTTTTGGAGAATAATTCCTTTGTAAATATTTCAAAAGCTTGAAATATCCAGAAAGGTTTTTGGAAGGATTTGTCCAATATTGTGAACATGACCATGTGTTCAAACTCTTATATATGGACAATATATTTCCTATGAGTTTCCCTGAAGTTTGGCAAATATTTTTGAAGTAATTAAATAATTTTTCCCTATTAAAGACCATTTCTGGCCTTAAGAAAATGCTTTTAAATAAAATATAAAAATAACTTCTAAAATTATAACTTTGTGGTTTCTGGGAGTCCTATACCTAATAGGATTCAAATATACTTTTTGAAAGATTTTTCACACCCTAAATAAGGTACTTGTAGTGCAAACCGCAATTCAGGGGTTTTTAGAAAACTAATTTTTGAAAATACTATTTGGCCAAAATATTTTTATAAGAAAATACTATACAGGTCTATACACGTGGCATGATCATTGGGAAAAGGTTTTGGGTCAAGGAGATGAAGTATAAGAGTTGGAGGATTTATTTGATTTTTAGAGCACTAGCAAACAGCAGACAGAAAATCAATCAAGTAAAGCCAAACACACTCAAAGTTTTTGTAAATCCACATTTTTAACATGATAATTAGCTTAAGCAATGTGACATGAAAATTAGGGTGTGACAATATTCAAGTTGAAAACCATGGCTATTGCACGACTATCATGCAAGTGGCTATTGTGGCTTGCCCGGGGGTGACGGAGACTCCAGGAAGAAGTGCTGTGAAGCCGCGAAACGAAATGCCGAAACACTTCTTTCTTGGAGGGGGCTGATTAGAGGCAAGGGCATAATGGTCATTTTCACAGTGTAAACACTTAGTGAAAATGGTACCAACAGAAAGGTCTCGTCGATACGAAGAAGTGGGCTTTGGAATCACCTGATTCGGAGTTACGGTTGAAAAGTTGTGAGGTGTTGAAGGAGAGGGACCAATCTGTGAATATTTTTCTCACCAACGGGTCCCCAAAATACGTCTCGACTTAAAACACCTGGGACCGGGGGTGGTCGACGACCAGAGGCCAACAAGTAGGGCCGAGAGGGGAGGTGGAGCCTGCCTGGCCAGCAGGCTGGGCGCACGGGGCGCTCGTCCCCTTCCTCCTGCTCGCCTCTGTTTCTCTCGTGAAATAGAGCAGGGCGGTAGGGGAGGAAGCGGCGGTGGGGCCGGCCGGCTCCGGCCAGCTCTGGCACGACCGAGCACACCGGCGGGTGCGCGGGGCCACACCGCACTCGCACCAAGAGAGAAGAGGCGCGGGGGAGGCCTGGGGCTGCGGTGGTGGTTGGCAACAGAGAGGAACACAGAGAGGTCGCCGACGATGGAGCGGACTACTCTAGCCAGCTCAAGCTAAGGCGCGGGCACCGGCGGCTTCAGGGCGGAGCACCGCACCCATTCAGAGGCAAAGGAGCACCGGAGAGTGGGGGATAGACGGCGAGGTCACGATGACGGGAGGTTATAGAGGGCTCGGGTGATGGAGGTACTCGGCGCTGCGGCCGTCTCCGGCCAAGGGCAAGTAGGTGGGGCGGCTCAATAGGACGCGGGGAACACGATGGACGTGCAGAGGGGGTGCAAGGAGGACTAGGCGCATCGGAAACATGCCGAGACCGAGGCGGCCATGGTGAACGGCGACGGACAGAAGCGAGGAAGAGGTGCTCTGGTGGTCAAATGCGGTGAGGGAGGAGGTTGTGAGGTTCGGGAGGAGCTTGGGGTCCTTATATAGGCGCGGAGGAGAGCTCTAGAGCATCACAGTGAGCTCCCGACTGAGCTTTAATGGTGGGTAGAGGCTGGACGCGGCACGAGCATGGAGCTAGCGGCTCATTTATGGCGAACCACGATGGGGAACCGATGCAGGGTGATGCAGACGAGCATGGGGTAGCTACTAGACATGGATGGAGGTCGAGACGAGGAGGGAGATGATGGGAACAATGGCCGGATCAAGCCAGAGCGCGCGATGTGCATGACGCAAGCGTGATCACCACTGGCACTGACGCGAGCGGCGCTCTTTGGCGTGGCCAACCATGTCCAGTAGATAGACCGTCGTGCCCTTAGTCTAAATGAAGAAATAATTTGGTCCAGGGGCAAAGAAGAGTTTTGCACTTAGCTCCAAAGCAAACCAGGAGCCAAGTGTTTGTGTTGTGTAGTGGGGACACCAACTTGGTAACTCAGTAACTAAGTTGTCTGGCGATGATCTTACACTAAGATAATGTAGATCACCAAAAATCACACTAAGAGGAGGGGTTTAGATGATGGTCGATGTAGAAAGTGCAAAATTGGCCAGATAAGGGCACTATGATGTTGTGCTTACATACTGAAGTGTCATGAGCTGAAATTTGATGGAGTGGGATTATTTGACCATATGGAGCTTCTGTAAAAATCTCATGCCATTTGGAGTTACCAAAGTGGCACTTCCTTCACAAAGCTCCATTCTGACCAGAAACTAGGAAAATTTAGTGAGGGTAAACGGATAAGTGGATTGAGCCAAAACTTGGTGGAGGTAGTAGATGTAGATGTAAGAATGCCCTGGTTAATTTTCAGCTCAAATGAAGCAAGGCAAGATAGGGTTGCTTCACGAAGTGAAAATCTGACCAGAAAAAAAGATTTGGAGCTGAGCTCACATAGATGATCTCCATGAGCTCAAATTTGGTGGAGACGCATGATTTGGTCAAATTAAGGATGTGACCAAGTTTCAAATCATTTGGAGATGGCTAGAATATACTTCCTTCACAAAGTTCCTTTTTGGACAGAAACTTTGGAAAATCACTGAACAATATTTACTAGGCAAATGAGTATGAAATTTTGCACAGGGCAATGATATGGACATAAAAAGATGTCCACAAATGTTGAGGTTAATTGGGCAAAGATAAATAGCACTTGCTTCACAAAGTGCCATTTAGGGCAGAATAGGAAAATGATTATTGGAGGATTATTTTTGAATATGGCAATGAAATATTTTGCCATATTTGATCAAGATAGGACCCCAAAAATTTATGAGAATTATTTGAGAATTTTTAGAATGACAGAGATATAGGTTGCTTCACAACCTAGGGCCAAAAAGAATTATTCCTTTAATAGAAAAGGAACATTCCCTAGAAAAAGAATTTTGGGTTGGGTCAAGGATGGGAATGGCAGGGTCTTGGGATGATGAGAAGGATGGCAAGCCACTATAAAACCTAGGAAGACATGATCTTCCCAAGTTTCAGAACCGCAGAGGCACTGAAAAGCAAATAAAATCAAGAAATCCCAGAAAATTAAAAGAAAAAGAAAATGGCAAAATCCAGGTTGTCATATTTAAGTAGGCCGGCAAGCTCAATGCCGAACACAAGGGAAAGGGACCTCAGAGCGAAGACGAGGATGAACCTCACCAAGCGAACACAGGGGGATAGAAGAAATTTCCACCGAAGATCAAAATAGTGAACATGATCTATGCCACTCATATCCCAAAGAGGGAGCACAAGCGCGCACTCCGAGATGTCTATGCCGTCGAGCCTGTTGCCCCCAAATTCAACCCATGCTCGGCATGTCCGATCACTTTCGATCACAGGGATCATCCAACTAGTATCTGTCATGGGGGTTCGGCTGCCCTAGTGCTCAACCCAATAATCAATGGATACCATCTCACTTGAGTCCTTATGGACGGCGGCAGCAGTCTCAGTCTGATATATCAGGATACTGTCCGCAAGATGGTGATAGACCCGTCCAGAATTAAGCCAAGTAGTACAACGTTTAAAGGAGTGATACCGGGCGTAGAAGCCCGCTGCACGGGCTCTTTAACATTGGAGGTCGTATTCGGCTCTCCCCATAACTTTCGAAGCGAAGTGCTAATCTCCGACATAGCTCCGTTCCGAAGTGGCTATCATGCACTACTCAGAAGAACGACCTTTGCCCACTTTAATGCAGTGCCGCATTATGCTTATTTAAAGCTCAAAATGCCTGGACCACATGGCGTCATCACGGTCGATGGAAATATGGAGCGCTCTCTTCGTACGGAGAAGGACACCGCGGCCTTTGCAGCCGAAGTCCAAAACGGCCTATTCAAGCCGGACAGCCTATCAGTCATTAAGACCGCGGACACAGCCAAACGTGTCCGGCATACGCCTCAGTGCGGCAGCTCGGATGAACCTGAGCTAGATTAGCAGTTACGCTCCCACCAACTGCCCCATAAGGTGGTAGCATACGTGCCTCGTGCACACAATTATGCCCTTAAAATTCCTTGGGCGGTGCTGGGGACACACTGCAAACAAATAGTCCGTAGTTCAGCTCGACCCTATTCGGACTTTAAAATTACCCTTCAAGGTTCATTAAATGAACCAGTTTTGTTTACGACCACACTAGAATTCTTTTCTTTTCCAGGTTTTTTCTTTCTTTTTTACAGATGGCCATCACACTCCCCACCACAAGGACACATTACAAAGGAGAAAACGGTGCAGACGTGCAGCAGGGACCCGCGCTAAGGTTTCTTTTTAGATTACGCGTGTAAACCTTTTTTCTCTTTTCTATTTGATACCTTTCTGGTATGTAAAATGTCCAAGGAAGTTATCGGCATTATCTATAAACATACGGCTCGCCGTACTATAACAGGATATTATAGAAACAGCTTGGTCTAGATTATATGTAGAGTTTTATTCTCTCACCACGAGTGTTCTCTCCCCACGTCAGATTGCCACATGTGCCTTGACAACATGGTCCATTACCAGGGGCTCTATCCAGCCCGGTATATGTCAAAAATTCCAAACACCTATAGGGAGTGTTCGGCGTCCTGAAGACAATACGGAAGTTTAACTCATCGTTATCGAAGACAGGTTTAGGGGCTACTGAGGGAGTCCTGGATCAAGGGGTCCTCATGTGGCCGGATAACACGTGGTGGGCCGGACTGGTGGGCCATGAAGATCATTGCTGAAGACCATCTCTTGTATCCGGGTTGGACTCGTGTATACGTGTAATGGCAGGTTTTAGGTTCGGGTGTAATCTTTCCTTCCTCTGCAAGATGGTTATGTACAAACCCTAGGGCCCTCCAGTGTTGGAAATATGCCCTAGAGGCAATAATAAATTGATTATTATTATATTTCCTTGTTCATGATAATTGTTTATTATCCATGCTAGAATTGTATTGATAGGAAACTCAGATACATGTGTGGATACATAGACAAACACCATGTCCCTAGTAAGGCTCTAGTTAACTAGCACGTTGATCAACAGATGGTCACGGTTTCCTGACCATGGACATTTAAATGTCGTTGATAACGGGATCACATCATTAGGAGAATGATGTGATGGACAAGACCCAATCCTAGGCCTAGCACAGATCGTGTAGTTCGTATGCTAAAACTTTTCTAAATGTAAAGTATCTTTTCCCTAGACCATGAGATTGTGCAACTCCTGGATACCGTAGAAATGCTTTGGGTGTACCAAACGTCACAACGTAACTGGGTGGCTATAAAGGTGCACCACAGGTATCTCCGAAAGTGTCTGTTGGGTTGGCACGAATCGAGACTGGGATTTGTCACTCCGTATGACGTAGAGGTATCTCTGGGCCCACTCGGTAGGACATCATCATAATGTGCACAATGTGATCAAGGAGTTGATCACGGGATGATGTGTTACGAAACGAGTAAAGAGACTTGCCGTAACGAGATTGAGCGAGGTATCGGTATACCGACGATCGAATCTTGGGCAAGTGCTATACCGATAGACAAAGGGAATCATATACGGGACTGATTAAATCCTTGACATCGTGGTTCATCCGATGAGATCATCGTGGAGCATGTGGGAGCCAACATGGGTATCCAGATCCCGCTGTTGGTTATTGACCGGAGAGTTGTCTCGGCCATGTCTGCATGACTCCCGGCCCGTAGGGTCTACACACTTAAGGTTCGATGACGCTAGTGTTATAGGGAAAGTATGTACGCGGTTACCGAATGTTGTTCGGAGTCCCGGATGAGATCCCGGACGTCACGAGGAGTTCCGGAATGATCCGGAGGTAAAGATTCATATATGGGAAGTCCCGTTTTGGTCACCGGAAAAGTTTCGGGCGCTATCGGTAACGTACTGGGACAACCGGGAGGGTCCCGGGGGTCCACCGGGTGGGGCCACCGGCCCCAGAGGGCTGCGTGGGCCAAGTGTGGGAGGAGACCAGCCCCAGGTGGGCTGGTGCGCCCCCCTAACTATGGCCCAAGGCACCTCCAAGAGGCGAGGGGGCAAACCCTAGGGCAGATGGGCCCTAGCGCCCAATCTGGTGCGCCCCCCTCTCCCTCTCCCCCTCTGGCCGCCACCTTTAGATGGAATCTGGGGTGGCCGCTCCCCTAGTGGTGGGAAACCCTAAAGGGGGCGCAGCCCCTCCCTTCCCCCTATATATACTTGAGGTTTGGGGCTGCCCAACACACGGTTTGACCTCTCTCGCTTGGCGCAACCCTACCTCTCTCCCTCCTCGTCTCTCGCAATGCTTGGCGAATCCCTGCTGGAGTCCCGCGCTCCTCCACCACCACCATGCCGTCGTGCTGCTGCTGGATGGAGTCTTCCCCAACCTCTCCCTCTCTCCTTGCTGGATCAAGGCGTGGGAGGCGTCATCGGGCTGCACGTGTGTTGAACGCGGAGGCGCCGTTGTTCGACGCTTAGATCGGAATCAACCGCGATCTGAATCGCTACGAGTACGACTCCTTCATCCGCATTCTTGCAACGCTTCCGCATCGCGATCTACAAGGGTATGTAGATGCACTCTCCTCCCCCTCGTTGCTAGATTACTCCATAGATAGATCTTGGTGATGCGTAGGAAAAATTTTGATTTTCTGCTACGATCGCCAACAGTGGCATCATGAGCTAGGTCTATGCGTAGTTTCTTGCACGAGTAGAACACAAAGTAGTTGTGGGCATGGATTTGTCAATTTACTTGCCGTTACTAGTCTTATCTTGATTTGGCGGCATCGTGGGATGAAGCGGCCCGGACTGACCTTACACGTACTCTTACGTGAGACAGGTTCCACCGACTAATATGCACTAGTTGCATAAGGTGGCTAGAGGGTGTCTGTCTCTCCCACTTTAGTCGGATCGGATTTGATGAAAAGGGTCCTTATGAAGGATAAATAGAAATTGGCATATCACGTTGTGGTTTTGGCGTAGGTAAGAAACGTTCTTGCTAGAATCCTATAGCAGCCACGTAAACACTTGCAACAACAATTAGAGGACGTCTAACTTGTTCTTGCAGCATGTGCCGTGTGATGTGATATGGCCAAAAGGATGTGATGAATGATATATATGTGATGTATGAGATTGATCATGTTCTTGTAATAGGAATCACGACTTGCATGTCGATCAAAATGACAACCGACAGGAGACATAGGAGTTGTCTTATTTTATTGTATGACCTGTGTGTCACTGAAAACGCCATGTAATTACTTTACTTTGTTGCTAACCGTTAGCCATAGTAGTAGAAGTAATGTTTGGCGAGACGACTTCATGAAGACACGATGATGGAGACCATGGTGTCATGCCGGTGACGATGATGATCATGGAGCCCCGAAGATGAAGATCAAAAGGAGCAAAATGATATTTTCCATATCATGTCACTATTTGATTGCATGTGATGTTTATCATGTTTTACATCTTATTTTCTTAGAACGACGGTACTAAATAAGATGGTATCTCACTAACATTTCAAGAATTGTGTTCCCCCTAACTGTGCACCGTTGCTAAGGTTCGTTGTTCCGAAGCACCACGTGATGATCGGGTGTGATAGGTTCTAACGTTCGCATACAACGGGTGTAAGCCAGATTTACACACGCGATACACTTAGGGTTCACTTGACGAGCCTAGCATGTACAGACATGGCCTCGGAACACGGAAGACCGAAAGGTCGAACATGAGTCGTATAGAAGATACGATCAACATAAATATGTTCACCGTTGATGACTAGTCCATCTCACGTGATGATCGGACACGGCTTAGTCGATTCAGATCATGTATCACTTAGATGACTAGAGAGATGTCTATCTGAGTGGGAGTTCATCAGATGAACTTAGTTGTCATGAACAATAGTCTAAGTTGTCTTCGCAAATTATGTTGTAGACCAAAAACTTGCGTTATAGCTCCCTGTTTAATACGATCCTAGAGAAAGACTAAGTTGAAACATATTGTAAGCAATGATGCGGCCTGGGTCCGTAGTTCGAGAAATGTCCTCACTGCTACACAGAAAGCTCACGTCTTTGATGCACCGCTCGATGTGCAAACCCCTACAACGTTGTATGTGGATGTTGTGAACACCTGACAAACACGTCCTGATGACTACTTGATAGCTAAGTGTACCATACTTTGCGGCTTAGAATCGGGATTCCAATGACGTTTTGAATGCCATAGGACATATGGGATGTTCCAAGAGCTGAAACTGGGATTTCAGGCTCATGCCCATGTTGAGAGGTATGAGACCTCTGACAAGTTCTTTTGCCAACAAGATGGAGGAGAATAGCTCAACTAGTGAGCATGTGCTCAGAGTGTCTGGGTGCTAAAATCACTTGAACCAAGTGGGAGTTAATCTTCCAGATGAGATAGTGGTTGACGGAATTCTCTAGACACTATCACCAAGCTGCTAGAACTTCGTGATGAACTATGACATGCAAAGGATGGAAATGATCCCGGAGCTATTAGCGGTGCTTAAGACCGCAAAAGTAGAAATCAAGAAGGAGCATTAAGTGTTGATGGTTTAACAAGACCACTGGTTTCAAAAGGGGCAAGGGCTAGAAGGGAAACTTCATGAATGGCAAACCAGTTGTCGCTCTAATGAAGGAACCCATGGTTGAACCCAAACCTCGAGACTAAGTGCTTCTATTATAAGGGAAATGGTCACATGGTAGCGGAACTACCCCAAATACATGATAGATAAGAAAGCTGAAAACTTCAACAAAGTATATTTGATATACGTATTATTGATGTGTACCTTACTAGTACTCCTTGTAGTATCTAGGTATTGGATACCAGTTCAGTTGCTATTATTAGTGACTTGAAGAAAAAGCTAAGGACTGAACGGAGACTAGCTAAGGGCGAGGTGACGATGTGTGTTGGAAGTGTTTCCAAGGATGATAAGATCACCATCACACGCTCCCTCTACCTTCGGGATTAGTGTTGAACCTAGATAAATATTATCAGGTGTCTACGTTGAGCATGAATATGATTAGATCATGTTCATTGCAATACGCTTATTCATTTAAGTTAGAGAATAATGGTTATTATGTTTACATGAATAATACTTTTATGGTCATGCACCTAGTGGTTTATTGAATCTCGATCATGGTAATACACATGATAATAATATTAACGCCAAAAGATGTAGAGTTAATAATGATAGTACCACTTTCTTGTGGCACTGCCGCTTAGGTCATTTTGGCATAAAATGCATGAATAAACTCCATGCTGATGGATGTTTGGAGTCACTTGATTTTGAATCGCTTGACACATGCGAGCCATGCCTCATGGGCAGGATGACTAAGATTCCGTTTTCAGGTACAATGAAACGGGCAAGTGACTTGTTGGAAATCATACATGCTAATGTGTGTGATCCAATGAGAATTAAGGCGTGCGGTGGATATCGTTATTTTCACA
This sequence comes from Secale cereale, assembly GCA_902687465.1. Classification (NCBI taxonomy): domain Eukaryota; kingdom Viridiplantae; phylum Streptophyta; class Magnoliopsida; order Poales; family Poaceae; genus Secale; species Secale cereale. The sequence continues at coordinate 505,525,776 of LR738710.1, forward strand.
TCTTCACTGACGATTTGAGTAGATATGGTTATATTTACTTAATGAAGCAAAAGTCTGAAACGTTTGAAAAGTTCAAGCAATTTCAGAGTGAAGTTAAGAATCATCATAACAAGAAGATCATGTTCCTATGATCTGATCAAGGGGAGATTTTCTGAGTTATGAGTTTGGCAATCACTTAAGACATTGTGGAATTGTTTCGCAATTGAAGCCATCTGAAACACCACAGGGTAATGGTGTGTCCGGACGTCATAATCGAACCTTATGAGATATGGTGCGATCTATGATGTATCTTACCGATCTACTTCTGTTATTTTGAGGTTATGCATTATAGACAGTTGCATTCATTTTAGATAGGGCACCATCTAAGTCCGTTGAGACGACGCCGTATGAACTGTGGTTTGGCAAGAAACCAAAGTTGTCGTTTCTTAATGTTTGGGGCTGCGATGCTTATGGCTTCAGCCGGAAAAAGCTCGAACCCAAAGCGGACAAATACATCTTCATAGAATACCCAGAGGTAACAGTTGGGTATACCTTCTATCTCAGATCCAAGGGCAAAAATGTTTGTCGCTAAGAAGGGGTCCTTTCTCGAGAAGGAGTTTCTCTCGAAAGAATTGAGTGGGAGGAAGATAGAACTTGATGGGGTTGTCGAACCCTCACTTCAACCGGAAAGTAGTGTAACACAGAAAGATGTTTCTGTGGAACCTACGACTGTTGAAGAGGAAACTAATGATAGTGATCATGAAGCTTCAGATCAAGTTGCTATCGAACCTCGTAGGTCGACAAGGATATGTACTACTCCTGAGTGGTATGGTGATCCTGTCTTAAATGTCATGTTGTTGGAAAACAATGAACCTACGAACTATGGAGAAGCGATGGTGGGCCCGTATTCCGACAAATGGTTAGATGCCGAGAAATCCGAGATAGGATCCATGTATCAAAACAAAGTATGGACTTTGGTGGATTTGCCGATGATCGGCAAGCCATTGAGATAAATGGATCTTTAAGAAGAAGACGGACGTGGACGGTAATGTCACCGTCTATGAAGCTCGACTTGTTGTGAAGAGTTTTTCACAAGTTCAAGGAGTTGACTACGATGAGATTTTCTCACCCGTAGCGATGCTTAAGTCCGTCGGAATCATGTTAACATTAGCTGCATTTATGAAATCTGGCAGATGGATGTCAAAACAAGTTTCCTTACCAGTTTTCGTAAGGAAAGGTTGTATGTGATACAATCAGAAAGGTTTTGTTGATCCTAAGGATGCTAAAAGGTATGCTAGCTCCAACGATCCTTCCATGGACTAGAGCGAGCATCTCGGAGTCGGAATATACGCTTTGATGGAGTGATCAAAGTTTTTGGGTATACAAAGTTTGTTAGAAACTTGTATTTACAATAAAGTGAGTGGGAGCACTACAACATTTCTCATAAGTATATGTGAATGACATATTGTTGATCCGAAATGATGTAGAATTTCTGGAAAGCGTAAAGGGTTGTTTTAAAGGTGTTTTTCAAAGGAGGACCTGGATAAAGCTGCTTACGTAATTGGGCATCAAGATCTATAGAGATAGATCAAGACGCCTGATCATACTTTCAAAAGAACACACACCTTTGACATGATTTTGAAGGAGTTAAAAATAGATCAGTCAAAGAAGGAGTTCTTGCCTGAGTTGTAAGGTGTGAAGTTGAGTAAGACTCAAAGCTTGACCGCGGCAGAAGAAAGAGGAAGGACGAAGGTCGTCCCCTATGCTTTTGTAATAGGCTCTATACGGTATGCCATGCTGAGTACCGCACCTGATGTGTGCCTTGCCACATGTCTGGCAAGAGGGTACAAAGGTGATCCAGGAGTGGATCACTAGATAGTGGTCCAAATTATCCTTAGAGGAATAAGGAAATGTTTCTCAGTTATGGAGGTGATAAAGAGTTCGACGTAAAGAGTTACGTCGATGCAAGCTTAACACCTATCCGGATAACTCTAAGTAGAGATACCGGATACGTATAATGGAGCAATAGATTGGAATAGCTCCAAGTGGAACGTGGTTGCAGCATCTACGATATGACATAAAGTTTTGCGAAGTACATAGGGATCTGAATGTTGCAGACCCGTTGACTACAACCTATCTCACAAGCATAACATGATCAAACCCAGAACTCATTGAGTATTAATCACATATTGATGTGAACTAGATTACTGAGTCTAGTAAACTCTTTGGATGTTGGTCACATGGCGATGTGACCTGTGAGTGTTAATCACATGGCGATGTGAACTAGATTATTTACTCTAGTGCAAGTGGGAGACTGTTGGAAATATGCCCTAGAGGCAATAATAAATTGATTATTATTATATTTCCTTGTTCATGATAATTGTTTATTATCCATGCTAGAGTTGTATTGATAGGAAACTCAGATACATGTGTGGATACATAGACAAACACCATGTCCCTAGTAAGCCTCTAGTTGACGAGCTCGTTGATCAACAGATGGTCACAGTTTCCTGACCATGGACATTTGGATGTCGTTGATAACGGGATCACACCATTAGGAGAATGATGTGATGGACAAGACCCAATCCTAAGCCTAGCACAGATCGTGTAGTTCGTATGCTAAAGCTTTTCTAAATGTCAAGTATCTTTTCCTTAGACCATGAGATTGTGCAACTCCCAGATACCGTAGGAATGCTTTGGGTGTATCAAACGTCACAACGTAACTGGGTGGCTATAAAGGTGCACTACAGGTATCTCCGAAAGTGTCTGTTGGGTTGGCACGAATCGAGACTGGGATTTGTCACTCCGTATGACGGAGAGGTATCTCTGGGCCCACTCGGTAGGACATCATCATAATGTGCACAATGTGATCAAGGAGTTGATCACGGGATGATGTGTTACGGAACGAGTAAAGAGACTTGCCGTAACAAGATTGAGCAAGGTATCGGTATACCGACGATCGAATCTCGGGCAAGTGCTATACCGATAGACAAAGGGAACCGTGTACGGGATTGATTGAATCCTTGACATCGTGGTTCATCCGATGAGATCATCATGGAGCATGTGGGATCCAACATGGGTATCCAGATCCCGCTGTTGGTCATTGACCGGAGAGGTGTCTTGGCCATGTCTGCATGACTCCCGAGCCCGTAGGGTCTACACACTTAAGGTTCGATGACGCTAGGGTTATAGGGAAAGTATGTACGCGGTTACCGAATGTTGTTCGGAGTCCCGGATGAGATCCCGGACGTCACGAGGAGTTCCGGAATGCCCCCGGAGGTAAAGATTCATATATGGGAAGTCCCGTTTTGGTCACCGGAAAAGTTTCGGGCACTATCAGTAACGTACCGGGACCACCGAGAGGGTCCACCGGGTGGGGCCACCGGCCCCAGAGGGCTGCGTGGGCCAAGTGTGGGAGGGTACCAGCCCCAGATGGGCTGGTGAGCCCCCCAACTAGGGCCCAAGGCACCTCCAAGAGGGGAGGGGGGCAAACCCTAGGGCAGATGGGCCCTAGGGCCCAATCTGGTGCGCCCCCCTCTCCCTCTCCCCCTCTGGCCGCCACCCTTAGATGGGATCTGGGGAGGCCGCACCCCTAATGGTGGGAAACCCTAAAGGGGGCGCAGCCCCTCCCTTCCCCCTATATATACTTGAGGTTTGGGGCTGCCCAACACACGGTTTGACCTCTCTCGCTTGGTGCAGCCCTTCCTCTCTCCCTCCTCGTCTCTCGCAGTGCTTGGCGAAGCCCTACTGGAGTCCCGCGCTCCTCCACCACCACCATGCCGTTGTGCTGTTGCTGGATGGAGTCTTCCCCAACCTCTCCCTCTCTCCTTGCTGGATCAAGGTGTGGGAGATGTCATCGGGCTGCACGTGTGTTGAACGCGGAGGCGCCGTTGTTCGGCGCTAAGATCAGAATCAACCGCGATCTGAATCGCTACGAGTACGACTCCTTCATCCGCGTTCTTGCAACGCTTCTGCATCACGATCTACAAGGGTATGTAGATGCACTCTCCTTCCCCTCATTGCTAGATTACTCCATAGATAGATCTTGGTGATGCGTAGGAAAAATTTTGATTTTCTGCTACGATCCCCAACATCCAGTGCATATATAAATTGGAGTGTTTAGTCCGTAGAGGCTAAGGTAGGAGAGAAACAACAGAATCATAGGCTAGACTCCTAGGGTTTAGCCATCACGATCTCGAGGTAGATCAACTCTTTTAATCATATTCATCAAGATCAATCTAGTAGGAAGTAGGGTATTACCTCGATCGAGAGGGCCTGAATGAGGGTAAACATCGTGTCCCCAGTCTCATATTACCATCGATCCTCAGACGCATAGTTCGGGACCCCCTACCCGAGATCCTCCGGTTTTGACACCGACACTTGGTTTCACTACCTAGGAGAGTATGGTCTCTAGAGAGGGCAATTATCACCGTAGAGGTCCTTACTTTGATGGTACAAATTTTTCTAGTTGGAAGCATATGATGAAAGTGCATATTCTTGGTCATAACCCCGTCGTTTAGGCTGTTGTTTGTATTGGCTAGCAAGGTGAATTTTTTGAAGAAGGTAGAGAACCGGTTTGTGAAGTGAGCGTGGAAGAAATGAGGATGTTGCAATACAATGCTCAAGTTTGCGATATTCTTTTCAATGGATTGTGCCCCAAAGAATTCAATAAAATTAGCCGCCTTCAAAATGCAAAGGAAATTTGGTATAATTTTGTTGATATGCACGAATGTACCGAGCCCATCAATGAATCCAAGTTGGATGTGCTTCAAAGTGAACTTGATAAGCTCAAGATGAGGATGGTGCACTACAAAAAAACAGACACATCCACGACATTTTGGCCCGAATGATTTTTTTTGTCATGCTTATGACACTTCTATGATGATAATTGTGACAAAACCTGGTATCATCATAGATATTGTGGGGTCCTACTTCCATGACAAAAAATCATGACATAAAATGGGCTTTTTGTCCTGGGCATGTCGTAGACACACCTGCATGACATTCTTTGGGTCGTCCATGACGGAAAAAATCATGGTAGTAGCGAGGGCGAGGAAAATTTCGAGGAGTTCCCAGTTACGGTGGGTGGTCGGGATGGAGCGATGCAGCTGTGTGGTTGCACATTTCTCTTGTATACGTATGTGAGTGTGTGCGAGGCGTTGGAACCCGAGTGAGGCGATCACACTAGCTATGTTACTAAACCCAAGCGATCGATCCCTTGGCTGTTAACTGTAGTCGAGCGATTCCTTCGCTACTGCTGCTAACTAAACCCGAGCAATCGATCGATCGGTGCTGTTGTTGCTTACTGAAGCCGATCGTACCTGCTGCCTCCTGATGAACGGTGAACGTGAGGGTTGGTTGAACAAGTCGAGATGTGGTTGGGGTTGGATGAACAGTTCTCGGTGGGGGTTGGATGAACAGGACCCCGTGGTAGTAGGCAGTTGCCGCTGGATGAACAGGACCCCGAGAGGAGGCCACCACAGCTGAGCTGGTTGGGGGTGGATGACCAGGACCCCGCGGAGATCTGGTTGAATAGTAGCCCGTGGATGAAGAGTAGCTGGTGGATGTAGGAGGAAGCCGCGGTGGATGAACAGTAGCTAGTGGAGGCTCGAGAAAGTCGACAGTGCATGAAGAGTAGCCCGTGGAGGCTGGACCAAGGTAGTAGACGGTGGATGAACAATAGCCCGTGGAGTCCCATTTTGTGGTATACCACAACCCTCCCTGTCAACAGGACCCTGTTTCGACCGTAGGCGCTCCAACACAAATCTGTTTCCTCCATTTTGCGGTACGCCACACCCCTCCCGATCAAAAAGACCCCGTTTCGACCGTAGGAGCTCGAACACAAGTCTGTTTCCTTCATTTGCGATATGCCTAACCCTTCCCGATGAATAGGACCCCATTTCGACCGTACGCGGTCGAACATAAGGTCGTTTTCCTTTGTTTTGAGGTAGTTTTGGAGCATGGCTGCATGTACATGTACTCCATATGTACGTACGTGCCCGTAGTTTTGGAGAGTGGTTGTACGTACATGTAGTCCATTTAGATGAGACTGCATGGACTACTACATAGTGGTCGGACTGTACTACGACACATGACGCTGCTTCCTCGGCCACGGTTCATCCTGCAAAGACACCATGTATGTATGACCACGTTGGCGACTAGATAGACAAAGCTATGTACGCTATGACTAGGTTGGTCCCAGCTGTCAGACAGGATAAGGAGGCACTTCTTTTCGCGTGAAGATATAGATGGTAGGTCCCAGATATTAGCGGGAGGAATCAATTTTTTGCGAGTATTATGGAGGCACTTCCTTGTGTGCGAAGATGTAGTTGGTGGGTCATGCTGGCAGCGTCACTGCGTACAATCCTCTTCCGATGCCTGTCATTCATTGACCACGTTGACCACGACGCGCTGAGAGCACCAAGGCGGTGACGGCGACGAGGGCCTAAGAAGAGAACGACGCGGAGCTGGGGAAGATGAGTCGATGGATGGCCATGCGGAGGAGAGTACGAGGATTGACTAGTTCGGCAGGGGGTGTAGGTGAGTAGAGGGATAGCCTAGCCAGCGGTTGGAGTAGGAGGGGGTAGTTAGGCCTGGGCGGCAGCACAGCCGAGCATGGGAGGCAAGGGCACATGGTCCTTCCTGCACTGGTTTGGGCAGCTGCATCAAGAAAATCAGAGGTTGAAGAAGCAGAACAACTATTGGATTCACATCCAACGGCCAATGCTGATAGAGTCATGTGTTGACTAAGTTTACAAAGCCATGTGTATGCGTCAACTGAGTAGGGCCACAAGTCAGCATCCAAATATGATTGGCCCCAGTTGTCAAGGAGAGCAATCGATATTTTTTGCTTAATAAGGAGGCAGTTCCTTGCGTTCCAAGATATAGCTGGTGGGTCCTAGCTGTGAGGGGGAGGATTCCTTTTTTCCGCATAATAAGGTGGCACTTGATTGCGTGCGGCCATGGACCATGTGGGTCCCTACTGTCAGCCTCTCCACGTATATCCATCTTCCGATGTTGTCATTTGGTGACAACATTGACCACGCCGAGCCAAGAACACCAATGCGGTGGACGACGGCGAGACCCAGGAAGGGAATGACCCAGAGGCAGTGAATCCACAATAGTGGAGGGATGTGGGTGAGTAGAGGGATGACCTCACTAGTGGTGTGAGTAGTAGGGAGCGATGAGGCCTGCGCGGCAACACAGCCGGCCACGGGAGACGGGAGTAGGCGGTCCCATCGGCGCTGGATTTGGCGGCTGGAGCGAGAAGATCAGAGATAGAAGAAGCAAGACGGCCGTTGGATTGACATCCTATAGTTACTTCTGCTAGAATCATTTGTTGACTAATATATAATAAGTAAAAAGTCATGTATACACGTCAACTTAATAGGCCCACAAGTCAGCCCATTTCCTATTTTTTTTTAAAATTTACAGCTCATTTGCAACTTCTTATGCAATTTATTGCATTCCATTTTATTTTTGTAGACCAGGTCCAGGGTTAAAAATTTAAATGAAATTTTGCATATTTTGGTGGGGTACAAACTATTTTAAATACAGAAATGTCGAACCAGATTTAAAGTACTTTCAAGATATATTTAAATTAGGTTCAAACCCAATGAAATTGGAATATGAAAATGTGAAAAAAGTTCAGAAATTTGAAAGTAATTGCCAATTTATCATGTGTTTTTATATTTATAGCCCATTTCATATTACTTGTAAGATTTGCAGCCATCTTGAAAGAGTTGCAGCCTAGCAGGGTGGAGAAAAATAAGTAGGCCTGGGTTGGGTATGCCTGGATTGGGTATTCTTTAGAAAAAATAAACTGGGCTAGCCATTTTCACAAAGAAAAAATAGCTGAGTTGGTAATGTGGTAAATGTAAAATAGAAGCCTGGGTTAGACGGGCCACAACCCAGTTGAAACCCTGCTCCGTCTCAACAATAACAAAGACAATACTACTCGAGTAGCTACGTCCTAGGTGTCAGCCGCTCTTGTGTAGTTCTCTTGTCTATTGACTAAACGCTGAAAATGTCGTGAGTGCTAGATGTCAGCAAACCACTAAGAGGAAGCATTTTCTTTTTCCATATGTTGAATATGGTGTATATAAAAAAATGAGGAATGGCTTGCATACGGCCATGGACATGGTGGGTCCCTACTGTCTCCACTCCACGTACAGTCCTCTCCTGATTGCTCTTGTTTGTTGACCATGTTTACAACGCGAGATGGAGGCGCTGTGGCAGCGCACCAAAGCGCGCGGAGGACGACGGCGAGGCCCTAGACGGGAACAAACAGGAGGCGGGGAAGGTGGGGCGGTGAAGTCGCGGGTGAAGGGGAGTAAAAGGGTTGACTGTTTCGGGTGTGGGGTGGTGCTAACGTCGGCATTAATGATTTAGGAGACAGTGGGGCGGCGATGCATGCGGTGAGGCGCAGCCAGCCGTGGGAGGCAGAAGAAGGCGGCCCCATCGGCACTGGTTTGGTTTTGGTGACCGGAGGAAGACGAGACTGGAGAAACACGACAGACTGTAAAAGCAGCAGGAGTACGTATCACCCTTAAATGAAACTAGAAGGAGCACTTAACAACCATAGCTGATAGCAATATGAGTACTTATACAGGTTCAACCGTACAAAGCATGCCACGAATAGTGCTACTTTGCTTATAGTTAACCAAGGGTGAGGCCACCAAGCCCCAGGACAAGGCTCAGGCGCCACCCCGCGCATCCACAACTTCTGAAAGCGGCTTCATCTCGCAATGTGGTCAATAAACAGGATATTCTCTTTAGAGCCATGGAAAAGCATGTGCACAACATTTTCTCCTATTATCCAAGACGGACGGGCCTTCATTATTTGAGACCACCCATGAATAAGTATATTTTCACCTACAAGGGAAATGGAGTAGGTCGACATAAACATCATGTTGTGACCAAGCGCAAATCTGACCAAACCATGGTCAGGCATCTGTATAGGAACAATAGGATATGGTTGTTTTTGTTTCAAGAAGATCACAGCTATAAAATTGTGTATAAGCAAGAGTTTATGAACAACATATATAACAGAAAACAGCTCGTACCATAAGTTTCTTGACACGGTTGGACCTGTTCAACATGTGCACCAGTGGCACACATATCCCACGTGGCCTTCCACCATTGAAACGCCCCACAAGGAACCGAAGACGATCAATAAAGTGTAGGAACTGGTGGATGTCGTTCCAGTCAACTTCAGTGCCATCAGTAATAGTCGAGTTTTTATCAAATGACAAACGAGTAGTGTTCTGAACTTTGTAATAACCTACACGTGCCACCAATTATAAGAAATATTAGTTAGAAGTAGCATCTTCATGAGAGAAGGGAATCATAATTTTTTGTTACACCTAAAGTCAAATTGTGATTAGTTAGACATAATGGGTGGATTAAGAAGTAATCAAGGCAACATGTAAGAACTACATACAAAACTAACATGGATGAACTACTGGAATGACATCGGAGTGGAAGATCACAGTGAAGATTAGACATGTTCTACTATTTCCAACAACATTCGTGCACCAACTTTCAGTCCGTAACAATTGAGAAAGTTTATCCAAGCTCGGCCATAAAAAAAGCAGCGATCTTCTAGGTTCATGAACCCAACTGGGAACTTATATACATGGTGTGTCTTCATTGTGACCATTAAACTGGTGTATTCAGTTATGGCAAGGCAGGCCATCTTGAGTACATGTGTTCTGGCAGAGCAAGGAATGCACTGCAAGAGAAAATATGAGAACACAATTTATTCGCTATCTAAATCTAGAAATAATTTCCTCTTTCACGTCAGTGTTAACCATGGTAATAGTACCTTTTATCCAAATATAGCAATCCAAATTTCCAAATTAGTCGACATCATGTTCAAAAAACCCAACCCCCCCGGATAGAAAATAGGATTCTAGGAACATACTATGCGTGTTTCAAAATCCTATCTTAGGATGAGAACGAACAAGTGTGGCATCTCGACGAAGGTGCAGAAACCCGTAGGGTCCTCGCACTTTGGGCACTGCAAATGAAACACACTAGATTCAGTAGGAAGAAAAATGCATCAATGGTGGCGGCTACCATCCTAGGATTATCGGCGACCAAGGGACATGGATTTATCACGGATGGATGAAGAATCAGTACCTAGTTCTTAATGAGAAAAACCTACGCGATCGCCGAGAGGAGGTTTTCTCTGAACAAGCATATGAGGGAGAGGGGGATTCAGGCCCAGTGAAATATTGCTGCTTCGTCCGTCCAGTATACTGCTACCGCTGCAAAGGTGGAGTTTTTTTGTGATTTGACGGCTCATTGGGCATTACTGCGACGCTACGACCGGGGTGAGTCTACCGTGCAGTTGTGCACTCTAATTTGGTGCATGGCACGTGGACCCCGTTGCCGGATGCCCCGCATATCAGCGAACGGAAGTAGAAAGGCAGGAGTAACTAGTTACACATAAATATATTTTTGATAGAGCGATACTCCCTGTGTGAAGAAATATAAAAATATTTTATATCACAACTTTATGCGTAAGAAAAAACAAGGGGAATAGATATAACATAATATGGGGTTCGGATGGGAATAAAATATTTAGATATACTGACAGTTCTGGACTTTGGGCCATAGGCCGGTAGGCCTGTATGTTTGGGAGCCCATGTGTTCTAACTCAATGCATTTTGTCCAATAAATATTGCAAGCGATCGATATGGCGCAGGTTTTAGATGGTGTCGCTAGGCGAATACAGAAAATTAAATAAATCACGATAGTTTTTAGAATGACATCGAACGACAGTTCCTAACCAGCAATCAGAGTTGCAATTCTTTCACTATATCCTACATGATAAATAATATTGTCGTTCTACTTATACACACAGGACACTTGTTTCACCACGCCATATTATTACATCAAAAGATCTCGGAGGATAGATCAGTTCGGCACTTGCGTGCTGCTACTGTAGAATTTCAAAGTTGATTAGGACCAGCTCTCCTTGCCAAGAAAGTTCGATTTGGACATCATCCCCAAGCGCAAGATTTGATAGAGTTTTGAACCTTGACCATCCTTTAGCATCAATCATCATGCGACCAACCTTTGTACTTACAGAATATTGAGCGGGTTCATTCGCACCAAGGTTGTGCATGGTAAGAGAAACTTGGCCACGGTCGCCTAGATTATTAAACGACTCCCTCGTTGATCTAGGAATTCTCTGTTTGCAAACAAGAAGACATACCCAAACAGTTAGATCAACAGAGTGAATCATGTGAAACAACATGGAAAAAAAGAACTTGCGCTACCAATGCTTACCAAGAAGGTGGAGATGTCGGTTTTTGTAAGGACTTTGGTATATGCAGTGCGAACTGCAGCCCAGTCTATTGCCGATGCAAGTGCTGGTTCCATTGTCGACGCATGGGCCGGAGCAGATGCAAGTGCAACTTCAAGTATTGGTGCAGGTGCTAGGGCTGTTGCTGGTGCTTGTGCCGGTGCGACTGGTAGTGCCGCCGCTGCTGCCGGAGATGGTGCTCCTTGTGGAGCTGGTGCCGGTGTCGCAGCAGGTGCCCGTGTCGGTGCACGATGCTCTGGTAGATCAGCCTGATCCGCTGACACGGTCGGTGCCCAATCCTCTGGTGGTTCAGATTGAGCTGCTGCTGCTATCAGTGCTAGAGACAGTGCCGTCGAAGCAGGTGCAGGTGCTCGATCCGATGCTGAAGGTGGTACCGATGTGCAAGACAGTAGCGATCGTCTCTGGTATGTTATTTTTTCGTACTTCAGCTTTCTAACTTACCTAGGCTCCATGACCTGGATCCAGTCTTTTTCTTCACTTCTTTTAATCGCGAGAAGGACTAATTGTGGCGTGTTTGTTAAAACAAACTGTAGTTCATCACAGGGCTTCAATTGTACTCAGAGAACAGAGTGATCCAATTTTGTCCAGTAATATAAGTGATGGACAGTGCCTTCGTTACTAACACATCATAAGAAGTGAAACATGCTAAAATAATGATCATAGAGAAAACCGAACGGTTTATTCCGTAACGAATGTGACATGGCAAAACCTCAATCGTAAAATTGCAGCAAAAGTAAGAAAACATGACAGTAAATCAATAAGATTTACTTGATGTGACATGAGTGAATTCTTACCAGGATATAACTATATTCAAGTTCTAAGTAGAAGGTTGATTGTCCAATTGTGCGTGGCATGCAGGGCCCCCACTTACTCCCACAAGCAGGACAGTCCAAAGGTCATGACAACTCATTTGGAGTGAACATCCATGGGACTAGAAATCCTGGTGGGTGCGATAAACCGTGTAATGCATACAGATATTGGAGTGTAACCATAATTTATAAATTTTCCTCACAAAAAATATGATCTGGATACAGTACTATACAATACAGGGTTCACACACACAAATCAAGTACTGAACAAGTAGTACTTACTACAGACAAGCAAAGTTGCACTAATTAAACTCTATAGACTATTTCTTGCCACCGACCTATGGGTTGTACCCCACATAACTGACTAGGCCATGGACTTTGTGAGAGATGTCTATCGGCACCATCACCATCTCATCAACCTTAGAGAACCTAACAGAGTGGTCTTTCCACTCATAAACATGACGATGAAGAAAGTACGCATCAAATTTGTCGGGAATCTTTACAAAAACCACACCTTTCGTAATCGAAGGCACAACTAGGAAATTGTTGTGGTGAAGTACACCCTCGAGAACACGCCTGACAATAATGCTACAGGAAAACACTTGTTCACAACACGTGGCGACAAGGACACAACACTTGGATAGTTTAGTAGTAGAACTCATCCTCAGGTCTTCTAGTTCACACGTCATGACTTTGAGAAGTTCATCTCTGCCGAGGACCTGGTTCTAATTCAAACAGAAACCAAATAATTTATTACTACCTCCGTTCAGAAATATAAGATGATTTTTGATATTTTACTCCATATGATACTACATATACGCACATAAATGAGTGGACAAAGACACTAGAACATGTCTTGAAAGGCATGAGAACAGAGGGATTACGTGTAATATCCATAACACAAGTTACTGAGTCTACTATACTCTCTTCAAAGGCAGGAGAGCTAAAATCTTGCATTTCCTACAGCTAGCATTGATGTTCATAAAGTAATTGAAAGTAATATATAAGAAATCAGTGTTATGTGCAATAATCATGTGTATGTCAACCTCTCGCATGTTTTGGTCAAAAGAGCAATTTAGAACCATGATTTGGCACACAAAAATAACATGCAAGATCACCCAGAAAGTTGTACTACTAGTACTTGTATTGCGTGTTAGATGAAAAAACACGATCAAGATCGCCAAAAAGATCGCCGAGAAGAGATATTACCTAGACTGGCTTAAAGAGGGATCCCAGAGAGGGGGGCTTGGACAGGGTGATGGCCTTGAGTTTGTCTGCAGTAGTATGTGTAGGGTGCTTGTGCTTCTTCGTACCCTAAGCATTGACGGTTTTGGCTAGAGCCATAGACATCACTTCGGCCGGTGCTCCGGGGTCCATCAAGAAACTATCAAATAGAAATAAAAGAAAAGAAACCATAATCACAAAACCAAAAGAAGAACAGAGAGGGAGTTATAGGACCAGTAGCGGGGTTGCAAGACCGAGCCTTGGCCAGAAACAACACCATTGATGCACTCACCTTCCCTTCTTTGGAAGAGAAGAACAATGGCAGAAGCATGTCGGGGTTTTCTTGAAGAAATGAGGAACAAGATGAGGGAGAAGCGAGTTGGGTTTTCTTCAACAGAGGAAGATGAGGGAGAAGAGTGAAATGATGGTTGCTTCGTCTGTCCAACTTACTGCTGGAAAGGTGGGGATTTAGTGATTTGATGGCTCATCGAGCATTATTGCGGTGCTTCGACTAGTGTAGTCTACCGTGCAGTAATTTAGTGCATGGCAAGTTGTCGGGGAAACTGATCGCCCACGAACACCTATGGGACCGGAGCCCCTTTTCGGTACGGCAAGGGAGCGGAGGGAGCACAAAGAGCGGATCGAGGTGCACACGCGAGCAGTTTACCCAGGTTCGGGCCGCACGGATGCGTAAAACCCTACTCCTGCCTTGGTTTGTTATTGAGTTCTTGGCTCGGGAGCAAGAACATCTACAGTGGTTGAGGCTAGCTACACCGAGCGTGCGAGTGATCGAAGTTTGGAACCCCCCCTACGTTGTAAATAGGCCTCCTTTTATAGGTCAAAGGGGTCACCGACAGGTGGCAACGTAGGTGAGGGTAAAAACGTAAAAATGGTGGTAGTTGTAACAGTGTATGTACAGTGTTTTGTACCTAACCCTGACGGCGGGGGACAAGGGCATTGAATGCCCGTCACCGTCGCCCCAAATAGTGCAAAAAGCGTCCGTCCGGGCGTCTCCGTTCGCCATGATGGTGGCCTCGTCATCGTGGCTTGCCACCGTGTACCCCAGGCTGCACAGCCATCCGCCACGTGCCCCTGGAAGGGCCCCAGGGTGACGCGTGGCCAGATGAGCTGGAGCGCAGGCACACAGTGAAAGCTTGCCGTGGCAAGCGCCTTGCCGCGGTCGCTACCTTGCCGCGCCTGGAAGCTTGTCGCTCTCCGGGCCTTGCCGGGGCGCGCGAAGCGCCACGGCAAGTCTCCCGAAATGCCGTGCTATGGCCTTCCTGGCAAGCTCCTCTTGCCAGGGTCTTGTGCTAAAGGTATGGTCTTGAGCCTGGTACGGCCTTCCCGGCAAGCTCCTCTTGCCGAGGCCTTGTTTATTTAACTTGAATACTTTGTTCTTGAATGGCTCTAAAGGATCCAGAGCGGGCCTTGGCGGGCGCGTGGCGAGCCCGACCACGGGACGCTGCTACTTCCCGTGCACAAGTCGGGATACTAAGGTACCCCTACTTTAGTACACCGACAGGAGCCCCCGGGCCTGGGCCACACACGGTGCCGAGCGCTGTTGGGCCAGGCCCAAAACAGTGCACGGGCACCCGCGGCCCAAGGCGCGCCGTATCCCCCTCCGTATCCGCCGCGTCCCTCCCTAACGGCACGCGTCGATTGCGGCGTCGTGGGAGAGATCGTGGCCTGTTTCTTTAATGGGAAAATGCGGAACGTCCCCCACTCCCCCTTAAAAGCAGAGGAAACAGGGGCAGTTTCCCCCATTGCTTCATTGCGTCTTCAACCTCCAGAAACCCTCGCCGCTCTCCTCCTCCCCAAAGGTCGAAAGAGAGCTGAGCTCCACCCTTCTTCCGCTCCCGCCAGCCTCTCCAGCGCCGCCGGCCCCCCTCGCCGTCCCCGCCATGGCCCCGAAGGGCGACAAGGCGAAAGCCGCGAAGAACGAACGGGCGGCGAAGCTTGCAGCAATGCGGAAGAGGATGGTGGTTTTCCCGCTGAGGCTCGGCGCGAGGGAGCTGAAGGACAAGTACTAACTCTTCTGGTCGAGGGAAACAAAAGCTCACCCGCGCACTAGAGTTCTCCCCGCCGAAGCCTGCGACATGTTTCCGGGAGGTTATCCTTACTTTGCCCTGTTCTTCCATTGCGGACTCTGCCCTCCATACTCTGAGTTCTTCTGCGATGTCATGAATACGTATGGATTCCACCTCCTCGATTTTACCCCGAACGCAGTCCTGACCATGGCCGTTTTCGCACATCTGTGCGAGAACTTTGTCGGAGTCACCCCCAACGTAGCCCTCTTCCGCCATTTTTTTCACACCTTGGGTAGAGTCTGGGTCTCCCCTGTCCGACGGGATCTCTTGGATCTTTAGGCTCAATAAGAAAGAGGCGTACTTGATTGGAGAGCTCCGCGGCAAGTGGGAGGAGTGGAGGGCTGACTGGTGCTGGATCATGGAGGATGGACCCCAGCAGTTTACTTCTCCGCGCCGAGCTGCAATAGTGCACGGCAAGGATTGGAGTGATCTGGCCCCGGAGGACGAGAAGCTGAAGATAGCACTCACTAGGATTCTTCGCCTCCAGCAAGCCGACCTTACTGTAGGTGAGGTCGGGGCAGATTTCCTTCGTCGCCGCATCGCCCCCTTGCAGGAGAGGAAAAGGGCTGCTTGGGATTTCGGCAACACGGCAGACTGTATGAGGCTGCGCCCCGGCCTCAACTATAACTTCACTGTCCTGGAGCTCAAGGGGATGCTCCTTGAGCTGTTCAAGCACAACGCCAAGCACCCGGAGTGGTTTGCCCCGTCGCGGGGGGTAGTTCCACTATGTAACAATTCGTCACTTAGTGCTATCCGCGCGGTGATGCCGCTGTGCGACTCCCACGGGGTTGACCCCACTTGGCTGGCGCCTTCAGACGAAACTGCACAAACTTCTTCGACAACTTGGTTGAGCTGCCGATCAATCTCGATGAGAAGAATGGTCTCACCTGCGACACCACCAACCGGGATTTGGCGTATATCGCCACAAGGATGGAGGAGGCAGCCGTAGCTGAGGCCGCGGGCGAGTTTGGGTACTCCTTGGACGAGGCGGATGCAGCGGATGCGGTGAGTCGGGCCGAGGAGGAAGAGATCCTCAAACTGCTCAAGCCTGCCGGGCAGCCTGCCGGGACGAGCGAGGCAGCCGGGCAGGGCACAAAGTCAAGTGAGCCCGCCGAGGAGGACGCCGAATCGGGCGACCTTTCAGAAGACTCAGGCGTGTCTCTGAGCCTCGACGGCTCCTCTTCATCCTCGGGGAGTTCTCCGCCACCACCAAGTCCTCCGCCCCAGCCAAAGAAACGCCTCCGCAAGGCCACTGACACGGCGAGGCAGTCGGCGGTCCAGCAACAGCCGCAACATCGCTCGACGTGCGCCACCACGACGAGAAAGGCCGTCAAGGGGGCGCCTCGCGCCTCAGCCGCAGGCGGAGGAGGATCTTCCCGGACTGGTTCTGGCGTTCCTTCCGCCCCTCGGGCTTCGGCGACGACCGGAGGGGGGTCTTCTCAGACCACGGCCCCGGAGCCCGCCAAGCGCCCGAGGGAGCCTACTCCCCCAGCTCCTCGTGCCAGGACGCGCGAGGCGGACTTCGACTTCTCCGTCATCAGTTCCGACGAGGAGTAGGAAGAGTAAGCACTTGTAACTCTTATTTCTTTTGATTTTCGTTGCTCTTGTCTTGAATTTTCTTTGCCTGACTTTGATCTTGTTTATCTTCCAGGACCTTGGCCCAGAGAGCGGCGAAAAGGGTCAAGATTCCGGTGGTCGATCTCGAGGACGAGCCTGTCGCAGCGGCAGGGGACGCTCCAGCGACAAGCTTGCCGGACCAGCCTGCTGCTCCGCAGAGCAGCCCCCAGCGTGAGTCTTCTTTTTACTTCTTCACTTGTCGGGCGCGCGTGGGCTTCTTTTCCTTGCCAATGTCTTGTTTGTTTGCTGATTTGTGTAGAAGCAGAGCCGCAGCCTCAGGAGCGTCAAGAGACTGCTCCCGAAGAGCCACTCGTCTCAGCCTCCCCGCCAAGGAGGAGCTCCCCAGCGAGGGAGAATACCCCACCAAGGGCGAGTACGCCGCCAAGGGCGAGTACCCCGCCAAGGGTGAGTACTCCGCCAAGGGCGAGCACCCCGCCAATGGAAGGCGCCAGCGGCCCTCCGCCGGCGGGGGCTACCACCACGCCGCCGAGGGAGGACCCCCGGCGAGGAACCCCGTCGAAGACGAGGCTCGTGCAGGTAACCCTTGTGTTTTTCTTCTCTTGAATTTTCCTTTTTGGATATTTGCTTGACACTTCTTTTTTCTTTCTTCTTCTTTTCTTGTCTTCAGACTCGACCGCCCCGGAGCCGATGGAGACAGAGGCCACCGTCGATGAGACCGCCGCGGCCACTGACGCAGCAGCTGAGGAGGGGACCGGCGACCGCACTGACGGCCCTGAGGCCGCAGGAGCGCCGGACGCTGCGGCGGCCGCCGACCCTTCTGCTACCGCGACCGAGACGGGCGTCTATCTGGAGGCCGCCAACGGGGTTTCATCCAAGGTCCGTGGGCTTCTACGTCGAGGGCGCCCGCGGAGGGAGAGGTCTTCGATGGGGAAGTCCTGGCCTCCGCCGGGCTGAGGCTTGTCGACGCGCCCGGCAGTAGCAGCGAGCCTGAAGAGGAGCAGCTCCTGCGGAAGCTCCTGGCTCTGTACCGCGCCAGGCAGGCCAAGCTGGAGTCCCGGGAGGCCCTGGCTGCCAAGGCTGGCGTCGATCTAGAGAAGCGCGCCGAGGAGCTCCGTGCCGCCAACCAGGCGGCCCTCCGGTCTTTGGCGGAGGAGCGGGAGGAGCTTGCCGAGGCGCACTAGGCGTTCGTCCTCGAAAAGGCCGAGGCAGAGGAGCAGCAAAGGCTTGCCGCCGAAGATCTGTCTCGGCGGGAAGGAGAGCTGAGGCAGCGGAAGGTCGACCTCGATAGTCATGAGGACGACCTTACCGCGCGCGAGCAGTCCCTCGGCGGGGCTCTGCAGGAAGTGAGGGACGCCGCTGCAGCTGCAGAGACCGCCAAGAGGGACTTGGAGGCGAGGGTGGCACAGTTTGTAATGCCCAGGATGGGACTATACCTCCTACGTGTCGAGGCACGACTTAAAGGTATAAACCCATCCTAGAATGATCTCAAGTTTGGTATCTTTGCACGACTCATGTAAAAGAGGGATTAAATTGCAAAAGAAGATAGTTGGCTTACAATCGCCACTTCACACAATACATTACCTAAGCAATCATCATCCAAAACATCACAACCCGACTACGGGTGAAGATCCAAAAGAAAGATACCAAAACAACATAAAGCCACAGGTCAGGATCGAATCCTAGTAGAAACCACTACTGATCGTCGAAACGTAACAAGCATACGGCCAAACTGCATCGAGCTCCTGGTGAAAAACTTGAACCAGCTTCTGCTTCAAACTCGGCTGAACCCGCATCAAGTAACTGTGAGCCACAGAGGACTCAGCAATCCCGTTCCCGGGTAACACGACTATTTAAGCCTTGGGTGAGGACAAGGCTGAAGAAAGAACGAGAGGTGAAGGAACAACAAGAGTCTGCAGCAGCAACTAGCACTAACTTACGTATACGAGAGCGAGAAGAGAAGTGCCTCGGTCGAGAGATGATCACGAAGTGATCCTAGCTACAGCCGGTCAAACATAACCCCACCGTGTTCAACTCCCGAATCCTTATTCGGAAATTGACAGTCACGGTACACACGCTGGTAGTGTATTGGAACATTTTGTCAAGTTATCTACAACTGGATATTAACAAGCTCCCATCTGCCACATAACCGCGGGCACGGCTTTCGAAAGTTCAAACCCTGCAGGGGTGTTCCAACTTGACCCATTACAAGCCCACGATCCGCGGAGTCGCAACTCCAAAGTGGGAAGACCCGAGTATTCTCGGAATCCCGTGCTCAAGTTAAACCGAACTAAGGTAAGGCTAATCCAGCAAATCCTCCCGGCGTGTCGACACCCTGATAGTAGCCGCGCGTATCTAAGTCTCGGGACACGACCGGATGGGCGAAGCTACGGGTTATACCAGATACCTCGGGTTTCCCCAAGGCGGCCCCGCAGGCTCCCCGTTTGGGACCAACACCATCAGCACTGGCCCCCCCTGCTATGTAGAATTAAGAATCCTCGGGGACGCGACCCCCTATGCAAATTTAATTATTTAATTAAGTTGTTATTATGAGGCAAATAGTACCAAATGTTGGGACTTGCTGGAAAAGACTTAGCACTTAGCGGTTTATCAAGGGGGTCCCATACACCCCAACCGTGTTAGGAACGCATAATCAAGGAACATAACACCGGTTTATACGGTTCCTAACGGCATGAGTGGAACAAAACACCAAGCAAAAGGCTTAGCCTTCCACCCTTGCCAGTATATAGATGATTTCATTTTAAGCATTTATATAGTGTGATATAACCCAACCAAACTTCAACATGAAGCAAGCATCTTCGGTCTTCACCTGCAACTAACAATGCTATAAGAGGGGCTGAGCGAAGCGTACTTAGCCAAGCAACGGTTTGCATAGGTAGAGTGGTTAAACAGGTTCATGGTTACAAGTAGGAGGCTGACAAGAAAGACATGGGCATCGAGGCAAAACTATAGAGCGGAACTACTAGCAATAGGCAAAGATAGTAATGGTATCCGGGTTCGGTCATCTTGCCTGGGATTCCACAAGGGAGAAGAACAGATCCACGAAGTAGACGGAGCAACAGAGACGAGCGAATCCTCACAACTCCGGAACGAAATCGAAGCTAACAAGAGAAGCCACCGGAAAGAAACAAACAACACAGTAAACACACAAGCATAAACATGGCATACGATGCACAAGCAAGCATGATGCATGTCCGGTTTAATTATGCATGGCATGGCAAAGTGCACAAACAAATACTACAAGTTAAGTGGAGATCAATATGCAACGAGTTGCATATTGACGAAACACCACATTTAATTATTTAGTTGACTCTCATTATTTACAAGACAAGATTAAATGTTTGTTAACATGGCAAGAGGTGAAGCATAAATAAACTACCTATTTAGGCATTTTAAATGAGGCCGGAAATAACAACAACATATCCGGAAAATCCCCATGAGCATGTTTAGTAATTATAAGCAACAACAATTAACACATTTAATGTTGTTAACATGATGCGGATGACATGATCAAGTTTATGCAAGTTTTTATTAGAAGGTTGACATGAAGAAGTTATGAAGCAATTGTCACCGTGGTGGATGGAAAGGGTGCCACGGCAACGATCCGAAATGATGCAAAGGCAACAACTCGGTTCCGGTAACTCGTTGAGAGTCCGGTGCAAAAGATAGATGGCGTGAGCGAGTCAAACGAGATGAAAGGTGGGGCGATCCCGTTACCGGGTTCCCACGAGTTGGTGACGAGGCAACCGAGGAACATGGCAAAAGGTCGGAACGGGCACGATGCACACAAGGGTAACATTTCATACAACACAACAAGCATCTCACGGGTCACGTCTCGGGGTTATACCTTCGAAACAATCGTTTCGGGACGGTTCGAGATCGTAGAGGGACGTAGTGGAAGTAGTCGTTCACGAGGCGGTAGTTGTACTCGGGCGACGGTAGCGGAAGTAGTGGTACTCGGGGCGACGGTAGACGTTCACGGAGCTCGTTTTCCCGTAGATGTTTGGGTCGGTGTCGTGGTACTTGGGGTTCTCGTTTGTGACGGTAGTGGAGGTAGTGGTACTTGTCGAGTCATCTTGCGTAGTCGTTCCGGTTCATAGACGTACTTGCATCGGAGGGGTACTTGTCGCGTAGTCGAACTTGACATATCCGAAGGGGTACTTGGTCGGGTCGCCTTGTACTCGTTCATGTAGTCGTTCTCGAGCTCGTAGCCATTTGGTCATCGTTATGTAGTTGTACTCGGGTCCGACCTAGTGGTTCTTGGCGCTCCTGGTACTTGAGATAAACCAAAACAACAACAAAACAAAACAAAACAAAAAGGGAAAAAAAGGCTGCGGGGAAAGGAGCAGAGCAGGGGACGGGCGCTCGAGGTGGAGCTGTTCGTGGCCCGCGGGCTCCTTCAGGACGAAGCGGAGGGACGCGCTCGAGTTCGATCTGCTGGAGACGAAGGAAGGCAGGAGGGAGGCGGCCTTGGCGCGTGGAGGAGCCAGCGCAGGGTCGCGAGGCAGTAGGTCGGGCTTGGCGCTCGGGGCCATGGCCTCTGGAGGCCGGAGGAGACAGCAGCTCCTGGCCGGCCCTGGAAGGAGGGGCGACCGGCGCGGTCCGGGCCGAAGGTAGCAGGGCCATGGCGCTGCTGGACTAGGGGAGGAATGCCATGGCGCGGCTCCACGCGGGGAGAAGGAGGCGGGGCTGAGGCCCTGGCGACGGAGAAAGAGCGGAGGAGGCCGGAGGGGCGGCTCGCGGGGCGACGGGGAGGCGCAGGCCGCGGCTGAGGTCGGGCGCAGAAGAGGAGGAGGGGCCGCGGTGGTCTGGGCTCGAAGCGGGAGCGAGAGCGAGGGAGAGTGGGAGGAGCGAAGGGAGGAGAACGATGGGTCGGGACTTGTGCGAGCGAGGGATTCGGGCGCATCGAGGGACTCGGGAGGAGGGGATCGAGGATGGGGCTCGGGCTCGACGCTGAGGGAGACGAGGGGAATTGGGCGAGAAGCGATGGGGCTCGAGGAGCGGGGGATGCGGGATCGAGAAGAGGGACGAGGGGTGGCGGCGTGCGCTAGGAACGGAGGGAGGAGCTGCGGTCGAGCACTGCGGGCTAGGGTTTGGGGAAAAAAGGGCCTAGAGGAGATGGGCCTGAAGGGAGGAGTTGGGCCTGAAGGGAAGGCAGGGAGGAAAAAGGCCGCGGCTGGGAGCCTGGCTGATTGGACTCTCTGCTGTTTTTCATTGATTTTAGGAGAAAACCAAAAGAGAGAAGAAAAGAGAGAAGAGGGAGGTTAGGGAAAAAATTAGGACAAGGTTAATTTTCTCGGGCTCGTAAAAATGAGCACGACCGGAGAAAAATATAAAAGGCCAGATCGGAAAATAATTCAAACATATTTGAATATAATTCAAATGGGTTAGAACTAAGACTTGAATATTGAAGTGTCCAAAAATGTTCGAATTTTCGGAGGAACCTCGATAAATAGGAAAAGAATATTGGCAAGGTTTTTGAAGGGAACTCGAAGTAGGAAAAGCATGGGGAAATATGCAAGTGTGTTATGCTTAATTCCAAGAATGGAATATTTATTAATATAGCTCCATAATTATTAGCAGGCTTTTATATGTTATAAAGAGAAGACCTTGTTCCCTCGATTTAAATGGACCGAAGGCCCACACGATTTATTTAGGTTGAGATGCAAAAATAAAATATGACATGATGGCATGATGACATGATGCAATGCAAAATAAATAAAGCAAGCACAAAAAAAACACAAGGGGAACCCGGAACATCTGGAATCTTCAGGAATCTTCTGGAATCTTCTGGGACGTCGGTCTCGGGCGTCACAACTCTCCCACACTAACAGAGGATCTCGACCCGAGATCCTAGAGATAGCACCGGGTAAAAACGGAAGAGGAATGGGTAAAACAAAGTTGCTTCCTTGACAAACGAGTGAAACCAAGGAACCTTGATAGGTTGAACAAAATGAAAGAAGAATACAACGAAGATGAACGAAGATGAAAACTCCGTTAGAAAAGACGAACAAAGAGCATTATGAGAACCTTGAAGGTTAAAAGACATGAAGCAAGTTCTTACGAACCAAAAGAATATGAACCGAAATGGTATAGCCAAGGAATAAGAATGACAGAATTTGGACAGCACTCCGTCTGAAAATGGAAGGAATTAACAAGAACTTGAGAAGATTGAATGATACTTGATGAAATAAACAGCATATTGCCTCCGAAACAATTAAAAGAATGGCACAAGGGTTAAGAAAGATTTAGACAGCACTCCGGTTAAAAAGATAGGCAAAACTTGATAAGATGAGAGAACTTGAATGAAAAAATACAACACTCCTGTTAAGTGATAAGCAAGGGAAAGAACAAGATCTCGATAAAACGAGATGATGGTCAAAAGAGCAATATCACAATGCGTGCGGAATGAAAGAATAGCATACCAATCAATGAAAGAAATGAATGGAGAAGAAAATGACAACTTCTCTCAAAATGAATTTGAAAGAGCATCCTTACGAAGAAGGGTTGAATAGAGTTGTTGGAAAATCAACAACAAAAAGAATAAGCTCGTTGTGGCTTATGGAAAACATCTCAAAATTAAGAGATGACAACCAGCCACTAACAGAAACGAATGATTGCATTGGGATCAACAAGGAGACGAAAGAGTTATTTCACGGAGAGGATAAATGAAGAACTTGGGTCATTTATAAGCACCACAATAGCAACAATTCTCAAGGAAAGCTTTTAGGTGAAATATAACCCAAGATAACTCCAACGAATAATTGAAGAGTTGAAAAGATCTCCTGAACAAGGAAAATGATGGTTTTAAATATCTCATTCTTGATAACTCGTGAATCATGAAACATGAAGGAATTGTCAAGAATGACATAACACCATCTGAAAAGATAAGGTAGAAAGGACTGCAATTGGAAGCATGATGAAGAATGCTTGAGCTCCAACAAGAATCTTGATGAAGCCTTCGAGGATGAATTAAAACATGATGAACCACCATGAAGAACTCCGGTAATGAAAGCATGAGAAGTGAAGATGAAAAGAATAAGATTCAAGGCTTGTGATGAATTAGATGGAGGTTGAAATGATATAATTGAAACAACTTGAAGCTCCGGAAAACAAGATGAACAACTTAGAACCAAGGATATGATATGATGAACAAGCTCCATACAAAAGAATTAAATCACCCTGAAGGAATAAGAATAAGAATTATGTAATGCATCTCCTTCACCAATTTAAATTGATGACAACCAAGGATTTGGCATCCTACTTATTCTCGTTGGAAAGAATTAAAGAGAGATCTAGCACAAGCTCGGATAATTACTCAACGAACCACCGGTAGGATTATGAAAACAACAAATGAATTAAAACGATAACAACGGAAGGGTAATCTTGAATGAACCACCGTAAGAATATGGAGACGAACGAAGAGACATCAATGAAGAATATTTGTAGGACGAAGTTGCAAACTGAGAACGAAGAAATATTCTGAAATGATGGCCTTCGGAGGATCACAATGACAAGAACTCAAGAATTGCTCTGAAGGGGCATGAAAACAATTCCCACAATCGAAAACAATTATGAGGATGGCATGAAGCTAGAATCACAACTCATCAAGAGAACGGGCCAAGGTTTAAGAGAAACACTTCTCCGGTCTCCAAATGTTGAGAGTGAAGACGAGAATGCCATGAAGAATTGTTGAGCACTCCGGAATGAAGAATTAAAAAGGTTGAACCAACGATGAAAAGAATTTGCAAGTAAGCTTGGAGAAGGCATGTGACTGATGGAATCATTCTTATGTCACACTTTGAAAAGAATTTCGAAATAACTCCAGAAGAATAGAAGAGTCAGGTAAGATCCTGGAAAAAGACCTGTGGGTTAGGGCCCACTGAAAAGAAATCACCGTTGAAAAAGATTGCTTAAGAGATATTGCAGCGGTTGAATTAAATGGCTTGAATAAGATAACAATCCTCAGAATAGCTTGAACGGATTAAGAATGGAATTATGAATCTTCAACACTCCGGATATGAATAGCAAGAGGAGAATGATTAATTGGTACACCGGAATAAGAAAGCATTGTGAAATGAGGAAAAAGGATGAGATCAACACCGAAATCTTGACTTACATCCACCGGCAGAATAAACGAGAAAGGAGAAAAGATGAACTTGAAGCTCTCGAGCATCTTCACGATAAATCACCGGATAAGAACATTGAAGGAAAAGAATGAAGAAATATCACATGAATAAAATGGATACTTCATTAGAGAATTTCTGTCTCCGAGACGGAGAAGGGTGGGAGGGCGGGGAAAACAAAGACAACTTGGGATGAATGAAACAGACAAATCGTTAGATTTCTCAACGGTGTCCGTATGGAATAACTTGAAGAGAAGGCACACCGGTTGAAAAGGATTAACATGAAGGTCTCGATGGTGAAGAAGAATTAGCACTCCCATAGAAATATGAGAACACCGATTAGGAAAAGGTATGGAATCAACATTTGACATCGAAGCAACTCGAATACCAGAATCAAAACAAGAACAAAGGGTAGATGTGTTGCAGCATCATCTTCACAATATCATTCGAACAGAGGATTGAACGAATGAATTCCGTAGGTACATCAACTAGTCGAGAAGCCACTAGGAGAAGAAAAGGTAAATAAAAAAAGGAACAAGGAACAGATAGAACAAATACAAGATAGAAGCTTCGTTCTAACATCTTCGTGCTGAAAGCTCATGGAACGTGTTACAAAAGGGTTTTGCAATCCCCGGATCAGCATAGCCAAGGACCCTTTAAGATGCAACTCCCGATCAGAACAAGTCCATAAACCACTTCACTCAATGTAGAACCCCAAACTTCATATCGAGCATCCGTTGGAAGAATGCCTAGAACTACTGGATGAACCCACCTATAGATTTCCGAAAGTTTCCAGTTATGCAATCAGGTGTTGGGGATACACGGGAAGCACCGCGCAATCAACTCTAAACCTACATCCAGGTGTATCCATCCTTCAACACATAACCAGTCTTTCTCGGAAACTGTTTACCTCGGACCTTCGAAAAGCATCCACTATAACAAGCTATGGCAATACTCTCGAACTACCTCCCCAGTACTGGGTGATGTCGGGGTTATCTTGCCACTGGCCGTATAGGAGAGATTTTCGATGTCGGCCGTCTTAAGTATTTAGTACTGCCGCGATATGCTTGTGACAACAATACCCCGAAGCTCAACTCCCCGGGAACAGGAGGCATCGAGAACAATATCCTTGCCACGAGAACATCGAAACAATCCCAGAATACTCGCGGGATTCCTAAAAAAAATTTGTGCAATATTTTGAAAGTAGAAGAGGCAAGAGTAATCGTCAGGAGTCCTCACCAGAATGAAAAGAGAAGAGGAGCAAAAGAAACCTACTCTCCGATATATATATATGACTCAAAACATTTTTCAAGTGTGTGCCTAGACTCAACCGTCAACGATTCGATCAATCAGTGGGGGCTTCTAGGTCGGAGAAGGCTCTGAATACCAACTTGTAATGCCCAGGATGGGACTATACCTCCTACGTGTCGAGGCACGACTTAAAGGTATAAACCCATCCTAGAATGATCTCAAGTTTGGTATCTTTGCACGACTCATGTAAAAGAGGGATTAAATTGCAAAAGAAGATAGTTGGCTTACAATCGCCACTTCACACAATACATTACCTAAGCAATCATCATCCAAAACATCACAACCCGACTACGGGTGAAGATCCAAAAGAAAGATACCAAAACAACATAAAGCCACAGGTCAGGATCGAATCCTAGTAGAAACCACTACTGATCGTCGAAACGTAACAAGCATACGGCCAAACTTCATCGAGCTCCTGGTGAAGAACTTGAACCAGCTTCTGCTTCAAACTCGGCTGAACCTGCATCTGGTGTGGTGAAGTAATTGTGAGCCACAGAGGACTCAGCAATCCTATTCCCGGGTAACACGACTATTTAAGCCTTGGGTGAGGACAAGGCTGAAGAAAGAACGAGAGGTGAAGGAACAACAAGAGTCTGCAGCAGCAACTAGCACTAACTTACGTATACGAGAGCGAGAAGAGAAGTACCTCGGTCGAGAGATGACCACGAAGTAATCCTAGCTACAGCCGGTCAAACATAACCCCGCCGTGTTCAACTCCCAAATCCCTATTCGGAAATTGACAGTCACGGTACACACGCTGGTAGTGTATTGGAACATTTTGTCAAGTTATCTACAACCGGATATTAACAAGCTCCCATCTGCCACATAACCGCGGGCACGGCTTTCGAAAGTTCAAACCCTGCAGGGGTGTTCCAACTTGACCCATTACAAGCCCACGATCCGCGGAGTCGCAACTCCAAAGTGGGAAGACCCGAGTATTCTCGAAATCCCGTGCTCAAGTTAAACCGAACTAAGGTAAGGCTAA
Organism: Secale cereale; assembly: GCA_902687465.1. Taxonomy (NCBI): domain Eukaryota; kingdom Viridiplantae; phylum Streptophyta; class Magnoliopsida; order Poales; family Poaceae; genus Secale; species Secale cereale. The sequence continues at coordinate 505,553,228 of LR738710.1, forward strand.
TCCAGCAAATCCTCCCGGCGTGTCGACACCCTGATAGTAGCCGCGCGTATCTAAGTCTCAGGACACGACCGGATGGGCGAAGCTACGGGTTATACCAGATACCTCGGGTTTCCCCAAGGCGGCCCCGCAGGCTCCCCGTTTGGGACCAACACCATCAGCACTGGCCCCCCCTGCTATGTAGAATTAAGAATCCTCGGGGACGCGACCCCCTATGCAAATTTAATTATTTAATTAAGTTGTTATTATGAGGCAAATAGTACCAAATGTTGGGACTTGCTGGAAAAGACTTAGCACTTAGCGGTTTATCAAGGGGGTCCCATACACCCCAACCGTGTTAGGAACGCATAATCAAGGAACATAACACCAGTTTTTACGGTTCCTAATGGCATGAGTGGAACAAAACACCAAGCAAAAGGCTTAGCCTTCCACCCTTGCCAGTATATAGATGATTTCATTTTAAGCATTTATATAGTGTGATATAACCCAACCAAACTTCAACATGAAGCAAGCATCTTCGGTCTTCACCTGCAACTAACAATGCTATAAGAGGGGCTGAGCGAAGCGTACTTAGCCAAGCAACGGTTTGCATAGGTAGGGTGGTTAAACAGGTTCATGGTTACAACTAGGAGGCTGACAAGAAAGACATGGGCATCGAGGCAAAACTATAGAGCGGAACTACTAGCAATAGGCAAAGATAGTAATGGTATCCGGGTTCGGTCATCTTGCCTGGGATTCCACAAGGGAGAAGAACAGATCCACGAAGTAGACGGAGCAACAGAGACGAGCGAATCCTCACAACTCCGGAACGAAACCGAAGCTAACAAGAGAAGCCACCGGAAAGAAACAAACAACACGGTAAACACACAAGCATAAACATGGCATACGATGCACAAGCAATCATGATGCATGTCCGGTTTAATTATGCATGGCATGGCGAAGTGCACAAACAAATACTACAAGTTAAGTGGAGATCAATATGCAACGAGTTGCATATTGACGAAACACCACATTTAATTATTTAGTTGACTCTCATTATTTACAAGACAAGATTAAATGTTTGTTAACATGGCAAGAGGTGAAGCATAAATAAACTACCTATTTAGGCATTTTAAATGAGGCTGGAAATAACAACAACATATTCGGATTATCCCCATGAGCATGTTTAGTAATTATAAGCAACAATAATTAACACATTTAATGTTGTTAACATGATGCGGATGACATGATCAAGTTTATGCAAGTTTTTATTAGAAGGTTGACATGAAGAGGTTATGAAGCAATTGTCACCGTGGTGGATGGAAAGGGTGCCACGGCAACGATCCGAGATGATGCAAAGGCAACAACTCGGTTCCGGTAACTCGTTGAGAGTCCGGTGCAAAAGATAGATGGCGTGAGCGAGTCAAACGAGATGAAAGGTGGGGCGATCCCATTACCGGCTTCCCACGAGTCGGTGACGAGGCAACCGAGGAACATGGCAAAAGGTCGGAACGGGCACGATGCACACAAGGGTAACATTTCATACAACACAACAAGCATCTCACGGGTCACGTCTCGGGGTTATACCTTCGAAACAATCGTTTCGGGACGGTTCGAGATCGTAGATGGACGTAGTGGAAGCAGTCGGTCATGAGGCAGTACTTGTACTCGGGCGACGGTAGCGGAAGTAGTGGTACTCGGGGCGACGATAGACGTTCACGGAGCTCGTTTTCCCGTAGATGTTCGGGTCGGTGTCGTGGTACTTGGGGTTCTCGTTTGCGAAGGTAGTGGAAGTAGTGGTACTTGTCGAGTCATCTTGCGTAGTCGTTCCAGTTCGTAGACGTACTTGCATCGGAGGGGTACTTGTCGCGTAGTCGAACTTGACATATCCGAAGGGGTACTTGGTCGGGTCGCCTTGTACTCGTTCATGTAGTCGTTCTCGAGCTCGTAGCCATTCGGTCATCGTTATGTAGTTGTACTTGGGTCCGACCTAGTGGTTCTTGGCGATCCTGGTACTTGAGATAAACCAAAACAACAACAAAACAAAACAAAACAAAAAGGAAAAAAAAGGCTGCGGGGAAAGGAGCAGAGCAGGGGACGGGCGCTCGAGGTGGAGCTGTTCATGGCCCGCGGGCTCCTTCAGGACGAAGCGGAGGGACGCGCTCGAGTTCGATCTGCTGGAGACGAAGGAAGGCAGGAGGGAGGCGGCCTTGGCGCGTGGAGGAGCCAGCGCAGGGTCGCGAGGCAGTAGGTCGGGCTTGGCGCTCGGGGCCATGGCCTCTGGAGGCCGGAGGAGACAGCAGTTCCTGGCCGGCCCTGGAAGGAGGGGCGACCGGCGCGGTCCGGGCCGAAGGTATCAGGGCCATGGCGCTGCTGGACGAGGGGAGGAATGCCATGGTGCGGCTCCGCGCGGGGAGAATGAGGCGGGGCTGAGGCCCTGGCGACGGAGAAAGAGCGGAGGAGGCCGGAGGGGCGGCTCGCGGGGCGACGGGGAGGCGCAGGCCGTGGCTGAGGTCGGGCGCAGAAGAGGAGGAGGGGCCGCGGTGGTCTGGGCTCGAAGCGGGAGCGAGAGCGAGGGAGAGTGGGAGGAGCGAAGGGAGGAGAACAATGGGTCGGGACTTGTGCGAGCGAGGGATTCAGGCGCATCGAGGGACTCAGGAGGAGGGGATCGAGGCTGGGGCTCGGGCTCGACGCTGAGGGAGACGAGGGGAATCGGGCGAGAAGCGATGGGGCTCGAGGAGCGGGGGATGCGGGATCGAGAAGAGGGACGAGGGGTGGCGGCGTGCGCTAGGAACGGAGGGAGGAGCTGCGGTCGAGCACTGCGGGCTAGGGTTTGGGGAAAAAAGGGCCTAGAGGAGATGGGCCTGAAGGGAGGAGTTGGGCCTGAAGGGAAGGAAGGGAGGAAAAAGGCCGCGGCTGGGAGCCTGGCTGATTGGACTCTCTGCTGTTTTTAATTGATTTTAGCAGAAAACCAAAAGAGAGAAGAAAAGAAAGAAGAGGGAGGTTAGGGAAAAAATTAGGACAAGGTTAATTTTCTCGGGCTCATAAAAATGAGCACGACCGGAGAAAAATATAAAAGGCCAGATCGGAAAATAATTCAAACATATTTGAATATAATTCTAATGGGTTTGAACTAAGACTTGAATATTGAAGTGTCCAAAAATGTTCGAATTTTCGGAGGAACCTCGATAAATAGGAAAGGAATAATGGCAAGGTTTTTGAAGGGAACTCGAAGTAGGAAAAGCATGGGGAAATATGCAAGTGTGTTATGCTTAATTCCAAGAATGGAATATTTATTAATATAGCTCCATAATTATTAGGAGGCTTTTATATGTTATAAAGAGAAGACCTTCTTCCCTCGATTTAAATGGACCGAAGGCCCACACGATTTATTTAGGTTGAGATGCAAAAATAAAATATGACATGATGGCATGATGACATGATGCAATGCAAAATAAATAAAGCAAGCACAAAACAAAACACAAGGGGAACCCGGAACATCTGGAATCTTCGGGAATCTTCTGGAATCTTCTAGGACGTCGGTCTCGGGCGTCACACAGTTGGAGCTCAACTTGAAGACGAGCGAGGAGAAGGTCGCCGCGCTCAAGTTGGAGAGGGAGAAAGACGCCCACAGCCACTCGGAGCTGCAGGTCCGTCTCTCCGACAAGGGCAAGGAGCTCGCCGTCGCCAAGGACTCCATCGCGGACTTGGAATTGAAGCTGTCCACCCTCACTGAATCACTTGACGGCGCCAGGAACAGGGAGACAAAACTGAAGGAAGATCTCCGGGCAGAGAGGGCACTGTTGGACAGCGCCGCCCTTACGCAGAATAACTTCAGGCAGACGGTGGAGCAGTGGACCGAGGAGCTCGTCGCCGCCGCCGCTGACATCGACAGGGAGATGGCGGCGCTAGGGACGGAGCACCTCGGGTACTCCCCCGACGCAAACCTCCCTCACAGCGCCAAGCTGAGCTTATTCTTCAGGGGAATAGCGCCGGCCCTTGAGCAGCTCCGGGAAAGGATTCCAACGCAGCTGGCGGACGAGGCGCGCAGGCTTTGCACGGGAGTTGTGGAGAGAGTGCTGACGAAGATAGTCTACCGCAACCCCGGGATCAATCTTGACAATGTCCTCCAGACCTTGCCGCCCGACGCTGACCAGGAAGAGCTGAAGGCTCTTGTCGCCCACATCGTGGCCAAGGTGGGGAAGATCAGGAGAGTCGACGGCGACCGTGTAGACTAGGTTGTCTTCTTTCTGCTTCCCTTGTCGCTGTCAATCAAGTTATGGACAGTAGTTTAATAGAACAGCGACAAGTCATCTTGTAATATAACTTTGTTTTGGGTAGTTGATGCAGTGTTATTTCCTTTACTCAACCTCTTTACTTTGTATGCTTTTACATTACACTTTTAGGGAACTTGCCGGCAAAGGGACCCTTGCCACGAGCGCTGAGTGCGGAACTTTAGTAGCCTGCTGGCAACGCCTCTACCGGCAAGAAAACATGCCGCAGCTAGTCGCAGCACACTTAGGTCGTTGAGCGAACTCGAAAACGAAGTAAGGGCGCGACACTTGTCGCAGCTCACTTAAGCCGTTGAGTGTGCTCGAAACAAAATAAGGGCGCGGCTAGCTACGGGTAGGTTCCTCCGCGCACAGGTTTTCCATACAAAGTGTGGTTGTTCAAGGAAGATAACTTCAAAATTAAAAATTTGAATGCTCAAACTTTGGCAACTTAGCTTTTGTGTTGTTTGCTTCCCGGCAAGGCGAGGCTTTCTTGAACGGCACTTGGTCCATACCACTGTCTCCTCCCCCCCGGCAAACTTGTGCGCGAGGAATCCTTCTTCTGCTTGAGAAAAGAAAGAAAATCGGAGGAAACATAGGCATGGAGCTTTGCGGCTCGTTATTGCTTACCGGGGGTGTGTTCTGCACAAAGTGTCATATAATACATGCAAGAGAAAATAAAAAAGGCATGAAATGACAAGTTGTGCAAGGCACAAAAGTTTTACTCATGCACGGGATCTGCGCCCGGCTTTGTACAAAGGTTTACATGCAACAGCGACAAGACTTGTACAAAAGGTGGTTGCCGGAGCGGATCACGGCAACCGCGCCTTATGGGTGAAACTTGCGAAGATGCTCAATGTTCCAGGAGTTGCTCACTGGTAAGCCTTCTTCGGTCTCAAGGCGGACAGCGTCGGGCCTAGTGACTTGTCTCACCCGATAAGGGCCTTCCCACTTCGGCGTCAACTTGTTGGAATTCTTGGCGGACTGAACACGCCGAAGAACAAGGTTGCCTTCCTCGAGACTTCTGGCCTTGACTTTGCGGCTATGGTAGCGGCACAAAGCTTGCTGGTATCGAGCAGCTCGTACAGCAGCCTGAAGACGGTTCTCCTCGAGGAGCAGTGCATCATCTTGCCGCAGCTGTTCTTGCTCTAGTTCATCGTAAGAGAGCACTCGAGGAGACCCGTATACGAGTTCCGTGGGGAGAACTACCTCTGCTCCATAGACAAGAGCAAAGGGTGTCTGTCCGGTGGCTCGATTTGGTGTCGTCCTGATTGACCAAAGAGCTGCCGGCAACTCCTCAATCCAGTTTCTTCCGCACTTGCGCAGCCTGTCGAAAGTTCTTGTCTTGAGCCCGCGCAGCACTTCAGCGTTTGCCCTCTCCGCTTGACCGTTGCTCCTTGGGTGAGCAACAGAAGCGAAGCAGACCTTGGCGCCAAGGTCTTGGACGTACTACATGAACGTGCGGCTTGTGAACTATGTGCCATTGTCGGTGATGATCCTGTTAGGGATTCCGAAACGGCAAACAATTGACCTGAAGAACTTGACTGCTGACTGTGCGGTCACCTTTCTCACTGGTTCCACTTCTGGCCACTTTGTGAACTTGTCGATAGCGACGTACAAGTACTCAAAGCCCCCGACTGCTCGGGGAAAAGGGCCGAGGATGTCGAGCCCCCAGACCGAAAATGGCCAGGATAAAGGGATTGTCTGGAGAGCTTGAGCTGGCTGATGTATTTGCTTGGCATGGAACTGGCACGCTTCACACTTGGTTACTTGTGCAGTTGCATCTTGGAGGGCTTCTGGCCAAAAGAAACCTTGCCGGAATGCCTTCCCGGCAAGTGCTCTTGCGCCAATGTGGTGGCCACATATGCCTCCATGTATCTCTGCTAACAGCTTCTGTCCATCTTCCCGGGAAATGCACTTCAATCTGACACCATTGAGTCTTCTTCTGTACAGTTCATTACCGACGAACTGGTACATACTTGACTGCCTGGTTATTCTCTCTATCTCTTCTGGCTCTTCGGGAAGTTCTCCAGTTTGAAGAAAACGGACAATCTGTTGTGCCCAGGTTGGAGCTTGAGACTCAACAACAAGGACTAAAGGCATCAGTGCTGCTGCGGGAACGTCAGCTTCTACGGCAAGAACCTGCGGCTCTGCCGGAGCTGGACGCTCCCCGGCAAGCCTGCCGGGGCAAGACTTGTCGGGAACACCTGCTTCAACTGTACGAACCATGGGGTCCGTAGGAGCAGACCGTTCCTCAGCAACTTGGTCGTTGATCTTGGGGACCTTGGCGGCGGCCTCAGGAGGATCCGCCGGCAAGTAGTCACCGGAGACCAACTTTCTCTTCTTGCTTTGCCCAACTGATGGTGTAACGGATGGTTGAGTTAGCTTGAGCACGAAGATCCCTGGTTCCACAGGTAGCTTCAGTGCAGCGCACTTTGACAGGCCGTCTGCGATATCATTTTGAGCTCTTGGAACGTGCTCCATCTGTATGCCTTCAAAGTGCTCTTCAAGCTTTCTCACTTCGTCGACGTAAGCTTCCATCAATGGGCTCTGGTAGCTCTTGTTCACTTGTCGGACAACCAACTGCGAATCTCCCCACACAATCAGCTTCTTGATCCCAAGTTCTGCTGGAATTCTGAGGCCGGCAAGCAAACCTTCATACTATGCAGTATTGTTCGTTGCTTGTTCCTTGGGAAAGTGCATTTGGACAACATACTTGAGGTGCTCGCCGGTGGGTGCGACGAGCAGCACACCAGCACCGGCGCCTTGCAGCGAGAAGGCTCCATCGAAGTACATTACCCATTCTTTGTTTGCTTCTTCGGCGGGGACGTTTGTTTTTGCAATCTCTTCGCTTGGTGTTGGTGTCCATTCTGCTATGAACTCTGCCAAGGCTCTGCTCTGGATAGTTGAAGTACTTTCGAACTTAAGACCAAAGCTTGACAGCTCTAGTGCCCACTCAACAATCCTACCTGTTGCCTCTGGATTTTGCAATATCCTCTTCAGCGGAAAGCGAGTGACCATTGTTATCTCATGTGCTTGGAAGTAATGGCGTAGCTTTCTCGAGGCCATGAGGAGGCCGAACAGCAGCTTCTGCACCCCAGAGTACCTTGATCTAGCCCCTGCAAGAGGGAGCTGACAAAATAGACTGGGCACTGCACCATCTTCTTTTGCACTTCTTCTCGCATCTGCGCAGACTCTCCCTTGTCGGGGCCAGAGCTTGTCTGGAAGCCCCCTGCTTGTCGCTGGACGTGCTTGCCGGGGCTGTGGGCTCCTCATCTGCCTCCCTTTCCGCTACTAACGCAGCACTAACCACTTGATTGGTTGCTGCTAAGTATAGCAGCAACTTCTCTTGCGGCTTAGGTGCGACAAGTATTGGAGTGGAGGATAGGTACCCTTTCAAGTCTTGCAGCGCTACCTCCGCTTCCGGAGTCCATTTCATTGGACCTGCCTTTTTCAGGATTTTGGAAAACGGCAGGGCGCGTTCCGCAGACTTAGAAATGAACCTGCTGAGGGCAGCCACACATCCAGCAAGCCTCCGTACATCCTTGACGCGCTTCGGAGCTTCGATCTGTTCGATGGCTTTGATCTTGTCGGGATTAGCTTCAATCCCCCTCTGGGACACAAAGAACCCAAGAAGCTTGCCGGAGGGGACTCCGAACACGCACTTCTCGGGGTTCAGCTTGAGTTGTATCTTGCGCAGATTTGTAAAAGTTTCATCCAGGTCTTGGATCAGGGTATCCTTGTCCTTGCTCTTGACCACTATATCATCCATGTAAGCTTCTACATTCCTGTGTATCTGTGGCTCAAAAGCAGTGTGGACCACCCTTGCAAATGTTGAGCCCGCATTCTTCAATCCAAAGGGCATGAGTATGAAACAGTAAGTGCCACATGGAGTAATGAATGTGGTCTTCTCTTCATCCTCTTCATCCATGAATATCTGGTGGTATCCGGAATATGCATCAAGAAACGAAAGCAATTCACATCCAGCCGTAGAGTCAACGATCTGGTCAATGCGCGGCAAGGGAAATGTATCCTTGGGACAAGCCTTATTCACATCAGTGAAGTCTATACAAAGCCTCAATTTCCCATTAGCTTCGTGCACGACAACAGGGTTGGCCAGCCATGTGGGATGAAGTACACCTCTAACAAGGCCTGCCGCTTCCAACTTCTTGATTTCCTCGGCAATAAACTCTTGGCGCTCCACCTCTTGCTTCCTGACCTTCTGCTTGACGGGCCGCGCGTGAGGACAAACGGCAAGCTTGTGCTCAATTACTTTCCTGGGAACGCCGGGGATGTCAGACGGTTGCCATGCAAACATGTCGACATTCGCCCGCAGGAAAGCAACGAGCACGCTTTCCTATTTAGGATCGAGCGTGGCACTGATGGTGAAAGTACCACCAGTGCCGTCCTCCTTGGCGGACACCTTCTTGGTTGCAGGTGGAGCTGCCATTCCCTTCTTGCACTTGCTGGTGGAGCTCGATGGTGCGTCCTCGACGGCAGCGCAGCACTCTGAAGAGGTGCGTTTGCCGGAGTGGGTCCCAGAGCTCTTGCCGGACTTGGTCTTGTCCTTCCCCCCGGGAGCTTCAGCGGCAAGTGTTTTGCTGTCTGTGGCGGCTGCTGCGTCCCGGTAGATCTTGTCGGCGCAGATAAGCGCGTCCTTCTTGCCGCCGGGGATAGAGATGACGCTTATCGGCCCTGGCATCTTGAGCATGTTGTAGGCGTAGTGAGAGGCTGCCATGAACTTGGCGAGCGCTGGACGGCCAAGTATCCCATTGTATGGCAATGGGATATCGGCAACGTCGAATGTGATCCTCTCAGTCCTCAAGTTTAGCTCTCCGCCAAAGGTTACTGGCAATGTGATCTTCCCCTTCGGCTTGCTCCTTCCCGGGTTGATCCCTTGGAACGTGCCGGTCTCCTCGAGCTCGCTGTCGGGGATCTGCAGCTTCCGGATCACAGCGGAGGAGATCTCAGGCCGGCCCCGCCGTCAACCAGCATCTTGGTGACCTTGAGGTTGCGGATGGTTGGCGAAACCAACATCGGCAAGCACCCGACCGCAGTTGTGCGGTCAGGGTGGTCCTCAATGTTGATGATGATGGGCGTGCTGGACCACTTCAGGACCTTGCGCGACTCGATGGGTGGCTCTGCTGCATTTACTTCCCGCACCCATTGCTTTAGTTGGCGGTGGAAAGTATGCAGAGAGGCACCTCCATCGACGCACATAACTTCTGTGGCCTTCTGGAACTCCTGCTCGCTGTTGTCTCCGTCGTCCATGTCCTCGTCGTCGTCTTCGTCTTCGTCCTTGTCGCGGCCGCGGGGAGGTCTATCTCCTTGCCGCTGCTTGGCCTTGCCGCGGCGTCCTCCCCGGCCATTGAATGGCCGCTTCTTGCCGGACTCTCCTCCGCCTCCCTGGGCCTTCTCCTTGTCGCGTCGCTCATACTCAGCTTTTTGCTGCTTGACGAGGTATTCGACCCTCTTGTAGTTCTGGAAATCGTGGCCCTTGGTGCGGTGGATCTTGCAGTACTGCTTGTCGGAGCCGTCCTGCTTGTCGGCGCAGCTACAGTGGCGGCTTCCTTGCTGGAGCCACCAGCCTGAGCTTTCTTGGCGCCTGCCTCCTTGCCGGACTGCTCGACAGCTAGTACTTCCTTGTTTTTCTTCTTCTTATTGTTCCGCCGCCGGTTTTTCCTTGCCGGGGCGGCATCCTCACTGTCCGATCCTCCTGCTCCAACATCCTCTCCGGGGAGTCTCCTCCCCTCTTCAGCGCGCGCGCACTTGTCTGCCAGGGCATAAAGCTCACTGACATCTCGTATCTTGCACATCGCCAATTCCTCCCTCATCCGGCGGTTACGCACGTTCTGATGGAACGCGCTAATAACCGCGGCAGGGTGGACGTCCGGAATGTTGTGCTGGACGCGGCTGAATCTCTGGATGTATTTCCGCAGGGACTCTCCCTCCTTCTGGGCAAGTATGTGGAGATCACTTTCCTGGCCATGGGGCTTGTGGCCGCCCGTGAAGGCGCCGACAAACTGGTGGCACAGGTCGGCCCAAGAAGAGATGGAGTTTTCCGGCAAGTGCATGAGCCAAGATCTGACATTCGGCTTGAGCACGAGCGGGAAGTAGTTCGCTAGTATCTTCTCGTCGCGTCCCCCGGCAGCCTGCACCGCGATGGTGTAGATGCCGAGGAACTCCGAGGGATGGGTCTTGCCGTCGTACTTCTCGGGTACGTCAGGCTTGAAGTTCTTCATGCTGGGCCACTGTACTTGCCGGAGCTCACGGGTGAACGCAGGGCAACCTGCCGCGTACGGCAGGTCGCCCGGTTCCCCGGGCGCGTGCATGTCGACAGCGGTCCCAGCGCGCTGGTCGGACTGTCGTCGCGCTTCTCTTCGATGCTCGATGCGAGTTCGAGCGTCCTCTTGTCGCCTGTCGTCGAGGACTTGGCGCTGATCGCGGCGAGCCCGTGGATCCGACGACGCCGTGGAGTCATCGTCGACATTGATCCGGCGAGTCGGCGATTTTTGCTTCCGCGGCGGGGAGTGCACGGTAGTTGCACCCCCCGGCGGTCTTGTCTCCATCAGCCCACGCCTGGCTGACTTGCCGCGGCCGCGACGTCGCCGGCTGCTGCGGCGTGTCGTTGTTGGCAAAGGCGATGAGGCTTTGGATGGTGGCCCTCCAGTCTTCGGCCTTGTCTGCCGCTGGAGGGAAGTCGAGGAGCAGCTGAGCTCTAGCTAGAGCCTCTGCTGGAGTGGAGGGGAGCGGTGGCGAGCGGTGTGAGGAGCGAGATATGCTCGGACTTCTAACCGTGTTAGAAGGAGCAGGTTCTCACCCCGGCGACCGCGCCTTGCTCGTGCTAGCACGTTGGCCTTGAGCGTCCCGCGTCCTGCCAACTTGGCCTTAGCCAAGCAAGCGGATGGTACCCTGCGTACCACGCCGCTGCCGTTCCGGCACCTCCTGAGAGGGACGCGGTGCATGTACGGACACCGAGGTCTTGGAGTGCGCTCGGTCGTCCGTCTTATCCTTGGACTTGGCGGCGCCGTGAGTTTCCTCGCCGGCGTCTGTCCTTCCGCCAGCGTCTACCCCACCAACCTTTGGTTCTCGTGGCTGCGGGATCGACGCAGATGGGCCTCCTACCTCCGAAGCTTTCTTCTTCGGCGGCATGTCGATGAAGTTTACGAAGTTGGTGAAGTTGCTGAAGATTGCGCCCGCGTGAACGCCGGATCAGGTTCGCACAACCTCGACGCCCCCTACCTGGCGCGCCAAAGATGTCGGGGAAACTGATCGCCCACAAACACCTATGGGACCGGAGCCCCTTTTCGGTACGGCAAGGGAGCGGAGGGAGCACAAAGAGCGGATCAAGGTGCACACGCGAGCAGTTTACCCAGGTTCGGGCCGCACGGATGTGTAAAACCCTACTCCTGCCTTTGTTTGTTATTGAGTTCTTGGCTCGGGAGCAAGAAGATCTACTGTGCTTGAGGCTAGCTACACCGAGCGTGCGAGTGATCGAAGTTCGGAACCCCCCCTACGTTGTGCATGGGCCTCCTTTTATAGGTCAAAGGGGTCACCGACAGGTGGCAACGTAGGTGAGGGTAAAAACGTAAAAATGGTGGTAGTTGTAACAGTGTATGTACAGTGTTTTGTACCTAACCCTGACGGCGGGGGACAAGGGCATTGAATGCCCGTCACCGTCGCCCCAAATAGTGCAAAAAGCGTCCGTCCGGGCGTCTCCGTTCGCCACGATGCTGGCCTCGTAATCGTGGCTTGCCACCGTGTACCCCAGGCTGCACAACCATCCGCCACGTACCCCTGTAAGGGCCCCAGGGCGACGCGTGGCCAGATGAGCTGGAGCGCAGGCACACAGTGAAAGCTTGCCGCGGCAAGCGCCTTGCCGCGGTCGCTACCTTGCCGCGCCCGGAAGCTTGTCGCTCTCCGGGCCTTGTCGGGGCGCGCGAAGCGCCACGGCAAGTCGCCTGAAATGCCGTGCTATGGCCTTCCTGGCAAGCTCCTCTTGCCAGGGTCTTGTGCTAAAGGTATGGTCTTGAGCCTGGTACGGCCTTCCCAGCAAGCTCCTCTTGCCGGGGCCTTGTTTCTTTAACTTGAATACTTTGTTCTTGAATGGCTCTAAAGGATCCAGAGCGGGCCTTGGTGGGCGCGTGGCGAGCCCGACCACGGGACGCTGCTACTGCCCGTGCACAAGTCGGGATACTAAGGTACACCTACTTTAGTACACCGACACAAGTGGACCCCGATGCTGGTTGTCCCACACATCAGCGAAAGTGAGTAGTAATGTTCCCGACGACCGTCGAGGAGGATCCGCATGGTAGAGCGTGTCCACTGTTTCTGGAAAAAAATGATTACAACAAGCGTTTCCACTCTTACGACGAAGGAGTGCGAAACATGGCAACCACTTGAACTTACACCATACTCGTACTACTAGGCATGTGCAGTGGTTCATATGTCAGTACTATAATCTTGTTGCTAGTGTAGAAAGATATGACGATAAAAAATGATGTCGTGCGCATGTCAACTATATGAACAGTTGTGTAACATGCCCTTTTGACTGTCCGGTCTAGAAATAACGGTGAGATCAGTGTTAATAGAACTAGAGTACTATAGTGTAAGGAGACTACGGTGCTATAGTACTCCACGAAACATGGGATCTGACATGAGCATGAAGGGTGCATGTGAAGGAAATATGCCCTAGAGGCAATAATAAAGTTTTTATTTATATTTCCTTGTATATCATGTTAAATGTCTTTTATTCATGCTGGAATTGTACTAACCAGAAACTTGATACATGTGTGAATACATAGACAAAACAGGGTGTCCCCAGTATCCCTCTACTAGACTAGCTCGTTAATCAAAGATGGTTAAGTTTCCTAACCGTAGACATGTGTTGTCATTTGATCAAAGGGATCACATCATTAGGAGAATCATGGACAAGACCCATCTGTTAGCTTAGCACTATGATCTTTTAGTTTTACTGCTATTATTTTCTTCATGACTTATACATGTTCCTCTGACTATGCGATTGTGCAACTCCCGAATACCAGAGGAACACCTTGTGTGCTATCAAACTTCACAACGTAACTAGGTGATTATAAAGATACTCTATAGGTGTTTCCGGAAGTGTTTGTGGTGTTGGCATAGATCGAGAATAGGATTTGCCACTCCGAGTGTCGGAGATGTATCTCTGGGCCATCTCAGTAATACACATCGTAATAAGCATTACAAGCAAAAGACTAATGAGTTAGTCATGATATGATGTATTACGGAACGAGTAAAGAGACATGTCGGTAACTATATTTAACTAGGTATGTTGATACCGACGATCGAATCTCGGACAAGTAACATACCGATGACAAAGGGAACAACGTATGTTGTTGTGCGATTTGACCAATAAAGATCTTCGTAGAATATGTAGGATCCAATATGAGCATCCAGGTTCCGCTATTGGTTATTGACTGGAGACGAGTCTCGGTCATGTCTACATAGTTCTCGAACCCGTAGGGTCCGCACGCTTAATGTTCGATGACGATCGGTATTATGAGTTTATGTGTTTTGATGTAAGGAAGGTTGTTTGGAGTCCCGGATGAGATCACAGACATGACGAGGGGTCTCGAAATAGTCGAGACATAAATATTGATATATTGGACAACTATGCTCGGACACCGGAAGTGTTACGGAGAAGTTTCGGATAAAACCGGAGTGCGAGAGGGTTACCGGAACCCCCCGGTGGAACAAATGGGCCACATGGGCCCTAGTGGAGAGAGAGAGGGATGGCTAGCACAGCCCGCGCGCCCCCTCCCCCTTCGATCCGAATTGGACTAGTGAAGGGGGGCGGCGCCCCCCTTTCCATCTCCCTTTCCCTCTCCTTCCTTCCCCCTCTCTCCCTCTTGGTGGACTCCTTCTAGGAATATGATTCATATTCCTAGTAGGACTCCCCCTCATGGGGCGCGCCTATAGGCCCGGCCGGCATCTCCCCTAGCTCCTTTATATACGGGGTTAGGGGGCACCCTAGAACACAGAAGTTGACAATTGTTTTAGCCGTGTGCAATGCCCCCTGCACTGCTACACACCTCGGTCATGTTGTCGCAGTGCTTATGCGAAGCCCTGTGTCGGTAACTTCATCAACACCGTCACCACGCCGTCGTGCCGACGAAACTCTCCCTCGGCCTCAACTGGATCAAGAGTATGAGGGACGTCACCGAGCTGAAGGTGTGCAGATCGCAGAGGTGCCGTCCGTTCGGCTCTTGATCGGTTGGATCATGAAGACGTTCGACTACATCAACCACGTTACTAAACGCTTCCGCTTTCGGTCTACGAGGGTACGTGGACACACTCTCCCGCTCGTTGCTATGCGTCTCCTAGATGGATCTTGCGTGTTCGTAGGAATTTTTTTTGAAATACTACGTTCCCCAACAGTGGCATCATGATCCAGGTCTATGCGTAGATAATATGCATGAGTAGAACACAACGAGTTGCGAGTGATAATAGTCATACTTCTTACCAGCATGTCATACTTTGTTTCGGCGGCATTGTGAGATGAAGCAGCCCGGATCGACATTACGCGTATGCTTACGCGAGACTGGTTTAACCGTTACGAGCACTCATTTCTTAAAGGTGACCGGTGGGTGTCTGTCTCTCTCACTTTAGTTGAATCGAGTGTGACTACGCCCGGTCCTTCTGAAGGTTAAAACAGCACACTTGACAAAAAGTCATTGTGGTTTTGATGCGTAGGTAAGAACGGTTCTTGCTAAGCCCGCAGCAGCCACGTAAAACTTGCAACAACAAAGTATAGGACGTCTAACTTGTTTTTGCAGGGCATGTTGTGATGTGATATGGTCAAAATGTGATGAGTTATACGTTATTGTACGAGATGATCATGTTTTGTAAATTATCGGCAACCGGCAGGAGCCTTCTGGTTGTCTCTTTATTGTATGAATTGCGAAAGCCATGTAATTGCTTTACTTTATCACTATGAGTTAGCGATAGTAGTTGTAGCAATAGTTGGCGAGATGACCACGACGCTATGATGAAGATCATAGTGTCAGGCCAGTGACAATGGAGATCATGACGATGCTTTGGAGATGGAGATCAAAAGCACAAGATGATGGCCATATCATGTCACATATTTTGATTGCATGTGCTGTTTATATTATTATGCTTCTTATTTAGCTTACTACGGCAGTAGCATTATAAGATGATCCCTTACACAAAATTTCTACAAGTGTTCTCCCTGAGTATGCACGGTTGCGAAAGTTCATCGTGCAGAGACACCACGTGATGATCAGGTGTGATAAGCTCTACGTTCAAATACAACGGGTGTAAGACAGTTTTGCACATGCAGAATACTCGGGTTAAACTTGACGAGCCTAGCATTACAAACGTGGCCTTGGAATACTGGAGACTGAAAGGTTGAGCGTGAATCATATAGTAGATATGATCAGCATAAGATGTTCACCATTAAAAACTACTCCATCTCACGTGATAACCGGACATGGTTTAGTTGATTTGGATCACGTGATCATTTAGATGACTAGAGGGATGTCTATCTAAGTGGGAGTTCTTTAGTAATAAGATTAATTGAACTTTAATTTATCATGAACTTACTCCTGATAGTTTTTGCATATCTGTGCTACCATTCCCTTGAATTTTAATGCGTTCCTAGATAAAGCTAAGTTGAAAGATGATGGTAGCAACTACACGGACTGGGTCCGTAACTTGAGGATTATCCTCATTGCTCCACATAAGAATTATGTCCTTGAAGCACCGCTAGCTGATAGGCCTGCTGCAGGAGCAACTCCGGACATTATGAACGTCTGGCAAGCTCGTTCTGATGAATAGTCGATAGTTTAGTGTGCCATGCTTTACAGCTTAGAATCGGGACTTCAAAGACGTTTTCAACGTCATGGAGCATATGAGATGATCCAAGAGTTGAAGTTAATATTTCAAGAAAATGCCCGAATTAAGAGATATGAAGTCTCCAATAAGTTCTATAGCTGCAAGATGGAGGAGAACAGTTCCATCAGTGAACACCTACTCAGAATGTCTGGGTACTACAATCACATGACTCAACTTGGAAGCAAAGTTGATGAAGATAGTGTTATTGATAGAGTTCTTCAATCACTGCCACCAAGCTATAAAGGCTTCGTGACGAACTATAATATGCAAGGGATGTAGAAGACAATTGCCGAGCTCTTTGCTATGCTCAAAGATGTAAAGGTAGAAATCAAAAAGGAGCATCAAGTTTTGATGGTTAACAAGACCACTAGTTTCAATAAAAATGGCAAGGGAAAGAAGGGGAACTTCAAGAAGAATAGCAAGCCAGATGCTACTCCCGCGGAGAAGCCCAAGTCTGGAGCCAAGCCTGAAACTGAGTGCTTCTACTACAAAGGGACTAGACACTGGAAGCGGAACTGCCCCAACTATTTGGCGGATAAGAAGGATGGCAAAGTGAACAAAGGTATATTTGTTATACATGTTATCGATGTGTACCTTACTAATGCTCGTAGTAGCACCTGGGTATTTGATACTGGTTCGGTTGCTAATATTTGTAACTCGAAAGAGGGGCTACGGATTAAACGAAGATTAGCTAAGGACAAGGTGGCGATGCACGTGGGAAATGGTAACAAAGTCGATGTGATCGCCGTCGGCACGCTACCTCTACATTTACCTTTGGGATTAGTTTTAGACCTAAATAATTATTATTTGGTGTGAGCGTTGAGCATGAACACTATATCTGGATCTTATTTGTTGCGAGACGGTTATTCATTTAAATCAGAGAATAATGGTTGTTCTATTTATATGAGTAATATCTTTTATGGTCATGCACCCCTCATGAATGGTCTATTTTTGTTGGATCTCGATCGTAGTGATACACATATTCATAATATTGAAGTCAAAAGATGCAAAGTTGATAATGATAGTGCAACTTATTTGTGGCACTGTCGTTTAGGTCATATTGGTGTAAAGCGCATGAAGAACTCCATGTTGATGGACTTTTGTTATCACTTGATTATGAATCACTTGGTGCTTGTGAACCATGCCTCATGGGCAAGATGACTAAAACTTCGTTCTCCGGAACCATGGAGCGAGCAATTGACTTGTTGGAAATCGTACATACAGATTTATGCGGACCAATGAGTATTGAGGCTCGGGGCAGGTATCGTTATTTTCTGACCTTCACAGATGATTTGAGCAGATATGGGTATATCTACTTGATGAAAAACAAGTCTGAAACATTTGAAAAGTTCAAAGAATATCTTAGTGAAGTAGAGAATCATCGTAACAAGAAAATAAAGTTTCTATGATCTGATCGCGGAGGCGAATATTTGAGTTACGAGTTTGGTTTTCATTTGAAACAATGTGGAATAGTTTCACATCTCACGCCACCTAGAACACCATAGCGTAATGGTGTGTCCGAACATCATAACTGTACTTTATTAGATATGGTGTAATCTATGATGTCTCTTACCGATTTACCACTATCGTTTTGGGGTTATACTTTAGAGACAGCTCCATTCAGGTTAAATAGGGCACCATCTAAATCCGTTGAGACGACGCCTTATGAACTGTGGTTTGGCAAGAAACCCAAGTTGTCGTTTCTTAAAGTTTGGGGCTGCGATGATTATGTGAAAAACCTTCAACCTGATAAGCTCGAACCCAAGTCGGAGAAATGTGTCTTCATAGGTTACCCAAAGGAAACTGCTGGGTACACCTTTTATAACAGATCTGAAGGCAAGATATTCGTTGCTAAAAATGGATCCTTTCTAGAGAAGGAGTTTCTATCGAAAGAAGTGAGTGGGAGGAAAGTAGAACTTGATGGGGTAATTGTACCTTCTCCCGAATTGGAAAGTAGTACATCATAGAAACTAGTTCCAGTGATTCCTACACAAATCATTGAGTTAGCTAATGATGATGATCATAAAACTTCAGATCAAGTTGCTACTGAACCTCGTAGCTCAACCAGAGTACGTTCCGCACCAGAGTGGTACGGTAACCCTATTCCGGAAGTCATGTTACTAGAGCATGATGAACCAACGAACTATGAGGAAGCGATGATGAGCCCAGATTCCGCAAAATGGCTTGAGGCCATGAAATCTAAGATGGGATCCATGTATGAGAATAAAGTGTGGACTTTGGTTGACTTGCCCGATGATCGGCAAGCCATTGAAAATAAATGGATTTTTAAGAGGAAGATTGACGCCGATGCTAATGTTACTATCTACAAAGCTCGACTTGTTGCGAAAGGTTTTCGACAAGTTCAAGGAGTTGACTGATGACCCACAAGTGTAGGGTATCTATCGTAGTCCTTTCGATAAGTAAGAGTGTCGAACCCAACGAGGAGCAGAAGGAAATGATAGGCAGTTTTCAGTAAGGTATTTTCTACAAGCACTAAAATTATAGGTAACAGATAGTTTTGTGAAAAGATAATTGGTAGCAAGTAACAATCGGTAATAGTAAATAGGTGCAGCAAGGTGGCCCAATCCTTTTTGTAGCAAAGGACAAGCCTGGACAAACTCTTATTCAAGGTAAAGCGCTCCCGAGGACATATGAGAATTATCGTCGAGCTAGTTTTCATCATGATGTCTGATTCGCGTTCGGTACTTTGATAATTTGGTATGTGGGTGGACCGGTGCTTGGGTTCTTCCCTTACTTGGATAAGCCTCCCACTTATGATTAACCTCTAATGCAAGCATCCACAACTACAAAAGAAGTATTAAGGTAAACCTAACCATAGCCTGAAACATATGGATCCAAATCAGCCCCTTACGAAGCAACGCATAAACTAGGGTTTAAGCTTCTGTCACTCTAGCAACCCATCATCTACTTATTACTTCCCAATGCCTTCCTCTAGGCCCAAATAATGGTGAAGTGTCATGTAGTCGACGTTCACATGACACCACTAGAGGAGAGACAACATACATCTCATCAAAATATCGAACGAAGACCAAACTCACATGACTACAGATAGCAAGACTTCTCCCATATCCTCAGGAACAAAAGTAACTACACACAAGACATAATATTGTTCATGATCAGAGGGGTATTAATATGCATAATGGATCTAAACATATGATCTTCCACCAAATAAACCAACTAGCATCAACTACAAGGAGTAATCAACACTACTAGCAACCCACAGGTACCAATCTGAGGTTTGGGTACAAAGATTGGATACAAGAGATGAACTAGGATTGAGAGGAGATGGTGCTGGTGAAGATGTTGATGAAGATAGCCCTCCCCAAGATGGGAGAGTTGTTGGTGATGACGGCGGTGACGATTTCCCCCTCTTGGAGGGAAGTATCCCCGGCAGAACGGCTCTGCCGGAGCCCTAGATTGGTTTCTGCCTCAGTTCCGCCTCGAGATGGCGGCGTCTTGTCCCGAAAGCCTCCTCCTGATTTTTTTTCCAGATCAAAACGCTTCATATAGGAGAAGATGGGCACCTGGGGCCCACCGGCTGGCCCTCGAGGCAGGGGGCGTGCCCTGGGAAGAGGGGTGCGCCCCCCACCCTCGAGGCCAGCCAGTGGCCCCTCTCTTGGGGGTTTCTTCCGCTAGATATTTTTTATATTTTCGGAAAAAAATGTTCTGTGAAGTTTCGGGGCTTTTGGAGTTGTGCAGAATAGGTTTTCAGAGTTTGCTCCTTTTCTAGCCCAGAATTCCAACTGCCGGCATTCCCCCTTCTTCATGTAAACCTTGCAAAATAAGAGGGAAATGGCATAAGTATTGTGACAGAACATGTATGAACAGCCCATAATGCAATAAATATCAATTATAAGCATGATGCAAAATGGACGTATCAACTCCCCTAGCTTAGACCTCGCTTGTACTCAAGCGAAAGCCGATATTAAAAAATATGTCCACATGTTTAGAGATAGAGGTGTCGATAAAAACAGAATACGGACATGAGGGCATCATGATCATCTCATAACAGCAACTTATATAAATATAGTCATATGATCATTATGCTAAAGTAACAATTCATCCACAATATCATGTATGCATCATAAACTTTATTAGAAACTAACAAACCTTGGTCTCGGTCATTGAAGGAATTGCAATTTATTGTAACATCGGAAAGAGTCAATATAAGAGCTTTTCAGCAAGCCTACATACTCAACTATCATATAGTCTTTCATAATTGCTCACACTCACGTAATACTCATGTTTATGGAGTTTTAATCGGAAACAGAGAAAGATAGGGGCTTATGGTGTTGCCTCCCAACCTTTTACCTCAAGGGTAATGTCAACAGTAATAGATCATGAAAACTTACATCCAAGTGGGTATATATGTCAGGATCTATCCAACACAATGTGCTTGCCAAAGGATAAAATAAAAAAGGAAAGGTGGATCTCACCTTGACACTTATAAGACAAGAATAATAGATAGGCCCTTCGCCGAGGGAAGCAGAGGTTGTCATTTGTTTTTATGGTTGGATGCACAAAGTCTTAGCATAAAAGAACTTCGCTTTATATTGCCACTTGTGATAATGACCTTTATTATGCAGTCTGTCGCTTTTATTACTTCCATATCACAAGCTCGTATAAATCTAATTTCTCCCACACTAATAAATCATACATATTTAGCGGGTTTGCAACCTGACAACTTACTTGGAAGGATCTTAGGTAGGTATAGTGAAATCTCATGGCAAAACTGGGTTTAAGGATGTATGGAAGCACAAGTAGTATCTCTACTTTGTGCGAGGAGTTTTGGCTAGCATGAGGGGGAAAGGCAAGCTCAACATGTTGGAAGATCCATGACAATATACTTTATTTCGGATATAAGAACACATAACCCATTATGTTGTCTTCCTTGTCCAACATCAACTCTTTAGCATGTCATACTTTAATGAGTGCTCACAATCATAAAAGATGTCCAAGATAGTATATTGGTATGTGAAGCCTCTCTTCTTTTATTACTTCCTATTAATTGCAACGATGACCAAAACTATGTTTGTCACCTCCCAATAACTTTTATTTATCATACTCTTGTATGTGGGGTCATTACTTCCCATAAGACCGATATGATCTCTTTGGTACTCCTTTTGTTTTCTTTCTTTTTATCATGACCCAAGTGAGGAAATCAAGCCCTTGACTCAACACTAATCTTTATTATATAGCTCATGGACTCGATTACAAAGGATAAAGCTGACAAAGCAAAAGCTCACAACTAGATCATGCTAACTTTATTCTGAAAGATCAAACTACTACCAAAAGGATCGAACTAAGTAAAACAGTAAAGATAGGAGTGATGGTGATACGATACCGGGGTCACTCCCCCAAGCTTGGCAGTTGCAAAGGGGAGTGCCCATAACCATATGATTATGTCTCCTTCTTCGGGGTTGGTGATGATGGAGTTGCAAGTAGTGACGGGGGGTCCTCATATATCGAGCGTATGAGATCTTCCAGCTTGCGGATAATACCTTTGAGAGCAGCTATGTAATCCTTCAACAAAAGATTTTCACTTGTGAGATGCTTGTTGCGGATCTGAGCTAACTCAATCATCCTGAAAGCTTCTAGCTCAGTTGAGGTAAAGAGATTAGGAAGTGATTTAGCGGTGTCTTCTTCTCCCGCTGCCGGAGCCGGATCCTCCACCTCCATCTTGATCTTCTTCTCCTTGTGGATCTCCTCAGGTCCTTCTCTCTTCAGGTCTATCTTCATTAGCCAAGCATTGTTGCCTTCGTTGTTGTAGGAGGGAGACGACATGATGCCTAGCTTTACAAACCCTAGTAGAAAACAGATCGAAACGAAAACAGAGGAATTCTTCGTGATACATAGGTCAAGACGTTCGGGGGTATATATAATGAATTTTTCCCGAACAAAAGGAGTAACCCACAAGAAAACGAAGTCTAGGGAACACGCGGGGTGTCCTTGAGGTAGGGGGCGCGCCCTGGGAAGTGCGGCGCGCCCCCTACCCTTGAGGGTGCCCCGTGTCTCCTCCGGACTGCGGTTTATTTTTCTATTTTTCTAAATATTCCAAAACGGAGAAAAATTGCCTTTAGAACTGTTTTGGAGTCGGTTTACTTACCGTATCACGTACCTCTTCCTTTTCAGAGGCTGAATCATTCTGGAAAGTGTCCCTTATGTATTCCTCCGGAGTTATGGTTTCAATAATATTAGTTTCAACATTTATAGGATTACCTGAGATATAATGTTTGATCCTTTGACCATTCAGCACCTTCGGGTGTGTGCCTTCGAAGTTGTTGATTTTTATGGCACCGGAATGATAGACCTCCTCGATAACGTAAGGTCCTTCCCACTTGGAGAGAAGTTTTCCTGCAAAAAATCTTAAACGAGAGTTGAATAGGGAAAACTAATCACCTACGTTAAACTCACGCTTTTGTATCCTTTTGTCATGCCATCTTTTAACTTTTTCTTTGAATAACTTGGCATTCTCGTAGGCCTGGGTTCTCCATTCATCGAGACAGCTAATATCAAATAGCCTCTTTTCACCGGCAAGTTTGAAATCATAAATGAGCTCTTTGATAGCCCAATATGCCTTATGTTCTAGCTCAAGAGGTAAGTGACAAGCTTTTCCATATACCATCTTATATGGAGACATACCCATAGGATTTTTGTATGCTGTTCTATAGGCCCATAATGCATCATCTAGTTTCTTGGACCAATTCTTTCTAGACCTATTAACTGTCTTTTGCAAGATTAATTTCAACTCCCTATTACTTAATTCAACTTGACCACTAGTCTATGGGTGATAAGGTGATGCAATTCTATGGTTGGCATCGTACTTAGCAAGCATCTTACGGAAATCACCATGAATAAAATGTGAACCACCATCAGTCATTAGATATCTAGGGACTCCAAACCTTGGAAATATAACTTCTTTAAGCATCTTAATAGAGGTGTTATGATCAGCACTACTAGTTGGAATAGCTTCTACCCACTTAGTAACGTAACCAACAGCAACTAGGATATGTGTGTACCCATTAGAGGAAGGAAAAGGTCCCATATAATCAAAGGCCCAGACATCAAATGGTTCAATAACAAGTGAATAATTCATAAGCATTTCTTGACGTCTACTAATATTACCAATTCTTTGACATTCATCACATGATAAGACAAACTTACGGGCATCCTTGAGAGTAGGCCAATAAAAACCGGATTGCAATACCTTGTGTGTAGTTTTGTCTCCCGCATGGTGTCCTCCATAAGTTTAGGAGTGGCACTTGCGTAGGATCTGTTCTTGTTCATGCTCAGGTACACAACGTCTAATAATACCATGTACTCCTTCTTTATAAAGATGTGGGTCATCCCAAAAGTAATGTCTCAAATCATAGAAGAACTTTTTATTTTGCTGATATGTGAAGCTAGGAGGTATAAACTTAGCAACAATATAATTAGCATAATCAGCATACCATGGAGCAGTACGAGAAGTACTTATGACAGCTAGTTGTTCATCAGGAAATCTATCATCAATAGGTTGTGGGTCATCAAGTATATTCTCTAACCTAGACAAGTTATCTGTTACGGGGTTCTCAGCTCCCTTTCTATCAACAATATGCAAGTCAAATTCTTGCAGCAAGAGAACCCATCTAATGAGTCTAGGTTTAGCATCTTTCTTTTCCATAAGGTATTTGATAGCAGCATGATCAGTGTGAATAGTTACTTTAGAATCAACGATATAGGGTCTAAACTTATCACAAGCAAACACAACTGCTAAAAATTATTTCTCAGTAGTGGCATAATTTCTTTGGGCACTATCTAGAGTGTTACTAGCATACTAGATAACATTCAATTTCTTATCAACTATTTGCCCTAGAACAGCTCCTATAGCATAATCACTATCATCGCACATAATCTCAAAGGGTAAATTCCAGTCAGGAGGCTGGACAATAGGTGCGGTGATCAATGCTTTCTTAAGTATTTCAAATGCTTCTAGACAATCATCATCAAAGACAAAAGGAATATCTTTCTGTAAAAGATTAGTCAGAGGCCTGGAGATTTTGGAGAAGTCCTTAATGAACCTCCTATAAAACCCGGCATGACCAGGGAAACTTCGTATACCTTTGATGTCCTTAGGGTATGGCATCTTTTCAATAGCATCAACTTTAGCTTTGTCAACTTCAATACCTCTTTCAGAAATTTTATGTACGAAGACAATGCCTTCATTAACCATAAAGTGGCACTTCTCCCAATTCAAGACAAGATTAGTGTCTTCGCATCTCTGCAAAACTCGATCAAGGTTGCTTAAGCAATCATCAAAAGAAGTTCCGTAAACGGAGAAATCATCCAAGAACACTTCAACAATCTTTTCACAAAAATCAGAGAATATAGCCATCATGCATCTTTGAAAGGTAGCAGGTGCATTACATAAACCAAAAGTCATACGTCTATCAGCAAAGGTACCGAAAGGACAAGTAAAGGTGGTCTTTTCTTGATCCCCCTTTGACACAGGTATTTGAGAGAAACCGGAATAACCGTCTGGAAAGCAGAAGTGCGTATGTTTGTATAACCTTTCTAGCATTTGATCAATAAATGGTAAGGGGTAATGATCTTTATTAGTAGTTTTATTTAACTTACGGAAATCAATTACCATCCTATAACCCGTAACTATTCTTTGCGGGATCAATTCATCTTTATCATTAGGGACGACAGTCATACCTCCTTTCTTGGGAACACAATGGACATGACTTACCCACTGACTATCAGCAATGGGATAGATAATACCTGCCTCTAGGAGCTTTAGAATTTCCTTCCTTATCACTTCTTTCATCTTAGGATTTAACCGTCGCTGATGATCAATAACTGGTTTAGCATTTTCTTCCAATTTTATCTTGTGTTGACATATAGTGGGACTAATGCCCTTAAGATCGTCCAGAGTATGTCCAATAGCAGCTCGGTGCTTCTTCAGAGTTCTCAATAATCTTTCTTCCTCATGCTCTAAAAGGTTAGCACTAATAATAACAGGATATATCTTCTTTTCATCAAGATAAACATACTTAAGATTATCAGGCAAAGGTTTAAGTTCCAACACGGGATCACCCTTGGGTGGAGGAGGATCCCCTAGGATTTCAACAGGCAAGTTCTTTTTCAATACAGGTCCCTGTGTAAGGAATATTTCATCTATCTCCCTTCTCCCATTCATATGCATATCATTTTCATGGTCTAGCAAGTATTGTTCTACAGGATCATTAGGTGGCACGGCTATAGAAGCAAGACCAATAAGTTCATCCTTACTGGGTGGTGCCTTTTCAAGGGGTTATCTACGGAATTTAGCAAAGTTAAAATCATGAGACATATCCCCTAATCCGACAGTGACAATATCTTTCACGCAGTCTATCTTGGCATTAACAGTATTCAAGAAGGGTCTACCAAATATAATGGGGTAGAAAACATCTTGTGGGGAACTAAGAACAAGAAAATCAGCAGGGTATTTAATCTTCCCACACAAGACTTCAATATCCCTAACAATCCCAACTGGTGAAATAGTATCTCTATTAGCAAGCTTAATAGTAACATCAATCCCTTCTAACTCAACAGGTGCAATATCATGCATAATTTCGTTATACAAATCAAGAGGGATAATACTCGCACTAGCACCTACGTCACATAAACCATGATAGCAATGATCTCCTATCTTAACAGAGATAACGGGCAAGCCTATGATAGGTTTATGTTTATTACTAGCATTAGGTTTAGCTATTCTAGTAGACTCTTCTTGGAGGTAAATAACATGTCCATCTAAATCTTCTACCAAGAGATCTTTAACCATAGCAACACTAGGTTCAACTTTAATTTGCTCAGAGGGTGTAGGTGTTCTAGTATTACTCTTACGAACTACACTTGAAGCTTGAGCATGATCCTTTATCCTAACAGGGAAATGTGGTTTCTCAATATAAGCAGTGGGAATAACTGGATCAACATTATAAGTGATAGTCTTTTCTTCAACTTTAATAGGTTCAACTACTTTTACTTCAATAGGGGGATGATATTTAAACCACTTCTCCTTGGGGAGATCAACATGAGTAGCAAAAGATTCCCAAAAAGAAGCTACTATCTCAGAGTCAAGTCCATATTTAATGCTAAACTCACGGAAAACATCGGTATCCAAAAAACCTTTAACACAATCAAACTTAGGGGTCATACCTGACTCCTTACGTTCGTGAGATCCCAATCTTTAGAGTTGCGTTTAATTCTTTCCAATAAATCCCATTTGAAGTCAATAGTCTTCATCATATAAGAGCCAAAACAAGAAGTATCGAGCATGGAGCGATTATCATGAGAAAGCCGAGCATAAATTTTTTGAATGATCATTTCTCTTGAGAGCTCATGATTGGGGCATGAATATAACATTGACTTAAGCCTCCCCCAAGCTTGAGCGATGCTTTCTCCTTCGTGAGGCAGAAATTATAAATATAATTACGATCACGATGAACCTGGTGCATAGGGTAGAACTTCTGATGAAATTCCAACTTCAGACGTTTATAGTTCCAAGATCCCATATAATCGCATAGCCTAAACCATGTCAATGCATCTCCCTTCAAAGATAAAGGGAAGACCTTCTTCTTGATAACATCCTCGGGCATACCTGCAAGCTTAAACAATCCACAAACTTCATCCACATAGATTAGATGTAAATCGGGGATGAAGTGTTCCGTCTCCTGTATAGGGATTTTCAAGCAGTTTCTCTATCATACCCGAAGGAATCTCAAAGCAAACATTTTCATTACGTGCAGTAGGTTGATAAGCAACTCTTTGCTCCTCTGCTAGGGGTGAAGATACCCCGAACAAGCCCGTCATAGGATTTTGAGCCATAGTAACAAGTGACAATAAATTTTAGCACACTATATAAATTTTTCCTTACCAAATTCCACTTACCAAAGGCGCTTCACTCCCCGGAAACGGCGCCAGAAAAGAGTCTTGATGACCGACAAGTGTAGGGGATCTATCGTAGTCCTTTCGATAAGTAAGAGTGTCAAACCCAACGAGGAGCAGAAGGAAATGATAGGCTGTTTTCAGTAAGGTATTTTCTGCAAGCACTGAAATTATAGGCACTGTTCAAGATATCTTCCGATATGCCGATAAATCGGCCGATCTATCGCTTACCGCTGTCTGGCCGATAAGATAAATCAGTCGATAAATGAGCCGATATGACGATAAATCGGCCGATATGCCGATAAACTGGCCGATTTACCCCTTATCGTGGGTCGACCGATAAGTTCCCGATAAGCGATATCCTTAACATTGATTATAGGTAATAGATAGTTTTGTGAAAATATAATTGGTAGCAAGTAACAAACGGTAATAGTAAATAGGTGCAGAAAGGTAGCCCAATCCTTTTTTTAGCAAAGGACAAGCCTGGACAAACTCTTATGCAAGGTAAAGCGCACCCGAGGACATATGGGAATTATCGTCGAGCTAGTTTTCATCACGATCGTCTGATTTGCGTTCGGTACTTTGATAATTTGGTTTGTGGGTGGACCGGTGCTTCGGTGCTGCCCTTACTTGGACAAGCCTCCCACTTATGACTAACCTCTAATGCAAGCATCCGCAACTACCAAAGAAGTATTAAGGTAAACCTAACCATAGCCTGAAACATAAGGATGCAAATCAGCCCCTTACGAAGCAACGCATAAACTAGGGTTTAAGCTTCTGTCACTCTAGCAACCGATCATCTACTTATTACTTCCCAATGCTTTCCTCTAGGCCCAAATAATGGTGAAGTGTCATGTAGTCGACGTTCACATGACACCACTAGAGGAGAGACAACATACATCTGATCAAAATATCGAACGAAGACCAAACTTACATGACTACTGATAGCAAGACTTCTCCCATGTCCTCAGGAACAAAAGTAACTACTCACAAGACATAATATTGTTCATGATCAGAGGGGTGTTAATATGCATAATTGATCTGAACATATGATCTTCCACCAAATAAACCAACTAGCATCAACTACATGGAGTAATCAACACTACTAGCAACCCACAGGTACCAATCCGAGGTTTGGGTACAAAGATTGGATACAAGAGATGAACTAGGGTTTGAGAGGAGATGGTGCTGGTGAAGATGTTGATGAAGATAGCCCTCCCCAAGATGGGAGAGTTGTTGGTGATGACGGCGGTGACGATTTCCCCCTCTTGGAGGGGAGTATCCCCGGCAGAACGGCTCTGCCGGAGCCCTAGATTGGTTTCAGCCTCGGTTCCACCTCGAGATGACAGCGTCTTGTCCCGAAAGCCTCCTCCTGATTTTTTTCCAGATCAAAACGCTTCATATAGGAGAAGATGGGAACCTGGGGCCTACCGGCTGGCCCTCGAGGCTGGGGGGCGCGCCTTGGGAAGAGGGGTGCGCCCCGCACCCTCGAGGCCAGCTAGTGGCCCCTCTCGTGGGTTTCTTCCGCCAGATATTTTTTATATTTTCTGAAAAAATGTTCTGTGAAGTTTCGGGGCTTTTGGAGTTGTGCAGAATAGGTTTCCAGAGTTTGCTCCTTTTCCAGCCGAGAATTCCAACTGCCGGCATTCCCCCTTCTTCATGTAAACCTTGCAAAATAAGAGGGAAAAGGCATAAGTATTGTGACAGAACATGTATGAACAACCCATAATGCAATAAATATCAACTTATAAGCATGATGCAAAATGGACGTATCATTGACTACGATGAGACTTTCTCACCCGCAGCGATGCTTAAGTCTGTCCGAATCATGTTAGCAATTGCCGCATTTTATGATTATGAAATCTAGCAAATGGATGTCAAAAATGCAATCCTTAATGGATATCTCAAAGAAGAGTTGTATATGATTCAACCAGAAGGTTTTGTCGATCCTAAAGGTGCTAACAAAGTGTGCAAACTCCAGCAATCCATCTATGTACTGGTGCAAGCATCTCGGAGTTGGAATATACACTTTGATGAGGTGATCAAAGCATATGGTTTTATACAGAATTTTGGAGAAGCCTGTATTTACAAAAAGTGAGTGGGAGCTCTGTAGCATTCCCGATACTATATGTGTATGACATATTGTTGATTGGAAATGATATAGATTTTCTGTATGGCATAAAAGGATACTTGAATAAGAATTTTTCAATGAAATACTTCGGTGAAGCTGCTTATATATTGGGTATTAAGATTTATAGAGATACATCAAGACGCTTAATTGGACTTTCACAAAGCACATACCTTGATAAAGTTTTGAAGAAGTTCAAAATGGATCAGTCAAAGAAAGGGTTCTTGCCTGTGTTACAAGGTGTGAAGTTGAGTAAGACTCAATGCCCGACTACTGCAGAAGATAGAGATAAAATGAAAGTCATTCCCTATGCTTCAGCCATACGATCTATCATGTATGCAATGTTGTGTACCAGACCTGATGTGTGCCTTGCTATAAGTTTAGCAGGGAGGTACCAAAGTAATCCAGGAGTGGATCACTGGACAACGGTCAAGAACATCCTGAAGTACCTGAAAAGGATAAAGGATATGTTTCTCGTTTATGGAGGTGACAAAGAGCTCGTTGTAAATGGTTACGTCGATTCAAGCTTTGACACTGATCCGGATGACTCTAAGTCACAAACCGGATACATATTTTTGTTGAATGGTGGAGTTGTGAGTTGGTGTAGTTCCAAGCAGAGCGTCGTGGCGGGATCTACGTGTGAAGCGGAGTACATAGCTGCTTCAGAAGCAGCAAATGAAGGAGTCTGGATGAAGGAGTTCACATCCGATCTAGTTGTAATACCTAGTGCATCGGGTTCAATGAAAATGTTTTGTGACAACACTGGAGCAATAGCCTTGGCAAAGGAATCCAGGTTTCACAAGAGAACCAAATACATCGAGAGACGCTTCAACTCCATCCGCGATCAAGTGAAGGAGGGAGACATAGAAATTTGCAAGATACATACAGATTTGAATGTTGCAGACCCATCGACAAAGCCTCTTCCATGAGCAAAACATGATCCGCACCAAGACTCTATGGGTTATTGACTCTAGTGCAAGTGGGAGACTGACGGAAATATGCCCTAGAGGCAATAATAAAATTGTTATTTATATTTGCTTGTATATCATGATAAATGTCTTTTATTCATGCTGGAATTGTATTAACCAGAAACTTGATACATGTGTGAATACTTAGACAAAACATAGTGTCCCTAGTATGCCTCTACTAGACTAGCTCGTTAATTAATGATGGTTAAGTTTCCTAACCATAGACATGTGTTGTCACTTGATCAACGGGATCACATCATTAGGAGAATGATGTGATGGACAAGACCCATCCGTTAGCTTAGCATTATGATTGTTTAGTTTTACTGCTATTGTTTTCTTCTTGCCTTATACATGTTCTTCTTACTATGAGATTGTGCAACTCCCGAATACCAGAGGAACACCTTGTGTGCTATCAAATGTTACAATATAACTGGGTGATTATAAAGATGCTCTACAGGTGTTTCCGAAAGTGTTTGTGTTGTTGGCATAGATCGAGAATAGGATTTGTCACTCCGAGTGTCAGAGAGGTATCTCTGGGCCATCTTGGTAATACACATCGTAATAAGCCTTGCAAGCAAACGACTAATGAGTAGTCACGAGATGATGTATTAGCAAACGATTAAAGAGACTTGATGGTAACGAGATTGAACTAGGTATGATGATACCGACGATCGAATCTCGGACAAGTAACATACGGATGATAATGGGAACAATGTATGTTGTTGTGCGGTTTGACCGATAAAGATCTTCGTAGAACATGTAGGAACCAATATGAGCATCCAAGTTCCGCTATTGGTTATTTAACGGAGACGAGTCTCGGTCATGTCTACATAGTTCTCGAACCCGTAGGGTCCGTACGCTTAACGTTCGATGACGATTGGTATTATGAGTTTATGTGTTTTGATGTACTGAAGGTTGTTCGAAGTCCCGGATGAGATCACGGACATGACGAGGAGTCTCGAAATAGTTGAGACATAAAGATTGATATATTCGACGACTATATTCGGACACCGGAAGTGTTCTGGAGAAGTTTCGGATAAAACCGGAGTGTCGGAGGGTTACCGGAACCCGCCGGGGAAACTAATGGGCCAGACGGGCCTTAGTGGCGAGAGAGAGGGGCGGTTAGGGCAGGCCACGCGCCCCCTCCCCTTGTGTCCGAATTGGAATAGGGAAGGGGGGCGGCGCCCTCCTTTCCTTCTCCCTCTGCCTCTCCTTCCTCCCCCTCTCTCCCTCTTGGTGGACTCCTACTAGGAATAGGATTCCTATTCCTAGTAGGACTCCCCCTCATGGGGCGCGCCTATAGGGCCGGCCGACATCTCCCCTTCTCCTTTATATACGGGGGCAGGGGGCACCCTACAACACACAAGTTGACAATTGTTTTAGCCATTTTGCGGTGCCCCCTCCATTGTTACACACCGCGGTCATATCATCGCAGTGCTTAGGCGAAGCCCTGCGTCGGTAACTTCGTCAACACCATCACCAAGCCGTCATGCTGATGAAACTCTCCCTCGGCCTCAACTGGATCAAGAGTTTGAGGGACGTCACCGAGCTGAACGTGTGCAGATCGCGGAGGTGCCGTGCGTTTGGTGCTTGATCGGTTGGATCGCGAAGACGTTCGACTACATCAAACGCGTTACTAAATGCTTCCGCTTTTGGTTTACGAGGATACGTGGACACACTCTCCCGCTCGTTTCTATGCCTCTCCTGGATGGATCTTGCGTGTTCATAGGATTTTTTTTGAAATACTACGTTCCCCAACAGCATGAGCCCACACTAGGTTAACACAAATACAGTAGGAGCATGCGGATCATGCATGAAGAGGGGTTCTAAGATGAGCATGCACAAAGAGGCAACAACTATGCTGAGATGAGAATGCAACAAAACACACCCACTTGCTTTCTTCTATAGTGACTGATTTGCACCGTCTGAGATTGATCCAATAGTCATGTTGCGTCGAGACATGCGGAGGCATATGACGCCTAAACACCACCGAAGTCCCTCTGCTTCTCGAGGTGCACGATGGCGGTGATGCAGGGTGCCACCACCCACAGAGCATGCTCCCGATCGACGGGAGCCAGCTCATCAAAGACAGTGTCCAATGGCATGAATGGATTCCCGTGACGAAGCCCTAAGTGGAGTCGCCCGGAAACCGTGATGGCCACCTGCAACCCCTCCTTGTCCATCTCCGCCCCCACCACGGCGCAGAGACGTCTTAGCTCCTCGGAGATATAGGTGAAGAAGGAGACCAAGTCAGGAAGCCACAACTCATTTGTAACACCTCAAAAATTTAAGCATGTTTTATTAATTAAAAATTTGCCATGGTAAATTTAATTTTTATTCTCTGGATTTTCTTTTGATTCAGAACCACTCTTTACTTCTGAATTGTGGAGTTTTCCCTCCAAATAAAAAACTTTTCAAAAATTTTTTTTGGACTTGTATACCCCCTCAAGAAAAAATTTCTTTTATCAGTGGAATTATTTCTATAATTATTTTCCTGAGCTTTATTTCTTTTTAAATGATTTTTCATAAGTTTTGGAGCCTCTTTTGCACTATAACCCTTTGATAAGTTTATTTAAAAATTCCACCAAAATTTGGGGATGACATGTGAGGTTCCTAGATCACTTTTATGAAAAAAAAAACTTCTCTTCATCACTTGGGATTTTGAGCCCTACCTCAGGTTTTCAAATTTGGATCAGTTTGAGGTTTGCACTGCAACCTACTTAAATTTTTCTTTAAAAATTTCACCAAAGTTGGGAGATGTTAGTAGGAGTATATAATTCAACTATATGCAAAAACCCATTGGTGTTCTTTGAAAATTTTGAGCAAATCATCCTCTTTTGCTCTCTGGTCCAGTTTGGCATTTTCTACTGCAACCATATTTTAACTTGCCCTTTTACCCATGATTCTTTTTCCTGCTTATAGACCACTCTACCAAACCCTTAAGTCCAGGAGATTGGATCCTTTGGAGCATTTTTGGTCCATGCAATAATAGCCTTTATTTTCTGTCCAGATTTGGTTTTCTCAAAATTTTGCACTAACAAGTTTCTGGTTTTGCCAAGCTAACCTTGCCACCCTCTGTATCATCTAAAGAGACTATGATCTGGAGTTTTTGGCCACCCCAAGAGGTGCCTAGATGACCATAGCATTCTGTCAAACACCTTGAGTGCATGAACAGAATTGGCATGAACCCTAGTTTGCATTTTGAACCTGCTTGCTTTGCCTAACCAGCATGTCTCATGGCTCTATCTTAGTCTATAGCCCCACCCTACTAAACCTCATGTGGATTAGAAACCCCTGGCAGGCATTGGCATAACGTCGAGCACCTGGCGTGCGTGCTCTGGGCATGCCCAGAGCGCCCGTTTTCAAACGCACGCACCGAGCCGTCGCGTCTTGCCCCTGGCTTTCGCTCGCCTGCAGGGCCACGCCTCATTCCCGTCCACTCGCCAGAACCCTCCAAGCCACCTTGGCGCCCTACAGCGCCGCCGTCAGAGCCCCCTTGGCGGCACACCAGCGTCCACAGCAGGCTCCTGCCATGGACGGGGCCGCCCGAGCCATAGCCGCGCGCCAGCTCGCCCCTGAACAGCTCGAGCTTATCCCCTCGCCCTGCCAGACCCCGCCAGCCATTGCCACGTGGCCCACTGGCTACAGAACGGCGGTTGGCCTTTCCTATCCTCTGCCGCCCTGGGAACCGACCTCGACTGCCTATAAAAGGAGCCCCTGAGTTCGCCTAGACCCTCAAGCGACCTCAAGCCATCTCCCTAGCGCTCCCACGGCCAGCAATCGACGGAGGGAGACCACCTTCCTCGTCTCCGGTCAGTTCGGCCGCCGCCACACTCCGGTTCCGTTCGTCGCGAGCAGGGACTCCCCAGTCCTTCCAGCACCACCATCCGACTCCCCTCGACCGTACGGAGCCACCCAACCCCTCAGCTTTGACTGGGAGCCACCGTAGCACGAGTCCCCAATCCTTCCGAAGCCTCCGTCCGCTGCGGAGCTCGCCGCCAACGACTCCCCCGCCAGCCTGTCGACCACCGGGAGGATCGCCCTGGACTGACGGATCCATCCCTGGCCTCGGAATGCCGTGGGGAGCCGCCATTCGTCGACGGCGATCGCCGGAGCCCCGCCTCTGCTCGGCCTGAGGACAAAGAAGGCGTGGGCGACTGGTCAAATCTGACCAGTGGGCCCAATGGACCCACTTTAGTGACCCAGCGACGGCCCGCGCTGGTTTAAGTGAAAACCTAAACCCAGAAGTACGTCTTCTCTGCCTCGAAAACGTATTGCTCCCCGAAACGTTTTCTTTTTCTGATTTTTATTAAAAACATATTTTGACTAAACTTTGACTAGTTGTAACTTTTTAAATATAAGTCCAATTGATTTGATTCTTTTTATGTTGTTTCTCAAATTTTGTCTAGTTTATTTTCATACTTATTTGAAAAAAATTCAAACAAATTTTTTATACTGTTTTGAAACTATGTGTTAATTCAAATTTTCGTAAAATAGGATTTTGAAGAAGAAGGCAATTTTCAAAAAGTGCACCCCCACTTGCATACTCTTGAAGGCAAACATTCTGAACCCTGGCATAATATTTTTGTGTGTTGTTTGATACGGTTATAACACCACCTTGACACGGAGTTTTCATTATATTATGTGATGATATGATCATACTCATGAGTGCATATTGATGATTCCGCGCTGTTGGAATTTGATATGTGTGTGATAGTAATCACCCTCGTATGCCTTTCATGCCTACTGGAAGGAATCCGGGAAAGAATCTGTCTTGTGTAGACACGAGCTTGTCCTTAGTTCCTCGTCGAGACGGTTGTGTCTGGTATGGCATGGTGAGGTATGATGGGTGGTGATTCTGTCTGTTGGTTGAAATATATTTGTTATGCTAATGATGCAGGGAATACTTAAACCTCCTAAGTCGGTCGTAGATCGAGTCTTGTTCCAGTAACTCCCATACTTGTTTCGTACTACCACTTGGCCCTTCCATAGGTAGGGTACGGTTCAGTAAGTTGTCAACCCCTTTCTAGCACACACTGTACAGAGAGGCCATGGTGGAAGATACCGGCTGCATCCGGTAGGCATGCCACCTGGTCCGGGGGCATGGGTGTTTTCGGTTGGAGCCGAAGGGGTAGCTCCCCTAGTTTGTGCGCGTTATAAATTTTGTGATCCCATGCTAGTCGAGGTTGTAGCCTCCTCACTTAGAGTTTAGCTTAATGGGTGTCGTGGGTGATTCTAGACACCGGTAAGTTAGGCTGGTGTGTGCGGTCAGGTGTGTTTTCAATTAAAAGACCGTAGATGGAATTAGTCCCGACGGACTAAAGGAATCCGTTACTCGTGGGTACAGAGTACACCCTCTGCAGAGATTATATCTATTCGGATAGCCATGTCCATGGTTAAGGACTGCAGTCTGGGATGGGTCAAGTGTCGGTCTTCGGTGGAAAAACTACTAAACCAGAACATTGATCATGACTTGTGACATAAGATGATTATGATTATTATTATTGTGGACTAACCATGTATATTACTTGAATTATTGAGTATCCCTAGGACGGTTCTACCTCCTGGATATTCACTGTGATTATTCTTATATAAGCCCTTTATGTGGTGTCGCTCAGACTCCCGACTGTGGCATGTTTCTTAATTACTATCTTATAAGCCCTTTATGTGGTGTCACTCAGACGCCCGACTGTGGCATGTTTGTTATTATTTTCTTTATAAGCCCTTTATGTGACGTCGCTCAGACGCCCGACTGAGGCATGCTTTATTTTATTATCCTTCTGAGGCGTCGCTTCAGACACCCGATCGGTGCATTTTATTTTTATTCTCTGAATGCTTATTCATTTTTTATATGAATAACTTGCTTGCGCGCATCATGGATTTTTATTCCGTGACTAACGTTGTGATCATGAAATATTTCAGAGCATGATTATCATTTGTTATGTTATACCTCTGATCATAATGTGTGCGAGTACATTCAAAGTACTCACTGGCTTGTCCCTGGCTATTATCTTGGCCAGATTTCTTGCATGGAGAGGAGCGTTGCGATGACCGCCCCAGAACCTACGCAATGGTGATAGCAGCCTCGCGAAGATAGGAGTTATCCTGGTCAGGTGTTCCTATGGGAAATGGAGTCCCATAGACACCGATGAACCACAAACCGCTTCCGCCATCAGCCACTAGAATCCTTGTGTTGTACACATAGGCCAGAATGGTCTTGTACTACATATTTTGTATTTTGCTTAGAATTTCTGTATCAAGTTGTTGCCTCATCAGCTAACAGTAATCCTAGGGCTGGTGAGCACAAGGGCCATTTTCTGGGAGATTGATATCCGGGAAAATCCGCTCCTGACAACCTTGGTATCAGAGCCAGGCTGACCATTAGCTAATCCTATATTAGCCATGTCGAAAAACCGGTTAATCAACCCACCATACCTTAACCTAACCCCGGCCAAGCTTCTCGTATAAGATAGCCACACAATGACCCGACACCTTTTGGCAGTCGGTGCCCAACCTATCAGCCTAGCCTGTCAATCACGCGCAAGTGACCAACACATAAATAATCTCTTCCGCAAGTGTGCGAAGGAAGACTCCATCTCCTTTTTTATAAAAATGGCATCCTAGCCTCAGCCCTGCGCAACACACCCTCTACCCCAAACCAAGCCAAGATGCCTGGACCCATTGTTCACAATGAATCCACAGCAACCAACCTTGGAGGTTTTGTGACCGTGCTAGCAAACCTCACCCGTCGTGCCTTTGCATTAGAAGAGCCCCCAGAATATGTTGTGTACCAAGGGCCCATGGGCGGTAAGAGCCATCAATTCTGGGCCACTGTGCACGTCTATGGTAGGGGTCTATCGCCAGAACGCCCCTACAGGTTCACCGGAAGGACAAGTTCCTTTGAGCCACAAGCCATCCAACTAGCTGCTCGGGAGGCTATAGTCCAACTCCGTCACTTGTCGCCCAGAGTTAACTGTCGCTCGTTCTACTACTACCCCAACCGTGACGGGTATGGTTGGCCACCCCAGGTTGCCAACAGAGATCACGAGACGGATCCTGCATTGTTGCATCTGGTGCGCTATGTAAGTGCACTAGAGGGACTGTTCGATCAAATCACTCTTGATCTAATTGCAGCTCGTGGAGAACTGGTTTGCCGAGCCCAGGCAAGAGTAGAAGATGAGCTCGACACCGACAACCCAGTCATGCTGTTCGGATAACCGATCGAGTCCTTGAGGTCTGCCCTAGCCATCGACCAAAATTCTTTGGTGTCCCCAGAAATGATTCGTCGCCATTTGGGAACACGCTCCAACGGGATTGTGGCCAACAACCCCCGCGATGGTCATCATCGCTACCCCGACCCTGCAGTCCCTCAACCCCCTCCAGCAAACCCCGACGGTGAAGCCCTTGGAGAAGCCTCGGCATCCACAAGGCATGCCAATTTAGATATAAACGAGGTAGACTAAATCACTCGAGTAGCGCCGAGTCTTAGTATGTCCACGCCCTGTCAGTGTGTGATCTTGCATCGCCATAATTAAATGTGGTCTGTTGTGCGCCCCTATTTTTTTGTAAATAGCCATCCATAAGTATGTTAGTGTACGATTGCATTTTTAATTCCGGGCGTAGCTTCCAAAAACTACCCCGACGACTCCCACAGTAATACGTCACTTTTGCGAGATATGTGTATCTATAGCATTGACCCCGACCCCATAGAGCAGAACCAACAAACTAGTTGCCCCTCACCGTGATTTAATAACCCAGCCCAGTTGCTATATAAAAGGCCACCTCGTGACCCAAGTACCCATCACCTTGTGCACAACTCTCACAGCCATTTCGTGCCATGCCAAGCCCTAGTATTTATTTGAGAACCCCAGATGCCACCCCAGGTAGTTTTGTTAAAATATTGTGGGACTTTACCTGCAGTACCATGAGTTCTATCCATCCACCCCAGTACGAGTTGCTCAAATTGAGGATCACCCCATCCACCTCGAAATATTGGGCAGTGGTGCACATCCCTCCCGCAAACCCAAACCAAGACCCAACGGAAGTCTCCTTCGTGGGGAAATCTATGCCGACTCCGCAGATGGCCGTAGAAGCTGCTGCGTATGAAGCGCTTGCTCGCCTTCGATTCGCGTTGCCCTATGCCAGCGAACGAGGGTATTATAACTTCTCGAGTCATGCAGCATCCGGAGAAGTACCATCTTTTCCCGGTGGACGAATTGAGAGAGACCCAGTACTGGCCAACCTTGCCCAGTATGTCATCGCTCAAGAACGTTTGGCCCAGCGGGTAATGGGTTATCTCCAGAGCCTCGCTGATTTAAATCCTCAGATCACCATCGGCAGACCATTGAGGCCCGACCAGGAGAGACGCATTCATCGACTAGTCAATCCGCTTCCCCCGAGAGAAGAAGAGTGTGCCCCAGTACCAGAGACGTTTTCCCAGGATCCTGTCTATTTACCGTTTTCATTGTAGGCGTCACAGCTATGTTTGTTGTCCTAGCATTTATTTATGAGTTGCACCTTATGCGTGGTATCCTAAATTTGTGCGATGAATTTAATATTTGATTTCAATTAATGGGAGTAGTTTATACTGCTGTTAACTTTTTATTCGCTCTATGTAAATCCTAAAGTGATATTTTTCCCTGAGTTGTTGCAGCGTAAGTCTCTTCACAACATAGATTTTTATTCACGCAGCACGACAGCAGCAGGCTCACAACCCCAGCCACTCGACCACGTACACTAATTGCAAATCCATGTGCACATGTTGCATCTAACTGATTACCTCCCTAGCACACCACAGTCTCTGAAGGAGAGATTTGTGGGTAATTATTCGGGCACAAGTTGCCTACAACACACTGACAGCCGTTAGCACCCGACACCAACACCTAATCCTCATGATCGCCGCTGCCATGAAGAGCTAGCACTCGAGCAGCAGCATCACGATGATCATCGAGGATCATCATGCACAAGAGCGCGGAGAACCCCAGCAATGCCGCCAACCCTCCGCACACCAGGATCATGCACCAGTCCGGCATCACCTCCGCCATTAGAGCCTTGTCCCGAGCTCCTACAAACAGAAATGGAGGAGAAGGAAGGAGATGGAGAAGCGAGGCCAGGTGTGAGGAAGAAGAAAGGAGGACCGCGGTCATTTTATAGCTCGAGATCGGTGTACGGTGGGCGATGTCCACCTGCGCCGCTCGTCGCTCGATCGCCGGTGTTCAGAGGTGAATCCACGAGCAGTGCCGACAGCGCACTGGCTCGCGAGGTGAGTGCACACTGCACCGGCAGCTAGCACGCCGCGCACTACCGCAGTACGACCTAGATGCCCTACGAGCTAGACGTCGCCGGTGGAGAAAGCGCGGGAAATCGCGCGAGAGAGTGGAAGAAGAGACATCGAGAGGTAGAAGAAGAGACTTACAGTGGGCCCCGGGTCCCCATGTCAGCCAGAGAGAGCACTGTGCTCTCGGGTGCGACCAGCGTATTTTAGAATTTAGAAATTTTATTCTAAATTACTGTAACCAAAAGAAGAAGTATCTCGTTTTCCCCCAACCGTAGATTTTTCCATGCAGCGCCAGTATTCCACATTGTAGTTTTACCCCACTTATTGCCCACTCACTGTAGCCACATTTTATTGCATGAGTAGGATGGTCATTTTTTGTGATATTACTTTGTGATAGTAGGAGTAATTCTTTTCATAACAGCCTTTATCAAATCTCGAGGACGAGATTTTTCTT
This sequence comes from Secale cereale, assembly GCA_902687465.1. NCBI lineage: Eukaryota > Viridiplantae > Streptophyta > Magnoliopsida > Poales > Poaceae > Secale > Secale cereale. The sequence goes on from LR738710.1 coordinate 505,593,129, forward strand.
AAGGGGGGTAGTGTTGTAACACCCCAAAAATTTAACCATGTTTTATTAATTAAAATTTTGCCATGGTAAATTTAATTTTTATTCTCTGGATTTTCTTTTGATTCAGAACCACTCTTTACTTCTGAATTGTGGAGTTTTCCCTCCAAATAGAAAACTTTTAAAAAATGTTGTTCGACTTGTATACCCCCTCAAGAAAAAATTCTTTTCTCAGTGGAATTATTCCTATAATTATTTTCCTGAACTTTATTTCTTTTAAATTGATTTTTCATAAGTTTTGGAGCCTCTTTTGCACTATAACCCTTTGATAACTTTATTTAAAAATTCCACCAAAATTTGGGGATGACATGTGAGGTTCCTAAATCACTTTTATGAAAAATACTTCTCTTAATCACTTGGGATTTTGAGCCCTAGCTCAGGTTTTAAAATTTGGATCAGTTTGAGGTTTGCACTGCAACCTATTTAAATTTTTCTTTAAAAATTTCACCAAAGTTGGGTGATGTTAGTAGGAGTATATAATTCAACTATATGCAAAAACCCATTGGTGTTATTTGAAAATTTTGAGCAAATCATCCTCTTTTGCTCTCTGGTCCAGTTTGGCATTTTCTACTGCAACCATATTTTAACTTGCCCTTTTACCCATGACTCTTTTTCCTGCTTATGGACCACTCTACCAAACCCTTAAGTCCAGGAGATTGAATCCTTTGGAGCATTTTTGGTCCATGCAATAATAGCCTTTATTTTATGTCCAGATTTGGTTTTCTCAAAATTTTGCACTAACAAGTTTCTGGTTTTGCCAAGCTAACCTTGCCACCCTCTTTATCATCTAAAGAGACTATCATCTGGAGTTTTTGGCCACCCCAAGAGGTGCCTAGAGGACCATAGCATTATGTCAAACACCTTGAGTGCATGAACACAGTTGGCATGAACCCTAGTTTGCATTTTGATCCTGCTTGCTTTGCATAACAAGCATGTCTGGTGGCTCTACCTTAGTCTATAGCCCCACCGTGCTAAACCTCATGTGGATTAGAGCCCCCTGGTAGGCATTGGCATAGCGTCGAGCACCTGGCGTGCGTGCTCTGGGCGTGCCCAGAGCGCACGTTTTGCACGCGCGCACACCGAGCCGCCGCGTCTTGCCCTTGGCCTTCGCTCGCTCGCAGGGCCACGCCTCGTTCCCGTCCACTCGCCGGAACCCTCCAAGCCACCTTGGCACCCTACAACGCCGCTGTCAGAGCCCCCTTTGAGGCACGCCGGCATCCACAACAGGCTCCTTCCATAGACGGCGCCGCCCGAGCCATAGCCGCGTGCTAGCTCGCCGCTGAACAGCTTGAGCTTATCCCCTCGCCCCGCCAGACCCCGCTAGCCATCTCCACGTGCCCCCTGGCTACAGAACGGCGGTTCACCGTTCCTATCCTCTGCCGCCGCGGGAACCGACCTCGACCGCCTATAAAAGGAGCCCCCGAGCTCGTCCAGACCCTCAGGCGACCTCAGGCCATCTCCCTAGCGCTCCCACAGCCAGCAATCGACACAGGGTGACCTTCTTCCTCGTCTCCGGTGAGTTCAGGCGCCGCCACACTCCGGTTCCGTTCGTCGCGAGCAGGGACTCCCCAGTCCTTCCAGCGCCACCGTCTGACCCCCCTCGACCGTACGGAGCCACCCAACCCTCAGCTTCGACTGGGAGCCACAACAGCACGAGTCCCCAATCCTCCCGAAGCCGCCGTCCGCCGCGGAGCTCGCCGCCGGCGACTCCCTTCATCCCCGCCAGCCTGTCGACCACCGGGAGTACCGCCCTGGACTGACGGATCCATCCCCGCCGTCGGAATGCCATGGGGAGCCGCCGTTCGTCGACGGCGATCGTCGGAGCCCCTCCTCTGCTCGGCCGGAGGAGAAAGAAGGCACGGGCGACTGGTCAAACCTGACCAGTGGGCCTGATGGACCCACTGTCAGTGACCCAGCGACAGATCGCGCTGGTTTAAGTGAAGACGTAAACCCAGAAGTAACTTTTTCTTTTTCTGATTTTTATTGAAAACAGATTTTGACTAAACTTTGACTAGCTGTAACTTTTTAAATATAAGTCCAATTGATTTGATTCTTTTTCTGTTGTTTCTCAAATTTTGTCTAGTTTATTTTCATATTTATTTGAAAAAAATTCAAACAACTTTTTTGTTCTGTTTTGAAACTATGTGTTAATTCAAATTTTCGTAAAATAGGATTTTGAAGAAGAAGGCAATTTTCAAAAATTGCACCCCCACTTGCATACTCTTGAACGCAAGCATTCTGAACCCTGGCATAATATTGTTGTGTGTTGTTTGATACGGTTAGAACACCACCTTGACACGGAGTTTTCATTATTTTATGTGATGATATGATCGTACTCATCAGTGCATATTGATGATTCCGCGCTGTTGGAATTTGATATGTTTTTGATAGTAATCACCCTTGTATGCCTTTCATGCCTACCGGAAGGAATCTGGGAAAGCCTCTTTCTTGTGTAAACACGAGCTTGTCCCTAGTTCCTCGTCGAGACGGTTGTGTCCAGTATGGCATGGTGAGGTATGATGGGTGGTGATTCTGTCTGTTGGTTGAAATATATTTGTTATGCTAATCATGCAGCGAATACTTAAACCTCCTGAGTCGGCCGTAAATTGAGTCTTGTTCCAGTAACCCCCATACTTGTTTCGTACTACCACTTGGCCCTGCCATAGGTAGTGTACGGTTCAGTAAGTTGTCAACCCCTTTCTAGCACACACCGTACAGAGAGGCCATGGTGGAAGATACCGGCTGCATCCGGTAGGCATGCCACCTGGTCCGGGGGAATGGGTGTTTTCGGTTGGAGCCGAAGGGGTAGCTCCCCTAGTTTGCGCGCATTATAAATTTTGTGATCCCATGCTAGTCGAGGTTGTTGCCTCCCCACTTAGAGTTTCGCTTAACGGGTGTCGTGGGTGATTCCAGACACCGGTAAGTTGGGCTGGTGTGTGCGGTCATGTGTGTTTTCAATTAAAAGACCGTAGACGGAATTAGTCCCGATGGACTAAAGGAATCCGTTACTCGTGGGTAAAGAGTACACCCTCTGCAGAGATTATATCTATTCGAATAGCCGTATACATGGTTAAGGACTACAGTCTGGGATGGGTCAAGTGTCGGTCTTTGGAGGAAAAACTACTAAACCAGAACATTGATCATGACTTGTGACATAAGATGATTATGATTATTATTATGGTGGACTAACCATGTACATTACTTGAATTATTTAGTATCCCGGGGACGGTTCTACCTCCTGGATATTCACTGTGATTATTCTTATATAAGCCCTTTATGTGGTGTCGCTCAGATGCCCGACTGTGGCACGTTTGTTAATTACTTCCTTATAAGCCCTTTATGTGGTGTCGCTCAGACGCCCGACTGTGGCACGTTTGTTAATTACTTCCTTATAAACCCTTTATGTGGTGTCGCTCAGACGCCCGACTGTGGCATGTTTGTTATTATTTTCTTTATAAGCCCTTTATGTGACGTCGCTCAGACGCCTGACTGAGGCATGCTTTATTTTATTATCCTTCCGAGGCGTCGCTTCAGACACCCGATCGATGCATTTTATTTTTATTCTATGAATGCTTATTCATGTTTTATATGAATAACCTGCTTGCGTGCATCATGGATTTTTATTTCGTGACTAACATTGTGATCATGAAATATTTGAGAGCATGATTATCATTTGTTATGTTATACCTGTCTTCATAATGTTTGCGAGTACATTCAAAGTACTCACTGGGTTGTCCCTGTCTATTTTCTTGGCCAGATTTCTTGCATGGAGAGGAGCGTTGCGATGACCGCCCCGGAACCTACACAATGGTGATAGCAGCCTCGCAAAGATAGGAGTTATCCTGGTCAGCTGTTCCTGTGGGAAATGGAGTCCCATAAACACCGATGAACCACAAACCGCTTCCGCCATCAGCCACTAGAAACCTTGTGTTGTACTCATAGGACAGACATATCTTGTACTACATATTTTGTATTTTCCTTGGAATTTCTGTATCAACTTGATACAGCGGTGTGGCAACATGAATTTCTGTATCAACTTGATACAGCGGTAGGCATCGCGCAGCCGCAACACGTGTGTGGGAACATGGTCCAGCAAGTGGTTGAAGCGATCCTAGACCTCATCACGATCGGCCCGCTTGCGCTCGAGTCGGATCGCCTGACTGCCGATCGTATCTCCCGCTTTCTGCAGCAACACCACCGACGCCCCAAGCATCTTTGTGGTGGACACCTGCCACTTTTTAAGCTTCGTGAACTCCCGCACATAAGGGAGGAGCATGGCACTCCTCTCCTCCTTGATCTCACGGAGCTCCACGTCCTTGGCCCTGAGCTTCGTATCCTTGGCATGGAGCTCCTGTGTGAGGTGCCTCACCTCAGAGTCTGTGATGTGGTGCGCCACCATGGAACCAGGTAGAAGCAATGGGGAGAGGAAGCAAAGGGGGCGAAATGGCTAAAGGCAATGCAATCTACGGGAAGGCGGAGGGAGCCAGCCGAGGAGCCGGGTGAATCTTTTGCTTTTCAGCATGGGAAAACACCAGTCGTCGACTTTTCACTTTAGGGAGCAGTGGGTTTTACTGGCGGAGTCATCATGACTACTTGCTGCCACGCCTGCTCCGGCCAATCAAAGAAATATAAATCCTACCGCGCCTACCGCACCCAACGACCAGTGCAACACATCGATGGATATTTAAATTAAATTTACCAACCGGCAAGGAGAGAAAAAAGGGGTGAAAAACAAATGTGGCGGTAACCTAGCTAACCGGTCGCTCTAGGCCAACTAGTTAGCCACCGTGCTTCACTGATGTACTTGGCGGGAAAGGTGGGCTTTTATGATTTGATGACTCATTTACATGCTTCGACCGAGAACCCAGAAAACACGCGGTAGGGCGTCCCACGTCTCGACAAGGAAGAAAATATGTGTGCACCACCCGGGAGGACCCAGAAACCGTGCGGTAGTGTGTGGCATGGCTCGGCACGGATGAAAAATGTGCGTGTAAAAATAAACTGTATGAAACTGCCTATGGTTCGACCTTGGGACCCAGCTAGTCGATCGAAAACACCCCACTAGCCACACAGCTTCATCACGCTAACGTGGAACGGAGGATTGGTGTGGTTAGCTCTGTCTCGACCAGACACAATGTCTCTTCTTCTAGGCGATTCATCTATTTTCAAAGCATTGTTTATTTATAATAACACCACAGCAAGCTCGCGCCCCTCTTCGTGTGTGCTCGTGCGTCTAAAGATTGTACTAGATGGAGAGAAGAGAAAGATGGTAGACATGGAACCCACTAGTAAGTCAGTCAACGTTCATGCACGTGTTGTAGAGCCACTCCCTCTACTCTACTCAACGTAATAATGTATAAAATCAAGTTATGTGAGAAAGCCAACAACCGTTGCAGTTTTAGGCGATCGACATACGCTTTGTACTCCAGGTTGCCGATTCGAATCTCGTCCTTTAGATTTGTTAGTTTAGGTCCAAATTTGATCAATGACAAGTGGAACCCTGTGTATTGTTTTGATATTTTAGTGTAGGATGAATTTTTTGCACAAACACTTTGCCTAGTTAGACAAGTTACAACACGAGTTACACTAATGTTGGAAGTTTAGGAAAAAATGACATTGGCATAGAATATCACATGCTCCCCACAGCTTAGATGCTATGGTGATTGTCGGATTACAGGCTCCGCAATCCCAGGAAGTTCGAACATAGGGGCGTGAACGAATATCTCTCCCACTCACGTCTACCTAGCGTCTCGCCCTCGTCCAGTGAAGAGATTCAAGCAAACAACAAGTGAAGTACGCAAGAGTTTATCCAGGTTCAGGCCACCTTGTGGGTGTAAAACCCTACTTCCTGCTTTGGTGGATTGGCCTCAGGAGGGCTAGAATATGAACTAGTACAGTGGTTCCTGAGATTAGGAGGGTCGGGAGGCAAGAGTTCTTGCTCCTTTGCGTGGAGACCAAGTTTTTGGATCTGCCCCTCCCCATGATGGGGATCCTAGCTACTTATATAGGCGGCCAGGGTCCTCTTCCCCCGAAATGTTTAGGCGGGAAGGGATCCCACAACGGCCATTTTTGAGCGGGAACCCAAGGACGTTCCTACCCTGACAAAAGCAGTCTTCGCCTGCAAAAGGATCAGGCGGTGACGCGGTGGTGGGCTCGGTGGTGACATCCTCCCTGCCGTCCTTACGGTCTTCGGTCTTGTTGCACTAAAGGGGAAACCTTTGTCCCGCTCCTCGGGAACATGCGCCTGCGCTGCCTCCTTTGCACCAAAATGGCAACTGCGCCGTTGGCGGGCGCTGGCACCCGCTGGCGCGGTGCGTCACTGCTTACGTCACTGCCTCCTCCTGAGGTAGGCTTGGCCTTGGGTTCTCCGCCCCTCCGGAGCACCTTGCCGAGGCCGCTCCCAAGGGGGTCTTGACGTTGTTCTCCTCGCGAGGCCTAGCCCCCCTCGCGATGGTCTTCGGCAGCTAGTCGATCAGCTGGGCCATACCAGGCCGTGGCAGAAGTGCGTCGCGGCCCGCAGACAGGCAAGTCTGGGTACCCTGGTTCTCAGGACGCCGACAGTAGCCCCCGGGCCCAAGGCGCGCGCGGAGTTGGCTTTGGGGCAAAATGTTAGCCGAGGACGAAGCACCGCGGGCCCCAAAAAGGCTGCGGGCCAGGCTGGCGCGTGATGGTTGGATGGGACGTGGGCGACCCTGCTCCCCACGCGGTCTCGGCAACCGTAAAGTTTGACAAAAAGGGGCCGTCTCCGCTACAGGGGAGTTATCGCTTCCCTTCCTTCTTGCTCAGATCTCCTCCTCCTATGCCTCCCTCCTTCCTAAATTACCTGTATCCTACGGCACCTTTAGTAATGGCGAAGAAGAGCAAGGGTACCGCACCGGCGTCCGGATCTGCTTCTTCCCTTGAGGCGACGCTCGAGGAGTCCTCCATCACCAAGGAGGAGGACTACTCAGAGGTCCAGCCTTTCTTGTCGAGCGTCCACAATGAGCATGGCCCGACGGGGATTTGGGCCGGATCCACTGCGACACGGGTCTTGTCGAAGTCCTGCTACCCCTTCTTCCTTCATAGCATCTCCGTCGGGCTCGTGCCGCCCTTCTCAGAGTTCTTCTATGCCATCCTGGAACATTACCAAGTGCATGATCTCCACATCCAACCTCGCTCCATCTTCATCCTATCGCTTCGCCTTTTACTGCGAGGCGCTCGTGGGGATGAGGCCGACTGTTGCCCTCTTCTGCCACTTCTTCTCCATGTGTCGGTACGATGAGGGTTCGTGCTCGGGCTGTTTCTCCTTCGTCTTCCAGCGCCAGGGCTGCCGGCTGATGATAGCCGGGAAGAAGATAGACTCCCACGAGAAGAGGTGGGTCTATCTGGATGCCCAACGCGTTCATCCACTGCTGGCGCTGCCTACCGCCCGTTCGGCCAAACGCGCTAGCTGGAGCTACGTGTAGCTCACCGACCCCCTTATCGGGTCTGTTCTGGCAAGGATTGAAGCCGACAAGGGTCGAGGCTTGAAGGGGCCCGGATCGTGAAGGAGTTCTTGAGGCAGCGTCTGGCGCCGCTGCAGGCACACTCACGCCCCATGTGGGAGCTAATGGGTGATGACGACAGGCTCCGGCTGCGCTCGGCGGCACTGGCCGAGGCCGATCTGGACTTCTCCTCAGTCACTCTCCTAGGGATGGTTCCTGAGGACCTCTCCAGGATCCACCTGCCGTTGTACAGCCGCCCTGACAAGGTCAAGCTGTTGAAGGCCGTGTCAGGTTTCGGGGTGCCCGTGGATGCTCCGCCTACGGTTGACGTGTCTTTTGGCGCCGACGATGGGAGCGATGAGGGGAACTCAGAAGAGACCCTGGACGACGAGGACCGGGTTGATGAGGGGGACTCCTCTGAGGCGTCCGCTGGAGCAGTGGCGTCAGGCCCAGGTGCCGCCGGACAGCCCCAGGTGACCACTCCACGACGATCAGGACGAGCTGCATCCGGGGGAAGCAATGTGGAGACCCCGCCGAGGAGTGCCGTGCCAGCGAAACTGGTGACCACCGCTGTGCCCAGGTCTGTGGCCTCACGCCTTGCCAAGATCCGGGCTATCGACACGCCCATGGCTCCAGCAGCTGCAGCCAACCTATTGGTGAAGAGGAGGGCGCGCCTCGCCTCCGACGAGTAAGTGTGCAATCTCCTATTATCCTTAGTTGTTGTGTCCCTGACGCGCTTCTCCTGATGCAACAGCCTAGGTGGCGTGATGAAGAAGGCGAAGGGGGAGGTCACGTCGTGGTGCCCTGCTCCTCCTACTGCTGATGTGGCCGCGGAGAAGGGTGCCATGACTCTGGGCGTCTCGGCCAACTGGGCCACCGGGCACGCGGCGGCGGCATCGCTTGAGGGCGTCCTCGCTGTTTGCGAGGCCGCGGCAGCTCTTGCTCCGGCTGCTTTAGCGAAGGGGGCCGGAGCCCCCGAGCCCCTAGTCGAGCAGCCGGTCTTGTCGATGCCCGTGCGCTAGCCGGCTAAGCCTGGCCCTGAGACCTTGGAGACTGCCTCCGCCGCGCTGGGTCGGATTCGTACTAAACTTTAGGGTGGTGAAGGCCGCTTGATGGAGGGACGCCTGGGGCTTATCTCCTGGTGTCTTCTAGCAGACGAGTCCGCGCGGGCCTCCTGGAACCAGGCTTCAGCGATAGCAGCCAAGGGTCAAGAGGAGGCTGCGGCAGCCACACTGGCATGTGACGCTGCGCGAGCCGATGCTGCATCCTTCGAGAAGTGCTGCCTCGAGGCGGAGAGCGAGCTGGAGGCCCTTTGCGAGGAAGGCACTAGGCGCGCCCAGGAGATCGAGAGGTTGGGGAAGGAGCTCGAGGCGCAGAAGGCTAAGACGTCCCGGCTGCAACAGGAGCATCTTGTTGACCGTGCGAGCCTGGAGAAGCTAAAGGTCGAGGCTGAGCAGGCCAAGGCGACCCAAGCTGCGCGCGACAAGGAAGACGCCCTTGCGGCCTCGGCAGTAGTGAGTCGCGAGGCCCTGGCTGCCTTTGATCTCGAAGCCCATATGGTGCTGCAGGCCGCCTACGGGGAAGTGTTCAAGAAGCCGTAGGCCGCCCGAGAGGAAGGCCCCGCTGGGCTCCTTGCCGTGCTTGTGAAGTCCCTGCGCGAGGTTGCGGTCGCAATCGGCCAGTTAGCAGACGTCGAAAGTCGCACGCTCCTTACCTTGGTCCTGACGCAGGTGTGCGGCCACCTAAGTCTTCATGACCCCGCTCTTGACATGGCCTCGCTGTCCGAGCCCGTGACCACGAGCATACAGGGCGCGGCTGCTGAGGGACTGGGGGCGAAGGTCACGGAGCTGGTGGAGGCGTTCCTCCAGGCCGGTGCTACCGCAGCCGAAGAGGCGGAGACCGGTGATGATGCGCTTGGTGATGCCTAATCTGCTCCTGTCCTGAGAGATAAGTGCGAGTGCCTCGGGGAGGCGTAAGAACTTGTTCGAATTTTGAAAACTTGGTATTATTGTAATAACTTGATGATTTCCGTGTTTGCTTCCTATCATGTTTGCTTAGGTGCTCTGCGTCGGCAGGGCACAACCCCGCGCATACCTCGATCGCCATTGAGCCCTCTGGGTGACCGGGGTTATCGTAATAACTAGACTCAATGGATGAGGGGCTACGTGGCTAGTGAGGCCCCTGGTTCGCGATGCCCAGGGGTCCCCCTTGACGTTCGAGTGATCCCGTTTGCGTTCTGCGTCGGCAGGGCCCAGCCCTGCGCGTAGCTCGACCGCCGTTGAGCGCCGGGCTGAAGGAGTGAGGGGCTATGTGACTAGTGAGGCCCCTGGGTGGCGATGCCCACGGGTCCCCCTTGACGTACGAACTTCTCTCATGAGGGAGAACGAGCACCATACCTTGCTCACGAGCCTTCGCCTGGGATGGGGGCATGAGAAGGACAGGTGTCTGGGCACCTGGTAGGGTGTTGTCTGCCAGGCGTGACCTGAGCATAGCCCCCGTGCCTTGCCCCCCTCACGACACCCATCCATGGAGAAGCTGTGAGCGTCGTGAGCTGAAAAGCTCCCTGAGGTTGGTGCGACCGCTGGGGGCCGTCCTCAGTTGTTTATAACTAGTGCGGAGCATAGAGATACCACACTTGCGCGGAGTGTGGGCATAACCGCGCCTCAGTCGTAGCGGCCAGCGCGGAGCTTGGTGCTTCCACCGGTTCGTGGGCATAACCTCTCCTCGGTTGGTTCTGCCAGCGCAGAGCATGGCACTTCCATTGGACCGTGGGAGGGAGCCTCCCACCGGGAGAGACTCCGGGGCATGTACAACCCCGTCCTAACATGTGGCTTGCAAGGCAGGACAACCAAGGTGTATATGGGCCCTCCTCAGGACGAGTTGAACGACTCTGAGGAAGTTCTCGTGAGCTTACGGATCACTCATGAGAACCTACCCTGAGGCGGGTTGCGCCTGAGTCTTCTTCTGCAAAATGTGAAAAGAGAGGTGCTGTGTCAACCTGTGCCGAGTGCATCCCTAGAGGGTATCGCATGAGAAGGCCGCGGCACCAACGACCCCAGGAGGTGAGGTCACGGGAATGGCTCGCGAAATAGAGATCAGTCGCTAGATTGTTCGACGCTGCAGGGACGGACCCGAGCACAGATGCCATGCCAGTCTTCTCATGCAACGATCCAAAAGAAAAACAACCGGCGTGCGGTTCCCGCGTGAGCGAGGCACCTGCCATGGGCCCCTACTTACCCATCCACGATTAGCCCATGCGAGTACAAGGCACCAAGGACCATGGGAGGTGACGTCATGGGAATGGCTCACGAGACAGACCTCGGCCCTTGGGTTTAGCGACACTGCAGGGACGGACCCGAGCACAGACGCTGTGCCAGTCCTTAATCATGGGGTAGTCGCGATTGGGCTCGCAAGGGATGATGACCTTTGTCTCGGTGAGAATGCCAAGCATGCAGATAATGTGAATAGGAAGGAGCAACTAGCCTTGATCATGCACAAAAAGGAGACAACTGCGGGGGAATAGCCCCCAGCAGCCTGAGGATGATGCAGCCCGGGGGCCGCCCTCGATTGGATTCATGAAGCGTCAACTGATACTTGTCGAAGATGAGTTGGGGTAGCCGAAGACGCGAGCCATGCGGGTCGCTCCTGAAGATCGTCGGGCTCCTGAGGCCCAGGGGCTCCGGAGGCTCTCAGTGGTCGCGCGGGTCCGGTTCTTGCTCTGTCCGGACCGCCTGCCACTGAGCCTCCCGAGCCCCCAAAGCCTGCTGCGCGAGGTGCTGGAACGTGGCAGCTACGTTGGGGAAGCCGAAGAGTGTGCGGATGTAGCTGCAGGGGAGGGCCCTATTCCGACGGACCGCCGTCAGCCAGAAGGGCTCCAAAGAGGCGACTCGGTTAAGACCCGCGACTTCAATGCGGACGCGGACGCGGTCGCTCGGGCTGCGGGCAGGTGAGCTCGGGATTGCGTGGTTACACTCACTGCGGATTGAAGTTCTTCGGTAACTTGGTCGATGAAGTCCCGAGCCCCTAGCGCTGTGCGGTCCACGCTGGGCTCACAAAAACGCGCGTCAAGACACGCCTGCAGGTGGTGCCAAAAGACCCCCCTCGAGACGCTGGTCAGGTCAGAGACGCTCCAAGGAGAGCCCTCGTGCCCGTCCTGAGAGGGGCGTCGGGCGCGCCTCCCTATGCGAGGGTGGAGGGCGCCTCATCGGCAGGCACGAGTCCTGAGGCGGAACCGTCAGGAGCCCCCGCGTCCTGAGGTCCGTTGACGGGCAGGTTCTTCTTCTTCTTGGGGGCGGTTTGCAGGGCGAGGACGGCCCCATCCTCATCGGATTAGTCGACTGCCACAGTCTGCTAGGCGCGCTCCAGGGAACGCACCGCTTCCTTCTCGTCGGAGATGATCGTGATGACTCCGCCACTCCCGGGCATCTTGAGGACGTTGTAGCCGTGATGGGTCGCCACCATAAACTTAGCGAGGGCAGGATACCCAAGGATGGCGTTGTACAGGAGGTGGATGTTGGCGACGTCGAAGTCGATGAGCTCGGTGTGATAGTTGTCGCGGTCACCAAAGGTGACGGGGAGGCGGACCTGCCCCATCGGGAGTGTGGAGCCATCCGTGACTCCGTAGAATGGCTTGGTCGGGTGGAGCTGATCGTAGGGTACCTAGAGTGTCTCGAAGGTCTGGACGGAGAGGACGTTGAGTCCTGCTCTGCTATCGATGAGGGTCTTGGTCACGAGGACATTGCTGATGGTCGGGGTGCAGAGCATCGGGACAGCGCCTGGGGCTGCGGTGCACTTGAGCTGGTCCTTGGGGTCGAAGGAGATGACCTGCTTGGTCCTCCTGAGGTTGCGCGCGGCATCCGGCCTGGGAAGCGCCGCGTTCACCTCGCGGGTGAACTGCTTGAAGATGCGATGGAAAGCCGGAGCATGGGCTCCTCCCAAGATGCATGCAACTGCACACGGCTCCTGGAAGCCCCCTGCTCCAGCTCCCTGGCGGTCGTCATCGTTCCTTTTTGGCGGGGGTGGCAGCGGAGGCGGGCCTCCATTGCCCTGAGGGCGTCCTTCACGAGGCTAGTCGCACTAGGGGGCATCACGAGGCTGCTCCTGCCAGTGGTCTTCATGAGGCTGTTCGCACCACCCTTGGCGCGAGTTCCTGCCATCCCAACGTCCTCCACCTCGGCCTCCTCCACGGCCGTAGCCGTGGTTGTCGCGCTCAGGGCGCTGCCCGACGCGTCCACCGCGCATCGCCCTGAGCTCCTGGCAGTCGTTAGTGTTGTGGCTGTGGACATTGTGGAAGACGCAGTACGGACCATTGACTCTGGGGGGTCGTCGTAGCCGCAGCCACGCTTCACTTGTGGCTCCGCAGCCAGCACGGCGGGGCCCGTGCACTTTGCTTCTTTGGCCTGGGCCTTCTTGTCGTCCGCCTCCGCCTCAGGCAGCTCCTGGAGGGAGAGGCGTTCTTCCTTCGCCCTGGCGCACTTTGCCGCGAGCTTGAACATCTCGAGGGCTGTGCACAGGTCCTCGTGGATGGCGAGCTCCTCCCTCATCCTGACGTCACGGATGCCGTCGGAGAACGCCGAGATGATGGCCTCGTCCGAGACCCTAGGGATCCGCAGGCGCATGGTGTTGAAGCGTTGGATGTACTTTTGCAGGGTCTCTCCCGGCAGCTGTCTCACGCGGCGCAGATCCGCAGCCACCGGGGCTCGGTCGCGGGTGCCTTGGAAGTTCGCGATGAAATGCTCACGAAGCTCCCCGAAGGAGGAGATGGATCCCATGGGTAGGTTCAAGAGCTAGGAGCGTGCGTCGTCCTTGAGAGCCACGGGGAACCAGTTCGCCATGACCTGCTCAATGTCGTTGGACGCCTTCATGCTCAGCTCGTAGAGCTGGAGGAACTCCGTGGGGTCAGTGGTGCCGTCGTAGCGCGGAAGCAGGTCCGGCTTGAACTTGCCGGGCCAGACAAGGCGCCGTAGCTCAGGAGCTAGGGCACGACATCCAGCCACACTCATGATCGCAGGCGCCCCCTGCGCCTGCGGTGCTGGTTCTTGGGGCGCTGGCGCCACCACCTCCTGCAGCGCGCGGTCTTGGCGCTTTGGGCCAGGGGGCCTGCGAGCCCCTGCCTGGGGATGCGGAATCACCTGGCAGCTCTCCTCGTCGTGCACGTGGGCTCTGCGGGGTGGCTCACGCCGCGGAGCCTTGCGCCGGACCTCCTGGTCGGCGCTGTAGAGTGGAGGCGGAGCCGGGACTCCGTGGCCTTCGTTCCCTGCCAGGGGCGACGAGGGATGGGAGGAGTGCGTTGGTGCAGGTGCTTCCCCAGCGGCGTTGACGAGCTCGGTGATGCGGTGGAGCCACTCGTCGTAGAGGTCATCTGCCGGGCGGTAGCGCAAGAGCTCCCGCGCTATCAACAGCGCAGGCTGCTGATAGACCGGCCCACGGGGGACCAGCGAGGACGACGCCGCGGCCGGTGAGGGTGAAGGCGTCGCTGTGCGGCCATCGCGCCGCACGGACAGCGGCAGCGACGAGTCCTGCTGCTAGTGGACGGCCGGGTCGGTGGCGGCGTTGGCGACCGGCAAGTTGGAGCGGGGCGGCGCACTGTTGCCCACGGGCGCCATCTGAGCAATGTTCGCGGCGTGGCAGGCGGCGCGAGCTCGGCGTGAGTCCACCATGGCTGTGGAGCGAAGTCGACAACGAGAATGGGACGAGATCGTCGGAGAGGCGAGATCTTGTCACACCCCCTACGTGGCGCGCCAAATATCGGATTACGGGCTCCGCAAACCCAAGAAGTTCGAACACAGGGGCATGAACAAAGATCTCTCCCACTCAAATCTACCTAGAGTCTCGCCCTCGTCCAGCGAAGAGATTCAAGCAAACAACAAGTGAAGCACGCAAGAGTTTACCCAGGTTCAGGCCACCTTGTGGTGTAAAACCCTACTTCCTGCTTTGGTGGATTGGCCTCAGGAGGGCTAGAATATGAACTAGTACAGTGGTTCCTGAGCTCAGAAGGGTCGGGAGGCAAGAGTTCTTGCTCCTTTGCGTGGAGGCCGAGTGTAATGCCTACGATGGGACTATACCTCCTACGTGTTGAGGCACGACTTAAAGGTATAAGCCCATCCTAGAATGATCTCAAGTTTGGTATCTTTGCACGACTCATGTAAAAGAGGAATTAAATTGCAAAAGAAGATAGTTGGCTTACACTCGCCACTTCACACAATACAATACATAAGCAATACATCATTCAAAACATCACAACCCGACTACGGGTGAAGATCCAAAAGAAAGATACCAAAACAACATAAAGCCATAGGTCAGGATCGAATCCTAGTAGAAACCACTACTGATCGTCGAAAACGTCACAAGCATATGGCCACTCTCTTCATCGAGCTCCAAGTGAAGCTCTGAACCAGCTCCTGCATCAAACTCAGCTGAACCTCCATCTGGTGTGGTGAAGTAACTGTGAGCCACAGAGGACTCAGCAATCCCGTTCCCGGGTAACAAGACTATTTAAGCCTTGGGAGAGGATAAGGCTGAAGAAAAGAGTAGTGTATGCAGCAGCAACTAGCAACTAGCTTACGTGATAGAGAGCGAGAAGAGAAAGCCTCGGTCGAGAGATGATCACGAAGTGATCCTAACTAAAGCCGGTCAAACATAACCCCACCGTGTTCAACTCCCGAATCCCTATTCGGAAATTGACAGTCACGGTACACACGCTGGTAGTGTATTAGAACATTGTGTCAAGTTTTCTACAACCGGATATTAACAAGCTCCCATCTGCCACATAATCGCGGGCACGGCTTTCGAAAGTTCATAACCCTGCAGGGGTGTTCCAACTTGACCCATTACAAGCCCACGATCCGCGGAGTCGCAACTCCAAGGTGGGAAGACCCGAGTATTCTCGGAATCCCGTGCTCAAGTTAAACCGAACTAAGGTAAGGCTAATCCAGCAAATCCTCCCGGCGTGTCGACACCCTGATAGTAGCCGCGCATATCTAAATCTCAGGACACGACCGGATGGGCGATGCTACAGGTTATACCAGATACCTCGGGTTTCCCCAAGGCGGCCCTGCAGAACCCCCGTTTGGGACCAACACCATCCGCACTGGCCCCCCCTGCTATGTAGAATTAAGAATCCTCGGGGACGCGACCCCCTATGCAAATTTAATTATTTAATTAAGTTGTTATTATGAGGCAAATAGTACCAAATGTTAGGACTTGCTGGAAAAGACTTAGCACTTAGCGGTTTATCAAGGTGGTCCCATACACCCCAACCGTGTTAGGAACGCATAATCAAGGAACATAACACCGGTTTATACGGTTCCTAACGGCATGAGTGGAACAAAACACCAAGCAAAAGGCTTAGCCTTCCACCATTGCCAATATATAGATGATTTCATTTAAGCATTTATATAGTGTGATATAACCCAACCAAACTTCAACATGAAGCAAGCATCTTCAATCTTCACCTGCAACTAACAATGCTATAAGAGGGGCTGAGCGAAGCATACTTAGCCAAGCAACGGTTTGCATAGGTTGGTTGGTTAAACAGGGCAATGGTTACAAGTAGGAGGCTGACAAGAAGATCATGGGCATCGAGGCAAAACTATAGAGCGGAACTACTAGCAATAGGCAAAGATAGTAATGTTATCCGGGTTCGGTCATCTTGCCTGGGATTCCACAAGGAAGAAGAACGGATCCATGAAGTAGATGGAGCAACAGTCGAGCGAATCCTCACAACTCCGGAACGAAACCGAAGCTAACAAGAGAAGCAACCGGAAAGAAGCAAACAACACGGTAAACACACAATCATAAGCATGTCATACGATGCACATCCAAGTATGATGCATGTCCGGTTTAAATATGCAAGGCATGGCAAAGAGCACAAACAAAACTACAAGTTAAGTGGAGCTCGATATGCAACGAGTTGCATATTGACGAAACACCACATTATTTATTTAATTGACTCTCGTTTATTTCCAAGACAAGATTAAATGTTTTTAACATGGCAAGAGGTGTAGCATAAGTAAACTAACTATTTAGACATTTTAATGAGGCCGGAAGAAACAACAACATATCCGGAAAATCCCCATGAGCATGTTTAGTAATTATAAGCAAACAACAATTAAACATTTTAGGGTTGTTAACATGATGCGGATGACATGATCAAGTTTTATGCAATTATATTAAAGTTGACATGAAGAAGATATGAAGTATTGTCACCGTGGTGGAAGGAAAAGGGAGCCACGGCAACAATCTAAAAATGATGCAACGGCATCATATCGGTTCCGGTAACTCGTTGAGAGACCGGTGCAAAAGCAAAGGTGGCGTGAGCGAGTCAAGAAAGATGAAAGGTGGGTGATCCCGTTGCCGGGTTCCCACGAGTCGGCGACGAGACAACCGAGGAACATGACAAAAGATGAAGCGGCACAACGGGCACGGAGCACACAAGGGAGACATTTCATACAACACGAGCAAACATCTCACGGGTCACTTCTCGGGGTTATACCTTTGAAGCGTGCATTTCGGGGCGGTTCGAGAGCGTAGAGGAAGAAGTCGTTCCGTTCGTCGAGGAAGAAGGCGTAGTAGTGGAAGTAGTGGTACACGAGTCGTGGTACACGGGGCGACGGTAGTGGTACATGCCGTAGAGGGAAGTAGTTGTTCTCGTTCATCGAAGAGGAAGTAGTTGTACACGAGGTCGCCAACGAGTAGTCGTTCCGTTCATAGAGGTACTTGAGGGTCTCGGCGACGGTAGTGGTACACGGCGACGGTAGTCGTTTGGGTCGTCGTGGTACTCGGTGTCTCGGTCTTGTCGACGGTAGACGTTCTCGTTACGTAGATGTACACATATCCGTAGAGGTACTTGAGGTCTCGGTCTCGAGTCGTACACGGTTCCTCGGACTTGCCGATCTCGCCAAAAAACCTGTTGGACCAACACAACAACACCAAGCCGGCTGCGGTGCACTTAGCGAAAACCACAGCAACACAAAAAAAACAAGGCGGTCTCGGCAGAGGGAGCTGCAAGCCTCGGGCGGCAGCCCCTGGGCGGCCCGCGGAGGCGAACGCCTTGGCGCTGGAACCGGGCGCTGGAGAAGCAGAGGCGGCTGCGAGAGCCTGGCGAGGAGATGGCGAGGCGGCGTCCTGGCGCCTGAGGGCCGGTGGCGCGGCGCTCGCAGGGCGCAGAAGGCGAGGCGGGCGCGGCCTGCTCGCGCCAGAGGAGGAGGGGCCGCAGAGGGAGGCGCCGCTGCGGCCTGAGGGTGCGGGAGCCCGAGGAACGACGAAGGGAGGCCGATGGAGGATGCCGGCCGCTGCGATGGAGAGGGGAGGTGCATGGCGCGCGGGAGGATGAGGCGCTCGGGCTCATGGCTGCGGGCTTCGAGGACGGAGGGAGCTGGGCGCCAGGCGCGCAGGAGGATGAGTGCTGGATCGCGATGAGCGAAGGGAGAGATGAGGGTCGGGCACTGGGAGATGGCGCTCGAGAGGAAAACGGGGGGTTCGGGCGAGCGAGGCTGGAAGGAGCGGGGTCGAGGGAGAACGAGTCGGGCTCGGGCGTGGGGTCGAGGGGTGGCGGCGGACGAGGGAAGATAGGGAGAGAGCGAGCGCTGAGGGACGGGCTAGGGTTCGGTGCGGTCGGGTGGGCCTAGAGGTAGTTTGGGCCAGCTGGGGGGGGAAGGAGGAGGCCCAGATGGCCAGGAGGCCGGTGGGCTGCTGCTCTTCTGCTGTTTTTCTCTAAATTAAAACAGAATACAACCACAAGAAAGAAAAGAAGGGAGGTGCGAGGAATAGAGTTAGGGCATAGGGTAAAATCCCTGGACTCACAAAAATGTCAGGAATTTAAATAAAATAGAAGGAGGGTTTTTGGAAGAACCCCGATACGACGAAAAATAAATATTGACAAAGTTTGAGGCAAGGAATGCGAAAGAGAAGGCATGGGGAAATTGTGCAAGTGTGTTACGGTGAATTCCAACAAATGGAATATTTTTATATAGCTCCCTAATAATATTGAGAGGCTTTTATATGTTATAAAGAGAAGACATTCTTCCCTCGATTTAAATGGACCGAAGGTCCACACAATTTATTTAGGTTGAGATGCAAAAATAAATATGACATGAAGGCATGATGACATGATGCAATGCAAAATAAATAAAGCAAGCACAAAAGAAACACAAGGGGAACCCGGAACATCTGGAATCTTCGGGAATCTTCTGGAATCTTCTGGGACGTCGGTCTCGGGCGTCACAACTCTCCCACACTAACAGAGGATCTCGACCCGAGATCCTAGAGATATCACCGGGTAAAAACGGAAAAGGAAGAGGTAAAACAAAGTTGCTTCTTCGACAAACGAGTGAAACCAAGAACCTGAGAGGTTGAACAATCTTGAAGGAAAGAATACAACAGAGATGAACGAAGTTGAAAACACTCCGTTAGAAAAAAGTAACAAGGAGCAATATGAGAACCTTGTAGGTTTAAAGACATGAATTAAGAGCTTAGGAACCAAAGAATATGAAACCGCAATGGTATAGCCAAGGAAAAAGAGTGACATAATTTGGATAGCAGTCCGTCTGAAAATCGAAGGAATTAACATGAGCTTGAGGAGATGGAATGATACTTGATGAAATCAACAGCATATTGCCTCCGAAACAATTGAAAGAATGGCACAAGGTTAAGAAAGATTCAGACAGCACTCCGGTTAAAAGAGAGTTAAAACTAGATAGATGACGGAACTTGAATGAAAATACAACACTCCGGTTAAATAGATAAACAAGGGAAAGAACATGATCCCGATAAAAACGAGATGATGGTTTGGAGAGAGCAACATTACAAAGCCTCCGGAATGAATGAATCGCATGCTAGGTCGTTGGAAAGAAAAGAACGGAGAAGAACATGACAACTTCTCCCACGAATGAATTGAAAGAGCATCTTTACAAGGAAGGGTTGAATGGAGTTGTTGGAAAAAAATCAACGACGGAAACGAATAAGCTTGATGTGGGCTTATGGAAGATGACAACCAGCCACTGACGAAAAACCTTTAATTGGATTGATATCAACAAGGAGATGAAAAACTTATCTCACCGGGAGGATGAATGATGAACTTGGGTCATTTATAGGCACCATAATTAGCAACAATCCTTAGGGAAAGCTTTAGGTGAAATACGACCCAAGATAACTCCAAGGAATAAAAAATGAGGGGTTGAAAAGGATCTCCTGAACCAAGAAAATGATGGTTTTAAATATCTCATTCTTGACAACTTGTGAATCATGAAACATGAAGGGAAATTGTCAAAAATGATATAACACCATCTCAAAAGATAAGGGAGAAAGAATTGCACTTGGAAAGCATGATGAAGAATGCTTGGGCTCCAACAATAATCTTGATGAAGACTTCGAGGATGAATTAAATGATGATGAACCACCAAGAAGAACTCCGGTAATGAAAACAAGAGAAGTGAAAGATGAAAAGAATATGAATCAAGGACTGCGATGAATAGATTGAGCTTTGAAATGATATAATTGAAATAACTTGGAGCTCCGGAAAACAAGATAAACAACTTGAAACCGAGAATATGATAATATGAACAAGCTCCAGACAAAAGAATTAAGTCACCTTGAAGAAATAAGAATAAGAATTATGTTCTGCATCTCCTTCACCAATTTAAATTGATGACAACCAAGGATTTGGCATACTACTTATTCTCGTTGCAAAGAATTAAAGAGAGGTCTAGCACAAGCTTGGATAAATCTTCAACAAACCACCGGTAGGATTATGAAAAGAACAAATGAATGAAAACGATAACAACGGAAATGTAATCTTGAAAGAACCACCGTAAAAATATGGAGACGAACGAAGAGACATCAATGAAGAATATCTGGAGGACGAAGTTGAAAACTGAGAACGAAGAAATATTCTGAAATGATGGCCTTCAGAGGATCACAAGAAAAAATTCATGATGAATCTTGAGAGAACGGGCCAAGGTTTAAGAGAAACTCTTCTCCGGTCTCCAAATGTTGAGAATGATGACGAGAAATGCCAAGAAGAATTGTTGAGCACTCCGGAATGAAGAATTAAAAAGGTTGAACCAATGATGAACAAGAATTTGAAAGCGATCTTGGAGAAGGCATGTGACTGATGGAAATCATTCTTACGTCACGCTTTAAAAGAATTTGAGTATAACTCCAGAAAAATTAGAAGAGTCAGGTAAGATCCTGGAAAAAGACCTGTGGTTTAGGGCCCACTAAAGAAATCACCATTGGAAAAGATTGCTTAAGATATATTGCACTGGTTGAATTAAAAGGTTTGAGTAAGATAACAATCCTGAAAAAATTGCTTGAACGGATTAAGAATGGAATTATGTCTTCAGCACTCCGGATATGAATAGCAAGAGGAGAATTATTAATTGGTGCACCGGAATAAGAAAGCATTGTGAAAAGAGGAAAAAGGATAAGATCAACACCAAAATCTTGAATTACATCCACCGGCAGAATTTGAGAACAAAAGAATGATGAACTTGAAGCTCTTGAGCATCTTCACGATAAAGCACCGGATAAGAACATTGAAGGAAATGAATGAAGAAATATCACATGAATAAAATGGATATTTCATTTGAGAATTTCTGGCTCCAAGAAAAAGAAGGGTGGGAGGGTGGGGAAAACAAAGACAACTTGGGATGAATGAAACAGACAATCGTCAGATTTCTCAACGGCGTCTGAATGGAATAACTTGAAGAGAAGGCACACCGGTTGAAAAGGATTAACATGACCATCTTGATGATCAAAAAGGACTAGCACTCTCATAGAAATATGAGAATACCGATTAGGAAAGGTATGGAATCAACATTTGACATCGAAGCAACTCGGATACCAGAATCAAAACAAAAACAAAGGATAGATGTTGCAGCATAGTCTTCATAATATCATTCGAACAGAGACTTGAACGAATGAATTCCGCAGGTACATCAACTAGACGAGAAGCCACTTGGAGAACAAAAGTAAATAAAAAGGAAGAAGGATCAGATAGAACAAATACAAGATAGAAGCTTCGTTCGACATCTTCGTGCTGAAAGCTCATGGAACATGTTACAAAAGGGTTTTGCAATCCCCGGATCAGCATAGCCAAGGACCCTTTAAGATGCAACTCCCAATCGGAACAAGTCCATAAACCACTTCACTCAATGTGGAACCCCAAACTTCATATCGTGCATCCGTTGGAAGAATGCCTAGAACTACTAGATGAACCCACCTATAGATTTCCGAAAGTTTCCAGTTATGCAATCAGGTGTTGGGGATACACGGGAAGCACCGCGCAATCAACTCTAAACCTACATCCAGGTGTATCCATCCTTCAACACATAACCAGTCTTTCTCGGAAACTGTTTACCTCGGACCTTCGAAACGCATCCACTATACAAGCTATGGCAATACTCCCGAACTACCTCCCTAGTACTGGGTGATGTCGGGGTTATCTTGCCACTAACCGCATAGGAGAGTTTTCGATGTCGGCCGTCTTAAGTATTCTAGTACTGCCGCAATGGATTTGTGACGACAACACCTCGGAGCTCAACTCCCCGGGACACTGCCACAACACATAATGACAGGAGGCATCGAGAACAATGTTCTCGTCACAAAGACATCGGAACAATCCAAACAATACTCGCGAGATCCTAAAAAAAATTGGTGCAAATTTTGAAAATAGAAGAGGCAAGAGTAGACGTCAGGAGTCCTCACCAGAATGAAAAGAGATGAGGAGCAAAGAAATCCTACTCTCCGATATAAATATAGGACTCAAAACATTTTTCAGTGTGTGCCTAGACTCAACAGTCAATGATTCGATCAATCAGTGGGGGCTTCTAGGTCGGAGAAGGCTCTGATACCAACTTGTAATGCCCAGGATGGGACTATACCTCCTACGTGTCGAGGCACGACTTAAAGGTATAAGCCCATCCTAGAATGATCTCAAGTTTGGTATCTTTGCACGACTCATGTAAAAGAGGGATTAAATTGCAAAAGAAGATAGTTGGCTTACACTCGCCACTTCACACAATACAATACATAAGCAATACATCATTCAAAACATCACAACCCGACTACGGGTGAAGATCCAAAAGAAAGATTCCAAAACAACATAAAGCCACAGGTCAGGATCGAATCCTAGTAGAAACCACTACTGATCGTCGAAAACGTCACAAGCATACGGCCACTCTCTTCATCGAGCTCCAAGTGAAGCTCTGAACCAGCTCCTGCATCAAACTCGGCTGAACCTGCATCTGGTGTGGTGAAGTAACTGTGAGCCACAGAGGACTCAGGAATCCCGTTCCCGGGTAACAAGACTATTTAAGCCTTGGGAGAGGATAAGGCTGAAGAAAAGAGTAGTGTCTGCAGCAGCAACTAGCAACTAGCTTACGTGATAGAGAGCGAGAAGAGAAAGCCTCGGTCGAGAGATGATCACGAAGTGATCCTAACTAAAGCCGGTCAAACATAACCCCACCGTGTTCAACTCCCGAATCCCTATTCGGAAATTGACAGTCACGGTACACACGCTGGTAGTGTATTAGAACATTGTGTCAAGTTTTATACAACCGGATATTAACAAGCTCCCATCTGCCACATAACCGCGGGCACGGCTTTCGAAAGTTCATAACCCTGCAGGGGTGTTCCAACTTGACCCATTACAAGCCCATGATCCGCGGAGTCGCAACTCCAAGGTGGGAAGACCCGAGTATTCTCGGAATCCCGTGCTCAAGTTAAACCGAACTAAGGTAAGGCTAATCCAGCAAATCCTCCCGGCGTGTCGACACCCTGATAGTAGCCGCGACACGACTGGATGGGCGATGCTACAGGTTATACCAGATACCTCGGGTTTCCCCAAGGCGGCCATGCAGAACCCCCGTTTGGGACCAACACCATCAGCACTGGCCCCCCCTGCTATGTAGAATTAAGAATCCTCGGGGACGCGACCCCCTATGCAAATTTAATTATTTAATTAAGTTGTTATTATGAGGCAAATAGTACCAAATGTTGGGACTTGCTGGAAAAGACTTAGCACTTAGCGGTTTATCAAGGGGGCCCCATACACCCCAAACGTGTTAGGAACGCATAATCAAGGAACATAACACCGGTTTATACGGTTCCTAACGGCATGAGTGGAACAAAACACCAAGCAAAAGGCTTAGCCTTCCACCCTTGCCAATATATAGATGATTTCATTTAAGCATTTATATAGTGTGATATAACCCAACCAAACTTCAACATGAAGCAAGCATCTTCAATCTTCACCTGCAACTAACAATGCTATAAGAGGGGCTGAGCGAAGCGTACTTAGCCAAGCAACGGTTTGCATAGGTAGGTTGGTTAAACAGGGCAATGGTTACAAGTAGGAGGCTGACAAGAAGATCATGGGCATCGAGGCAAAACTATAGAGAGGAACTACTAGCAATAGGCAAAGATAGTAATGTTATCCGGGTTCGGTCATCTTGCCTGGGATTCCACAAGGAAGAAGAACGGATCCATGAAGTAGACGGAGCAACAGTCGAGCGAATCCTCACAACTCCGGAACGAAACCGAAGCTAACAAGAGAAGCAACCGGAAAGAAGCAAACAACACGGTAAACACACAATCATAAGCATGTCATACGATGCACATCCAAGTATGATGCATGTCCGGTTTAAATATGCAAGGCATGGTAAAGAGCACAAACAAAACTACAAGTTAAGTGGAGCTCGATATGCAACGAGTTGCATATTGACGAAACACCACATTATTTATTTAATTGACTCTCGTTTATTTACAAGACAAGATTAAATGTTTTTAACATGGCAAGAGGTGTAGCATAAGTAAACTAACTATTTAGACATTTTAAATGAGGCCGGAAGAAACAACAACATATCCGGAAAATCCCCACGAGCATGTTTAGTAATTATAAGCAAACAACAATTAAACATTTTAGGGTTGTTAACATGATGCGGATGACATGATCAAGTTTTATGCAATTATATTAAAGTTGACATGAAGAAGATATGAAGTATTGTCACCGTGGTGGAAGGAAAAGGGAGCCACGGCAACAATCCGAAAATGATGCAACGGCATCATATCGGTTCCGGTAACTCGTTGAGAGACCGGTGCAAAAGTAAAGGTGGCGTGAGCGAGTCAAGAAAGATGAAAGGTGGGTGATCCCGTTGCCGGGTTCCCACGAGTCAGCGACGAGGCAACCGAGGAACATGACAAAAGATGAAATAGCACAACGGGCACGAAGCACACAAGGGAGACATTTCATACAACACGAGCAAACATCTCACGGGTCACATCTCGGGGTTATACCTTTGAAGCGTGCGTTTCGGGGCGGTTCGAGAGCGTAGAGGAATAAGTCGTTCCGTTCGTCGAGGAAGAAGGCGTAGTAGTGGAAGTAGTGGTACACGAGTCGTGGTACACGGGGCGACGGTAGTGGTACATGCCGTAGAGGGAAGTAGTTGTTCTCGTTCATCGGAGAGGAAGTAGTTGTACACGAGGTCGCCAACGAGTAGTCGTTCCGTTCATAGAGGTACTTGAGGGTCTCGGCGACGGTAGTGGTACACGACGACGGTAGTCGTTCGGGTCGTCGTGGTACTCGGTGTCCCGGTCTTGTCGACGGTAGACGTTCTCGTTACGTAGATGTACACATATTCGTAGAGGTACTTGAGGTCTCGGTCTCGAGTCGTACACGGTTCTTCGGACTTGCCGATCTCGCAAAAAAACCTGCTGGACCAACACAACAACACCAAGCCGGCTGCGGTGCACTTGGCGAAAACCACAGCAACACAAAAAAAAACAAGGCGGTCTCGGCGGAGGGAGCTGCAAGCCTCGGGCGACAGCCCCTGGGTGGCCCGCGGAGGCGAACGCCTTGGCGCTGGAACCGGGCGCTGGAGAAGCAGAGGCGGCTGCGAGAGCCTGGCGAGGAGATGGCGAGGCGGCGTCCTGGCGCCTGAGGGCCGGTGGCGCGGCGCTCACAGGGTGCAGAAGGCGAGGCGGGCGCGGCCTGCTCGCGCCAGAGGAGGAGGGGCCGCGGAGGGAGGCGCCGCTGCGGCCTGAGGGTGCGGGAGCCCGAGGAACGACGAAGGGAGGCCGATGGAGGATGCCGGCCGCTGCGATGGAGAGGGGAGGTGCACGGCGCGCGGGAGGATGAGGCGCTCGGGCTCATGGCCGCGGGCTTCGGGGACGGAGGGAGCTGGGCGCCAGGCGCGCGGGAGGATGAGTGCTGGATCGGGTTGAGCGAAGGGAGAGATGAGGGTCGGGCGCTGGGAGATGGCGCTCGAGAGGAAAACGGGGGGTTCGGGCGAGCGAGGCTGGAAGGAGCGGGGTCGAGGGAGAAGGAGTCGGGCTCGGGCGTGGGGTCGAGGGGTGGCGGCGGACGAGGGAAGATAGGGAGAGAGCGAGCGCTGAGGGACGGGCTAGGGTTCAGTGCGGTCGGGTGGGCCTAGAGGTAGTTTGGGCCAGCTGGGGGGGAAGGAGGAGGCCCAGATGGCCAGGAGGCCGGTGGGCTGCTGCTCTTCTGCTGTTTTTCTCTAAATTAAACAGAATACAACCACAAGAAAGAAAAGAAGGGAGGTGCGAGGAATAGAGTTAGGGCATAGGGTAAAATCCCTGGACTCACAAAAATGTCAGGAATTTAAATAAAATAGAAGGAGGGTTTTTGGAAGAACCCCCATACGACGGAAAATTAATATTGACAAAGTTTGAGGCAAGGAATGCGAAAGAGAAGGCATGGGGAAATTGTGCAAGTGTGTTACGGTGAATTCCAACAAATGGAATATTTTTATATAGCTCCCTAATAATATTGAGAGGCTTTTATATGTTATAAAGAGAAGAAATTCTTCCCTCGATTTAAATAGACCGAAGGTCCACACAATTTATTTAGGTTGAGATGCAAAAATAAATATGACATGAAGGCATGATGACATGATGCCATGCAAAATAAATAAAGCAAGCACAAAAGAAACACAAGGGGAACCCGGAACATCTGGAATCTTCGGGAATCTTCTGGAATCTTCTGGGACGTCGGTCTCGGGCGTCACACTGAGTTTTTGGATCTTCCCCTCCCCATGATGGGGATCCTAGCTACTTATATAGGCGGCCAGGGTCCTCTTCCCCCGAAATGTTTAGGCGAGAAGGGATCCCACAACGGCCATTTTTGAGCGGGAACACAAGGACGTTCCTACCATGACAAAAGCTGTCTTCGGCTGCAAAAGGATCAGGCGGTGACGCGGTGGTGGGCTCGGTGGTGACATCCTCCCTGTCGTCCTTGTGGTCTTCGGTCTTGTTGCACCAAAGGGGAAACCTTTGTCCCGCTCCTCGGGAACCTGCGCCTGCGCTGCCTCCTTTGCACCGAAACGGCAATTGTGTGGTTGGCGGGCGCTGGCACCCGTTGGCGCAGTGCGTCACTCATTACATCACTGCCTCCTCCTGAGGCAGGCTTGGCCTTGGGTTCTCCGCCCCTCCGGAGCACCTTGCCAAGGCCGCTCCAGTGGGGGTCTTGATGTTGTTCTCCTCGCGAGGTCTAGCCCCCCTCGCGAGGGTCTTGGGCAGCTGGTCGATTAGCTGGGCCGTACCAGGCCGTGGCAGGAGCGCGTCGCGGCCCGCAGACAGGCAAGTCTAGGTACCCTGGTTCTCAGGACGCCGACACTGATACAAGATTTTATGTCATTGGATCTGACATCCAATGGCGTGGGAGTAGTCTTTGTAATTATGCGCAATTTCCAAACTCTCCAAGGTTTTTTTGGAAAAAAACATTCAGGCCACGTGTGATTCACTGGATCTTGGATCCAATAGCTCCGAGTAGCTCATATTAGGTGGTCCCCACAGCTTAATTAGCCTTTACGATGATACGAGCATCTATGTCGTTGCATCTAAAATCCAATGCCATGTGCGTAGTATTTGTACTTTTTGCGCAGTTCCCAAACTCTTTGAGGCCTATATTGCAAAATTATTCAAACTTCCTATTGCGAGACGTTAGATCTCCCGGGAACTCGTATCACCATAGAATCTACTATGTGGGAGCACCTCACATTCCTCTGTGCGAGAAAACATCAGGGGGGTCTCGCAACTTGTATGCTACGGTGATACGAGCTTCAAGGTCGTTCAATTTGAGATCCAATAGCATTTGAGTAGTCTATGTGCTTGTGGGTTGTGCCCGAACTCTTTGGGGTCTTTTCTGCAAAAAACATCCGAACCACCAAGGAGTTGTTGGATCTCAGATCCAACGGCTCCGAGGAGCTTGTATCACCACAACATCTAAGATGTGGTAGCACATGATATTCTTAAATACAAGAGAATATGAGGTCTTCCCTCATCTTAGATGCTATGATTATATGAGCTTTGAGGCTGTTGTATATGGGATCCAAGGGCGTCTGGGTAGTTTTCGTACTAATTGAGCACAATTCCCAAATTCACTAAGGTTTCCTATAAAAATATTACGACACCCTGTCAGCCAATATATCGGTGATGGAAATATGCCCTAGAGGCAATAATAAAGTTGTTATTTGTATTTCCTTATATCATGATAAAGGTTTATTATTCATGCTAGAATTGTATTAACCGGAACTTAGTACATGGGTGAATACATAGACAAAACAGAGTGTCCCTAGTATGCCTCTACTAGACTAGCTCATTGATCAAAGATGGTTATGTTTCCTAGCCATAGACATGAGTTGTCATTTGATCAACGGGATCACATCATTAGGAGAATGATGTGATGGACAAGACCCATCCGCTAGCTTAGCAACTTGATCGTTTAGTTTTTCTGCTATTGTTTTCTTCATGACTTATACATGTTCCTATGACTATGAGATTATGCAACTCCCGAATACCGAAGGAACACCTTGTGTGCTATCAAACGTCACAACATAACTGGGTGATTATAAAGATGCTCTACAGGTGTCTCCGAAGGTGTTTGTGGTGTTGGCATACATCGAGAATAGGATTTGTCACTCCGAGTGTCGAAGAGGTATCTCTGGGCCCTCTCGGTAATACACATCATATTAAGCCTTGCAAGGAGATGACTAATGAGTTAGTCACGAGATGATGTATTACGGAACGAGTAAAGAGATTTGCCGGTAATGAGATTAACTAGGTATCATGATACCGACGATCGAATCTCGGGCAAGTAACATACCGATGACAAAGAGAACAATGTATGTTGTTATGTGGTTTGACTAATAAAGATCTTCGTAGAATATGTAGGAACCAATATGAGCATCCAGGTTCCGCTATTGGTTATTTACCGGAGATGAGTCTCGGTCATGTCTACATAGTTCTCGAACCCGTAGGGTTCGCACGCTTAATGTTTGATGATGATCTGTATTATGAGTTTATGTGTTTTGATGTACCGAAGATAGTACGGAGTCTCGGATGTGATCACGGACATGACGTGGAGTCTCCGAATGTCCGAGACACAAAGATTAATATATTGGAAGGTTATATTCGGACACCGGATGAGTTCCGGGGGTTATAAGATATATACCGGAGTACCGAGGGGCTACTGGAACCCCCAGGGGGGTTATTAGGCCTCATGGGCCCAAGTGGAAGAAGAGGAGGTGCGGCTAGCATGGGGCGTGCAGCCCCCCCAACCCAAACCAATTTGTACTAGGGAGCCGCCCCCCTTTCCTTCTTCTCACTCTCTTCCTTCCTTCCTCTCCTACTCCAACTAGGGAAGGAGAAGGAATCCTACTCCCGGTGGGAGTAGGACTCCCATGGCGTGCCCCTCCTCCTTGGCCGCCTCCTTCTCCCCTCCCTCGTTTATATATGTGGGGAGGGGGCACCCCATAGACAAAGAAGTTATTTTAGCCGTGTGCGGTGCCCCTCCCCACAGGTACACACCTCGGTCATGTCGTTGCAGTGCTTAGGCGAAGCCCTGTGCCGGTAGCTTCATCATCACCGTCACCACGCCGTCGTGCTGACGAAACTCTCCCATGAAGCTCAACTGGATGAAGAGCTCGTGGGACGTCATCTGAACATGTGCTGAACGCGGAGGTGTCGTACATTCGGTGCTTCGATCGGTTGGATCGCGAAGACGTTCGACTACATCAACCGCGTCACTAGATGTTTCCGCTTTTGGTCTACGAGGGTACATAGACACACTCTCCCCTCTCGTTGCTTTGCTTCTAGTACATTGATCTTGCGTGATCGTAGGAAATTTTTTGAAATACTACGTTCCCCAACAGTGGCATCATGAGCCAGGTATATACGTAGATGATATGCACGAGTAGAACGCAATGAGTTGTGGGCGATAATACTCGTACTGCTTACCAGCATGTCATACTTTGATTCGGCGGCATTTTTGGATGAAGCAGCCCTGACCGACATTACGCGTACGCTTACGCGAGACTGGTTCTACCGACGTGCTTCGCACACAGGTGGCTGGCGGGTGTCAGTTTCTCCAACTTTAGTTGAATCGAGTGTGCCTACGCCCGGTCCTTTTGAAGGTTAAAACATCACCCTTGACGAAAAATCATTGTGGTTTTGTATGCGTAGGTAAGAACGTTTCTTGCTAAGCCCGTAGCAGCCACGTAAGACTTGCAACAACAAAGTAGAGGACGTCTAACTTGTTTTTGTAGGGCATGTTGTGATGTGAAATGGTCAAGACGTGATGAGTTATACGTTATTGTATGAGATGATCATGTTTTGTAAATTATCGGCAACCAGCAGGAGCCTTATGGTTGTCTCTTTGTTGTATGAATTGCGAAAGGCATGTAATTGCTTTACTATATCACTATGAGTTAGCGATAGTAGTAGTAGTAGGAATAGTTGGCGAGACGACCACGACGCTACGATGAAGATCATAGTGTCAGGCCGGTGACGATGGAGATCATGACGATGCTTTGGAGATGGAGATCAAAAGCACAAGATGATGATTGCCATATCATGTCACATACTTTGATTGCATGTGATGTTTATCTTATTTTTCTTAGTACGGCGGTAGCATTATAAGATGATCCCTTACAAAATTTCAAGGTACAAGTGTTCTCCCTGAGTATGCACCGTTGCGAAAGTTCGTCGTGCCGAGACACCACGTGATGATCGTGTGTGATAAGCTCTACGTTCAAATACAATGGGTGTAAGACAGTTTTGCACATGCAGAATACTCGGGTTAAACTTGATGAGCCTAGCATGTACAGACATGGCCTCGGAACACTGGAGACCGAAAGGTCGAGCGTGAATCATCTAGTAGATATGATCAACATAAGATGTTCACCATTGCAAACTACTCCATCTCATGTGATGATCGGACATGGTTTAGTTGATTTGGATCAGGTGATCATTTAGATGACTAGAGGGATGTCTATCTAAGTGGGAGTTCTTTACTAATATGATTAATTGAACTTTAATTTATCATGAACTTAGTCCTGATAGTTTTTGCATATCTATGTTATTGTAGATCAATGGCCCATGCTACCGTTCCCTTGAATTTTAATGCATTCCTAGAGAAAGCTAAGTTGAAAGATGATGGTAGCAACTACACAGACAGGGTCCATAACTTGAGGATTATCCTCATTGCTGCACAGAAGAATTGTGTTCTTGAAGCACCGTTAGGTGACAGGCCTGCTGCAGGAGCAACTCCGGACGTTATGAACGTCTGGCAAGCTCGTTCTGATGACTACTCGATAGTTCAGTGTGCCATGCTTTACGGCTTAGAATCGGAACTTCAATGACGTTTTGAACGCCATGGAGCATATGAGATGTTCCAAGAGTTGAATTTAATATTTCAAGCAAATGCCCGAATTGAGAGATATGAAGTCTCCAATAAGTTTTATAGCTGCAAGATGGAGGAGAACAGTTCTTTCAGTGAACACTTGCTCGGAATGTCTGGGTACTACAATCATATGTCTGAACTTAGTTGCAAAGTTGACAAAGATAGTGTTATTGATAGAGTTCTTCAATCACTGCCACCAAGCTATAAAGGCTTCGTGATGAACTATAACATGCAAGGGATGCACAAGACAATTCCCGAGCTCTTCGCTATGCTCAAAGCTGCAGAGGTAGAAATCAAAAAGGAGCATCAAGTGTTGATGGTTAACAAGACCACTAGTTTCAAGAAAAAAGGCAAGGGAAAGAAGGGGAACTTCAAGAAAAATAGCAAGACAGTTGCTACTCCCGCGAAGAAACCCAAGTCTAGAGCCAAGCCTGAAACTGAGTGCTTCTACTGCAAAGGGACTGGACACTGGAAGCGGAACTTCCCCAAGTATTTGGCGGATAAGAAGGATGGCAAAGTGAACAAAGGTATATTTGATATACATGTTATTGATGTGTACCTTACTAATGCTCGTAGTAGCACATGGGTATTTGGTACTGGTTCGGTTGCTAATATTTGTAACTCGAAACTGGGGCTACGGATTAAATGAAGATTAGCTAAGGACGAGGTGACGATGCGCGTGGGAAATGGTTCCAAAGTCGACGTGATTGCCGTCGGCACGCTACCTCTACATCTACCATCGGGATTAGTTTTAGACCTAAATAATTGTTATTTGGTGCTGGCGGTGAGCATGAACATTATATCTGGATCTTGTTTGTTGCGAGACGGTTATTCATTTAAATAAGAGAATAATGGTTGTTCTATTTATATGAGTAATATCTTTTATGGTCATGCACCCTTGAAGAGTGGTCTATTCTTGTTAGATCTCGGTCATAGTGATACACATATTCATAATATTGAAGCCAAAAGAAGCAAGGTTGATAATTATAGTGCAAGTTATTTGTGGAACTGTCGTTTAGGTCATATTGGTGTAAAGCGCATGAAGAAACTCCATACTGATGGACTTTATGAATCACTGGAACAATGGAGCGCGCAACTAATTTGTTGGAAATCATACATGCTGATGTATGTGGACCAATGAGTATTGAGGCTCGTGACGGGTATCGTTATTTTCTGACCTTCACTGATGATTTGAGCAGATATGGGTATATCTACTTGGTGAAACACAAGTCTGAAACATTTGAAAAGTTCAAAGAATTTCAGAGTGAAGTAGAGAATCATCGTAACAAGAAAATAAAGTTTCTACGATCTAATCGTGGAGGTGAATATTTGAGTTAAGAGTTTGGTCTTCATTTGAAACAATGTGGAATAGTTTCACAACTCACGCCACCCGGAATACCAAAGCGTAATGGTGTGTCTGAACGTCGTAACCGTACTTTATTAGATATGGTGCGATCTATGATGTCTCTTACCGATTTACCACTATCGTTTTGGGGTTATTTTTTGGAGACAGCTGCATTCACGTTAAATAGAGCACCATCTAAATCCGTTGAGACAACGCCTTATGAACTGTGGTTTAGCAAGAAACCAAAGTTGTCATTTCTTAAAGTTTGGGGCTGCGATTCTTATGTGAAAAATCTTCAACCTAATAAGCTCGAACCCAAGTCGGAGAAATGTGTCTTCATGGGATACCCAAGGAAAACTATTGGGTGCACCTTCTATCACAGATCAGAAGGCAAGATATTTGTTGCTAAGAATGGATCCTTTCTAGAGAAGGAGTTTCTCTCAAAAGAAGTGAGTGGGAGGAAAGTAGAACTTGATGAGGTAACTGTACCTTCTCCCGAATTGGAAAGTAGCACATCACAGAAACTAGTTCCAGTGATTCCTACACCAGTTAGCGAGGAAGCTAATGATGATGATCATGAAACTTTGGATCAAGTTACTACTGAACCTCGTAGGTCAACCATAGTGCGTTCCGCATCAGAGTGGTACGGCAACCCAGTTCTCGAAGTCATGTTACCAGACCATGATGAACCTACCAACTATGAGGAACCGACGATGAGCCCAGATTCCGCAAAATGGCTTGAGGCCATGAAATCTGAGATGGGATCCATGTATGAGAACAAAGTGTGGACTTTGGTTGACTTGTCCGATTATCGGCAAGCCATGGAAAGTAAATGGATCTTCAAGAGGAAGACCGACGCCGACGGTAATGTTACTGTCTACGAAGCTCGACTTGTTGCGAAAGGTTTTCGACAAGTTCAAGGAGTTGACTACGACAAGACTTTGTAACCCGTAGTGATGCTTAAGTCTGTCTGAATCATGTTAGCAATTGCCGCATTTTATGATTATGATATCTGGCAAATGGATGTCAAAATTGCATTCCTAAATGGATGCCTCAAAGAAGAGTTGTATATGATGCAACCAAAAGGTTTTGTCGATCCTAAAGGTTCTAACAAAGTATGCAAGCTCCAGCAATCCATCTATGGACTGGTGCAAGCATCTCGGAGTTGGAATATACGCTTTGATGAGGTGATCAAAGCATCTGGTTTTATACAAACTTTTGGAGAAGCCTGTATTTACAAGAAAGTGAGTGGGAGCTCTGTAGCATTTCCGATATTATATGTGGATGACATATTGCTGATTGGAAATAATATAGAATTTCTTGATGGCATAAAAGGACACTTGAATAAGAATTTTTCAATGAAAGACCTCGATGAAGCTGCTTATATATTAGGCATCAAGATCTATAATGATAGATCAAGACGTTTAATTGGACTTTCACAAAGCACATACCATGATAACGTTTTGAAGAAGTTCAAAATGGATCAGTCGAAGAAAGGGTTCTTGCCGTTGTTACAATGT
Source organism: Secale cereale (assembly GCA_902687465.1). Taxonomy (NCBI): domain Eukaryota; kingdom Viridiplantae; phylum Streptophyta; class Magnoliopsida; order Poales; family Poaceae; genus Secale; species Secale cereale. The sequence goes on from LR738710.1 coordinate 505,627,191, forward strand.
GTGAAGTTGAGTAAGACTCAATGCCCGACCACTGTAGAAGATAAAGGGAAAATGAAAGTCATTCCTTATGCCTCAGCCATAGGATCTATCATGTATGCAATGCTGTGTACCAGACCTGATGTGTGCCTTTCTATAAGTTTAGCAGGGAGGTACCAAAGTAATCTAGGAGTGGTTCACTGGATAGCGGTCAAGAACATCCTGAAGTACCTAAAAAGGAAAAAGGATATGTTTCTCATTTATGGAGGTGACAAAGAGCTCATCGTAAATGGTTACGTCGATTCAAGCTTTGACACTGATCAGGATGACTCTAAGTCACAAACTGGATATGTATTTTTATTGAACAGTGGAGCTGTTAGTTGGTGCAGTTCCAAGCAGAGCGTCGTGGCGGGATCTACATGTGAAGTGGAGTACTTCACTGCTTCGGAAGCAGCAAATGAAGGAGTCTGGATGAAGGAGTTCATATCCAATCTAGGTGTAATACCTAGTGCATCGGGTCCAAATGAAAATATTTTGTGACAACACTGGAGCAATAGCCTTGGCGAAGGAATCCAGGTTTCACAAGAGAACCAAGCACATCAAGAGACGCTTCAATTCCATCCGCGATCAAGTCAAGGAGGGAGACATACAAATTTGCAAGATACATACGGATCTGAATGTCACACACCCATTGACTAAGCCTCTTCCATGAGCAAAACATGATCAGCACCAAGACTCCATGGGTGTTAGAATCATTACTATGTAATCTGGATTATTGACTCTAGTTCAAGTGGGAGACTGAAGGGAATATGCCCTAGAGGCAATAATAACGTTGTTATTTGTATTTCCTTATATCATGATAAATGTTTATTATTCATGCTAGAATTGTATTAACAGGAAACTTAGTAGATGTGTGAATACATAGACAAAACAGAGTGTCCCTAGTATGCCTCTACTAGACTAGCTCATTGATAAAAGATGGTTACGTTTCCTATCCATAGACATGAGTTTTCATTTGATCAACAGGATCACGTCATTAGGAGAATGATGTGATGGACAAGACCCATCTGTTAGCTTAGCAACTTGATCGTTTAGTTTTTCTGCTATTTCTTTCTTCATGACTTATACATGTTCCAATGACTATGAGATTATGCAACCCCCGAATACTGGAGGAACACCTTGTGTGCTATCAAACGTAACAACATAACTGGGTGATTATAAAGATGCTCTACAGGTGTCTCCGAAGGTCTTTGTGGTGTTGGCATAGATCGAGAATAGGATTTTTCACTCCGAGTATCGAAGAGGTATCTCTGGGCCCTCTCGGGAATAAACATCATAATAAGCTTTGCAAGCAGATAACTAATGAGTTATCACAAGATGATGTATTACGGAACGAGTAAACAGACTTGCCGGTAATGAGATTAACTAGGTATGATGATACCAACGATCGAATCTCGGGCAAGTAACATACCGATGACAAAGGGAACAACGTTGTTGTTATGCGGTTTAACCAATAAAGATCTTCGTAGAATATGAAGGAACCAATATTAGCATCTAGGTTCCGCTATCTGTTATTGACCGGAGATGAGTCTTGGTCATGTCTACATAGTTCTTGAACCCGTAGGGTCCGCACGCTTAACATTTGATGACGATCGGTATTATGAGTTTATGTGTTTTTATGTACCGAAGGTAGTTCGGAGCCCCGGATGTGATCACGGACATGACGAGGAGTCTCTGAATGTAAGAGACATAAAGATTAATATATAGGAAGGTTATATTCGGACATTGGATGAGTTCCGGGGGTTATCGAATATATACCGGAGTACCGGGGGGCTACCGAAACCCCCCGGGGGGTTATTGGGCCTCATGATCCCAAGTACAAGAAGAGGAGGCGCGGCTAGCATGGAGCGCGCGGCCCTCTAGCCCAAACTGAATTGGACTAGGGGGCTGGCCCCCCTTTCCTTCTCCTCCCTCTCTTCGTTCCTTCCTCTCCTACTCCAACTAGGGAAGGAGAAGGAATCCTACTCCCGCTGGGAGTAGGACTCCCATGGCGCGCCCCTCCTCCTTGGCCGCCTCCTCCTCCCCTCCCTCCTTTATATACGTGGGGAGGGGGCACCCCATAGACACACAAGATGATTTTAGTCGTGTGCGGTGCCACTCCCCACAAATACACACCTCGGTCATATCGTTGTAGTGCTTAGGCAAAGCCCTGCGCCGATAGCTTCATCATCACCGTCACCATGCCGTCGTGCTGATGAAACTCTCATGTGAAGCTCAACTAGATCAAGAGCTCGTAAGACGTCATCGAGCTGAACGTGTGCTGAACGCGGAGGTGCCATACATTTAGTGCTTGGATGGATTGGATCGCGAAGACGTTCGACTACATCAACCGCGTCAGTAGACGCTTCCGCTTTCGGTCTACGAGGGTACGTAGACACACTCTCCCCTCTCGTTGCTATGCTTCTAGTAGATAGATCTTGCTTGATCGTAGGAATTTTTTTGAAATACTACGTTCCCCAACAGGGGGCAAATGATATTCCCCCGGGGGTGCACAACCCATCGGCGTTTGGGAGGGTGGGGACAAATATAATGGTCAAAAAATATATAATCTAAACAATCCTAAATGGGTCTTCACAGTTTTATCTAAGGTCGAGGGGTTACCCCCGACAATCTACATAGCTCCGCCTATGCAAGAGGTGTAGTGGGAGCGTCTCGGTGAGAGAGAGACGATGCGAGAAAGCGGGGTCAATCGAATCATTTATAGAGGGAGAGATCGAGTGAGTGTGGCCTAGTGTACACTCAAATGTTAAAGACGATACACCGAGATATCGTGCGGCAATGCTGCAGTGAGGCTGCGGCGAGATAGTTACCGAGAGAGTGGCCTAGATAGACTTTGGGTGTGCGCGCACCGCGAATGTGTTTTACAAAGGCAACGTATGTGTCTTGAGAGAGGGGGGTGAAAGTGCAACTAATCCCCGGGTGCTTTTGGTAATTCATAACAACATATAGCTGATTGAACTAATATCCATTCAAGTTTGATATTTCAAAAAGTTCAATGAATGGCATGGCATGGACTAGATATGTGGACCCCTCAAAATGCTAAGGACACATTTTAACATATAAGCTTGCTAGCCGACCAACTCTCCTGAGGCCTACTCGATTTTGCGCCGTTTGTGTTCGTTTGATTGGCTCTGGTCAAGTCAACATGAATGTGGTCACCGTTCAATTTTCATTGACCGTTTTGACTTAGCGGTCTTGCGTGGAACCCGATGACCAGTGGGCTTGAAGAGATCGTCAATTGGCTGGGTTGGAATTCATCGCGTGAGAGCGCATCGCGTGTCCCATCACACTTGGCCCATGGCGTGCATCTTGGGGGAGCCGCAAACGTGTTAGCTGGTGCATGCGCACCCGGTTTGATGCTCCCACATTGTGCCGTGCTAATGATAGGTGGGCTGGTGCTACTCCTAGACCAGCTCGTCGGTTATAGTGGCTGAGGGTCTTGCGTATAGAATATTTCCTCGGTCAAGTGCTCCTGGTGTGGCGCTCCTCACGCTATGCTGAAAGTGCAACTAATCCTCAGGTACTTTTGGTAATTAATAGCAACATATAGCTCATTGAACTAATATCCTTTCAAGATAAATATTTTAGGAAGTTCAATGATTGGCATGACATGGACTAGAGATGTGGACCCCTCAAAATGCTAAGGACAAAGATTATCAAAAGCTCAAGACTCTACATTTCCATTTTAGTGATCCAAGATCACATTGAGTCCATAGGAAAGCCAATACTATTAAAAGGGGATGAGGTGTTGCTTAAAGATCTGGTTGCTCAAGTGCTTAGTGATATTGCTCCAAAACCCTCAGCCACTTTCTCATATTCCACATATGTCCCAAACCTAAAGTCAAACTCGGCCCCATCGATTGATCTATCCGATGCCACCGAGTTCACTTGACATAGCCACTATGACAAACTCTAGACAATTCAGCCTCACCGATATGGATCTTAGCCTCATCGAGATGGCAATGTAAACTCTTTGTGATCCTTTCATAATGTTTCGGTCTAACCGAGAAGAGCGATCGCTACCATCGAGTTTTCATGGTAAACTCTCTGTGATCCTTTTGTAATGTTTCGGTCTCACCAAAATGAGCGATCAGTCCCACCGAGTTTGCTTGACCACTTCTCTGTATTGATATTTGCTGAAATCGATCTCACCGAGTTCATGCATTCGGTGCCACCGAGATGTGGTCTTGCCCTAGCCCTAGCTCATTGGTCCCACCGAGTTGATCATGTCGGTCCCACCGAGATTCCTAATGTTCACATTTTGAACTGCTTAGGTCTGGCCGAGTTCATCTATTCGGTCTGACCGAGTTTGGTCAAACGTGTGTAACTGTTGGGTTTTGTGTGAAGGCTATATATACCCCTCCACCCCCATCTCCGTTAGAGAGAGAGACATCAGAACGTGCCTACACTTACACTACACATTTTTTGGTAGGGACCCACCTCTCATGTGTTGAGACCAAGATATACAATTCCTACCACAAGAATCTTGATCTCTAGCCTTCTCCAAGTTGCTTTCCACTCAAATCATCTTTCCACCATATCCAAATCTGTGAGAGAGAGTTGAGTGTTGGGGAGACTATCACTTGAAGAACAAGAGCAAGGAGTTCATCATCAACACACCATTTATTACCTTTTGGAGAGTGGTGCCTCCTAGATTGGTTAGGAGTCACTTGGGAGCCTCCGACAAGATTGTGGAGTTGAACCAAGGAGTTTTTAAGGGCAAGGATATCGCCTACTTTGTGAAGATCTACCCGAGTGAGGCAAGTCCTTCGTGGGCATTGGCCATGGTGGGATAGACAAGGTTGCTTCTTCGTGGACCCTTCATGGGTGAACCCCTCCGTGGACACGCGCGGCCGTTACCCTTCGTGGGTTGAAGTCTCCATCAACGTGGATGTACGATAGCACCACGTATCGTTACCACACCAAAAATCTCCGTGTCTCCGTTGAGTTTGCACTCTCCAAACCTCTCCATTTACCTTCATATGCAATGCTTTACTTTCCGCTGCCACACTTAGAATTGCATGTGTAGGTTGGTTACTTGACTTGTCCTATTTGCTAAAATCTTCCAACACTTAAGTCTAGATTTTTATTTGGTCAAGTAGTCTAACCCCCCCCCCTTCTGGACCTACTTTCGATCCTACAATTGGTATCAGAGCTTTGGTCTCCATTAGCCTTGATTTCCATAGCTTTGGTGAACATAGCCTTGGTTTCAAAACCTAGGAGAGTATGGCATCTAACGAGGGAGGTTATCACCGTAGAGGTCCATACTTTGATTGTACTAATTTTGCTAGTTGGAAACATAAAATGAAAATGCATATTCTCGAACATAACCCTGCCATTTGGGCTATTGTGCGAATTGGTTGGCAAGGTGAATACTTCGAGGATGGAAAAGAGCCAGATAGTGAAGCATCCGCAGAAGAGTTGAATATGTTGTAATACAATTCTCAAGCTTGCGATATTCTCTTCAATGGATTATGCCCCGAAGAATTCAACAAAATCAGCCGTCTTGAGAATCCAAAGGAAATTTGGGATACTTTGGTTGATATGCACGAAGGTACCGAGTCCGTCAAGGAATCCAAGTTGGATGTGCTTCAAAGTCAACTTCATAAGTTCAAGATGACGGATGGTGAAGGAGTCGCTGAAATGTACTCTAGGCTTGCTCTCATCACAAATGATATTGACGGCTTAGGAAGCGAAGAGATGACCGACATATTCATAATCAAGAATATCCTAAGAGCCTTGGATGGAAAATATGATACAGCATGCACTTTGATCCAAATGATGCCCAACTACAAAGATCTCAAGCCAACGGAAGTCATTGGTAGAATTATTGCTCACGAGATGTCTCTCAAGGATAAGGAAGAGATTCACAACAAGTCTAGTGGTGCTTACAAAGCCTCATGTGATGCTCCTACCACATCAAGTGAGAAACAAGTCTTGAATGATGAATTGAGCTTAATGGTGAAGAACTTCAACAAATTCTACAATAATAGAAGCAAAGAGAGAAGTTCCTAGTCAAGGTCCTACAATGACAAAAGATCTTCTAGTCGTGAACGCAATTGCTACAATTGTGGGAGACCCGGACATTACTCAAATGAGTGTACGGCTCCACACAAGAGAAGAGAAGATTCACACAAAAGAAGAAATAAAAGAGATGAATCACCACCAAGAGAGAGAAGGAGTAGAGATGATCGTTATGAACGAAGACCCTCTCGTAGAAGCAATGATTTGGAAAGGAAGGACAAATCATCAAGGAGCTATACAAGACGAAAGCGTCAAGCTCATGTTGGTGAATGGGTATATGGTTTCGACTCTGATGACAACTCTGAGAGAAGCTATCACCCGACTCCAAAGATACTCAAGATGAAGGTGTTGCCAGAATGGCTCTTGTGTCATCCAACTCCTACGATATATTTGACTCACCTAATGAAGGAATTGGAAGATGCTTCATGGCTAAAGGCCCTAAGGTATCACACCCCGAATATCTTGATTTCAAAAGTGGTGAAGATGATTTGCTAGGAGATGATGATTTACTTTTTGGTAACACTAGTGATGAAAACTATGATGAAATTGCTATTAATCATGCTAATCAAGATAGAACCAGCGATGATGATAACAAGGAGATTGAGCGTCTAACTAAGGAACTAAACACTCTTAAGTTAGCTCATGAAACTACCTCAGAGGATCATCGAGAACTTTTATAAACTCATGAGAAGCTAAGCTTCGAGAAGCTCAACTTAGAGCAAGAACATGGATTCTTAAAAGCAATCAATGATGATCTTCAAAAGAAAAGTTCTTCTTACATTGCCAAGCGTTTACTCTTCCCTACTTATATGCCTCAAGTAAAATCTAGCAACAAGAACAAGAAATATTCTTCCTCTAGTAGTAACAATCATCATGCTAAATCCAATATTGTTGCTTCTAGTAGTTCTCTTGATTCCACTAATGATTCTCTTAGCCAAGTTACACTTCAGCAAGAAAATAGCTTATTGAAGGGAATTATAGAGAAAGGTGTTTACAAGAGTCTTGCTGGGAGTAAGAAATTTGAGGAAATTGTGCGCAGGCAAGGAAGGCACCGGAAGAATCAAGGTGTTGGTTTTGAATGAAAGTTCAATGCCAATGGAGTTGAATGGGAAGAATATCAATACCCCAAGACAAAGTTTGTTCCTCAACAACAGAAGTATGACCCCACTTCCTTCAAGGGAACACAAACTCAAGATGATCTTCCACCACAAGACCACAAGATAAAAGGCAAGAACAAGCTTCAAGAAGAGATTGACTCATTTGAAGAAGCTCCTAAGGCCTTGGTCAAGTGGGTTCCCAAAACTACTTCAAGTTCTACTTCATCAAGTATGACTACAACTCCGAGGATTCCCATCAAGTTGATGTGGATCCCAAAGAAGAAGAACTAGAGAGTCCTTGAGGGTGACTCTGCCAACATATTTCACTCATATTCTTCCTGGCAAGAACAAGTGCAATCAACTTCCATATCTTGCACTAGTTTAAGGAGTCACAAACCCTCCTGATTGGTAATACAAGGGACAAGGTAATCTAATGCTTTCATGGACATCATTATGTGTATGCTTCAATATATGTCTATGGATATCCTTGAATATTCCTTGTGGGACTAACCCATGTAGGTATTGATAGTGCAACTCACTCCAATGGATTGCTCCAAATGATCTACATCAACATTGAGCATCCACATCTTCAACATCTACATGAAGTCATCATCGACAAAACCCAAGGTTAGCTCATCCCTCTAAGGGGGACATCACATCTAGGGGGAGATTTAATCTAAAAAAATGAGCTAAAGCACCTCTAATGGTGTGAACACAACAATGCTTTATGTAAAAGTGGTAACCCCACTTGTGCTTAAATGATGAGTATGACCTATGATCAAATGTTCTCATTTGACTCCTAAGTCAATATACTCATATATAGATGACCTAGTCATCAATAATAGTTTGATAGATGCTAGAGTGTTTGTGCATGCTTTACCACATGTTTTATTTGCCATCTTATTGTGTGAGCATGTTGGTTGCATATTGTTTCTCCATTCGACGACATCCATTTGTTGCTTTGATTGTTTGACTTTTTCTCTTGCCAAATGGATGTACAAGAATGCCTAAGTTCTTCCTCTAGCTATCTATGCTTTTCTCATCTCAAACTCTATTCATGCTACATCACAAAGTTTGAACAAGTCGAATTCAAACCCACCGAGTGAGGAGCACTCGGTGTCGCCGATCCGTCAAGGGCTTAACTTCCAAAACATCGTAATGCATCTCAGTCCGACTGATCCATCCCATTCGTTCATTAAGTTGATCTAGGTTTTCACCTTGGTGCAACCGATTAGAACAGTTCGGTCACACCGAGTTGTAGTAAACGCTTGCGATTCTGCATCTCGGCGCCACCGAGTCATTCCACTCGGTCACACCGATAGTGACTTCATATATATATCCACGGGTTGAATTTTGGAAATTTCTTCAAACCCTTAACCGCGCCTGCCCAGCTCTGTCGCCCCCTTGGTCTCTGGTTCATCTCCATCGTCACCAGCGCCCTCCCGTCGCTCGTCTCCACTGCTGTCAACGAGAATCTTCACTGTTGTTGTCGTCGTAACGAGTTCGTCGCCAAGTTAGTGTACGAACCCGAGCTCTTTGTGCTATCCTTAACTCTCATTCTTGCACAGAGATTAATGCCATGTTTCTAGCCACGATTGAGATTATTCTATCCACTCAAAACTTCTTTTAGAATAGATTCGATGCAAAAAATTAGGGTTAGGTTTCCGCAGAACACATCTCGGACCGACCAATCTGAAGAAATCGGTCCCATCGATTTGGCTCAGGCCATTGCACATGTACTACTTGGTCTGACCGAAGTGTACAAATCGGTGCGACCGAGTTCACTTTCTTTGTGAAACCCTAGCATCTCGGAGTCACCGAACTTCATCTTGGTCTGGCTGAAATTGGACGTTTAAACTCTGTTGCTGCTCCGGTGTCACCGAGTTAAGTCATATTGAGGTCTACTACACAACTTGTTCTTGTAGACTCGTGTTCGGCCTCCAAGCGCACAGTTTTGTAGGACAATAGCAATTTTCCCTCAAGTGCATGACCTAAGGTTTATCAATCCGTCGGAGGTGTAGGATGAAGATGGTCTCTCTCAAACAACCCTGCAACCAAATAATAAAATGTCTCTTATGTCCCCAACACACCCAATACAATGGTGAATTGTATAGGTGCATTAGTTCAGCGAAGAGATGGTGATACAAGTGTTATATGGATAGTAGATATTGATTTTTGTGATATTAACAATAAAAAATAGCAAGGTAGCAAGTGATAAAATGGAGCACGAATGGTATTGCAATGCTTGAAAACAAGGACAAGGGTCCGTACTTTCGCTAGTGTAATCTCTCAAAAATACTAATATAATTGGATCACATAACCACCCCTAAAAGTGCGATGAAGAATCACTCCAAAGTTCCTATCTAGCGGAGAACATAAGAATAAAATGTGAAAGCGCATGTCCCTTCCTATGTGGTTTTGGTGATTGATGACAATGCGTTTGCGGACTAATCGTGCGTGCCAAGTATTTCAGATATGAATCCAGAGGCACGAGACGATCATCTACCCTCCGAGTTAGCAGCTCAAGACGTGACGTCTTCCTAGGCTTGTGTTTTGGTGGACTTGAGTCGTACGAGACACTATACTATCAAGGGGGGTCCCCATTGGAAAGGCCAGGGTGGAATCATCACGTACACTCTATTTTGGCACCCTCATCGTCTCTCTTTTCTTGGGGATCTCCACATCTCTCTACGGTGATCTTGTCTGTCGGGCGCGGTAGTACCACCTATACGCTCTAAGCGGTAGTACCGCTGAAGAATCGCGGTAATACCGCTTGGGTGTATGCACGGCAGTACCGTCGCGGCTACGCTCCACCTTCGCGTCGATTCGAGCCGAGTATTTCTCGTGTCGGGTTCTACGGTAGTAGCAACGGTAGTAGCAGCGGTAGTACCACTACCACCACCGCGGGTACTACCGCTCCTCCCCTCCGTTCCTCGTCCCTAACACAGGGCGGTAGTACCGCTGGGGATCGCGGTAGTACCGCTGGCACCAACGGTAGTGCCGCTCTGTGCGGGCAGATAAGGGGGTAACAGTTCACTCTTCTCCTCCACTATATAAATGGTTCTTCTTCCTCTAGAAGAACCACCTCTTCTCCCCTAAGCTCCGTTTTTGCTCCAAAAGTTCATTTTCGCTCGAACTCTCTCCCTAGCCAATCAAACTTGTTGATTTTCTACGCTTCCACCAAGAGAAATTTGATTCCCCCCACTAATCCCTTGTGGATCTTGTTACTCTTGGGTGTTTGAGCGCCCTAGATTGTTGAGGTCACCTCGGAGCCATATCCGTTGTGGTGAAGCTCCGTGGTTTCGTTGGGAGCCTCCAATTCAGTTGTGAAGAGATCCCCAACCTAGTTTGTAAAGGTTCGTTTGCCGCCTTCAAGGACACCGGTAGTGGAATCACGACATCTCACATTGTGTGAGGGCGTGAGGAGAATACGGTGACCCTAGTGGCTTCTTGGGGAGCATTGTGCCTCCACACCGCTCCAACGGAGACGTACTTCCCCTCAAAGGGAAGGAACTTCGGTAACATATCCTAGTCTTCACCGGCTCCACTTTTTGTTATCTCTATCCTTTACTTGTGGAGCCTTTTTGTGTTAGTATCTTGTGCTTGCTTGCATACTTATATTTGTTGCATCATATAGGTTGCTCACCTAGTTGCATATATAGTCAACCTATATTGTTGCTAAGTTTTATTTGGTCAATAAAAGCTAAAAAAATTAGTTGCCTATTCACCCCCCCCCTCTAGTCAACCATATCGATCCTTTCAATTGGTATCAGAGCCTCGTCTCTTTGTAAGGAATTTACCGTCCAAAGAGTATGGATGACAACGTAGTCGAGACGGAGGGACACTCTGGTGGAACTTCGTCCTTACCTACGTCCGATGGGTGAACCTCGGTCTCTCGTGAGGAGTTCAATGTGGCTATGGACACATTGAAAGACTCACTGGCGACCGAGGCCAAAGGCATGTTCAAAGAATTTCTTGAGGGACTTAAATTACCCACCGCACCATTGGAAGTGGTTCGTCCCGCTACCAACGTGTCGGATGCTATTCCTAACAAGGAAGAAGCTAGTAGTGAGCAAGTCCCAGTGACTAAGAATGGGAGTGGGATTTTTGCTCACTCCGTGCCTCCCATCAATTATGGAGGACCCATTCCTACTCTGCATTTAAATTCGATTGGACCTCCTCCTAAGTTTACAAAAAATTCTGATTTTGCTACTTGGAAGTTTAGTTTTGAACATCATTTAAATCATTGTTCTACTAATCTTTGGAGAATCATTGAGCAAGGTTTCTACCCGCATGATCCTTAGAACTTAACTCCAAGAGACACTACACCACGAACCCCTCTATAGCTACGGATACTTTCCAACGAAATAACCATGTGTTGTTGGGATTATAGCTCCCACTTCCCACGACTATTAACCACTTCCTACGACAATTAAGGAATTTTTTTCCAAAATAAAAAGTAAAGGAAGCAACCCACTTCCTCCCGATAGGTACGCACACCGCACACGTCGCCGCCGCCTACCTTCGTTCTATCCCCAGATCCAGATTCCTCCAGTTCGTCTCCATCCTCAACTGCGCCCCGTGACCCCGATGTCGAGGGCTTCCCCATCTCTCCAGTAGCTCCCCTCCCACCCAGACCAATCTAGGATACCCCTCCCTCAAACGCCAACCTTGCTGCATCGAAGGAGCGTGATGATGTCGACCGCGGCGGCGGTGCAGGCCGGCGAGGCGGCGACTTGCCGTATCAGATGGCGCGGAACCTTCTGGAGCAGGAGAGTCTTCATCGGAGACAAGACCACCTGCAGCTCCTTCATCTCCATCCTTATAGCCGTCGTCCACTTGTTCGTGCTTGTCCACCGATTCCGCCAGTACCACATCCTCGGCAAGGACTTCTCCAAACTCAACGCCATTGTAATTTTGTATTTTCTCCCCTCCCTCTTTGCTTCTTGTCGGTTCACTCGATCGTCCTAGGTTGTTGGTATTTGCGAGACATGCAGACAGTCATGATGGCTATTAAAATGGAGACTTCCAATTCTGGATGTTTATGTAGGTATGCAGTATACTTTCTGATATGTGGCTGGTTGATGGAACCTGTATATTCCTAATCCTTTGGAATAGAGATTCTACTAGTGCTTAGTAATATGGTGGATTTCATCTTATACCTTGGAACGTGACAACAGAATACTGGAAAACAAGTATGTTGTTTGGACATTTCCATTTTTATATGTTCTTCTGATGACTGACTTTCAGTAAATATTAAGGTGTCTGCCTTGTAGAAAAAAATTACCAATCATCTAGCAATTTCCTTTAAGTATTAATAAAGTATTGCTGAACCACCGTTGTGGTTGTTGGCTTGCACCGTTGTGTATGTACACGATAACGGCCGGCTGGCCGTAACTAATTACTCATTAGCCAATATGTTAATGAACTAGCACGAAATAAGAGAATCCCAAAGCCATCAGACAGTAGCCCATGTACGATCGTGGCTGGTTTATTTTGATCGATGAATCGAACAGATCGTGACCTGTGTATGTGCATGTTCTGCACTTTCACCGGCTGGATATGGTAACGTTGGTTCAGATTTGATTGCCGTCGTCATAATAGCATAGTAGCAACAGCTGCTAGCAGCCTAACGATTGTGCACTTGGTGCAGGGCCGCGGCATTGGTCTTCACAGCAGTGTGTTTGCTGCGCGCGTCTTCCACGACGCATTGATCCTCGGAGTCTTTGAACCTGACATCACAACTCATGTGAGTCAACCTTAAACTTAAGGTATATGATTACAAATTAATATTGTTGTTAGAACTTTTAAATATTGTTGGTCAATGTTTTTGTTCGATCTACTTAAATGTGCGTGCAAGTGCTTATGAAATGAATCCATCATTCTTTACAGGACAAAAAATTCTTACATATTCATCTTTGGGAGAAAGCTCGGGCCATATATAGCGGGCTACTTTTGTAGAAGGAGGTACGACTGCATGAATAATGTTGGTTTGTAAAGATGTAGGTCATTTAAGTGACATCATCTACAGTGTAATTCAAAAAATCATGTTGAAAAAGATTTCGTATTCACTCAGATTACTATTGTTGTCAATCATATATAAAAATCAAAATCACTAGAAAACACAGTTGTTAACATTTCATACAGCCACCTGATTTAGCTTTGTGCGGATTATTTTCTATCAACTTCAAGTATTTCTAGAATTTTTTAGATCTCTGCATTTATATATGCACTGTTTTGGTAACTACAGAACCGTGTTTGCATTGAAGCATGCTCTATTTGCCGGCGCACATATTTTTTGGGCTTTTACCTCACTTTTAAATCTATGCATTTATATATGCACTGTTTTGGTAACTACATAACTGTGTTTGCAATGAAGCATGCTCTATTTGTTGGCGCACATATTTTTTGGGCATTTACCTCCTATACGTTCATTATATTCTTTGTAAGGTGTTTATTAACTCAATTAACATATGAATGGTCTGTTCATAATTGAGGCTCTCTTTTCTTGGTCTACAGAGTTGAGTTCTATGGCTGGGACTATAAGAAAGTGTTCAAGCTATGATATATCAAATCCCTTCACATGTGATGACATATGTAGGATGATAGAATGATTATTCTGTTCCGGTGCTTGCTTTGAGTTGGGTGTTCAGAGAAGTAAAACTTCAACTAACGTGTTTAGTGAAGCAACATATTGTATCTGAAGTGAATATTTCTCTTTGATACGGAGATATGAGCACAAACTAACATCCATGTAATGATAAGGTATGGTCATTTCTCTACTGTTTGGAATTGAACATGGTTGAGCAACAATTTATTATTGATCATTCTTTTTTGCAATATGAATGCTCATTGTAGTTCCTGCTTAGCGTGGGAAATTTAAGCAAGAATGTTGCTCTTGCTACACTCCAAAGTACCGACCTAGAATATAAAACAAAAACTGAGGGTGTTGAACTAATTGATTCTTGGTTGATGCAACCACTAAAACAAAACTATTGGTCATATAGCAAGATGAACTATCACATGGCCTTCAAGCTTCATATGTTGCTCTTTGTTTGAATTTTACTGCCCTATTAACTTGATTTTATTTTATGGCACCTTATTTTTATCATATCTTTGTTGTTGTAGATTGGCATGATAAACCGGTGATCCATGGCTCGGAAGTTGATTGCAAGATCGAGAAGATGGCTACTTCTAGATGGTTTTAGATTAGGCTATTGGAATGTCATTCAGCTCAATGTTTCAAACAATATATTTTAGATGGCTGACATGTTGATTGCAAGGTTGAGAATCAGATTACTACTAGATAGTTTCACATGTTGTATTATTTTTATCATGCTCTTTGTAAAGCAACCGAGTTGATTTAATATATGTGACCTTTCTAATTATTATGTTTCTGTCTCCTATGCACTATATCAGCATTGACATAATAATTTAGATTTTTGATTTACAAAAAATAAATTAATTGTCCAAGCTATGCGACAATGCTTCTATGAATCGTAAGGATCTTTTCCTGGGAAGCCACCAATGCATACAAAGTGTTGTGAGGCTCTTTTAGGGAGAAGAGAGAAATTAGGGGGATTTTAAGTTGGAAACTGCTCTTTCAAGACCCTTTATTTTTCCTTAAATGCACGAATTTTGTCCCATTTGTGGCGAAATCAGGAGAGGGGAGACACTATTTTAACACCGAGGGGGATTGCTCGAGGTACTCAGTTCATCATACAGGAAAAAAGCCTCTGTCGTCCTATCGGGTTTTATTGTCTAGACCTGCTAGTTCGGTGAATAGGGGAGAGAAGGAGAGGAAAGGGGAGATGGAGGAGGTAGGAAAGAGTTCTGGAAGTGTGCCGGCGATTACGGAGGAAAATGCTCCTGCTCCGGCCTCCTCGCCTGAGGGCGTGGGGAAAACGGTGCCGAGGCGGCCCCGTGGGGATGGCTCCCCTCTGATCATCGACATGGAGGCCGCGAGGAGAGCGGTCAGAGGATACTTGGTAGTAGGGCGTTTCCTCTCGCCTTTCCAAGTTAATCCTCGGATCCTCGTCGACGACCTTCGTGCATCGTCGGCCTGGAGGTTGCAAGGCGGGGTCACTGTTCAGGAGGTGGCCAGCGCCGACGGGAGGTTCATCCTCAACTTCTCCAGCGACCTAGACAGACGTTTCGTGTTGAAGGCCCAGCCATGGCACCACAACCGCGACGGGATCATCTTCGCCGAGTTCGATGGCAAGGGCGACCCGGCGGAGGTGGACCTTGGATCCATGGCTATATGGGCCCAGGTTCGTGACCTACCATTTGAGCTTAAAACTGAGGATATGGGTCGGTCTCTAGGGGACCAACTCGGTGAAGTGATCACCGTTTCACACCAGGATCACTTGATTGTTGAGAAGTACTTGCGTGTGCGTGTGAAAATCCCGCTACATGAGCCAATCAAGAGTATGGTAGAATTCACCCCTTTAGGTGGTAAAGAAAAGCGTCGGTTTGATGTTCGCTATGAAAAATTACCATCGTATTGTGAATGTTGTGGGCTAGTAGGACATATGTCAGAGAGGTTTTGTAGTATCCCTAAGGAGAGTAGAATAGCTAAATTTGCAAAAAATCTCAGTGTAGAGGCTTACTGGAAAGGTCAAACATCTAGTAGAAGAGCTATGTTCACTAGTTATAGTAACATTAGCATGTCCAGGGCCACCGAAGGAATGGTGGTCAAAGTAACCAAAGCTGTAAATGGTCTCATTGTGCAAGAAAAAGGGGCTGCGTCGTCCACGGCGACGACTATCCTGATGACTGGAGGTCAAGTCCAGGGAGGGCATTCACTCGGCCAGGAGGGTCGGGGTCATATGCTCTCCTTGGCGGCTTCGGGCAAGGTGCTCCGGACTGGAGGGCCGCCCGTCCACGCTAGTCTTGGCCAGGAGGGCCAAGGTTTGGCGATAAGGGGGGCTTCCAACAAGGGAGTGCAGCAGCTCGGCCAGGTGGACCGACCCCCTGCTGCATCCGCGAGCTCCCTGGGGGGGACTGTCCCTGGTCAGGAGGACCGGGGGGCAGCTCCAGCCCCTGTTCCTGCCGCTAGCCAAGGCCAGGAGGGCCAAGGGCAGATGGCAATGACCGCTCACCCCACTGCTGTTGTGCCTGGCCAGGAGGGCCAAGGGCAGATGGCGATGATTGCTCACCCCAATGCTGTTGTGCCTGGCCAGGATGGCCTGGATGGGGTGCTGGTGAGGTTTGAAAACCCACCAAACAAGTCTGTTGCTGCTTTGGCTGGGTTCCAGCAGAGAGTTACTTGCCAGGAGGGTCAGGGGGTCATGCAGCTGGTTAATCCTGAACATTTGCTCTTTAAACCCGGCGTGCTGGAGGCTCTCTCGGGAGCCATTGCTGCAAGACTAGCTACTCAAAATGCCACTGATAACCCAGTTTTCACTTTCAATGCTTCCAAGAATTCCATGCAGGGCAAAATAAAAGGAAAGGGAAGGAAGGGAAAGAGGGGAGGAGGAACTGGGTGTCCAGAGGAAGCACGCAAAAACATCATAGGTAAAAAAAAGAAACCTATTTGAAGCCCCAGCAGATGGTAGTGAGCAGGATTTCTCTTTTGAGAAACACATGGATAGTTATGAGCGTATGTTGTACGGGGATATAAATGTATCTTCTAAGAGAGTGTGTACAGGTAGAGTGGAAACAGTGAGAGATGGGAATGTGATGATAACACACGTAGCTAAAGAGGTTGAGGAGAAAGAAGATGTTGTTGGGCAGCAGGGAAGGGAATCGGTCGGAGATGATGGCGCATCGGCGGCCTCCGAAGAGGAGGTACGCCGGGCCAAATGAAAATAATCGGTTGGAATTGTCGTGGTATGCTCTCTCCCATGGCAGTTCGCGAGCTCTTGGACCTGCAGGAGCGCACCAAAGCAGAGTTAATTTTTCTTTCAGAGTCTCATTTGAATAAATGTAAAGCTGATGAGCTCCGTCGTGTTTTCAATTTTGATTCTATGTTCGTAGTGGAGAGTGATGGCCGAGCAGGTGGCCTTGTCTTGTTTTATCAGAAAGTGAATAAAGTTGATTTGAACTATGTGTCGAATAATTTCATTGATGTTCTTTTTATGAATGGAAATACTGTACAGTGGCGCTTTACAGGTTTTTATGGCCATCCGAACTGGAGTGACCGTGCTTTGTCATGGGATGATATTCGAAACTTGTATAACAAGGGCGACCACCCCTGGGTAGTTTTAGGAGATTTCAATGAAATTTTGTTCTCCTCAGAGAAAGAGGGAGGGAATGCGAGACCAAATGCGATGATGCAAGATTTTCGGAATTGTTTGGGAGATTGTGGACTAGCAGATATGGGATGTATGGGTGATTTATTTACATGGAGGAGGGGTGAAATCAGGGAAAGACTGGATCGAGCGGTCTGTAATGTGGATTGGGCGAATAAATTCCCTCGAGCGGCGATTATAAACGAAGAGCATGTACACTCAGACCATCGCCCTATTATTTTAGACACGGAGTATTTTGACAATAATATTTTTGACCGCTCAAAAACTAGAAGGAAACTTTTTGAAGCTCGATGGCTGAAAGAAGAGACGGTTACGGAAGTTGTACGTACAGCTTGGGAAAAAGCAAAGATGTTGGGCATAGGACCGTCTCTCGCTGATCGCACACGAGCAGTACACGCAGATTTGCATACTTGGGATCGTGATATCCTCAAGGGTCCGAGACAAATAATTAATAAACTAAAAAAAGATTTAGAAAAATTACGGAGGGGGCCTATGAATGTCAACTCTCTCGCACGTCAAAAGGAGACTATTGTACTGATTGAAAATTTATTGGAACAAGAGGAGATACACTGGCTACAACGGGGTCGAGCTAACTGGTTATTGCATGGTGACCGCAATACTTCTTTTTTCCATAACGTCGCAATAGCTAGAAATAAGAGAAATCAGATAAAAAAATTGCTTGATGATAATGGGGTTTGGGTAAAAGACACGGAAATGAAGAATCATATTCTGGGGTATTTTTCTAACCTATTTACTTCAGAAGTTAATGAACCGAATCAGGAGGTTCTCTCCCTTGTAAAAAGGAAAGTAACAAATGAGATGAATAGGGCTCTCCTTGCCCCCTACACGGCAGAAGAGGTTCGGAAAGCCCTCTTTGACATTGGTGATTTAAAGGCGCCGGGGCCAGATGGCCTTCATGCAATTTTTTATAAGAGATTTTGGACTATGTTAGGGGATGATTGGACTAAAGAGGTTCTCCAAGCAGTGAATACCTGTACTATACCTGATGGTTGGAATGATACTACAATAGTAATGATCCCAAAAGTTAACTCCTCGGAAAAGGTAACTCAATTTAGACCAATCAGTTTATGCAATGTGGTGTATAAGGTCATTTCAAAGATGATTGCTTCTCGTCTAAAGACAATCCTCCCAAATATTATTAGCCCTACCCAAAGTGCTTTTGTGCCTGGAAGAATGATTACAGATAACATCTTAGTGGCTTATGAATGTTTCCATAAAATAAAAAATAAAAGGAACGGGAAAGAGGGCTTGTGTGCAATTAAACTGGACATGCACAAAGGATATGACCGAGTGGAGTGGCCCTTTTTACAGGAAATCATGTTGAGACTAGGTTTTCAGCAGGATTGGGTGAATTTAGTTATGCAATGTGTGTCCTCGGTGGATTATCGAGTTCGTTTTAACACGGAAGAAACGGAGAGCTTCAAACCATCTAGAGGATTGAGGCAGGGAGACCCTCTATCCCCGTATTTATTTTTGTTATGTACGGAAGGCTTGACTGCACTCTTAGCTAATGCGGAGGAGAATGGAAGTATTTCCGGAATAAAAGTTTGCAGAGATGCCCCATCTGTTTCAAATCTCCCCTTCGCGGACGATTCTTTAATCCTGATGCAAGCTAATTCGATGAATGCAGAGGCGCTAAAATCAGTTTTGGATGCTTATTGTGCTGCATCGGGGCAAATGGTGAGTGTTGAAAAATCTAGTATATTTTGTAGCCCCAACACGAAGGTGGAAGATAAGGCGCATATATGTACTATTCTGACCATTATGACTGAAGCTCTCAGTGACAAATATTTGGGTTTGCCTTCAAATGTGGGTATGGACAAAAGTGATTGTTTCCAATTCTTAATAGATCGAATTGTTATGAAAATCAGTGGTTGGAAGGAAAAGCTGCTATCAGCAGGAGGAAAGGAAATCCTTCTCAAATCGGTTGTACAAGCTATCCCAACTTATGTGATGTCCGTCTTTAAAATTCCTAAAAAAATATGTAAAGGAATCATTGACGCGATGTCGCATTTTTGGTGGGGTGACGAAGACAATCAGAAGAGAATGCATTGGATGGCATGGTGGAAAATGTGTGTACCAAAAGACCAAGGAGGAATGGGTTTTCGAGACATACATTGTTTCAATTTGGCCTTGTTAGCCAAACAAGCGTGGCGCCTACTTGATAATCCTGATTCTCTATGTGCCACCATTTTGAGAGCCAAATATTTTCCGGATGGAGACTTAATGAATGCGAGTCTTAAAAAAGGATCTTCTTTCACTTGGCAAAGCATTATGGCGGGAATGGATTCTCTAAAAAATGGTTATATTTGGAGAGTTGGAAATGGAGAAAATATAGATATTTGGAGAGATGTATGGATCCCGAATGGGGCCAATAGGAAAATTATCACTCCTAGAAGAGGGCAACTTCTAACAAAAGTTGCTGATCTCATAGATCCAATCAACAATTGTTGGGATGAAGATTTGGTAAGACAAACGTTGTGACCAATTGATGTCCAGAGGGTGCTTGCAATCCCCCTCCCCACGTATAACATGTTGGATTTCATAGCCTGGAGTTTTACAAAGAATGGATTGTTCACAGTTCGTTCTGCTTATCTGGAGGAATGAAAAAAACAACATGGGAAGAAATTGCAACATTCTAATGGCATGGGAGGAATAAATGTCAATACTATTTGGAGCAAAATTTGGAAATTATCTTGTCCAGCAAAAGTGAAGATTTTTATTTGGCGTACCTTACATGGAACCCTCCCGTGTCGTGTTACACTTGATAATAGACATATGAAAATTTCGTCTACCTGTCCATTATGTTTGAACGGGCCTGAAGATACTAACCACTTGTTATTTATGTGTCAAAAGGCAAAAGAGGTATGGGAGAAGCTGGGATTGCACGAAGCCATTAAAAAAGCTTGTGCAGTCGATCGTGCGGGAGAGGCAGTACTCGAGTTTCTACTTCTTATGCCAGAACACGAGCTATCTACAGCGGGCATACAGAATGTTCGCGAACTGGTCGCTATAACAACCTGGTATTTATGGTGGGAAATATGTTCACTAGTCCATCAGGGGAAGACCCAAGATGCATACCAAATTTCGATGGGAGCACGTGCGATAACGACAAACTATGTTATTGCCCAATCCTCTACGGCTACATATAGAATAGAGGGATGGACGAGACCCCCTCTAGGTTTTGTGAAATTAAATGTCGATGCTTCATTCGATCAAGACATGCTTAGAGGCACATCGGGAGCTGTACTTAGAGATGATAAAGGAAGATTTATTGTTGGAGGAAATTGGAAGATGGAATGGTGCGCAGATGTTTTAACAGCGAAAGCCATGGCACTACGCTTTGGCATATTACTTGCACAAAAGGCGGGAAGCAACCGACTTGTTGTTAACTCTGACAACTTGGAAGTAATTGACACAATGAAGAATGGAGGAAATACAGCGGGAGCGCCGGCGGCTGTGTTTGATGATTGTTATTTTATGGCTTGTGATTTTCCGTTAATTAGATTTGAACATTGTAATAGGGAGGCAAATAAAGTAGCTCATGAAATTGCTAGAGTAGCTAAATTTTCTGAGACAAGGGACTGGTTTGAGGAACCTATGAGTGATATTGTCAATTTTCTGATAGACGGTGTAACCATTATTACTAATAAATAAAAGGATGTTTCATTTCAAAAAAAAGTGTTGTTAGGCTCTAGATCTATACGTTGCTGCCTTACAACACATATTCATGCTGGTTACCAACGCATTTATATAAGTTGTTGTAGACCTTTGCAACGCCACCAACGACAACGCATATAAATCCGTTGGTGTAGACCTTAGCAACGCTTATACGGACATACGACAACAAATCAATGCATTGCTGAAGGGGGGTTCTTGTTGTAGTGAGAATCTGTGGATCATCAATTCAACGAGTCCGTTCTTTGCATTCTTCAAGAGGCTATCCCTCCCGAAGACATTGCACATCTTCGACCCTTCTCCATGGCCAAAGAAGCATGGGAGCATGTTGGTTCCTTGTATAGGGAAAGCGCAAGCATTCAACGCTCAAACTATGAAGTTGTGCAAGATGAAGCCGATGAGTTTGCCATGATCGAAGATGAAGATAACGACTATTGCGGTTTCACTTCGAGATCATGGGAGCAAGGATATATATGACAATTGGATCAAGCGCAAATTTCTCAAGGCCATGATGTCTTATCACAAGGCCATGTCCTCCGTTATCCGTCAAAGACCGGACTTCCACACTATGTCCTCAAGTGAAGTGTTGGATGAGTTCGTTGCCATGAGGATCTTGAATAAGACCGCCAACAATGCGGTGTTGCGAGCTCAACAATCAAAGAAGCCCAGTCTTGCGTTGAAAGCCAAAGTTTGTGTGGAAGAGGAGGATGAAGAGGATGAAGATGAGTGTTGCCCCGAAGACACCAAATATGCCTATGATGAGCACATGGCTCTTGCCTCAAGGCAATTTTGGGGCAACAAGAAGAACTCAAGGCCCAACTTCAACAAGAACAATTCAAGTGGCCTCAAGGGAAAGCAACCAGTGAGGACGTGCTACAATTGTGGCAATGTGAGTCACTTTGTTGTAGATTGCCCATATGAGAAAAGAGAAGACAATGGAGGCAAGCTTATTCGAAAGGACAAGGCCAAGTCTTATCCCAACAAGAACAACTTCAACAAGAAGACTCCTCCCAAAGGATTGGTGGCCCAAGAAGAATATGATGAGGATGATGATGATGAAGAAGATGATGAGATGGTCACTATGGCCACCATTGCTATTGCAACAACTCCACGATCATCCCTCTTCGACTCACCAAATGAGAACATCATCGCCAAGTGCCTCATGGTTCAGGCCACCAACAAGGTAACCCCCAACATCAATTCTACCATCACCTCTAATCCTTCATTGACGGATTGTATTGATGAGAGTGAGGGGGCAGAGGAGGAGGAAAATGAATTTGAGTTGTTTATGAGTAAACTCAAGGGCAAACCCAAGAAGCACTTCCTTGCTCTCTTAGAACAACTCGGTGAAGCCAATGACATGATCGAGGCTCACGAGGAGGCCATTTCTAAAACGGAGGGTCATAGTCGAGACTATGCCAATGAGATATCGGATCTCTCTAATGCTCTTGAGGAAGAGTGTGGTCTTCGTTTGGCTCTTGAGGAGTCACACAACGATGATCATGCTAAATTAAAGAAAGATCTTGATCATGCTTTAGTTGTCTCTCGTGTGATCAATTCCGAGAAGGCAAAGCTTGTGGTTGACCATGGTAGACTCAAGGAGGAGTTTGTTACGCTTGACAAGGCTCACAAGCTCTTGAAGAGTGTACATACTAGCCTCAAAGAGTCTCGTGATCAACTTCAAGTTTCTCTAACCAAGGAGAAAGCTACCTTTCCTCGCATGGTTTTAATTGATAATCCACATGCTACTAACCCATGTTGCGAGCATGTGCATCTTGTTGAAGAGAATGCCAAGTTGAAGAAGCAACTTGAGAAAGGCCTTGTCTCATGTATACAAGGTGAGAAGAACCTCAACAATCTTTTGAGCAATTAAAAGGAAGTTGTGGCGAAGGAAGGAATTGGGTTTGCTCCCAAGCCCAAGAAGAAGAAGAACGACAAGACCAAGCAACCTCCTCCTCTCAATCAAACCTTTGTAAAAGAGGGAGAGGGTGCTCCTAAGAAGAAGAACATTGTGAAGAGTGGTGGAGTCAAGAAAAACACTACCACACTATCCAACAAAGCCGGTGACTTTAACCCTTCTTATTTTCTATGCCGTGCTAGTGATGGACATGTTTTTGCTAAATTTGTTGGTTCTTCTTATGATTACATTGAATGGTCTATTTAGGTTCCTAAGACCCTTATTACTAACCTCAAAGAACCCATTACAAAATGGGTACCTAAATCCAAGCATTGATCTCTGTAGGAGTTTGCTTCCGGCGGGGGATCATGGTTGCTCGATATTGGAGCCACAAATCATATGATCGGAAGCAAAGACTTGGTGGTGGACGTGCACCAAGGTACATCTATGGCCACCAATGTCAAATGGGGTGATGCTTCATCTTCTAAGGTATTGGGGATTGGCAAGGTTGTTGTTTCTCATGATCTCACGATCGAGAAAGTCATGCTTGTTGAGTCCCTTGCATACAATTTACTTTCTGTTCATCAAATTGCACTCATGGGATTTGGCACATTCTTTGATACTGATATCGTGGCGCTCTTGTGGAGCAAGACTCTTAAAGTAGCCTGTGTTGGGCATGTCGAAAATGGTCTCTATGTGGTTAACTTCTCGGAGCAACCCACTAAGACCGCGACTTCCCTAATGGCTAAAGTTGATGTGGGTTGGCTTTGGCATCGCCGGCTAGCCCATGTCAATATGAGATCTTTGCAAAGTCTCCTCAAGGGGGACCATGTCCGTGGACTAACAAATGTTAGTTTTTCCAAAGATCGTGCTTCCAGTGCCTGTAATTTTTTTTACTATATACTGCAGTGCCTGTATTGAAGGAAAGTTACATGAAAAGGCTCAGCCTCCCACAACTATCATCTACTCAAAAAGACCGTTAGAGCTCCTTCACATGGATCTCTTTGGGCCTCCATCTTTTGATAGTCTTGGGGGTAGAAAGTATTGCTTGGTGATTGTAGATGATTATTCAAGATACAACTGGTTATACTTCTTCAAGAGGAAGAGTGAGACCCAACAAACCGTCATCAACTTTGCAAATGAAGCTCAACGACAACATGATGCAAAGATCTTGATGATTCAAAGTGACAACGGCACCGAGTTCAAGAAGTACACCTTGGATGAGTTTCTTAGTGATGAGGGGATCAAGCATCAATGTGCCGCACCGTATACCCCTCAACAAAATGGTGTGGCGGAGAGAAAGAATCGGACATTGATGGACGCGGCAAGGACCATGATGGCGGAGTTCAATTCTCCGTACAACTTTTGGGCCGAAGCCATCAACACCGCTTATCATGCATCCAATCGGCTCTGTCTCCGCAAAGGCTTGAACAAGACTCCATATGAGATACTTACCGGTAACAAGCCCAATCTCAAGTACTTCCAGGTGTTCGGTTGTAAGTGTTTCATACTCAAGAAAGGTGCTCGTTTGTCTAAATTTAAAGCTAGAGCTCATGAGGGTGTATTTGTTGGTTATGCTACAAACTCTCATGCTTACCATGTCCTCAACAAGTCCAATGGACTCATTGAGGAGACATGTAACGTAGAGTTTGATGAGAATAACGGATCCCAAGTGGAGCAAAGTGGTACTTGTGATGTAGGTGATGAAATTCCTCCCCAAGCCATAAGAAGAATAAGTGTTGGTTATATCCTACCCATTGAGGAACCCCTTGTGGCCGAAGGAGAAGGACAATGTTCCACTCAAGTGGAACCATCACCAACCCAAGACCCACACGCTTCCGAAAAACAAAGTGAAGGCCCTCAACTGGATGAACAAGGTCAAGTGCAAGATCAACCACAAGATAGTGGTGAGCCACCAAGTGATGCAAAAAGCCAAGTTCCCTCTCCCGAGCAAGTTCAAGATCAAGAACAAGCTCAAGATCAAGATCAAGATCAAGCTCATGACGACGCTCAAGATGATCAACTCATAGCTCCTCATCTCTTGAAGAGCAATTGGAGCGTCATGCTACTAAAGTTACTTCCAGGCTCGCTTCTAGAGAGCATCACATGGAGAATATTCTTGGAAGCATCACAAAGGGGGTAAGCACTCGTAGACAATTAGCAAACTAATGTGCTCATGAAGCTTTTGTCTCTTGTGTTGAACCTCAAAAGGTCTATGAGGCGCTCGAAGACCCCGATTGGCTTAGTGCCATGCATGAAGAACTCCATAACTTCGAGCGCAACAAATTGTGGCGTCTGGTGCTAAGGCCGAAGGAGAACCATAATGTCATTGGAACCAAGTGGATCTTTAAGAACAAGCAAGATGCTCACGGAATTGTCCTCCGCAACAAGGCACATTTGGTGGCTCAAGGCTACTCCCAGGTCGAGGGTATCGACTACGGTGAAACCTTTGCCCCCTTCGGTCACCTTCAATCTATTCCTTTGTTGCTTGCCTATGCTTCTCATCATAACTTTAAATTGCAACAAATGGATGTGAAAAGTGCCTTTCTTAATGGTCCTCTTAATGAGTTGGTGTATGTCGAACAACCCCCGGGGTTTGAGGATCCTAAGTTCCCCAATCACGTGTATCCAATGGATAAGGCGCTCTACGGCCTTAAACAAGCCCCACGAGCGCGGTATGAGCATCTTACCGAGTTGTTACAAGATCGTGGGTTTGAAATTGGGAAAATCAACCCCACTCTTTTTACTAAGAAGGTCAAAGGGGAGTTGTTTGTATGCCAACTATATGTTGATGATATTATCTTTGGTTCACCTAACAAAGCTTTCAATGATGAGTTTGCCGCACTCATGACCGCACAATTTGAGATGTCCATGATGGGAGAGTTGAAGTTCTTCCTTGGGTTCAAGATCAAACAAAGAAGAGAAGGAATATTCATCAAACAAGCCAAATACACTCAAGACATGCTCAAGAGTTTCAATCTAAGTGATGTCAAGCCGGCTACTACTCTGATGCCTACCAAGTGCCAACTTGACATTGATCCCAATGGTGAAGCGGTGGATCAAAAGGTATATCGTTCTATGACTGGATCCTTACTTTACCTTTGTGCATCTAGACCGGATATCATGTTGAGTGTGGGAATGTGTGCACGGTTTCAAGCCTCACCTAAGGAAAGTCACTTTGTGGCAGTCAAGCGAATCTTTCGATATTTGGCTCATACCCCAAACTTTGGCTTATGGTACCCAAGAGGAGCAAACTTCAACCTTGTAGGGTTCTCGGATTCGGATTGGGCGGGAGACAAAGTGGATAGGAAGTCAACTTCCGGAGGTTGCCAGTTTCTTGGTTGCTCTTTGGTGAGTTGGTCTTCCAAGAAGCAAAGTTGTGTGCATCTCTCTTCCACCGAAGCTGAGTATGTGGCGGTCGGCAGTTGTTGTGCTCAAATTCTATGGATGAGGCAAACTTTAAAGGATTACGGTGTCATGTATGACAAAGTGCCTCTTTTGTGTGACAACGAAAGTGCCATCAAGATTTCTCTCAACCCGGTGCAACACTTCAAGACGAAGCATATTCAGATTCGGCATCACTTCATCCGAGAGCATATTCGGCGAGGGGAAATTGATTTTCACTATGTCAACACCCATGATAACCTTGTAGATATCTTCACGAAGCCTTTGGATGAAGCAAGATTTTGCGACTTAAGGCATGAACTAAATATCATAGATTTGAGCAATGTGGATTGAAGTTGTGCACACCTCCCATTCACACCGTGTTATCTTGTTTAGATGTAGGCATGGATATAGGGGGAGTGTTGTTCTCTCAATGAACTTTCTCTCCCCCCCGTTATGCACAAATCGATCAAATCTTTCACATTCACCATTGTTGTCGGTACAAAATGTTCTTCAAAGATGAGTAGTGGTTATGGGCTCAAGGTTAAAATCTTCGCGGTGCCATACCACATCACTCAAACATAGGTGGCCTCGGCCACCGCCATCTCTTTCGAGAGGTGTGTGTTTGTTGGCGTGTCTTTCTCTTTGTTTGTGTGGTTGTGTTTGTGTTTTTCCCTCTGTCTTCCTTTGTTTTCTTCTCGTAGCTGAGTGTTTTCTTGCTAAAAGGCTCTTGGGAGCAAATTGTCAGTTTAGAGACTCCTTTTCTGAGTTGGGCGGTACTACCGCTGGAGCGCACGGTACTACCGCTTATTAACCTAAGGGCTACTACCGCTCGCTCGAAGTGGTACTACCGCTGGAAGGCGAGGCTGCGGGGTTAAGTGGGGGTCGGGGAGTTTTCTTTCCCTTACCCACACCCATTCACTCCCATCTCTCGTTCTCTTCTCCAACGAAGAACCCGCCGATGAGGTCGCCGATGGGGTGCCTCCTCCGGGCCGTGCTTCACCTTATCCTTCGGTGGGATCGATCCCCACCCCTTCCTCAAGCCATGGATACCGACATTGCTCCCCGTTTCCTCCTTGTTGCTTCTAGTTTTCAGATCTAGGTTTTTAGGGGCAATGGGCATACATTCCATGATTTTTGGCCAAATCAAGGCTTGAGTAGGATGGTGAACTCCTCTATACTGCTAGGATTGAACTTTGATAGGACTATTTTTGATTTTAGCCTCACCGGTAGTACCGGATCAGACTTGGTGTTTTTGGGAACTACTGTTCCTCCGCCTGGAGCGGTACTACCGCTGACAGCGGTATTACCACTTTGCATATGTGGTACTACCGCTGGGAGCGGTACTACCGCGGAGAGGCCATCATCCATCATAATCGTATCAAATTTTGATTCTGTTTTGCTCCTTGTCTCGTGCCTTATGCTTGTTCGTTCTCTGTGTCTTTTGTGTGTGTGCGTTTGTCTCCAGGAGATGGCCCAACGGAACACCCTGCTCGTCGCATCAACCCCGGGTGCACTAGTTCTAAGCGCTATCGCACCTCTGAGGCAGCAGGTGGGTCTGCAAGTGGTTCTGTAGGGGTTCCTTTGTCAAGTGCACCACCAGCTCAGTCACAACAGCCATCCAAGAGTACTGCAAAGAAGCCAGCTAAGAAGGCCAAGACTGTCACTGAAATGTCAAACAAGGAGTTCTAGGAGAGGCATCGACGCAATCCCTATGAGCATGAGCAAGATCCCACCCTTGTCAACCGGTCGTTCTGGAACCGCTTTCAGTATGCAACCTAGTTTGATGTGATCAAGGCCAAGAAGAATCTCTTTGTTGATGTGCGCTCAATTGACATTGCTCATTTGGAGATGTGTAACCAGCTGAACATTGTCAACATCATGTCATTCAACAAGGACTTTGATGATGATCTGGTGGCTCAGTTCTATGCCACTGTCCATCTTTGCACCGATGCAGAAAGGACTTTGATGTGGATGACTAATGGCAGGCGTCTGGCGGTTAAGTGGAAAGCTTTCATGGAGCTTCTTGGTGTTGAAGATCTTGAACTAGATAGTTCGGTCGGCTTTTGTCCTCAACACAATGCTACCTCCACTCACAAGCATAACCTTTGGCCATACTGCACTAAGAAGGTCAACCCTGAGACTCTGAAGGAGACGTATGAGCTGCCTGTGTTTCTGGATATTCTTCATCGCATCATCAGGGAGACACTCTTTCCTCGCATTGGGAACCAGGATATGGTCCACTCATATCTAGTCGATATGCTACTTTTATGCCAGCATCAGAAGGAACGGAACACTGAAGAAACTTTGGATATCTCTCATGTCATGTGGTCTGAACTGTTGTCCGCCATCACAAAGCGTAAGTGTCTCATCTATGCTCCATATATCATGCTCCTCATTGAGAAGGCTTGGGAGCACACCTACAATGGGTACCCACTACAGACTGGCGAGTTGGTCTCTCACGAGGTCAAGAGGCTTAGGAGGAAGGATCTCTGGAACACTCCCATCACTTAGTCTGACATCCCGGCTGGTGCTGATGCTTCTGAGGCAGAGGCCGGTCAGGATGATGATGATGATGAGTACATGTCATCTGGAGCTGAGCCCTCTTGGGAAAATAAGCTTAAAAAGAAGATGAAGAAGTTGTTCTACATGGATTCTCACGGTCAGTACAGGGCTCATGTTTTTGAGAAGAAGTCCAGGACTCATCACAAGGAGCTTATGCGTCAGCTTGGTGCCACAGTTGTTAGCGGATCTAAGGGCTGGATCACCGATGAGGATGACTGGGTTCAGTAGCACAGCCACTGGACTGACTCTGACCCCGAGCAGCCCCCATCCGATGACGGATGTGCAGATGACCATGCAGCGGTGTGATGATGTTGTGCCTTTCTCTGCCCCTTTTCGGTGTCTCGATGCCAAAGGGGGAGAGGTGATTTGCGTATTGCGAGTGTGTCTGTGTCTCGTGCATTTTAGGTGCTTTGTCTTTCTGGTTTGGTTTGCGTTCGTGAGACCCAGTTACTATTTCCTTTAGTGAGACCTATGTTATCTTAATTATGTCGAGTAATCTAGTAGGTTGTGCTTATTTCCTGTTCTATCCTTTCGCACCTACTATGTTACCCTCTTATGTCTCCTCTTTGTTAGATGTTATCGGATTATAAAATATAGGGGGAGCATTGATCCTAGAGTGTGTGATTTGCATTCCACAAGCAACTCTTTTATAGGCACACATCTAGGGGGAGCTCGTCTATATTTTGTAGTCCATGGGGTTTGCTTACTCCTAGTATCTCATTATATTATGTGCAAATCCCGGGTTGTCATCAATCCACCAAAAAGGGGGAGACTAAAAGGGCATGTTCCTTCCTATGTGGTTTTGGTGACTGATGACAATGCGTTTGCGGACTAATCATGTGTGCCAATTATTTCAGGTATGAATCCAGAGGCACGAGACGATCATCTACCCTCCGAGTTATCAGCTCAAGACGTGACGTCTTCCAAGGCTTGTGTTTTGGTGGACTTGAGTCGTAGGAGACACCGTACTATCAAGTGAAGGAAATATGCCCTAGAGTCAATAATAAAGATGTTATTTGTATTTCCTTATATCATGATAAATGTCTTTATTCATGCTAGAATTGTATTAACCGGAAACTTAGTACATGTGTGAATACATAGACAAAATAGTATATCCCTAGAATGCCTCTATTAGACTAGCTCATTGATCAAAGATGGTTATGTTTCCTAGCCATAGACATGAGTTGTCATGTGATCAACGGGATCACATCATTAGGAGAATGATGTGATGGACAAGACCCATCTGTTAGCTTAGCACTTTGATCGTTTAGTTTTACTGCTATTGCTTTCTTCATGACTTATACAAGTTCCTATGACTATGAGATTATGCAACTCCCGAATACCGGAGGAACACCTTGTGTGCTATCAAACGTCACAACGTAACTGGGTGATTATAAAGATGCTCTACAGGTGTCTCCGAAGGTGTTCAGGGTGTTGGCATAGATCAAGAATAGGATTTGTCACTTCGAGTGTCGGAGAGGTATCTCTGGGCCCTCTCGGTAATACACATCATCATAAGCCTTGAAAGCATATGACTAATGAGTTAGTCACGAGATGATGTATTACGAAACGAGTAAAGAGACTTGCCGGTAACGAGATTGAACTAGGTATTGAGATACCGACGATCGAATCTCGGGCAAGTAACATACCGATGACAAAGGGAACAACGTATGTTGTTATGCGGTTTGATCGATAAAGATCTTCGTAGAATATGCAGGAGCCAATATGAGCATCCAGGTTCCGCTATTGGTTATTGACCGGAGATGAGTCTCGGTCATGTCTACATAGTTCTCGAACCCGTAGGGTCCGCACGCTTAACGTTTGATGATGATCGGTATTATGAGTTTATCAGTATTGATGTACCGAAGGTAGTTCGGAGTCCCGGATGAGATCACGGTCATGACGAGGAGTCTTGGAATGTCCGAGACATAAAGATCGTTATATTGAACGACTATGTTTGGACACCGGAAGAGTTCCGGGAGGTTTCGAGCATATACCGGAGTACCGGGGGGGTTACCGGAAACCCCCAGGTAGTTAATGGGCCTTAATGGGCCATAGGGGAAAGGGAGAGGAGGAGGCCAAGGTGGGGGCGCGCCCCTCACCAGCCCAATCCAAATTGGGAGGGGGGCCAGCCCCCCTTTCCTTCTTCTCCTTCTCCTCCTTCCTTCTTCTCCTACTCCTACTAGGGAAAGGGGGAATCCTACTCCCGGTGGGAGTAGGACTCCCTAGGACGCGTGATAGAGTGGGCCGGCCCCTCCCCTCCTCCTTTATATATGGGGGTAGAGGCACCCCATAGACACACAAGTTGATCAAGTTGATCTCTCCCAACCATGTGTAGTGCCCCTCTCTACAGAAACACACCTCGGTCATATCGTTGCAGTGCTTAGGCGAAGCCCTGTGCCGGTAGCTTCATCATCTCCGTCACCACGCCATCGTGCTGACGAAACTCTCCCGGAAGTTCTACTCGATCGCAAAGAAGTTCGACTACATCAACCGCATCACTAGACGCTTCCGCTCCCGGTCTACGAGGGTACGTAGACACACTCTCCCCTCTCGTTGCTATGCATCTAGTAGATAGATCTTGCGTGATCGTAGGATTTTTTTTTAAATACTACATTCCTCAACAGTGTCATTAGAGCCAGGTCTATGCGTAGATGATATGCACGAGTAGAACACAAGTGTGTTGTGGACGATACTAGTCATACTCCTTACCAGCATGTCATACTTTGATTCGGCGGTATTGTAGGATGATGCGGCCCGGACCGACATTAAACGTACGCTTACGCGAGACTGGTTCTACCGACGTGCTTCGCACACAGGTGGCTGGCGGGTGTCAGTTTCTCCAACTTTAGTTGAATCGAGTGTGGCTACGTCCGGTCCTTGTGAAGGTTAAAACATCACATACTTGACAAAATATCATTGTGGTTTTGTATGCGTAGGTAAGAATGGTTATTGCTAAGCCCGTAGTAGCCACATAAAACTTGGAACAACAAAGTAGAGGACGTCTAACTTGTTTTTGCAGGGTATGTTGTGATGTGATATGGTCAAGACATGCTGAGTGATAAGTTATTGTATGAGATGATCATGTTTTGTAAAGTTAGCGGCAACTGGCAGGAGCCATATAGTTGTTGCTTTATTGTATGATATACAATCGCCATGTAATTGCTTTACTTTATCACTAAGCGGTAGCGATAGTCGTGGAAGCAATAATTGGCGAGACGACAACGATGCTACAGTGGAAATCAAGGTGTTACGCCGGTGACGATGGTGATCATGACGGTGCCTTGGAGATGGAGATCAAAAGCACAAGATGATGATGGCCATATCATGTCACATATTTTGATTGCATGTGATGTTTATCTTATTATGCTTCTTATTTTGCTTAGTATGGTGGTAACATTATAATATGATCCCTTACAAATTTTCAAGGTACAAGTGTTCTCCCTGAGTATACACCGTTGCGAAAGTTCGTCGTCCCGAGACACCACGTGATGATCAGGTGTGATAAGCTCTACGTTCAAATACAACGGGTGTAAGCCAGTTTTGCATACGCAGAATACTCGGGCTAAACTTGACGAGCCTAGCATATGCAGATATGGCCTCGGAACACTAGAGACTGAAAGGTCGAGCGTCAATCATATAGTAGATATGATCAACATAAGATGTTCAGCATTCAAAACTACTCCATCTCACGTGATGATCGGACATGGTTCAGTTGATATGGATCACGTGATCACTTAGATGATTACAGGGATGTCAATCTAAGTGGGAGTTCTTAAGTAATATGATTAATAGAACTTTAATTTATCATGAACTTAGTACCTAATAGTATTTTGCATGTCTATGTTGTTGTAGATCAATGGCCCGTGCTACCGTTCCTTTGAATTTTAATGCATTTCTAGAGAAACCTAAGTTGAAAGATGATGGTAGCAATTACACGGACTGGGTCCGTAACTTGAGGATTATCCTCATTGCTGCACAGAAGAAATATGTCCTTGAAGCACCGCTAGGTGACAAGCCTGTTGTAGGAGCAACCCCAGATGTTATGAACGTCTGGCAAGCTCGTTCTGATGACTACACGATAGTCCAGTGTGCCATGCTTTACGGCTTAGAACCGGGACTTCAACGACGTTTTGAACATCATGGAGCATATGCGATGTTCTAGGAGTTGAAGTTAATATTTCAAGCAAATGCCCAGATTGAGAAATATGAGATTTTCAATAAGTTCTATAGTTGTAAGATGGAGGAGAATAGTTCTATCAGTGAACACTTGCTCAGAATGTCTGTGTACTACAATCATATGACTCAACTTGGATGCAAAGTTGATGGAGATAGTGTTATTGATAGAGTTCTTCAATCACTGCCACCAAGCTATAAAGGCTTCGTGATGAACTATAATATGCAAGGGATGCAAAAGACAATTCTCGAGCTCCTCGCTATGCGCAAGGCTGCGGAGGTAGAAATCAGAAAGGAGCATCAAGTGTTGATGGTTAACAAGACCACTAGTTTCAAGAAAAAGGGCAAGGGAAAGAAGGGAAACTTCAAGAAGAATAGCAAGACAGTTGCTACTCCCGTGAAGAAACCCAAGTCTGGAGCCAAGCCTGAAACTGAGTGCTTCTACTGCAAAGGGACTGGACACTGGAAGCGGAACTACCCCAAGCATTTGGCGGATAAGAAGGATGGCAAGGTGAATAAAGGTATATGTGATATACATGTTATTGAAGTGTACCTTACTAATGATTGTAGTAGTACCTGGGTATTTGATACTGGTTCGGTTGCTAATATTTGTAACTCGAAACAGGGACTACGGATTAAACGAAGATTGGCTAAGGACGAGGTGACGATGTGCGTGGGAAATGGTTCCTGAGTCGATGTGATCACCGTCGGCACGCTACCTCTACATCTACCTTCGGGATTAGTTTTAGACCTGAATAATTCTTATTTGGTGCCAGCGTTAAGCATGAACATTATATCTGGATCTTGTTTATTGCGAGACGGTTATTCATTTAAATCTAAGAATAATGGTTGTTCTATTTATATGAGTAATATCTTGTATGGTCTTGCACCCTTCAAGAGTGGTATGTTCTTGATGGATCTCGATCGTAGTGATACACATATTCATAATATTGAAACCGAAAGATGCAAGGTTAATAATGATAGTGCAACTTATTTGTGGCACTGCCGTTTAGGTCATATTGGTGTAAAGCGCATGAAGATACTCCATAGTGATGGACTTTTGGAATCACTTGATTATGAATCACTTGGTGCTTGCAAACCATGCCTCATGGGCAAGATGACTAAAACTCCATTCTCCGGAACAATGGAGCGAGCAAAAAAATTTGTTGGAAATCATACATACTGATGTATGTTGACCAATGATTGTTGAAGCTCGCGGCGGGTATCGTTATTTTCTGACCTTCATTGATGATTTGAGCAGATATGGGTATATCTACTTGATGAAACACAAGTCTGAAACATTTGAAAAGTTCAAAGAATTTCGGAATGAAGTAGAAAATCATCGTAACAAGAAAATAAAGTTTCTACGATCTGATCGTGGAGGTGAATATTTGAGTTCCGAGTTTGGTCTTCATTTGAAACAATCTAGAATAGTTTCACAACTCACGCCACCCGGAACACCACAGTGTAATGGTGTATCCGAACGTCGTAACCGTACTTTATTAGATATGGTGCGGTCTATGATGTCTCTTACCGATTTACCACTATCGTTTTGGGGTTATGCTTTAGAGACAGCTGCATTCACATTAAATAGGGCACCATCTAAATCCATCGAGATGACGCCTTATGAACTGTGGTTTGGCAAGAAAGCCAAGTTGTCGTTTCTTAAAGTTTGGGGCTGTGATGCTTATGTGAAAAAACTTCAGCCTGATAAGCTCGAACCCAAATCGGAGAAATGTTTCTTCATAGGATACCCAAAGGGGACTGTTGGGTACACATTCTATCACATATACGAAGGCAAGATATTCGTTTCTAATAATGGATCCTTTCTAGAGAAGGAGTTTCTCTCGAAAGAAGTGAGTGGGAGGAAAGTAGAACTTGATGAGGTAATTGTACCTTCTCCCGAATTGGAAAGTGGTACATCACAGAAATTAGTTCCAGTGATTCCTACACCAATTAGCGAGGAAGCTAATGATGATGATCATGAAACTTCAGATCAATATTCTGCTGAACTTCGTAGATCAACCAGAGTGCGTTCCGCGCCAGAGTGGTACGGCAACCCAGTTCTTGAAGTCATGTTACTAGACCATGATGAACCTATGAACTATGAGGAAGCGATGATGAGCCCAGATTCCGCAAAATGGCTTGAGGCCATGAAATTTGAGATGGGATTCCATGTACGAGAACAAAGTGTGGACTTTGGTTGACGTGCCCGATGATCGGCAAGCCATCGAAAATAAATGGATCTTCAAGAGGAAGACCGACGCTGACGGTGATGTTACTGTTTACAAAGCTCGACTTGTTGCGAAAGGTTTTCGACAAGTTCAAGGAGTTGACTACGATGAGACTTTCTCACCCGTAGCGATGCTTAAGTATGTCCGAATCATGTTAGCAATTTTTGCATTTTATAATTATGAAATCAGGCAAATGGATGTCAAAACTGCATTCCTGAATGGATATCTCAAACAAGAGTTGTATATAATGCAACCAGAAGGTTTTGTCGATCCTAAAGGTACTAAAAAAGTGTGCAAGCTCCAGCGTTCCATCTATGGACTGGTGCAAGCATCTCGGAGTTGGAATATACGCTTTGATTAAGTGATCAAAGCATATGGTTTTATACAGACTTTTGGAGAAGCCTGTATTTACAAGAAAGTGAGTGGGAGCTCTGTAGCATTTCTGATATTATATGTGGATGACATATTGTTGATTGGAAATGATATAGAATTTCTGGATGGCATAAAAGGATACTTGAATAAGAATTTTTCAATGAAAGAACTCGGTGAAGCTGCTTACATATTAGGCATCAAATCTATAGGGATAGATCAAGACGCTTAATTGGACTTTCACAAAGCACATACCTTGAAAAGGTTTTGAAAAAGTTCAAAATGGATCAGTCAAAGAAAGGGTTCTTGCCTGTGTTACAAGGTGTGAAGTTGAGTAAGACTCAATACCCAACCACTGCAGAAGATAGAGAGAAAATGAAAGTCATTCCCTCTGCCTCAGCCATAGGATCTATCATGTATGCAATGCTGTGTACCAGACCTATTGTGTGCCTTGCTATAAGTTTACAGGGAGGTACCAAAGTAATCCAGGAGTGGATCACTGGACAGCGGTCAAGAACATCCTGAAGTACCTAAAAAGGACAAAGGATATGTTTCCCGTGTATGGAGGTGACCAAGAGCTCGTCGTAAACGGTTATGTCGATTCAGGCTTTGACACTGATCCCGATCACTCTAAGTCACAAACCGGATATGTATTTTTATTAAACGGTGGAGCTGTTAGTTGGTGCAGTTCCAAGCAGAGCGTCATGGCGGGATCTACGTGTGAAGCGGGATACATAGCTGCTTTAGAAGTAGTAAATGAAGGAGTCTGGATGAAGGAGTTCATATCCGATCTAGGTGTAATACCTAGTGCATCGGGTCCAATGAAAATCTTTTGTGACAACACTAGAGCAATAGCCTTGGCGAAGGAATCCAGGTTTCACAAGAGAAAAAAGCACATCAAAAGATGCTTCAATTCCATCTGCGATCAAGTCAAGGAGGGAGACATAGAAATTTGCAAGATACATACGGATCTGAATGTCGCAGACCCGTTGACTAAGCATCTTCCATGGGCAAAACATGATCAACACCAAGATTCCATGGGTGTTAGAATCATAACTTTGTAATCTACATTATTGACTCTAGTTCTAGTGGGAGACTGAAGGAAATATGCCCTAGAGGCAATAATAAAGATGTTATTTGTATTTCCTTATATCATGATAAATGTCTTTATTCATGCAAGAATTGTATTAACCGGAAACTTAGTACATGTGTGAATACATAGACGAAACAGTATGTCCCTAGTATGCCTCTACTAGACTAACTCATTGATCAAAGATGGTTATGTTTCCTAGCCATGGACATGAGTTGTAATTTGATCAATGGGATCACATCATTAGTAAAATGATGTGATGGACAAGACCCATCCGTTAGCTTAGCACTTTGATCGTTTAGTTTTACTGCTATTGCTTTCTTCATGACTTATAAAAGTTCCTATGACTATGAGATTATGCAACTCCCGAATACCGGAGGAACACCTTGTGTCCTATCAAACGTCACAACGTAACTGGGTGATTATAAAGATGCTCTACAGGTGTCTCCAAAGGTGTTCGTGGTGTTGGCATAGATCAACAATAGGATTTGTCACTCCGAGTGTCAGAGAGGTATCTCTGGGTCCTCTCGGTAATACACATCATAATAAGCCTTGCAAGTATATGACTAATGAGTTAGTCACGAGATGATGTATTATAGAACGAGTAAAGAGATTTGCCGATAACGAGATTGAACTAGGTATTGAGATACCGACGATCGAATCTCCGGCAAGTAACATACCGATGACAAAGGGAACAACGTATGTTGTTATGCGGTTTGACCGATAAAGATCTTCGTAGAATATGTAGGAGCCAATATGAGCATCCAGGTTCCACTATTGGTTATTGACCGGAGATGAGTCTTGGTCATGTCTACATAGTTCTTGAACCAGTAGGATCCGCACGCTTGACGTTTTATAACGATCGGTATTACGAGTTTATGAGTTTTGATGTACCGAAGGTAGTTCGGAGTCCTGGATGAGATCACGGACATGACGAGGAGTCTCGGAATGTCCGAGACATAAAGATTGATAAAGAGTTCCGGGAGGTTTCGGGCATATACTGGTGTACGGTGGGGTTACCGAAAACCCCCGAGGAGTTAATGGGCCTTAATGGGCCATAGGGGAAAGGGAGAGGAAGCGGCCAAGGTGGGGGCGTGCCCCCCACCAGCCCAATCTGAATTGGGAGGGTGCGGACCCCCTTTCCTTCTTCTCGTTCTTCTCCTTCTCCTCCTTCCTTCTTCTCCTACTCCTACTAGGGAAAGGGGGGAATCCTACTCCCGGTGGGAGTAGGACTCCCTAGGTCGCGCCATAGAGAGGTTTGGCCCCTCCCCTCCCCTCCTCATTTATATACGGGCGTAGAGGCACCACATAGACACACAAGTTGATTAAGTTGATCTCTCCCAACCGTGTGCAGTGCCCCTCTCCACAGAAACACACCTCGGTCATATCGTTGCAATGCTTAGGCGAAGCCCTTTGCCAGTAGCTTCATCATCTCCGTCACCACGCCGTCGTGCTGACGAAACTCTCCCACGAAATTCTACTGGATCAAGAGCTCGTGGGACGTCATCAAGTTGAACGTGTGCTAAACGTGGAGGCTCCGTAAGTTCGGTGCTTGATCGGTTGGATCGCGAAGAAGTTCGACTACATCAACCACGTCACTAGACGCTTCCGCTCCCGGTGTACGAGGGTACGTAGACACACTCTCCCCTCTCGTTGCTATGCATCTAGTAGATAGATCTTGCGTGATCGTAGGAATTTTTTTGAAATACTACGTTCCGCAACATCAAGGCGGTCCGCACTGGAAAGGCCAGGGTGGAATCATCACGTACACTCTATTTTGGCACCCTCATCGTCTCTCTTTTCTTGGGGATCTCCACATCTCTCTGTGGTGATCTTGTCTGTTGGGCGCGGTAGTACCGTAGCCAGGGTGGTAGTACCGCCTATACGCTCTAGGCGGTAGTACTGCTTGGGTGTATGTGCGGCAGTATCGTCGCGGCTACGCTCCACCTCCGCGTCGATTCGAGACTAGTATTTCTCGTGTCGGGTTCTACGGTAGTAGCAATGGTAGTAGCAGCGGTAATACCCCTTATAAGCGGTAGTACCGCTGCCACCACCACGGCTACTACATCTCCTCCCCTTTGTGCCTTGTCCCTAACACAGGACGGTAGTACCGCTGGGGGTCACGGTAGTACCGTTGGCACCAGCGGTGGTACCGCAATGCCTAGCGGTAGTACCGCTCTGTGCGGGCAGATATGGGGGTAACGGTTCACTCTTCTCCTCCACTATATGAAGGGTTCTTCTTCCTCTAGAAGAACCACCACTTCTCCCCTAAGCTCCATTGTTGCTCCAAAAGCTCATTTTCGATCGATCTCTCTCCCTAGCCAATCAAACTTGTTGATTTTCTAGGGATTGGTTGAGAAGGCCCAGATCTACACTTCCACCAAGAGAAATTTGATTTGCCCCACTAATCCCTTGCGGATCTTGTTTCTCTTGGGTGTTTGAGCACCCTAGACGGTTGAGGTCACCTCGAAGCCATATCCATTGTGGTGAAGCTCCGTGGTTTCGTTGGGAGCCTCCAATTCAGTTGTGGAGAGAGCCCCAACCTAGTTTGTAAAGGTTCGGTTGCCGCCTTCAAGGGCACCAATAGTGGAATCACGGCATCTCACATTATGTGAGAGCGTGAGGAGAATATGGTGTCCCTAGTGGCTTCTTGAGGAGCATTGTGCCTCCACACCACTCCAATGGAGAAGTACTTCCCCTCAAAGGGAAGGAACTTCGGTAACACATCCTCGTCTTCACTGACTCCACTTTTGGTTATCTCTATCCTTTAGTTGTGCAAGCTTTTTGTGTTAGTATCTTATGCTTGCTTGCAAACTTATCTTTGTTGCATCATATATGTTGCTCACCTAGTTGCATATCTAGTCAACCTATATTATTGCTAAGTTTTATTTGGTCAAGAAAAGCTAAAAATTGTTAGTTGCCTATTCAACCCCCCCCCCCTCTAGTCAACCACATTGATCCTTTCAAAGCTATTCTTTCCGTTCGATCTATTCAAGAGTTCGTACTAATATAACACAAAACTATTCTTTATGTTCAATCTATCCTAGAGTTCGTACTAAAATAACACAGGTTATTCTTTCCGGTCGATCTATCAAGAGTTCGTACTAGAATAATCACCAAAACAAATTCATATTCATAATACTCAATCCAAGACAAAGAACTTCAAAGAGTGCCCCAAGATTTCTACCGGAGAAGCAAAGACACGAACATGCATCAACCCCTATGCATAGATTACCCCAATGTCACCACGGGAATCCGCAAGTTGAGTGCCAAAACACATATCAAGTGAATCAATATGATACCCCATTGTCACCACGAGTATTCAATTGCAAGACATGCATCAAGTGTTCTCAAATCCATAAAAGTATTCAATCCAAAGAAATATCAAAGGGAAAACTCAATTCATCACAACAAGATAGAGAGGGGAAAACACCATATGATCCGACTATATTAACAAAGCCCGTGATACATCAAGATTGTGCATCTCAAGAACACGAGAGAGAGAGAGAGATTAAACTCATAGCTACTGGTACAAACCCTCAGCCCCGAGGGTGTACTACTCCCTCCTCATCATGGTGGCCGCCGGGATGATGAAGATGGCCATCGGTGATGGTTTCCCCCTCCGTCGGAGTGCCAGAAAGGGCTCTAGATTGGATCTCGTGGACTACAGAGCCTTGCGGCGGTGGAACTTATGATCTAGGTCTACCCCGAAGGGTTTTGGAATATTTGGGAATTTATAGGGTAAAGAGGCAGTGCGGGAGGCCACCAAGGTGGGCACAACCCACCTGGGTGCGCTAGGGGGGCGTGGCACACCCTGGTTGGTTGTGCCCCCTCAGGGCATCCCCAGGTGCAGCTTCAGCCCATTGAGTGTCTTCTGGCCCATAAAAAATCTCCAAAAAGTTTTGCGGTGTTTCGACTCCGTTTGATATTGATTTCCTGAGATGTAAAAAACATGCAGAAAACAGCAACTGGCACTTGGCACTATGTCAATATGTTAGTCTCAAAAAATGATATAAAATAACTATAAAATGATTGTAAAACATCCAAGAATGATAATATACCAGCATGGAACAATAAAAAATTATAGATACGTTGGAGAGGTATCAGGATCCCCAAGCTTAATTCTTGCTCGTCCTCGAGTAGGTAAATGATAAAAACAGAATTTCTGATGTAGAATGATGCCTATCATGTCATATCATATTCTTTTCTTTATAGCATGGACATTTGGACTTTTATATGGTTCAAAGCAATAGTCTTGTTTTGACATGAGATTTAAATACTGAAGCATATCAACAAGCAATCATGTCTTTCAAAATATCAAATGCTAAAGAACGTTATCCCTAAAAAATCATGTAGTCTTGTCATGCTCTGTCTTCCCAGATCAAAGTATAAATCATGTACTACCCCGGTGTCAGCCAAGCAATTGGTTCATACTTTTTAACGCGCTTCAGCATTTTCAAATCTCACGCAATACATGAGCGCAAGCCATGGATATAGCAATATAGGTGGAATAGAATGTGGTGGTAGTAGACAAAAGAAGGGAAGAAAGTCTCGCATCAACTAGGCAAACTAATGGACTATGGAGATGTCCATCAATCGATATCAATGTGAGGAGTAGGGATTTCCATGCAACGGATGCACTAAGAGCTATAAGTGTATGAAAGCTCAATATGAAACTATGTGGGTATGCATCAAACTCTACTATAGAAATTCCCACTAGTATATGAAAGTGACAACATAGGAGACTCTCTATATGAAAAACATGGTGCTACTTTGAAGCACAAGTGTGGTATTTGCATGCCCTTTCTCTTTTTTTCTTTCATTCATCATTTTTTTCTTCTTTTTTCTTTTAGTCTAGAGTCTCATCCCGACTTGTGGGGAGAATCATGGTTTCCATCATCCTATCATCACTGGGACATGATTTAATAATGGATAATGATGATCATCATACTTATATTTACTTATAGTTCAAAAGAATAAAAATTACAACTCGATACCTATAACATAATATGACTCTATATGATGAAAAATGAATGCTCAGGTCAACTATATGATGGAAGTGCATGGCAATATATCTCAGAATGGCTATGGGAATGCCATAATAGGTACGTATGGTGGATGTTTTGAGGAAGGTTTAATAAAGTTTATGCACCGGCGAAAATTGCACGATACAAGAGAGGCTAGCAATTATGAAAGGGTGAGAGTGCGTATAATCCGTGGACTCACATTAGTCATAAAGAACTCACATACTTATTGCAAAAGTTTATTATCCCCCGAAGCAAAGTAAAACTATGCATGCTGCTAGGGGGGGACGTTGGTAGGAGTTAACCATCCCGCGCCCCTGACCTGCACACAAAGATAGACAATCAAGGATAAATTGTGCCCCAACTTCCCTTCATAACGAGAGACTATACGTGCATGCTTCGGGAATCACAAACCTTAACACCAATATTCTTACTAAAGCATAATTACCCATTAACATGACTCAGATATCACTTCATCATGTCTCAAAACTGTTACAAAGAATCAAGTTTATTTTTTCCAATGATCTTCATGAAAGTT
This sequence comes from Secale cereale, assembly GCA_902687465.1. Taxonomy (NCBI): domain Eukaryota; kingdom Viridiplantae; phylum Streptophyta; class Magnoliopsida; order Poales; family Poaceae; genus Secale; species Secale cereale. The sequence goes on from LR738710.1 coordinate 505,669,577, forward strand.
TTTATTATATCCTCCTTGGATATCTATCATATTGGGACTAATTTTATGTGTTGCTTTTGACAAGCTCAAACAAATATAAGTGAAGAACATGAGCATAATATTTCAATCTCTCAAATTAATCTAAGTGAAGCAAGATAGATTTTCTTCAAAAATAATAAATCACACCGCGCTCAAAAAGATATAAGTGAATCACTAGAGCAACGGTGCCAGAAAAGAGCTTCGTTGACGGGATGTGAATGCCGCTTATCTAGCTTTTCCGGAAACTATTTGGGGGCTCTATTTTATTTCAAAACTTTCAGAACTAAGTTTATTAAAATAGAAAGCAAACAAAATAAGATGACATTTCAAGAATAGCACATCTCATGTGAAGAAGCAAAAACTTAGGATCAACCGATACTAACCGATAATTATTGATGAAGAAAGGTGGGATGCCTATCGGGGCATCCCCAAGCTTAGATGCTTGAGACTTCTTGAAAACTTATCTTGGGGTGCCTTGGGCATCCCCAAGCTTGAGCTTTTGTGTCTCCTTAATTCTTCTCATATCATGGTTTTCCTAAATCTCAGAACTTCATCCACACAAAACTCAACAAGAACTCATGAGATAATTTAGTATAAATCAATGCAAAACCTTATCATTATTTACTGTAGCAAATCAATAAAATTATTATTCAACATTGCATACTAAATGCATCTGCATATTTAATACTCCTATCCTGAAATAGAATCATTAAGCAAGCAAACATATGCAAACAATGCAAGCATAACAACAATCTGCCACAATAGTACAGTGTGTAAAGAGTGCAATTGTTCTCATACTTCCCTAGCTCTAAAAATTCTGAAATATTACCACGTTATAGAGAATTTATTCATGCTAACTTTGTAAAAAATTCAAAAATTTATCACATTCTGACTATCCAGAAGAATTCAGACAATGATAGAAACCTTTCTGTTTTCAAACAGCAGCATATAGACTTGCAAAATAAGCATGGTAAAGGCTATCCTTGACTATTGTATTGAAATAAAAGATAAAAAACATTATCCTAAATACCAGAAAGTAAATCCTAACAAAATAAATTGAAGCTCCAAGAAAAACATATATCATGTGACGAATGAAAACATAGCTCCAAGTGAGGTTACCCATAATGTTGGAGATGAAAGAGGGAATGCCTCCCGGGGCATCCCTAAGCATATTTGCTTGTATCTTCCTTGAATAATACCTTGGGGCGCCTTGGGTATCCCCAAGCTTCGGGTATTTTCACTTCTTGTTCTCCTCATATCGATATCTCACTCAAAACTTGAAAACTTCAATCACATAAAACTTAACAAAACTTCATGAGATGGGTTAATATGATAAAACAAATCATTCACTTTGGGTACTGTCAAAGACAAGATTCATAATTGTTCTCACACAATTCTTACTGTATCATATCATTTCTACAATTTATATTGATCAATATGTCACACCCTGCATTTTGTAACATGTCATTTGCATCAATAAAGCATGAAAATTTGGACCAGCAATTTTTTTGGCATCATTTGGCTTTTATTTGGATTTGAGTTTTTCTCCCTGTGTTTTTCATGTGCTCATTAAAGTCAACTATTACCTCTTGTAGAATTCATCTCCTTACCCAAAACTTCTGCCCAAAGATCATACCAAGTGTTTATAACAGTATCGTATTTTCTTATAAAATTAATTTGCCCAAAAAGTTTTTTTTTAATTAGTATTCCAAAAACCCTTGAATTGAGGTTTGCACTGCAAGTGCTTGATTTAGGGTGAGAAAATTATTTCTAAAGGTATATTTGAAACCTAGTGGATATAGGACTCCCAGAAACCACAAAAGTATAATTTTAAAAGTTATTTACCTATTTTATTTAAAAGCTTTTTCTTAAGGCCAGAAATGGTCTTTAATAGGGAAAAATTATTTAATTATTTCAAAAATATTTGCCAAAATTCAGGGAGACTCATAGGACATATATTGTCCATATATAAGAGTTTCAACACTTGGTCATGTTCAAAATAATGGGCTAATCCCTCTAAAACCCTTTCTGGATATTTCAAGCTTTTGAAATATTTACAAAGAAAATATTCTCCGAAAATTCCAGGGAAATTCTATCGTGTCATACATGACATATTTGATGATCTTGCCAAGCCCCATGCCTTGGGAAGCAAGATAACACCCTCAAAACCCCTCAAATCCATTCTGTCCATATCTGAAGTTTGAGCAACTTTACATTGCCAAACTTGTCCAAATGCTCTCAAACTTGGTAAACATGCTAGAATGGTCTAATAAGGCATATAGAGAAAATGGCACAAGTTTTGGAGAGGGATAACTTGATCAGAATACCCCAAAACCATTTCTGTTCAAATTCAAATTTGAACAACTTTACATTACCAACTTTTTACCTGGAGCTTCAAACTTTGTGGGCATGGTCATAACCCAAAATGATGACACTACACCAAGTGGTGAATCAAGGGGAGATGATTAGCTTGACTTAAACATGATGAAGCCATTTCTGTTGATTTCTAGGGTTCACCAAAGTTGCATTGGCAAGTTTCTTCAAATGAGCCCAAATTTGGTGGAACACCCTATTTCCATAAGACATTCAATCCTGTTAAGTGTCATGGCTAGTGGAGATCATTTGCTTGCCCAAAACGTTGATCAAACACCTTCTGCCATTTTATAAAACCAACATCTTGACCTCTTTTACTAGTTACTCTTGCTTCAACTTTCTACCACAGCTTCACCTAGTTACATTCTACCTCCAATAACTCCCCCATGACCAGAGCTCCATGATTGAAGGGTGAAAACCTCAGATTACCTTGCTGGACAGCCCATTTCTACCCATCTACCAGCTTCCCTCCTCTCTCACTGAGCATCCAAGGCATCCAAAGACACAGCTGGGTTGTTTACTTCGTGCTGGACCCCCTAGACATGGCGGACACGCCCAGTGAGCCAACGGCATGCCGTGGCAGGCGATAAGCACGCTCCAGAGCGCGCTACAGTGCGCACCCGCACTGTAGCTTCGCCCAATCCATCACCCCCGACCACCTCGTGCTCCCCCCTTGCGCCATTCGAGGCGCCTCGTCGTTCGCAACTTCTTCCGGTGCTGTCCCCCTCCTCCTTCTCCCTCCAATAGACGCCCTTGCACGCGCGCTGGCCGCCCGCGAGCTCCAACCTCTGGCCTCACACGCGCGAGCTCTCTGGATGCTTCCCCGCTCCTCCTCTTCCCTCCCCTAGGCGTAGACCTCATCCACAAACGGCCTCGACTCGATCACAGGTGCTGCACGACCTCTGGCCTTGCCCGTAACCTCGCCGGCGCACGAGCCCACGATGGACCGGGGCCCGGCTATATAAGCATGCCCCGGGCCTCTCCACTGGCATCCATCTCCTCCCCGTACCCCCAAGAGCACACCAGCACCTCCCACTCGGCCTCGAAAAGCCTCTCTGCACGGGATCAACCGGAGCTCCATTGCCTCGGGCGACCGGTGATCTCACGGTACAGCCTCCCTCCGCCCCAGCTCTTGCTTGATCTGGACCACCAGACCTCACTGACCCGTTCCCCTCCTTCTCCCATTCCTGCTGCAGCCCGGAGCGAGCCAATCAGGACCCTCCCGAGGCTCCGCCGCCGTTCCACCTCGCCGCCGACGAACCTGGCCCCTCCGGCGGCCAACTCCAGCACCACTAGAACGGCTACTCTCCGCTGGGTCCATTCCTGCCCGTAGCTTGCCCGGCCATGCACCATAACGCCGCCGGTGAGCTCGCCGCTTCTTTGGCCGCGAGGTTGAAGATGACAGGCGGGCCCCGCCCGTCATCCTCACCTCTCTCTCTCTCCCCTCTCTGACGCTGACCGCCGGGCCCCGCCCGTCAGGTTTAAAAAAACCCTGGCGCGCGCTGGCGCCGTGCGGTGGGCTGTATTCGCACTGGGCCGTTGCACTGTGGCCGTTCTGGCCCAGTGGCAGAGAGCCTTTTTCCTTTTTTCTTTTCTGTGGAATTTCAAATAATTCCACAGAATTAAATATATATCCAAATGAATTAATCCCAGTTCCTAAAAACTTGTATAAATCCGACCTATTTAATGATGTCACTTTCACACATATCCATGAACCTTTACTGTTATGTTCAAATTTAAATTCATATTTGAACATTAAAACTTCTGTTCAAATATTCTTAGATCCCATTCTGCCACTCCAAAACTCAAACTAAGAATTTTTGCCATCTTAGTTTTCCCTCTAGTATTTTACAAAAATAAGTTGACATTTTTCTGAGCACCTTGATTTTTCTGTTTTTATTATGGTCTTATTTTCCCATTGTTATTTTGCGACGATTAGATACCGTATTTGATGAGGTTGCAGAAGAAGAAGCTGGTGAAGGATTTGAAGACTTTGAAGACCAAGCCAATCCAGGAAAGCAGCCCTTTGACCATGATACACTTGTGTTCTTCGGAACCCAAATTACTTCCGAATGCATGATGATAAGAATGACGGTGGTGACCTAGTTGAGAACCACCACATGATGCATGCTTACTCATGATCTTGCTATGTGCTAGATGCAATACAAATTATTAGTAGTGATGCTTAGTGATGCATGTGTGCCATGAAACCCTCGTGGTTGCATTCTTTTCAAAAAAAAACATCGGGTGCCCCTAATGCCCGAGGGTGATGTTGAGTTAGGTCATCACTTGAGGAAGAAGTGATGTGCCAATAAAGATCTTGTGCATGGGTGAAATGATGGATTAGATTTATGTGTGACTACTGTCCCAACCAAACATGTGCAATCACTCTACCCCTTATGGGACGGGGCGTTATCGATTACTTAGACCGATACTAGCATGGTGCCCGCATTACTAGTGACGGGAAGACTTGAGGTCTTTCCCGGGACGGGGTCGTGCTCGGATAGGCGACCATGACTGTTTTCACAGGGCACCGGACACACCGTTGGTCCCTTCGTGTACGCGTGACATTGAAAATAGGGCAAGTCCCATGATCTATTGTTTGTACTCGAGGGCTGTGCACCAACGAGTGGACCCTATGTTAGTGTCGTCTAAGGAAAGATAATGACCGGGTGCTTCCCTCGAATACTTGAGGTACTGCGGGATCGTGGGTGACACGAAAGCTTCCCGGATCTTGTGGGTAAAGTGTGCAACCTCTGCAGAGTGTAAAACTATTCGAATAGCCGTGTCCACGGTCATGGACAGTTGGGTGGTGCTACTTAAACTATGTCCAGAATTTTACTTATCGGTGAAAGTAAGTGCGTGTGATGAGTCAAGGTGGTGACTAGACTCGTTGAGTTGATTCCTATTCATGTTGATATCTGTAACCTGTCTTCGAGGTTACCCGAATTTGTTGATGCATATACTTGATGATAGAATATTTATGCTAGCTCGTAGCTAGATTGCTCATTGCTGTTCAATTGCATTATTACTTGAACCAAATCATGGGTTGCTTGCGAGTACATTCAAAGTACTCATTGGCTTGCCACTGGTTATTTAATTGGCCAGGCATGGAGGAACAAGAATATGAAGAAGAGTTCTATGGAGACGAACGTGCGAACTAGGACGCTATCCCAGTCAGAATGCCTGTAGGGTTAAGGCAGATGGCATGGGTTCTACTTATCTTCGAAGACTTCCGCTATTCAAGTTATTTGCTATTCAGCCCTTGAGGCTTTATCTATGTAAAACTTGGCCATAATGGCCATAATTTGTGTAAGACGATATGTATGGATGTAAGACTCTTGTTATTCAGCTTCTGTGTGTTCAGTGAGCATTGATCTCTGGGATCAATGTACATGTGCATTCGGTGATCTCGACTTCTAAGTCGGGGTCCCCACACAATATAAGCCATAGAAACTAGAAAACAAGCAAACTATGCATTGAAAACAGAATCTGTCAAAAATAGAACAATCTGTAATGATCTAAACATTCACCATACTTCTGCAACTCTAAAAATATTGACAAAAATGTGACCACGTGGGCAATTTTATATTAACTTCTACAAAAAGAATCAACATAAAAAACACTCTTCTATTAAAAATGAGAATTTTTCTTGTGAGCGCAAAAGTTTCTGTTTTTCAGTAAGATCAAATCTACTATCACCCAACATGATCCCAAGGCTTTGCTTGGTACTTTATTGAAACAAAAGCTATAAAACATGATTAATACAGTAGCATAATCATGTGAACACACAAAAACAGTAGGTATAAGTGTTGGGTTGTCTCCCAACAAGCGCTTTTCTTTAATGCCTTCTAGCTAGGCATGATGATTTCAATGATGCTCACACAAAAGATAAAGATTGAAACACAAATAGAGCATCATGAAGAATATGAATAGCACATTTAAGTCTAACCCACTTTCTATGCATAGGGATTTTGTGAGAAAACAACTTTTGGGAGCAAGAATCAACTAGCATAGGAAGGCAAAACAAGCAAAACTTCAAGATTTTCAACACATAGAGAGAAAACTTGATATTATTGCAATACCTACAAGCATATGTTCCTCTCTCATAGTAATTTTCAGTAGCATCATGAATGAATTCAACAAAATAGCTATCACATAAAGCATTCTTTTCATGATGCAAGAATATAAATTTTATTACTCTCCACATAAACAAATTTATTCTCATGAATAGTGGTGGGAGCAAACTCAACAAAATAACTATCATGACATTGAAAATTAAAGTCATGATGACAAGTTTCATGGTTATCGTTATTCAATATAGCATACATGTCATCACCATAATCATCATAGATGGCAACTTTGTTATCATATTCAATTGAAACATCCTCAAAAGTAGTGGATTCATCTCTAAATAAAGTCATGACCTCTCCAAATCCACTTTCACCGATATAATCATCATAAATAGGAGGCATGCAATCATCATAATAAATTTTCTCATCAAAACTTGGGGGATTAAAAATATCATATTCATCAAATATAGCATCCCCAAGCTTATGGCTTTGCATATCATTAGCATCATGGATATTCATTCAAAGAATTCATACTAACAAGATTGCAATCATGCTCATCATTCAAATATTTTATGCCAAACATTTTATTGACCTCCCCTTCTAACAATTGAGCACAATTTTCCGATCCATCATTTTCAAGAAAGATATTATAAAGATGATCAATAATATGATGTAACCTCAATTACATTTTTTTTGTTTTCTTTTACAAAACCACACTAGTGATAAAACAAGAAACTAAAAGATTCGATTGCAAGATCTAAAGATATACCTTCATACACTCACCTCCCCGGCAACGGCGCCAGAAAAGAGCTTGATGTCTACTACACAACTTGTTCTTGTTGACTCGTGTTGGGCCTCCAAGTGCAAAGTTTTGTAGGACAGTAGCAATTTTCCCTCAAGTGGATGACCTATTATCAATCCATAGGAGATGTGGGATGAAGATGATATCTCTCAAACAACCCTGCAACCAAATAATAAAAAGTCTCTTGTGTCCCCAAAACATCAAATACAATGGTAAATTGTATAGGTGCACTAGTTCGGCGAAGGGATGGTGATACAAGTGTAATATGGATAGTAGATATTGATTTTTGTGATAGTAACAATAAATAACAGCAAGGTAGCAAGTGATAAAACAGAGCACGAACGGTATTGCAATGCTTGAAAACAAGGCCTAGGATCCATACTTTCGCTAGTGCAATCTCTCAACAATACTAATATAATTGGATCACATAACCACCCCTCAAAGTGCAATGAAGAATCACTCCAAAGTTCCTGTCTAGCGAAGAACATAAGAATAAATAAATTGTTTGTAGGCTACGAAACCACCTCAAAGCTATTCTTTCCATTCGATCTATTCCAGAGTTCATACTAAAATAACACAACACTATTCTTTCCGTTCGATCTATCCAAGAGTTCATACTAAAATAACACAAGTTATTCTTTCCGATCGATCTAACAATAGTTCGTACTTGAATAATCACCAAAACAAATTCATATTCATAATACTCAATCCAAGACAAATGTCGGCGTCCTGGGAACGGGGGTACCCAGACTTGCCTGCCTACGGCACAAAGCGTGGCTCGCAAGGCGGCCTAGTGTGGCCCAACTTCTTCAGCAACACTCGAGACCCCGCGAGGAGCCAAGACTTGCGAGGCGGACGACACAGGACATCCCTTGGGGTGGCCTCGCCAGGACAGCTCGTGAGGATCGAAGATATCAAGGCGAGGGGCACCTCCCGAGGTCCTCGTGATGTGAGCAGTGATGACCAAAGCCAGGCGGGTGCCAGCGGGCACAGAGTGCCAGTTTCCTCTTCGGTGTTAAAGGAGCAGGCGCAGGCGCGGAGTCCCAAGGCGTCAGGCAAAGGTTTCCATATCGGTACAACAAGACCAAGACCAGTAGGACGGCAGGACAGAGGTCATCGCGGAGCACACTGCGGCATCACCACCAGAGCCTTTGGCAGGGAAGACCACCTTTTGTCAGGATAGGTTGTACTAGCTGTCCCCCTTCAAATTTGGCTGTTGTGGGATTCATTCCCGCTTAATATTTGGGAAGAGTACCCTGGCCACTATAAATAGGACTAGTCACCACCATAAGCAAGGGATCGGATCATCAAGACCTCACACACACCACAAGCTAACCCGAGCTCAAGTACACCTCTCCTCAGGAGGCAGTTCATCCATGTACTAGTTCTTCCTCTGCCTACAAGGCAATCCACCACACCACACTGGATTAGGGTGTTACACCACAACGGTGGCCCAAACCAGTATAAATCTTGTGTCTCTTGTTCATCGGATCTGACGATCTAGGCTTACAATTGTTGGGTAGACGAGCTAGGGCGGAAGGAGAGATCTTCGTGCGCACCCCAGAGTTCGAACCTTAAGGGTTTTGCCGGTACCCGAAATCCGACATTTGGCGCGCCAGGTAGGGGTGCGCTGAAACTTCCCTTCCATCGTTCAGTACTCCATCGTTCCAGCAGTCCATGGCCGACACTCGCAGAGCCCGTGCTGAGCGGCGGGCTACCCTTGCCGCCCGCGTTTCCCAGACCGCTCCTACCGGCAGGCCACCCCGTCATTCTCCATCGCTTGCTGCCAACGCCGCCACCTGTACGGCAAGAACAACAGGCATCGTCTCTACACCCCTCCGTGCGGCGCGATGGACGCACCGCTACCCTGTCGCTGACTCCGGTGATCTCTTCGTCCCATGCTCGCCGTGGACCCGCGGATGCGCAGGCTGCGTTGCTCATGACACGCGTGCTCCTGCGCTACCACCCCGTCGACGACTTCTACGAAGAATGGCTGGACCGCATCGCCGAGCTCGTCAACGCCGCAGGGGGCTCTTCGGTGCCGTCCCTTTCCCTGCCTCGTCCGCCACCCCATGAGGACGATGAGGCCCAAGAAGCTCCACTGCTACCCCATCGTCAAGGCATCGTCCAAGACCCAAGGCCTCTGGCCCCACGGTGTGACCACCCATGCGCGATGCCAGCGCGCGAAGAAGGAAGTTGCCAGGAGATCCAGCGGCCCCGTGGTTGAGCACCTGTGCTCCCTCCACCGTAGTGCCCCCCTCCGTGGCGGCGTGCGAAGACCAAGACCAAGTCCCACCACCCCAGCAAGCTCCGGTGTCGACAGTAGGCTGGAAGGTCCTCGCTCCCAAGCTGCGCAATTTGAACTGGCCTGGGAAGTTCAAGCCCGACCGGCCTCCACGCTACAACGGCACCCCCGACCCTGCGGTGTTCCTGCAGCTCTACGAGCTGAGCATCGAGGTGTCTGGCGGCAACGAGAAGATCATGGTGAACTGGTTCCCCATGGCCCTCAAGGATGGCGGGCGCTCATGGCTCTTGAACCTGCCCGCGGGATTGATCTCCACCTGGAGCGAGATGCGTGACCGGTTCATCGCCAATTCCAGGGCACTCGAGATCGTCCCCCGGTCGCGGGCGACCTGCGGCGTATCAAGCAACAACTAGGAGAAACCCTACAGAAGTTTGTCCAGCGTTTCAACAGTGTCCGCGTCAAGATCCCCAAGGTCACGGACGAGGCCATCATTTCGGTGTTTTCAGATGGTGTACGCGACGTCAAGATGAAAGAAGAGCTTGCCATCCACAAAGACATGTGCACGTCCTTGGAGCTGTTCAACCTCGCAACCAAGTGCGCCTGGGTAGAGGAGGGGCGCCTCTCGCTTGTCGAGCTCCCTGCTACCGAAACCGAAGACAAGAAGGCCAAAGGAAAGGATGTGGAGCGCAAGGGAGCGGTAGTGCTTGCAGCCGAACCAGAAATGAAGCGCAGCCGCGACTACCCGGAGCCACCCAAGAATGGTCGAGCATTTTGCGCCTTCCACAACGTGCACAGTCACAACACCCACATCTGTCAGGAGCTCAGGGCCCTCCGCGAAGGATGCGCCATCCAACGCCCCCAGCGCAACAGTCGTGGCTACGGCCGCGGGGGAGGCCAAACCGGAGGACGCTGGGACAACCGTGAACATCGTCAGGAGTGGCGTGATCAGCCTCAAAAGGACCGTTGGCGCGGCCAGCACCGTAAGGACGCCTAGAGGGATCAGCCCCGAGAGGACCGTCCTCAGGGCAGGGCCGGCCTACCACCTCTGCCACCGCCAAGAAGAAAAGACGACCAGGACGAGGGGGCTGGGGGCTTCTAGGAGCCGCGTGATATCTCTTGCATCTTGGGCGGAGCACATGCCCTAGCTTCTCAGTGCCTCTACAAGCAGTTCGCCTGTGAAGTAAACGTGGCTCTCCCCAAGCTCAAGGCTACCAGTCCACTCAGGTGGTCCAGGTGCCCCATCACCTTCAGTTCGGCAGACCAGCTCAAGTGTGTAGCTACGGCTAGCGCCCTCCCGATGCTTTGCTCTCCCTTCATTAGCAACGTCCAAGTTACCAAGACCCTCATCGACAGTGGTGCAAGGCTTAATGTCCTGTCCATCGAGACATTCGACAGCCTCCAAGTACCCTACGAACAGTTATTGCCTACCAAGCCCTTCTTCGGAGTGACTGATGGCTCCACCACTCCTGTGGGGCAAGTTCGCCTACATGTAACCTTTGGCAAGCGTGAAAACTACCACACTGAGCTCATCGACTTCGATGTCGCCCACATCCATCTCCCTTACAATGCCATCCTCGGGTATCCGGCCCTGGCCAAGTTCATGGCAGTAACTCACCACGGCTACAATGTTCTCAAGATGCCTGGAAGCGGCGGCGTCATCACCATCGCTTGCGAGGAAAAGGACGTAGTCTGCTCACTCGAGCACGCTTACCAGGCAGCGGCAGTTGAGGATCCGGATAGCGTCAGCATCATCTACCCATCGGAAGTCGTTCCTAAGAAGAAGAAGAAGAAGCTGCTGGCTCTAGAGCCTCATGGGGACACAGCACAGGGAGGCAGCATCACAGGGCCTCCACCCCCTCTCGCATAGGAAGGTGCGCCCGGCGCCCCTCTCAGGCTGGGCTCGGGGGCTCTCCTCTGGAGGGCCTCAGACCTAGCCAATGTCACGAGGGAGGTGCTCGGGCACCACGTGGAAGAGTGCTTCGCTGCACACTTCCCTTCGGAGGCCTCAAGGCGCGAGGTACCAAGTGCTCAGGAGTACATCAGCTGGACCATCGAAGACCTACAGGAGCCACCCGGCTCCTCCAAGGGCAGTTGTCGGTCCAGGCTCAGGAGACGGGCTGCGTGTTTGCGTCAACGTCCCAATACTCAACAAGATCGCGTCTCAGGAGCTCTATTGGACTTCCCAGGTGGGCCGGTGCCAGGGTCCCCCCCACCGCTATGTGTGCATGCCCTTTGGCCTACCGAACCAGGCGACCCTACACCAGCGCCACATGCTGGAAGTCCTGGCGGCTCGCGAGGCCAGGCACAAGGAGATCCAGGCGGAGTTGGACTCGGCCCTCCGCGAGATCTGGGGAGCCCCGGAGCCTCGCGAGGGGCCGGAGCCAGATGGCACGTAAGGAACGGCGCCTTCATCGAGCACCCTTAGCTACAACAAAACTACTTCAGCAACTATGCCAGGTGATATCTTTTGATTTCCGTTCAACTGGGAGCGCCCCTCGGGCAGCATTATTCCCAGGTCGCACACGTCTGTCCCTGCGACGCGCATCCTTTTGCATCTCAGGTCACCTCTTGGGAGCACCCCTCGGGCTGCACTATACCCAGGCCGCATGGGTTCACCCTGGTGGCATGTATCTCCTTTGCATTTTACCCAAGCTAGCACTACCATCCTAGTCACGTTGCATTCGAGTCATCTGTTTGACCACAGTTTTCATGCCTTGAACATCCTGTGCCCCCGCAAACTCGCTTGCATCCATCTTATGGCTTGGGGTTGTCACGGCACCTGTGCTCGGGTCCGTCCCTACAGCATCGCCAAATCCAAGTGGCTGAGCTCTGGTTCACGGGCCAGCCCCGTGTACGTCACCTCCTGTGGCCCTTGGTGCCTCACCCAAGCTCGAACCGGATGCCAGCAACTAAGTTGGGGCGTAAGGTACCATGTCTTGTCGCTCCGGGAGCCGCGCGTTGGGTGGCTTCCCTTAGGACGTCCACGTGAGAATACTAGGCACAGCGTCTGTGCTCGGGTCCATCCCTGCAGCGTCGATAAATCCAACGGCTGAGCTCTGTCTGGCGGGTCAGCCCCGTTCACGTCACCTCCTGGGGTTATTGGTGCCCAGCCTTCTCATAGGGCGACCTTGAGGAATTCACCCGGCGCAGGTTGCCTAACCAACTTGCAGGATCATCTCGAGCGCTTCCACCCATGACCAGGCGCAACCCTCCTTGAGGTAGGACCTCGTGAGTCCCGAGCTGGCTCACGTGTGCCCAGATACACAGCCACGTGTCCGGGCTGGGTTGTATACGCCCGGGGATTCTCCGCGGTAGGGAGTCCCCTCCCACGGTCCAGTGGAAGCACCATGCTCCGCGCTGGCTGACGACACGGTCGAGGAGCGGCTATGCCCCTGCAAGAGCGGCAGCATTATGCTCCTCGCTGGTGATAGACAACTGGAGGCGGCTTCACGGCCACATTAACTTCAGGGAGCCCCTCGGCTCAGTGACCAGCCCCACCGCACTGCTCTCCCTTCGGGAAGGTAGCGCGAGGGGGCTGGGCACGGGGGCTGCGTTCAGGTCACCCCTGGCGCACGCCCCACCAGGTCCCCCGGGCCTGGTCGACACGCAACCCTCCCGGGCGCAAGCCCGGCGAGGACAGGTATGGGGTCTGTTCGTACGTCAAGGGGGACCCTTGGTGTCATGCCCAGTATGCGTCTATGTCTCCCACGTGTCGAGGCACGACTTAAAGACATAAGCGCATACTAGAATGATCTCAAGTATGGTATCTTTGCACATCTCATGTAAGATTCAAGGATGAAATTGAAAAGATAGTTGTGTTACACTCGCCATGTCACAGAATGAATACAATAACATACATCATCCAAATAACACAAGGTCCGACTACGGACAAAATCCAAATGAGAAAGATACCATAAAACCACAAGGCCGGATCGCCCCTCGTAGGAACCACTACTGATTGTCGGGATACGACACATAGTAACGTCCACGCTCTTCATCGAACTCCCACTGAAGTTCTGGACCATCTCCTGCATTGTTCTCAACGGTACCTCCATCTGGTGTGTGTTGAAATCTGTGAGCCACAGAGGACTCAGCAATCCCGCTCCCGGGTATCAAAACAACTGAATCCTTAGGTGTGGAAAGGCTATAAACAAGGGTTGCAGCAAGCACTAAGCACTAGCTTACGAATTTAGAGCGAGAAGAGAACAAATGCCAACGATCGCCAAGTTGATCAAGAAGTGATCCTAGCTACTCACGATCAAACATAACCCCACCGTGTTCACTTCCCGAAGCCCTTCGTAAAGAGACCATCACGGTTACTCACGCAGGTAGTGTATTCATGAATAAGATGTCAAGTTATCTACAACCGGATATTAACAAATTCCCATCTGCCACATAACCGCGGGCACGGCTTTCAAAAGATCAAACCCTGCAGGGGTGTCCCAACTTAGCCCATCACAAGCTCACGATCTGCGGAGTCGCAACTCCAAAGTGGGAAGACCCGAGTATTCTCAGAATCCCGTGCTCAAGATATTTCGACAAAGATAAAACTAATCCAGCAAGACCTCCCGGCGTGCCGACACCCTGATAGTAGCCGCGCGTATCTCGTCTCAGGCCACGACCGGATGGGCGATTCTACAGGTTATACGAGATACCTCGGGTTTCCCCAAGGCGGCCCCGCAGAACCCCTAGTTTGGACCAACACTCATGAGGAGCACTGTCCCGGGCTGTGAAATTAAGTCCTCGGGTTAATTACTCCCTATGCAAGTTTTTAGTTGTTAGGCAAATGGTAAAACCAAAGTTGGGCCTTGCTGGAAAAGCTTTAAGCAGTGTGAATTATCAATGGGGGCCCATAAACCCCTACCGTGTTAGGAACACAAAATCAAGGAACATAACACCGGTTTATCGGGTCCTAAGGTGGCATGAGTGGAACAAAACACCTAGCAGAAGGCCAAGCCTTCCACCCATTGCCAATATATAGGTGCATTAGTTTATAACAGGCAATATATTGTGTTACCCAATAACAAGTTCATCATGGAGCAGTCTTCAAAACTTCACCTGCAACTAACCACGCTATAAGAGGGGCTGAGCGATGCATACTTAGCCAAACAACGGTTTGCTAGGAAGGCGGTTAGAGTGTTTCATGGCAACAATAGGAGGCTGACAAACAGGAATAGGCAACAAGGCATATCTAAAGAGCGAGACAACTAGCATAGGCAAAGATAGAGGTGATATCGGGGAATGGTCATCTTGCGTGGAATTCCGCAAGGAAGAAGAACGAGTCCATGGAGTAGCCGAACAAAACCTCACAACTCCGGAACGAAACCGAAGCTAACGAGAGAAGCACCAGAAATAAGCAAACAACATGGTAAACACACAAGCATAAACATGGCATATGATGCACAACCAAGTATGATGCATGTCCGGTTTAATATGCATGGCATGGCAAAGTGCACAAACAATACTATAAGTTAAGTGGAGCTCAATATGCAACGAGTTGCATATTAACAAAACACCACATTCACATATTTAGTTTGAACTCGTTTATGTAGACAACAATATTAAATGTTGGTTCACATGGCAAGAGGTGAAGCATGATCGAACTACAATATCTAGGCATTTTAAATGAGGCCGGAAATAACAACAACAATTCCGAAAACTCCCCATGTCATATATAGCAATTTTAAAGCAAACACAATTTTAACCATTTAAATGTTGTTATCATGATATGGATGTCATTTTCAAGTTTTAATGCAATTTTAGTTAAAAGTTGACATGAATATGATATGGAGTATCTCGTCACTATGGTGGAAAGAAAGGGTGCCACGTCGGCGATAACCGAAAATGAGGCCGTAACAACATTTCGGTACCGGTAACTCGTCGATATGCCGGCGCAAAGAAAGGGTCGACATGAGCGTGTCTTGCAAGAGATAGGTGGGGTGATCCCGTTACCGGTTTCCAACGGGTTGGTGGCAAGGCAAAAGAGGGCACTTCGGACACGGTGCAAACACGAGATTCATCTCATACATCACTTAGCATTCATCCTCGGGGTCATCAGCTCGGCGGTCATACCTTCGAAGCGTCCGGTTCGGGGTGGTTCGAGTCTCGAGCGAAGTAGTCGTGTAGTTCTTCACGGGTCGTAGTGGTAAGTAGTTGTTCCATTTCGTAGTCGTACACGTCGACGGTAGTTGTACCCGAGTCTCGACGACGGGGTTGTACACGTTTTGTAGATGAACTTGACGAATCCGAAGTCTTCGGGCGTCACGGTACTTGGCGATATCCGTGTTCTTTTGGGTTCGTAGATGTACTTGGCGTTCTTGGCGATTCCAGAGATGGCGGTAGAGGTACTTGGCGAAATCTACGTAGACGGTAGTTGTTCCTGTATCATCGTGGAAGTAGTCGTTCACTTGACGGAGAGGATCTTGGCGCATCCATGTACTCGGCCTTTCGGTGTGGTAGTCGTTCAGGCGTCGGCCGTCGAGGTACTTAGCGTCCCTGGAACTTGGGGTCTTGACGTTTTCGTATGAAGCGGTGAGGGTCTCGTGTGCACGAAGCGGCAAGAGCACGCGCAGCGGCTCAGGACAAAGTAGGAACGCAGCGAGGCAAGCCTGGAGACAGAGGAGGTGCACGGGCACAAGGGGAGGAAGCAGGGCATGGTCGACGCCCAGGGAAGGTCGGCATGGAGCAGGAGACGGCCGGGGCGCCTTGGCGCGGCGGAGGCAGAGCAGAGGAGGGCCACCGTGGCGAACGGGCGCGGGCCCGGTAGCGCTCGGCCTGGCAAGGCGGCTGCGCGAGGAGAGGACGGCAGGGCGGGCGATGAGGACGGCAGGCCGGGCGATGAGGACGGCAGGCCGGGCGATGAGGACGGCATGCGGGGCGGTGCAGGGTGCCAATGAGGGTGACGGGGAGGACCCGCAGCCCAGCACCATGGGAGGCACGGCCATGGTGATCCGCAGCCGGATCCCGCCGGATCCGGGCCAGAGATGGCCGGGGCGGCTCGCACGAAGGAAGGGCGGAGAGGAGGTGGTCGGCGGGGAGGCGTCGCGACCTGGACCTCGACGGTGCAGGGCGGTGCAAAGGCGAGCAGGCGAGGGGACGCGACAGTGGCGTGGTTCTGCGATGGGCGGCGGCTGATGCGGGGCAGCAAGGTGGAGGCAGAGGGGACGGGACGAGGAATGACGAAGGGAGAGAGAGCGCTCGTGGAGAGCGAGCGGAGGAGGAGGAGAGGGGCGTTTAGGGGACGAGCGAGGGAGAGATGCGAGAGGAGCGAGTTGGCCAGAGGATTGCTAGTGTTAGAGGGTCGGAGTGGAGCGGTTGGGCTCACTGGGCCGGCTGGTGGGAGGCCCAAGTGGGCTGCTAGTCTGCTGGCTGCTCTTCTGCCTCTCCCTAAATTCTTCTTCGTGTCTAGCAAATAAAAAGGGGTTTTGGAAATATAGAGAGAGATAGAAGAAGAAGTTGAGCAGGAGGCCAATTTTTCATGGACTCATAAAAATACGAGGAATATAACAAAAATGGCCTGAGGTGTTTTTAGAGGAAGTAAAATCGAAACATGTTGAATTTAACTCGACATGTTTGAATTCCGAAACCCATTCCAATAAACTACAAATGGGTTGAAATTATAAGAGGTGACCCTACACACTAGATGTAATTTATGGGCAGATTTGGAGCATTTATGGATAAAGTAAAATTGCAACTCAATTTTACTAAGAGGCCTCAACGGAAGAAAAAGAAGTTCAGCTGGATAAAAGAAAATTGACGAATGGTGCAATTGTGTTATATGTGATTCCAAGCTAACGGAATATTATTTTTTGTAATAGCTCCATAAATATTAGGAGGATATGTTATAAAGAGAAGTCACTCTTCCCTCGATTTGAATGGATCGAAGATCCACACAATTTATTTAGTTGAGTTGCAAAAAAAATAAAGACATGATGGCATGATGGCATGATGGCATGATGCAATGCAAAATAAAATAGAGCAAGCAAAAGAAGCACACGACGAAATCTGAAATAGATGGAAGTATTCTGGAGCATCGGTCTTGGGGCAACACAACTCTCCCACACTAACAGAGGATCTCGACCCGAGATCCTAGAATAGGTACCGGATAGAAACGGAAAAAAAGAGGTAAAACAAAGTTGCTTCTTTGGCAAATGAGTGAAACCACGAACTTGAGAGGTTGACCAAATTGAAAGAAGAATACAACGGAGATGAACGAAGATGAAAACACTCTGTTAGAAAAGAGGAACAAGGAACATTACGAGAACCTTGTAGGTTGAAAGGCATGAAACAAGAGCTTACGAACAAAAGACTATGAACCGCAACGGTATAGCCAAGGAATAAGAATGACAGAATTTGGACAACACTCCGTCTGAAAATGGAAGGAATTAACATGAGCTTGAGAAGATTGGATGATCTTTGATGAAATCAACTACACACTGCCTCCAGAACTATTGAAAGAATGGCACAAGGGGTAAGAAAGGCTTCAGACAGCAGTCCGGTTGAAAAGAGAGGAAAAACTTGATAAGATGAGGGAACTTGAATGGAGGTCACAACACTCCAGTTAAATGGACAAGCAAGGGAAGAATATGATCTTAACAAAAGAGATGATGGTCGAAGAGAGCAGCATCACAACGCATCCGGAGCGAAAGAATAGATGCTAAAACATTAGGAAGAAAGAAAGTAGAAGAAAATGATAACTTCTACCTCAAATAAATTTGAAAGAGAAACCTTACAAAGAAGGGTTGAACGGAGAAAATCAACAACGAAGAGAATAAGCTCGTTGTAGCCTTATGTAAAACATCTCAAAATTATGAGGTGACAGCCAGCCACTAATGGAAAACAATTGATTGGACTGAGTTCAACAAGGAGACGAAAAACTTATCTCACCGGGAGGATGAATGAAGAACTTGGGTCATTTATAAGCACCACAAAAGCAACAATCCTTAGGGAAAACTTTAGGTCAAATACAACCCAAGATAACTCCAACAAACAAAATGGGAGGTTGAAAGGATCTCCTGAGAAATTAGGATGATGGGTTTAAATATTTCATTCTTGATAACTTGTGAATCATGAAACACGAAAGGAAATTGTCAAGAATGGCATAACACCATCTCAAAAGAAAAAAAAGGTAGAAAGAATTGCACTTCGTAATGCAAGAAGAAGAATATTAGGCTCCAACAACAAAAATATTGATGCACACTTGAAGAATGAATTAAATCATAATGAACCACCATGAAGAACTCCGATAATAAAAGGATGAGAAGTGAAAGATGAAAAGAATAAGATTCAAGGCCAAAGATGATTGAGATGGAGCTTCGTGGAAAGATAAATGAGAGAGTTTGGAACTCCGGAAAGAAAAATGAACAACCAATAATTTGATATCATGAACGAACTTCGGACAAAGGAATTAAATCACCTTGAAGAAATAAGAATAAGAATTATGTCATGCTTATCCTTCACCAATTTAAATTGATGACAACCAATGGATTTGGCATACTACTTATTCTTGTTGCAAAGAATTAAAGAGAGATCTAGCACAACCTTGGATAAATCTTCAACGAACCATCGGTAGGATTATGAAAAGAACAAATGAATTGATACGATAACAACGGAAGAGTAATCTTGAATGAACCGCCATAAGAATATGGAGATGAACGAAGAGGCATCAATTAAGAATAGTTGGAGGATGAAGTTGAAAACTGAGAACGAAAAATTCTTCTGAAATGATGGCCTTCGGAGGATCACAATGTGAAGAATTCATGAAATGCTTCAGATGGGTATAAAAAGATTCCTCACGATGGAAACAATTATAATGATGCATGAAGCTAGAACCACGAATCTTCAAGAGAACGGGCCAAGATTTAAGAGAAACTCTTCTTCGGTCTTCAAAATCTGAGAAGACGATGAGATACACCACCATGAATTGTTGAGGCACTCCGGAATGAAGAATTAAAATGTCGAACCAACGATGAAAAGAATTTGAAAGCGATCTTAGAGAAGGCATATGACGGATGGAATACATTCTCACGTCACACTTTAAAAAGAATTTGAGAATAACTTCGAAAAAATTAGAAGAGTCGGGTAAGATCCTGGGAAAGACCTGTGGGTTATGGGCCCACTCAAAAGAAACATCGTCGGAAAAGATTGCTTAAGAGATATTGCACCGGTTGAGTTAAATGACTTGAGCGAGATAACAACGTCGAAATAGCTTGAACGGATTAAGAATGGAAACGTGAATCTTCCGAGATATCTTGAACACTCCGGAGAAGAATTAGAGAGAGTTGAATAAACAAGAGAGACTTCGGATAAGAAATTTCAACATGGGAAAACATGTGAAAAAAAGGGAGAGATATGATCATCGCCGAAGCTTGGATTTAGTCCACCGGAGAAGAAACAAGAAACAAATAATGATAAGCTTGAAGCTTCCTTAGCATCTTCCTGAGAATCACCGGATAAGGACATTGAAGGAAAAGAATGAAGAAACATCACGTGAATAAAATGGATATTTCATTTGAGAATTTCTGGCTCCGAGAAGAAGAAGGGTGGGAGTGTGGGGAAAACAAAGACAACTTGGGATGAATGAAATGGACACCGTTGAGAAAAACCAAGACTAGGTCTTGCACATATTAAAAGGATCGTGTTAACTTGAAGAGAAGCACGCCAGTTAAAAAGAATTTACATGACAATCTTGACTGATCAAGAAGGATTAGCACTCCCACAGAAATATGAGAACACCGATTAGGAAAGGTATGGAATCACCACTTGACCTTGAAGCAACTCGAATACCATAATCAAAACAAAACAAAGGATAGATATGTTGCAACATAATCTTCACAATATCATTCTAACCGAGAATTGAATGAATGAATTCCATAGCTTAATGGTACATGAACTTGTCGAGAAGCCACTTGGGAGAACAAAATGAAAGAATAAAAAACAACAAGGTACAGATGGAACAAATACATAATAGAGGTTTCATCCCACATGTTCGTGATGAATGCCCCATGGCACGTTTTCAAAGGGCCTTGCAATCCCCGGATCAGCATAGCCAAGGATCCTTTAATATGCAACTCCCAATTGGAATAGCGCCCATGAAACCTCTTCGCTAAATGTAGAACCCCAACTTCATATCATGCACCCGTTGGAAGATTACCTAAGAGCTACTTGAATCCCACCTATTAATTCCCGAAGCTTTCCCGTTATGCAATCTGGTGTTGGGGATACAGGGGAAGCATGGCGCAATCAACTCTAAACCTACATCCAGCTGTATCCATCCGTCAACACATAACCAGGCACCTTCGGAAATTGTTTACCTTGGACCTTCGCAACGCATCCGCTATACTAGATGTGGCAATACTCATGAACTATCCCACCAGTACTGGGTGACGTTGGGGTTATCTCACCACTAAACGCATAGAAGAGTTTTCGATGTCGGCCGCCTCTGGTATTCTAGAACCGCCACGATACATTTGTGATGACAACACCTCGGAGCTCAACTCCCCGGGACACTGCCACAACCCCTAAATGATAGGAGGCATTGAGAACAATGTTCTCGTCACAAAGATATCGGAATAATCCAAACAATACCCGCATGATCCTAAAAAAAATTTGGTGAAATTTTGAGAATAGTGAAGATAGAACGACGTCAGGAGTCCTCACCAGAGCGATGAAGCGGATGAGGAGTAAAAAGAAATCCTACCCTCCGATATATATATATATATATATATATATATATATATATATATATATATATATATATATATATAGGACTCGAAACATTTTTTTTGTGTGTAGACTCAACCATCAGTGGTTCGATTAATCAGGGGGCTCCTAGGTCGGAGAAGGCTCTGAATACCAACTTGTCATGCCCAGTATGAGACTATGTCTCCCACGTGTCGAGGCACGACTTAAAGACATAAGCGCATACTAGAATGATCTGAAGTATGGTATCTTTGCACATCTCATGTAAAATTCAGGGATGAAATTTAAAAGATAGTTGGCTTACACTCGCCACGTCACACAATGAATACAATAACATACATCATCCAAATAACACAAGGTCCGAAAATGGACAAAATCCAAATGAGAAAGATACCATAAAACCACAAGGCCGATCGCCCCTAGTAGGAACCACTACTGATCGTCGGGATACGAAACATAGTAACGTACACGCTCTTCATCGAACTCCCACTGAAGTTCTGGACCATCTCCTGCATTGTTCTCAATGGTGCCTGCATCTAGTGTGTGTTGAAATCTGTGAGCCACAGAGGACTCAGCAATCCCATTCCCGGGTATCAAAACTACCGAAGCCTTAGGTGTAGAAAGGCTATAAACAAGGGTTGCAGCAAGAACTAAGCACTAGCTTACGAATTTAGAGCGGGAAGAGAACAAATGTCAACGATCGCCAAGTTTATCAAGAAGTGATTCTAGCTACTCACGATCAAACATAACCCCATCGTGTTCACTTCCCGAAGCCCTTCGGAAAGAGACCATCACGATTACTAACGCAGGTAGTGTATTCATGAATAAGGTGTAAAGTTTTGAACAACCAGATATTAACAAATTCACATCTGCCACATAACCGCGGGCACGGCTTTCGAAAGATAAAACCCTGCAGGGGTGTCCAACCTTAGCCCATCACAACCACACGATCTGCGGAGTCACAACTCCAAAGTGGGAAGACCCGAGTATTCTTGGAATCCCGAGCTCAAGATATTTCGACAAAGGTAAAACTAATCCAGCAAGACCTCCCGACGTGCCGACACCCTGATAGTAGCCGCGCGTATCTCGTCTCAGGCCACGACCGGATGGGCGATTCTATAGGTTATACCAGATACCTCGGGTTTCCCCAAGGCGGCCCCGCAGAACCCCCAGTTTGGACCAACACTCATGAGGACCATTGGCCCGGGTAGTAAAATTAAGTCCTCGGGTTAATTACTCCCAATGCAAGTTTGTAGTTGTTAGGCAAATGGTAAAACCAAAGTTGGGCCTTGCTGGAAAAGCTTTAATCAGTGCAAATTATCAAGGGGGGCCCATAAACCCCAACCGTGTTAGGAATGCAAAATCAAGGAACATAACACCGGTTTGTCGGGTCCTAAGGTGGCATGAGTGGAACAAAACACCAAGCAGCAGGCCAAGCCTTCCACCAATTGCCAATATATAGGTGCATTAGTTTATAACAGGCAATATATTGTGTTATCCCAATAACAAGTTCATCATGGAGCAGTCCTCAAAACTTCACCTGCAACTAACCACGCTATAAGAGGGGCTGAGCGATGCGTACTTAGCCAAACAACGGTTTGCTAGGAAGGCGGTTAGAGTGTTTTATGTTAACAATAGGAGGCTGACAAACAGGAATAGGCATCGAGGCATATCTAAGGAGCGAGACAACTAGCATAGGCAAAGATAGAGGTGATATCGGGGAATGGTCATCTTGACTGGAATTCCGCAAGGAAGAAGAACGAGTCCATGAAGTAGCCGAACTAAACTTCACAACTCCGGAACGAAACCGAAGCTAACGAGAGAAGCAACCGGAAATAAGAAAACAACATGGTCAACACACAAGCATAAACATGGCATATGATGCACAACCAAGTATGATGCTTGTCCGGTTTAATATGCATGGCATGGCAAAGTGCACAAACAATACTACAAGTTAAGTGGAGCTCAATATGCAACGAGCTGCATATTGACAAAACACCACATTCACATATTTAGTTTGATCTCGTTTATGTAGAGAACAATATTAAATGTTGGTTAACATGGCAAGAGGTGAAGCATGATCTAACTACAATATCTAGGCATTTTAAATTAGGCCAGAAATAACAACAACAATTCCGGAAACTCCCCATGTCATATTTAGCAATTTTAAAGCAAACACAATTTTAACCATTTAAATGTTGTTATCATGATGTGGATGTCATTTGCAAGTTTTAATGCAATTTTAGTTAAAAGTTGACATGAAGATGATATGGAGTATCTCGTCACTGTGGCGGAAAGAAAGGGTGCCATTGCGGCGATAACCGAAAATGAGGCCGCAACAATATTTCGGTACCGGTAACTCGTCGATATGCCGGCGCAAAGAAAGGGTCGACGTGAGTGTGTCTTGCAAGAGATAGGTGGGGTGATCCCGTTACTGGGTTCCCACGGGTTGGTGGCAAGGAAAAAGAGGGCACTTCGGACACGGTGCAAACATGCGATTCATCTCATACATCACATAGCATCCATCCTCGGGGTCATCGGCTTGGCAGTAATACTTTCGAAGCATGCGGTTTGGGGTGGTTCGAGTCTCGAGGGAAGTAGTCGTGTAGTTCTTCATGGGTCGTAGTGGGAAGGAGTCGTTCCATTTCGTAGTCGTACATGTCGACGGTAGTTGTACCCGAGTCTCGACGACGGGGCTGTACACGTTTTGTAGATGAACTTGACGAATCCGAAGTCTTCGGGCATCACGATACTTGACGATATCCGTGTTCTTTTGGGTTCGTAGATGTACTTGGTGTTCTTGGTGATTCGGGAGACGGCGGTAGAGGTACTTGGCGAAATCTATGTAGACGGTAGTTGTGCCTGTATCATCGTGGAAGTAGTCATTCACTTGACGAAGAGGATTTTGGCGCATCCATGTACTCGGCGTTCCAGTGTGGTAGTCGTTCGGGCGTCGGGCGTCGAGGTACTTGGCGTCCCTGGAACTTGGGGTCTTGACGTTTTCCTATGAAGCGGTGAGGGTCTCGTGTGCACGAAGCGGCAAGATCACGCGCAGCGGCTCCGGCCAAAGTAGGAACGCAGCGAGCCAAGCCTAGATATAGAGGAGGTGCACGGGCGCAAGGGGAGCAAGCAGGGCACGGTCGCCGCCCAGGGAAGGTCAGCGAGGAGCAGGAGACGGCCGGGGCGCCTTGGCGCGGTGGAGGCAGAGCAGAGGAGGGCCGCAGTGGCGAACGGGCGCGGGCGCGGCAGTGCTTGGCCTAGCGAGGCTGCTGCGCGAGGAGAGGACGGTAGGCCGGGCGATGAGGATGGCAGGCGGGGCTGTGCAGGTTGCCAACGAGGGCGACGGAGAGGACCGGCGGCGCGGCACCATGGGAGGCGCGGCCATGGCGATCTGCAGCCTGATCCCACTGGATCCGGGCCGGAGATGGCCGGGGCGGCTCACACGAAGGAAATGCGGAGCGGAGGTGGTCGGCGGGGAGGCGTCGCGACCTGGAGCTCGATGGTGCATGGCGGTGCAGAGGTGAGCCGGCGAGGGGACACGGCAGTAGCGTGGTTCTGCGGTGGGTGGCGGCTGATGCGGGGCAGCAAGGTGGAGGCAGAGGGGACGGGACGAGGCAGGACGAAGGGAGAGAGAGCGCTCGTGGAGAGCGAGCGGAGGAGGAGGAGAGGGGCGTTTAGGGGACGAGCGAGGGAGAGATGCGAGAGGAGCGAGTCGGCCAGAGGATTGCTAGTGTTAGAGGGTCGGAGTGGAGCGGTTGGGCTCACTGGGCCGGCTGGTGGGAGGCCCAAGTGGGCTGCCAGTCTGCTGGCTGCTCTTCTGCCTCTCCCTAAATTCTTCTTCGTGTCTAGCAAATAAAAAGGCGTTTTGGAAATATAGAGAGAGATAGAAGAAGAATTTGAGGAGGAGGCCAATTTTTCATGGACTCATAAAAATACGAGGAATATAGCAAAAATGGCCTGAGGTGTTTTTAGAGGAAGTAAAATCCAAACATGTTGAATTTAACTCGACATGTTTGAATTCCGAAACCCATTCCAATAAACTACAAATTGGTTGAAATTATAAGAGGTGACCCTACACACTAGATGTAATTTATGGGCAGATTTGGAGCATTTATGGATAAAGTAAAATTGCAACTCAATTATACAAAGAGGCCTCAATGGAAGAAAAAGAAGTTGAGCTGGATAAAAGAAAATTGACGAACGGTGCAATTGTGTTATATGTGATTCCAAGCTAACGGAATATTATTTTTTATAATAGCTCCATAAATATTAGGAGGATATGTTATATAGATAAGTCACTCTTCCCTCGATTTGAATGGATCGAAGATCCACACAATTTATTTAGTTGAGTTGCAAAAAAATAAAGACATGATGGCATGATGGCATGATGCAATGCAAAATAAAATAGAGCAAGGAAAAGAAACACACGACGAAACCTGAAATAGATGGAAGTCTTCTGGAGCATCGGTCTTGGGGCGCCACACTTGGGCATCGTGACCTAAGGGCCTAACTGGACCCGTAGCCCCTCACTTCCTTGTCTTGTCCTGGTTTCCTATCAAGGCCAGCGGCGACTGAGGTACGTGAGGGCCGGGCCCTGCCGACGCAGAACATCAAGGCCTAAGTCCAGTACTCACTTCCCTCAGGGATGTTCGCACGTCAAGGGGGACCCTTGGGCATCGCAACCCAAGGGCCAAACTGGACGCGTAGCCCCTCACTCCCTAGTCTTGTCCTGGTTTCCGGCCAAGGCCAGCGGCGGCTGAGGTACGCCCGGGCCAGGCCCTGCCAACGCTGTCGGGGATATACCCCACGGTATGAACCGGGCGGAATTATAACCCGGCCTGACTTGGCGTTTTACTTAAGACGGTTTACACTTGACAATTTACTAGTAACCGGGCAAGCGAATCATGGATGACAAGGCCCAAGTCCTAGAAGGTCGGTTCATGTATGGTGGGCCGGTTTATGAAGAAAGCATAAGGAATATTCTCCTACAAAGGAAGCAAGACTGGGACTCCTTGTAATAGAGCAATCCTAATTCTACTAGGATTAGTCATGTAAACCCGCCCCTTCAACATATATAAGGAGGGGCAGGGCTCCCCAAAGAGGGACAAGTTTAGACAGGTTCTCACAATTTTCTAGGGTTAGACACAAAGAGCCGGTTTACCGGCGACACCATGAGGATCATAATGAGATCTAGCCTCAAACAACACGTAGGGTTATTACCGGATGATGTTTCCCGGGGCCCGAAGCTGTCTAAACCCTTGTCTTGCATCGCGTCTCTCGATTCCGCTCAACCCCTCTCAAGCTACTACATAGATGCGCGGCCTCACGACTAAGTCCGCTAAACCGAACTTCTGCCGTGTTAATTCCACGATAGTTGGCACCCACCATGGGGCCTGCGCACGGTGGTGTTGAGTTCTTGAAGGGATCTTTTTTAGGGTTCGAGAAAGTTTGCAATATTTTCGGGTGAAGAAAAGATTCAGTATGAAAGGATTCAGATCAGCTAATAGTTCATCACTCAAGATCAAAGAAATCATCAGCGGCGGCATAGACAAAATCAAGATCAGGGAAGTTAGGGTTCAATGTTTTGTGCGTCGCCGATTTTACGTGATCGGTCGAATCCGAACAGGAGATCAATTTTTGCTGCGTGTCGCCATGGCCAAACCGGAATTTTTCTCCCGTACGTCAAGTCAGATCAATCTGCATCAGCAAGCGCGTGGGGAGACAAAGGATCAAGTTCCGAGGCAGTTTCATAAAGTGATCTGCTGAAAACTGCTGCTACTGTGATTGGGAGTACTAGTAGTACTTCTAATAAATGATATGTTACTATTTACTTGAAGGCAATATTATTTCGTTGCTGCTGTGGCAGAAAGGGATCCATCAAATATACTTGAGTACTGCCCATAGTAAAAGCTCAGGTTTTGAGGAGGCAACCAATCCAGAAAAGAAATAATATCTGTTAAAGTGGTTTCATGTGAGCGTACATGCTTGGGGTAAATATTACCACACCGGATTGAACTAGCAAGTCAACAGGTTTAATCTCCAACGCACGGCCGTTCGGCTCAGCTCTGCTGCTGCCTCGCGTGTGAGTCCCTGCCAACTTGGCCAAGCTGCTGTGTTCCACCGAGCCGCTAGCTTCCAGTGCCACCGACGCGGTCTGTAACTCTGAGCCGCCTTGCATCACCAAACCACCGCGCTGCACCGTCCGTCTTGACTTGCAGCTGCCTTGAATCGCCAACGGCGCAGGCTGCCGTGAGGCCGCCACCTTCATCTCACCTTCAGGCTGCTGGCGCCTTTCCGTCGTCGCGACTGCAACCTGCTTTGTGCTGAGCTGCTGCAAGGACTCCTCCTTAAAAGTTGCTTCCACCAAAGCTGGCCTTGAGTAGTTGCCTGCAAAGTACCCCTACGCCGAGTCACCGCTACCCCGGTAACCCGTAATCAGCACCGAGCCGGCCACGGACCGCCCTTGCGGCCTCTCTCCAAGTTTCCGTCTGAGCTGCCGCTTATCTTAGCCGGATTACCGTGAGTTCAAGCTGCTGCTTTCCGAGTCGCCCTTCTGCTCGGTTGAGAGCCGGCCACGAATCGTCGCCAGGTCTCCACCGCCGTCACCCGCTAGTCGCCACCTTGTGTCACCAAACCGCCGAGCGCACTTCAAAGTCACCTCCGCCACGCCTAAATTCATCAGCCGGCCTGGCCGTGGCTTTACTTTGGTCAAATCTTGATCTCCGCCCCGTCGATGAGCCGCCATGCTTCAAAGCACTGTTGGCCTCCTTGAGTCGCCGGAACATGTTAAACTACAGCCAGCACGTCTCTAAGTCACTTTTTCCATCAAATCTTCACCAAGTTGCCGGTTTACCCCAGCTTCAACCGGAGCCGGCAGAGGCAAGACACTGATAAGGCAGGTGCGACCTTCATATGCAACACCAGTGCAAAGGAGAGCAGTTCTTTGGATCAAACGATTTCAGACTTGCCTTTTCTATTGAAAATGTTAAGCAAGGGATGCTTCTCCAAGCAGAAGCAGACAAAAGAGAAGAAGGATAAAATCTGCTACGTGCATGGATAGTGCGGCCAGAGTGCTAATTACATGCATATATTATTCACTTTCCATGCACCTCTAGTACCTTACACACGGTTCAATCTACAATTTGATATTATGCTGCATAGCGTGGTTCCATTGATAAAACAGAGGAAGCCAGAGGAGATGTGTTCGCCCGACAAGACACGAGGACCATTATTCATTACAAAGTCGCTAGCATTTCAACATCCAAAGCATCTGCGAGCCAGTTTGCATTTAAGTCAAGTTGAAGCTGCAAATCAAGTAGCAGGCCGTCCCCTCTGCCTGAGTTGCATCACTTCTACCGTGAGCCGCCACGCCGGTTTTGCCAGACTGCCTCGCCTTGAGCCTTCACATCATGATGAGCCGCCTCCGCCGGCCGCATTTGCTTTAAACCGCCGCACATATCAGGTGATACCCATCCAAGTTGATTTTATTAGCACATATTATTCTTTATCAAAGAGCAGTTTATCTTTGCCTTGGTTTGCAATATTATCTATGAAGGACAAAATCTACCACAAAAGTAACATCATAAATATGAGGCTCGCACTGGCTTAAATATTGTGGCCAAGTCTTGTGACTGCGCCGGTTTACAACACTGCGGCCAACTCATCTGTTCTGCCGAGCAAATCAGGTGTTATCCTTCCTATATATTTTATGAAGACATTTTATTTCCTATGAGCACCATTATACTACCCCATTGGTATTTTTATATACAGGTGAAATTATTATTTTACTGCGGAATAAAGCACACGCTGGCAATATTCTACAACGGCGTTTCCTCTGTGTCACACTGCCCGTTAAACGGACGGCTGGTTTACGCATCCGCACCGGTTTACAACACGGAGGACTACTTGCTCATCTCCGCCGGCTTACAATACCGCGGCCGATTCATGTGACTATGCTGCCTCTGATGCTGCGGTCGTTTTTACTGTCCGCCCTGCGATCCGGTCTATTCGACATACCGGTTTGGCTAACAGACACCGATGAGGATAATAAGGTCCAAAATTCACTCAGGTGATATTCATCTAAAGTTTATTTTTCTTGATATATATCATTTTCATCAAGAAGAACACGATGCTTTGATCAGTTTATTTTGTTATGCAGGACAATTTTATAAGGGACCAAACAGGACTTGCCTTTCAAAATGCAAGCTCCTTCATAGGAACCCTACCTCCAGGATCACTAGGGGGCTACGGATCACATGTGAATCCTCGCTAAAATCTCTTCTGGTCCGGTTTACATGATTGTCTTCACATCAGCGCCCTTTGGATAACATCCATCGATTGGCAAAAAACTGTTCTTGTCCCTAGGGAACCTTCCTTTGATGGCAAATGCAAAATTTCTTGCCCCTTGGTTGATCACTCCCTTTGATGGCAAAAAAAAATTGTTCTTGTCCCTAGGGAACCTTCCTTTGATGGCAAATGCAATATTTCTTGCCCCTTGGTTGATCATTCCCTTTGATGGCAAAAGAAAAAACTGTTCTTGTCCCTAGGGAACCTTCCTTTGATGGCAAATGCAATATTTCTTGCCCCTTGGTTGATCACTCCCTTTGATGGCAAAAGAAAAAACTGTTCTTGTCCCTAGGGTACTTCCTTTGATGGCAAATGCAAAATTTCTTGCCCCTTGGAAGATACATCCCTTTGATGGCAAAAGAAAACTTCTTGTCCCTAGGGGTACTTCCATTGATGGCAAATGCAAAAATTCTTGCCCCTTGGAGTACATCCTTTGATGGCAAAAGAAAAAGAGTCATAGCCCTTTGGGTCGCACCCTTTGATTGGCACATATGGAGCCTGGCAGCTCGTAAAAAGCCTCGACTACATGGTCTTATTTGCAACCTGTGTTTTGTGTTTGTGATTTTTTCAAATGTTTTCTATGGTTTTTTGATCCGGAGCTGGGAAACTTCAAAGTTGACCACGTATTTACAGAAGTCTGGTCGTAGAGCACTGGCATTATTTGAACCAGTAGTTATCATAACCCGGAACAATCATTGGGCAAATGCCAAGAGAGCCAAGAGCCTCATCAGAATCTAAACATTCAATTATGCCTAACGGATTAAGGACGTCAGGTATACTTAATCACAGGTAAGATAATGACCGGTGTTTATTAAACCGGCCTGGCTTTGACTATAAGTCGCCAGTATGAGATAAGATAATGACCGGTGCTTATTAAACCGGCCTGGCTTTGACTATTAGTCACCAGTATGAGATAAGATAATGACCGGTGTTTATTAACCCGGCCTGATTGTGATCAAACATCACTGGAACCGGTTTTCAAACCGGATTATATTATTCAAATCTTTAATAGCAAACATGGCTGGATTTTTATCATGGTTAGCAAATACCAATATTATGGTTGAAGTTTTTAAAGTCACTTCAGCGCAATGGATATCATATTGTCAATGGGTTACAACCCGGCACTTGGGGGCTACATTATTCCAATTGAGATTACATTAAATACACAAGTCTCATGTCGCTGCAAGCATACACCATGACACTTGGGGGCTAATGCAAAGTCATTTTTACTGGCCTTATTGAAGACCCGACTCATCACATCATATTGAGCCGGCCCTTGGGGGCTACCAATCGCTCCTGTCAACAATTCAAGGTACACAAGTATTAATCCATTATATTGAAGGGTCCATTGCTCAGTGGGTAAAGCACAAAGCTCTTAACCTTGTGGACGTGGGTTGAAACCCCACGATGGAAGTTACATTACATAATGTTATTTTCAATGATTATATCTACAAAGTCCCTGCTCATTATTGCATAATGACCGGGCACTTGGGGGCTACATGTTGCTGTTCAAGTTTGCATGATCATATTTTCAAAGTCCCTGCTCATTATTGCATAATGACCCGGCACTTGGGGGCTACAGGTAATATGCATATAAACGAGGAAAATCTTCAAAATTCACAGTCTTGAACAAATCAGGAAGATTAATTGTGTGACCCGGCATTGGCAACAATCATAACCCGGCATTTGTAAACAGTCATGACTCGGAATTATCAGTTTTTTTATAAACCGGTAATAGTGGTAATCATAAACCGACATCCTCAAGCCGGCTGGATATCAATTGAATATTTGAAGACCAATATTAAGTCAGAGCATTGAAGGCCGAGTCAAATGGATTATTTATTTGCAATATTTTTTCTACAAGCAAGTTGATTATGAAGCTCGTCTGTTGACCCGGATTTTCTAGAAGAAGGACAAGGATTTACAGATGGTCAGGTGCCGGTTTACAAGAATTCTTGACCCAGAGCACAGCCTATCAAATTTGTTCTCGTGTTGCAGCATAAGTTTACCATGGATAAATCCAAGCTAAACTGGGGGCTAATGTCGGGGATATACCCCGCGGTATGAACCGGCCGGAATTATAACCCGGCCGGACTTGGCGTTTTACTTAAGACGGTTTACACTTGGCAATTTACTGGTAACCCGGCAGGCGGATCATGGATGACAAGGCCCAAGGCCTAGAAGGCGGGTTCATGTATGGTGGGCCGGTTTATGAAGAAAGCATAAGGAATATTCTCCTACAAAGGAAGCAAGACTAGGACTCCTTGTAATAGAGCAATCCTAATCCTACTAGGATTAGTCATGTAAACCCGCCCCTTCAACATATATAAGGAGGGGCAGGGCTCCCCAAAGAGGGGCAAGTTTAGACAGGTTCTCACAAGTTTCTAGGGTTAGACACAAAGAGCCGGTTTACCGGCAACACCATGAGGATCATAATGAGATCTAGCCTCAAACAGCACGTAGGGTTATTACCGAATGATGTTTCCCGGGACCCGAAGCTTTCTAAACCCTTGTCTTGCATCGCGTCTCTCGATTCCGCTCAACCCCTCTCAAGCTACTACATAGATGCGCGGCCTCATGACTAAGTCCGCTAAACCGGACTTCTGCCGTGTTAATTCCACGACAGACACAGAACACCAAAGCCATGCTTAGTGCTTCCTGCCTGGGTATCGTTTGCACGTTAAGGGGGACTCCTGAGCATCGCGACTCAGGAGCCTAACTGGCCATGTAGCCTCTCACCCCCTGGTCTTGACCTAGTGACCTGGACAAGCCAACCGATGGCTGAGGTATGCGCGGGGTCAGGCCCTATCGACGTAGAACGATAAACAAGAAAAGAAGGGAGAATATCTAGCAATTATTACAATCCAGATTGTCCTTCGCAACATCAAACGAAAGTTTTAACGCCTCCATGAGGATTACTCATGTCGCAGGAGAATGAAGATAAAAGGGAAGCGATGTCACCAATCTGCAAGCCTTCCTCTCAGCCTTGGGCATTGCTGCCCGAGGGGACCTCCCCCATGGCAGCGCCACCGTGCCCCGGGGAAGCGGTATCGTCCACGGCATCGGCGGTGCCACCGGCTGGAGGGGAAGGGTGGACGATGAGGAACGCCTTCAGCAGGGCCTCCACGTGGTCCTTCACAGCTTCAGCGGCGGCCTTGAGGTGCTCCGCCTCCACGGGCTGGACCAGCGCCCCGAGATCAGCGTTGGGGTCGTGAAGGTGCAGCTGGCTGAGGACGCATGTCAAGGCAGAAGAAGAAAGTACGCGGGCTTCCTCCTCCGCCGGAGGGTTGATCTCGCGCATGACATCCTTGAGCACCAGGACAAGGAAAGGAAGCAGCTGGGCAGGGCCTTCATCGTCCGTTGCCAACGGCTTCTCCAAGCCCTTGTCGTAGAGTGCCCCCAGAGCCTGAAGGGACCTCACCTCGAGGGACATGAAGGCCGTGCGGTCTTAGGCCAGGACCTTCACCTTGGCCTCTAGCTGGGCCTCCCTAGCTTCTGTCGCCCGCTTCAGCTCCTCCAGTTGGCCATGCTCTGCAGACAACTTATTCGACAGCAGCTCTAGCTCAGCATCGCGGCTGACCACGACATCTTCTCGAGCCTTCATCTTCTCCTTGTCTGCCTTGCACTTCCCACGCAAGTCTCGCAGCTCGACATCCATTGACTAGCAGCGCTCCTGGGTGGCCCGAGCGTCCAGCAGTGCTATCTCACGGGCAGCTACTACCTGGTTAGCAGCCCGTTTGTCCTCTGTGGAAGCCTCCACGGCCTGGCTTAGTGTGTCTCGCACGGACGCGTTGGAGCCCAGCCATCCGGAGACCAGCTCCAGGCGCCCGGCCACCAGACGACGATCAGCACCCTGAAAGTCACCCTGGAGCTGCTTCAGCGCTATGAAGGCCTCCTCCAAGGTGCCAGGCAAAGCAGGAGGTTCACGAGCAGATGGCATGGCCACAGCAGGGGGCTGGGGCGCGGCCAAGGCCTCCTGAGCCCTGGCGACCCCAGCGGACGGAGGTGGGATCGTGACTTCCGCCTGAGGCAGGACCTCGGGGCCATGCGTCGACACCCTTGCACCGGAAGCTGAAGCTCCTACACCGTCCGTCTGCGCTAGAGGGGACGAGGCCAAGCCTGGCTGCGAGGCCTCTAGCGCAGACGCCTCCCCCTTCGCTTTCTTCAGCGGTGCAGACCTACAAGCACGTGGCAAGATACCGTGAATCAGCCACGGAATCAAGAACGAAGACAACGACAGGCCAAGGTACTCACCGATCCACTACGACGACGCCCCGAGACCTCTTCAGGACCATGGGGCCCAATGGCCCCGCGGCTTGCGCCTCGGGAGTGCGGGTCCCCAAGACCGGCGGCACAGCAGCGATGCTTGGCGATGCCGTGGTTGAGGCACCTCCTCGGGTGATTAGCGTCGACCGGCTCTTCATCGGGACCCCTGCCGGTGGCTTCCGTGGGGGAGTGTGCTTGGATCTCGTGACAGCTCCGGCCGAGGGAGGCACCTCCTCCACCGGGTGGTCATCGTCGCCATCATCATCAGGCAAGGAGCAAAGGAGTTCGGCCATGTGCGGGGGAGAGAACTCTCCCTTCCCCTCCACAATGGCCTCCAAGCCGTCTTCCCCGCCGGGATCCCACGAAGACACCTCCACCGGCACGGCCACCACTTGAGCTTCAGGAGTCGCCGGAGGCACAAGCCCATGCTCATCGAAGGTAGGCATGGAGGCCACCACCGTTGCCCCATCCTGGCGGTGGTACAAGGGAATAAAGGAAGCAGGAGGATACCCCAGGTCTGCCCCGACCAGAAGACGGAGGGCTGACTCAAGCTGATCAGCAGTCAAGGCGTCATGGCGCAGCGAGAGGTAATCAGCCTCGTCTCCAAGTGTCCATAGGGGGCATGCGCGGGCCTATAGCATAGCCACGCGGCATGTCAGGAATACCTTGAAGACCATAGCCCCCATCATCTTCGCCGCCTCAGGATCCTCCGGCCTCAGGTCCGCGGCCATCTTCTCCAACACCTTCTCCGCCCGAGGATCGGTGAGCTTCGCGCTGAGCCACCTATCGCTTGACTCATCTCCGCTATATTTCCATGATCTAGCCCCGAAGTCGATTCTTCACATCTCCTCTTTCATAGTGCTGTGTGAAGCTTTCCTTCGCGTTCCCCCACACTTCGGCCTATGGCTCAAGACCTTCAACGTGAAGCTGAAGGTGGTGGACGGGCAACACGCAAAGTGCGGGGGCGCTTTGATAAGCAAGCTCCCGAATGCGACCTGGCTAAAGGGGACGTACGTGGAGACGAACAAGGTTTCATAGCAGGAGTGGTTCTACATCACTGGGCCCCACAACGCCAAATGGGCGGCGGCGCCTGCCTTCAAATTTGGACCCCCAATAAGGGAACCTCCTGGACCGAAATGATTCCAAATTGGGGGTCTCAGACTGAGGTGACGGCACTCCAAGGTCGTGTGTCCGGCATGATCTCCAAGGGCTACCAACCCACAACCGTGGTAGGTAATGCTATTCCGACTCATTCTTCCCTGCCAACACCGGGGCTGCTCCCTATGGGAGTTCGATCCGGCTAGAGACCGGCCCCTGAAGCATCTCTTCGGCTTCACGCACAAAGAGATCTGGAAGCATCTCTTAAAGAGCCAGAAGGAGTGGCCAAAGGAAACGGAGGACACAGGCTACATCACTGCGTTTACCGCACAAGAGGTAATCAAAAAATTATGCCGAACATATATCCCCTTCTTATTTTAATGATAATAGAAATTAGAATTTTTGCGTGATATACAGGGCTGGACGAAGAAGGCAGTCTGGATTAAGTGTCCGGCGCTTTTGCCAGAACACCCAGAGATGCCTCAACTGACGGTGATGCTGGTCCCGGCGCCGTACAAGGCGCCGGACAATAATTCCAAGAAGAAGAGCAAGGAGGCCGAGAGCGGCCCCCACCACGCGGACGCGAAGAACAAGGAGATCA
Source organism: Secale cereale (assembly GCA_902687465.1). Taxonomy (NCBI): domain Eukaryota; kingdom Viridiplantae; phylum Streptophyta; class Magnoliopsida; order Poales; family Poaceae; genus Secale; species Secale cereale. The sequence continues at coordinate 505,705,099 of LR738710.1, forward strand.
ACATCCTCTCCTCCGAAGAGGGGGGATGATGAAGAAGAAGAGTCCCTTGTACAAGGCAGGAAAGAAGAGGGCCGCCGTTGCTGATGCAAGCAAGGCCGCACCCCGAAGGAGGCTGAACCTCCCCGTTCGTTCGGACTCATCGTCCGAACATAACTTTGTGGTGAAGCCTAGGGAGAAGCCCCCGACCGAAACATAACTTGTTCGGATATGTCAATTGCTGCACTCTGTTTATTTAGCATACTAATAACCTTTAAGTATTTGTCACTTGCTGACCTACAGCATTCCCTGAGCACACCCTAACGCCTCCTTACCGGAGGGGAACTCTTTGCCGTCTGGAGAGATGGAGAGTGACCCGCCGGTCCGAGCTCCATCGCTAGTGGCCCGCGGGGACGCCGAAGTGTCCTCCCAACGTGCGTCTTCCGCTCAAGGAGATGGGGGCGGGGCAAGTGATAGGGTGACCGAGGGTAACACCTCGGCTGCCGCTGACCATGGGGAAACATTCCCCATGGAAACCGAAGACGGGGACCCAAACAATTCGGGGCCCCGCCGAATACTGATCCGGAGCCTAACATGGCTCCGGGGTCCGAAGACCAAACCCCCAAGGCGGGGGAGGATACGACGGCGCCCGGGGTAAATCCGGAGGCGCCGGACCCTCTGGAGGGAGCACTGCAGAGTGCTTCCGTCGTGGAGGAGCACCGCACCATGATGGGTGAGGTGGTGAATAAGATTCAGTACGTCAAAGGCGGACTGAACGAAGCCTTCAACAGCCTGCTAACAGGCTTTGAGGTAAGCACTGTAATGTTCTTTATTGAACTTTATTTGTTTTAAATGCACATATATAGCCAGTAGCCCCTGATGCTTTGTGTGATTCTGAACAGAATCAGACGAAGTATCCATAGTGTAGCATATTATGGAGCTGAATTGTATGCTTTTGTATTTGAACAGGCTTCACTAGTTGCGGCAACTGCACGAGATGCAGTAGTTGCCAAACTAAATCGGAAGCTTTTGTTGGCCAACGTGGACCTCGACCGCGTCAACCAATGTTTAGATGAAATGCAAGGTATGCGGATTTGAAAACTTGAGATGTCAAGAAGACTAATTAATTGAGTATGAGTATAAACTCTTTATGATATTCTGTATTAAATAGTTGGCGCCACTGAGCTCGAGGCGTTCAAGGGTGAACTCGTGAAGGCCAAGAAGGAGGCCGAGGCGAGCAGGGCAATTGCTGATAAAGCGGTTGCCGATCTAAATGCCGAAAAGGCCGCGTTCCAACAACACGTGGCTTGGGTGTCCGAAGTCGAGGACGAACTCAAAGATGCTATTCGCAACTGCGAGGCGTTGGAGTTGAAGGTTTCGGAACAAGCATCCGAGCTTACTGCGGCGGTTAAGGCTTCCTAGGATGCACGAAGCGGGTCGCGCAGCGCCTGTGAAGAAATCAAGCAGGCACGAGAGATAGCATCTGTTAAGACTTTTCTCTTACAGAGCATCTTTGGAGGGCGGAAGTACCTTGGGCTGACACGGTTATGGAGTTCTCCAGGCGTGTTTGCTGATCTTCCGAGGAGCAGTGCTAACGCCGCCCAATACTTCCGAGCCCAGGAGGGGAACGACACGGAGAAGCTGTTCTGGTCGCGGTTCTATGCGCCAAAACATGTGGTGCCCCTCAACGACCAGATGAAGCAGCTGGTCGAGCTGCACAATATGGCGGGTTCGGCCATGAAGGACTTGATAGTCCGGCTATGGCCCGCTGAGCCAGTCCCAAGTAGCTACTTCGGATTGGTGAAGCGGCTTTTCAAAGCGAGTCTGCTGGTCAACGCGTTGAACCGTTCGGCCTGCATAGAGGGTGCTCGGATGGCCTTCGCCCGTGTAAAAGTGTAGTGGGCGAAGATGAAGGCACAGGATATAACTACTACTGGCCCGCCCGAAGACAAGGAGCACCGCAAGACGGAGAGATACTTAGAGGACGTCATAGAAGGCACCCGCCTTGTAGAAGGCCAGTGCTCAAAAGATTTTATCTTTGAGTAATTATATCCGGTTGTAAATACTTGACCTTACGAACCGATGTATATAACTTTTGCGCTATTATAATGTGAGTGACTATTACCTCCTGTGCGGCCGTTTATTTAACTCTGAAAGTTTCCAGTCGTCGGCTCCAGCCCCCATGTGAATAGTACTAGGGTGTTCGGTCATATGCATAGACACTCTTTATCCCACGTCTTGGTCCGTGTAAGAGGTGTATGCGGAGCGAACCAGGCAATCAAACTATGCGGCATTATTGCTTTCACTTAGCCATAGGAGTTTGACAAGTGGGGCTAGGTACTAGCCCCTGGTGCGTATATGGTATTTCCGAATTAAGGTATCCATTTGTACGTGGCTGGGCAAAAACCAACCCTCCGTATAACACGGGGTAGATCTCCATCTATCGTAGTATAACACTTAGTCACTGGATCGCGGACCAGGTTCTCACATATCATGACAGTCAGTTTTTGGCTTTCTCTATTGAGGTACTTGACCGGACGAGCCAGAAGTACAATCGCAGTAGTTCTCCCTTTACACCCTTGTAATGCCCAGGATGGGACTATACCTCCTACGTGTCAAGGCACGACTTAAAGGTATAAGCCCATTCTGGAATGATCTCAAGTTTGGTATCTTTGCACGACTCATGTAAAAATAGGGATGAAATTGCAAAAAGGAGATAGTTGGCTTACACTCGCCACGTCACACAATACATTACATAAGCAAACATCATCCAAAACATCACAACCCGACTACGGGCGAAGATACAAAAGAAAGATACCAAAACATAAAGCCATAGGTCCGAATCGCCCCTAGTAGAAACCACTACTGATCGTCGAAACGTCACAAACATACGGCCACTCTCTTCATCGAGCTCCCAGTGAAGCTCTGAACCAGCTCCTGCTTCATTCTCGGCTGAACCTGCATCTGGTGTTGTAGTATCTGTGAGCCACGAGGACTCAGCAATCCCATAACCATGGGTATCAAGACTAGCAAAGCTTTATGGGTAGGAAGAGGTAAAGTGGTGAGGTTGCAGCAGCGGCTAAGCATAATATGGTGGCTAGCTTACGAGTACAAGAATAAGATGAGCATCTACGCAAACGGTCGCAACTAGTAGTGATCGCTAAAGATCCTGAACTACCTACGAGTCAAACATAACCCCACCGTGTTCTCTTCTCAAAGTGAAAAGAGACAGTCACGGTTACTCACACAGTTGTGTGTTTTACTTCGGATCCTCTGTCAAGTTTTCTACAACCGGACATTAACAAATTCCAATCTGCCACATAACCGCGGGCACGGCTTTTGAAAGATCATAACCCTGCAGGGGTGTCCCAACTTAGCCCATCACAAGCTCTCACGATTAGCTGAAGTGATAAATATAATATCATCACCCCTTATCTTAGGGAAAATCCGATCAGGCTCGGCATCCCGGTGCACAAGACATTTCGAGAATGGTAAAACAAGTCCAGCAAGACCTCCCGGCGTGCCGACACCCTGATAGTAGCCGCGCGTATCTCGTCTCAGGCCACAACCGTATAGGTGAGCCTACGGGAGCCAATCCTCGAGTTTCCCCGCGGTGGCCCCGCAGTCTCCCCATTTGGGACCAACACCATCAGCACTGGCCCCCCCTGCTATGTAGAAAAAATACCCGGGGACGCGATCTACTATGCAATTTTAATTAATTAATTAAGTTGTTATTATGAGGCAAATTAAAACCAATGTTGGGCCTTGCTGGAGGAGTTTTATTCAAAGACGAAGTGTCAAGGGGTCCCCATATACCCATCGTGTAAGGAACGCAAAATCAAGGAACATAATGCCGGTTTATCGGCGCCTAAGGTGGCATGAGTGGAACAAAACACCGAGCAAAAGGCCAAGCCTTCCACCCATGCCCAGTATATAGGTGTGTTAATAATAATAATAGATATTGTGATATTCCAACAACAGGTTCCCACCTGGAGCGATCTTCATCTTCACCTGCAACTAACAACGCTATAAGAGGGGCTGAGCAAGCGGGTAACATAGCAAAACAATGGTTTTGCTAGGAAGGTGTCAAAGGTTAGAGGTTTCATGGCAACAAGGAGAGGCTAACAATAATGATGGGTAGCGCGACATGTAACGATAGCATCGAGACACTAAGCATGGCAATGGTAGTAAAGGTATCCAAGGGTATGATCATCTTGCCTGGGATTCCGCAAGGAAGAAGAACGGATCCGTGAAGTAGTCGAACAGAACCTCACAACTCCAGAACGAACCCGAAGCTAACGAGGGAAGCAAACCGGAAAGAAACAAGCAACACGGTAAACACACCACATGAGACATGACAATATGCTCAAACAAGTATGATGCAAAACAAGTCTACATAGGATGCACTATAAGTCTATACAGGAAGCCCAACATGGCAAGGTAGGAAGCACAGTAAACTAACACAAGTCTATATGATGCAATACATGGCAAGGTATGATGCATGACAAGTCTATACAGGAAGCATTACATGGCATGGTAGGAAGCACAGAAAAACAACACAAGTCTATATGATGCAATACATGGCAAGGTATGATGCATGGCAAGTCTATACAGGAAGCATTACATGGCAAGGTAAGAAGCACAGAAAAACAACACAAGCAACATGTCAATATGCAAAACATGGCAAGGTATGATGCATAATAAAACTACACTATTTAGGCATTTTAAATGAGGCCGGAAATAACAACAAGAATTCCGGGAAAATCCCCATATGCATGTTTAGCAATTATAAGCAACAACAATTCACACATTTTAATGTTGTTAACATGATGCGGATGACATGATCAAGTTTTATGCAATTTTTAGTTAAACGTTAACATGAAGAGATATGAAGTACTTGTCACCGTGGTGGAAGGAAAGGGTGCCACGGCAACGATCCGAAAATTATGCAACGGCAACATCTTGGTTCCGGTAACTCGTTGAGAGTCCAGTGCAAAAGAAAGGTGGCGTGAGCGAGTCGAACAAGATGAAAGGTGGGGTGATCCCGTCACCGGGTTCCCACGGGTCGGCGACAAGGCAACCGAGGAGCATGACAAAGGACGAAACGGGCACGGTGCACACAAGGGAAAACATCTCATACAACCACAAGCATTCGTCCACGGGTCATCATCTCAGGGTTATACCTTCGAAACATTCGTTTCGGGGCGGTTCGAGGAAAGTAGTGGAAGTAGTCGTTCTCGCAAGTCGTGGTACACGTTCGTAGAGGGAAGTAGTCGTTCCGTTCGTAGAGGTACTTGTCGCGGCATCGGACGTCTTCGGGGCGACAGTAGTCGAACTTGACACTTGCATTACACGGGTCCTCGGCGACGGTAGTGGAAGTAGTCGTTCACGATCATCGGTAGGGCTACTTGTCGCATCGCCGAGCGTAGTGGTACTCGTTTCTTCATCGAAGGTAGTCGTTCAGGCGTCGAGCGTCGAGGTACTTGGCGGGTCGTCGTATGACGTAGGGGTACACGAGGTCGTTGTGGTACTTGTCGCCCACCAATTGTAGTCGTACTCAGTCTCGGAGAGGTACTTGACGTCTTCGCGGTTCCATGACGGTGGTAGATGTACATGTCGAAGGTCTTTGGCGAGGGGATCGGGAACGAGGGGACGAGGGTGCGGCGCTGGAGTGAGTGAGGAAGAGAAGGAACCGAGGGGAGAGGTCGCTGGGATCAGGGAGCTCGCAGGCCTAGGGTTACGGGGGGAGATCGGGCTGCGGCTGGCTGGGCTTGGGCCAGATGGCCTAGGGAGGTCGCAGGCGGCCAAGCAGGCTGCAGGGAGCTGCGGGCTGTGCTCTCTTCCTCTCTTTTTACTGCTGTTGTTTTCCCCAAAAAAAACAGAAAACAACAAAGAAGAAAGAAAAGGAAGGAGGTGTTAGGAATAGGATTAGGGCATGAGGTTAATTTTCCCGGACTAGCAAAAATGCGCTGGTTCGAAGAAAATAGAAAAGGGCAAGATGCAAGAGTTAAATTCAAACTCATTTGAATTTAATTCAAATGGTTTGAATTAGGACAAGGTTTAGGAAGTTACCAAAAATGTTCGAATTTTTGGAGGAACCTCGATACAACGGAAAAGAATTATAGACAAGGTTTAGATGGTGAAACTTGAAGTAGAAAAGGCATGGGGAATGTATGCAAGTGTGTTTGGGTTAATTCCAAACAATTAGAATAATTAAATATAGCTCCCTAATATTAGGAGGATATGTTATAAAGAGAAGTCACTCTTCCCTCGATTTAAATGGACCGAAGGTCCATACAATTTATTTGGTTGAGATGCAAAAGAAATATGACATGATGGCATGATGACATGATGCAATGCAAAATAAATAACACAAGCACAAATGAAACACACGGGAGAACCCGGAATATCTGGAATCTTCTGGGACGTCGGTCTTCGGGCGTCACAACTCTCCCACACTAACAGAGGATCTCGACCCGAGATCCTAGAGATGGCACCGGATAGAAACGAAAAAGAAGAGGTAAAACAAAGTTGCTTCTTAGACAGACGAGTGAAACCACGAACCTTAAGAGGTTAAACAAGTTGAATAAAGAATACAATGGAGATGAACGAAGATGAAAACATTCCGTTAGAAAAGAGGAACAATGAGCATAATGAGAACCTCGTAGGTTGAAAGACATGAAACGAGAGCTTACGAACCAAAAGAATATGCAACTGCAATGGTATAGCCAAGGAATAAGAATGACATAATTCAGACAGCACTCCGATTGAAAATGTAAGGAATTGAACATGAACTTGCCAAGTTGGAATGATACTTGATGAAAACAACAACACACAGCCTCCGGGACATTGAAAGAATGGCACAAGGGGTAAGGAAGGCTTCAGACAACACCCGGTTTAAAAGAGAGGCAAAACTTGATGAGATGAGAGAAATAGAATGGAGAATACAACGCTCCTGATAAATAGATAAACAAGGAAAGAACATGATCTCGGTAAAAACGAGATGATGGTTTGGAGAGATCAACATCACAATGCCTCCGGAATGAAAGAATATATGCTAGGTCGGTGGAAAGAAAAGAACGGAGAAGAAAATGAAAACTTCTCCCACGAATGAATTTGAAAGAGCATCTTTACAAAGATGTATTGACCAGAGTTGTTGGAAGAATCAACAAGCACAGAATAAGCTTGTTGTGGGCTTATGGAAAACATCACAAAATTAAAAGGTGACAACCAGCCACTTACGAAAACATTTGATTGGATTGAGATCAACAAGGAGACGATAAACTTATTACACCGGAATGATTAATGAAGAACTTGGGTCATTTATAAGCACCATAATAGCCGCAATTCTTAGGAAAAACTTTTAGGTGAAATACAACCCAAGATTACTCCAACGAATAATTGAAGGGTTGAAAAGATCTCCTGAACAAGGAAAAATGATGGTTTTAAATATCTCATTCTTGATAACTCATGAATCATAATTCGTGAAGGAATTGTCAAGAATGACATAACACCATCTGAAAAGATAAGGTAGAAAGGATTGCAATTGGAATGCATGATGAAGAATGCTTGAGCTCCAACAAGAATCTTGATGAAGACTTCGAGGATGAATTAAAACATGATGAACCACCATGAAAACTCCGATAATGAAAGCATGAGAAGTGAAAGATGAAAAGAATAAGATTCAAGGCCTGCGATGAATTAGATGGAGCTTTGAAATGATATAATTGAAATAACTTGGAGCTTCGGAAAACAAGATGAACAACTTAGAACCGAGAATATGATATGATGAACAAGCTCCAGACAAAAGAATTAAATCACCTTGAAGGAATAAGAATAAGAATTACTGTATGCTTATCCTTGATCAAAATAAATTGATGACCAGCAATGGATTTGGCCTACTACTTATTGTTCTTGAAAAGGATTGGAGAGAGATATAGCCAAACTTGAAAATAATCTTGGACGACTCACCGGTAGGATTATGAAAGAACAAATGAATTAATACGATAACAACGGAAGAGTAATCTTGAAAGAACCACCGTAAGAATATGGAGACGAACGAAGAGGCATCAATGAAGAATATTTGGAGGACGAAGTTGAAAACTGAGAACGAAGAATCTTCTGAAATGATGGCCTTCGGAGGAACACAATGGAAAGAATTCATGAAGAATCTTGAGAGAACGGGCCAAGATTTAAGAGAAACACTTCTCCGGTCTTCAAATGTTGAGAATGAAGACGAGAAATGTCATGAAGAATTTCGAGATACTCCGGACGAATGACAAGAAGAAGGTGGAGCTAAAGATGGAAATAATTGAAAACAAGCTTGGAGAAGGCATGTGACTGATGGAAATCATTCTTATGTCACACTTTGAAAAGAATTTGAGTATAACTCCAGAAAAATTAGAAGAGTCAGGTAAGATCCTGGAAAAAGACCTATGGGTTAGGGGCCACTAAAGAAATCACCATTGGAAAGATTGCTTAAGAGATATTGCACCGGTTGAATTAAATGGCTTGAATAAGAAGACAATGCTCAAAATAATTTGAACGGATTAAGAATGGAATTATGAATCTTCTAAGATATCTTCAGCACTCCGGATATGAATAGCAAGAGGAGAATGATTAATTGGTGCACCGGAATAAGAAAACATTATGAAATGAGGAAAAGGATAAGATCAACACCGAAATCTTGAATTAGATTCAACGAAGAAGAAACGAGAACGGAGAATGAAAAACTTGAAGCTCCTGAGCATCTTCACGATAAAGCACCGGATAAGAACATTGAAGGAAATGAATGAAGAAACATCACAAGAATAAAATGGATAATTCATTCTAGAATTTCTGACTCCTCGAATAAGAAGGGAGGGAGGGTGGGGAAAACAAGGACAACTTGGGATGAATGAAACATACACCGTTGAGAAAAGACTGAGAGTTTATCTTGCAGATGATGAAAAGATCGGATTAAATTGAAGCAAAGGACGCCGGTTGAGAAGAATTTAACATGACAATCTTGATGATCAAGAAGGATTAGCACTCCCATAGAAATATGAGAATACCGATTAGGAAAGGTATGGAATCAACATTTGACATCGAAGCAACTCGAATACCAGAATCAAATCAAAACAACGGATAGATATGTTGCAACATAATCTTCACAATATCATCCGAACAGAGAATTGAACGAATGAATTCCGTAGGTACATCAACTTGACGAGAAGACACTTGGGAGAACAAAAGGTAAATATAAACAACAAGGAGCAGATAGAACAAATACAAGATAGAAGCTTCATTCCACATATTCGTGCTGAAAGCTCATGGAACGTGTTACAAAAGGGTTTTGCAATCCCCGGATCAGCATAGCCAAGGACCCTTTAAGATGCAACTCCCGATCGGAACAACGCCCATAAAACCACTTCACTCAATGTAGAACCCCGAACTCCATATCATGCATTCGTTGGAAGAATGCCTACGAACTACTAGATGAACCCACCTATTAATTTCCGAAAGTTTCCAGTTATGCAATCAGGTGTTGGGGATACAGGGGAAGCACCGCGCACTCAACTCTAATCCTACATCCAGCTGTATCCATCCTTCAACACATAACCAGTTATTTCCGGAAACCGTTTACCTCGGACCTTCGAAACGCATCTACTATACAAGCTATGGCAATACTCCCGAACTACCTCCCCAGTACTGGGTGATGTCGGGGTTATCTTGCCACTAACCGCATAGGAGAGTTTTCGATGTCGGCCGTCTTAAGTATTCCAGAACTGATGCGATATATTTGTGACGACAACACCTCGGAGCTGAACTCCCCGGGACACTGCCACAACCCTAATGACAGGAGGCATCGAGAACAATGTTCTCGTCACAAAGACATCAGAACAATCCAAACAATACTCGCGTGATCCTAAAAAAATTTAGTGAATTTTTGAGAGTAGAAGAGATAAGAGTAATCGTCAGGAGTCCTCACCAGAGTGAAAAGAGATGAGGAGCAAAAGAAATCCTACTCTCTGATATATATAAAGGACTCAAAACATTTTCAAGTGTGTGCCTAGACTCAACCATCAACGATTCGATCAATCAGTGGGGGCTCCTAGGTCGGAGAAGGCTCTGATTACCAACTTGTAATGCCCAGGATGGGACTATACCTCCTACGTGTCGAGGCACGACTTAAAGGTATAAGCCCATTCTGGAATGATCTCAAGTTTGGTATCTTTGCACGACTCATGTAAAAATAGGGATGAAATTGCAAAAAGGAGATAGTTGGCTTACACTCGCCACGTCACACAATACATTACATAAGCAAACATCATCCAAAACATCACAACCCGACTACGGGCGAAGATACAAAAGAAAGATACCAAAACATAAAGCCACAGGTCCGAATCGCCCCTAGTAGAAACCACTACTGATCGTCGAAACGTCACAAACATATGGCCACTCTCTTCATCGAGCTCCCAGTGAAGCTCTGAACCAGCTCCTACTTCATTCTCGGCTGAACCTGCATCTAGTGTTGTAGTATCTGTGAGCCACGAGGACTCAGCAATCCCATAACCATGGGTATCAAGACTAGCAAAGCTTTATGGGTAGGAAGAGGTAAAGTGGTGAGGTTGCAGCAACAGCTAAGCATAATATGGTGGCTAGCTTACGAGTACAAGAATAAGATGAGCATCTGATAACCCTCAACCGTAAGGGATCGAGATAGTCTTCGCGGGTAAGAATAACCCAATTTATAGATTCGACACACGGGGAGCCAAAGAGTATTTATAAGCTTTGACAGTTGAGTTGTCAATTCAACCGCACCTGAAATATACTTACTTGCAACAAAAGATAAGCGGTAACGGTGATATGATAGTGATGGTGGTGACAGCAAAAGTGAACAGCAAAAGTAACAACTAATAACCAGCAGGATTGAAACACTGTAGGCTAGGGAGATGGATGGTTGGGCGCTGCATGGATGAGATACATCATGAATCTAACTTGGGGCAAGGCACACAGAAAAGTAATGATCATCTAGGCAAATATCAAACATTAGGCATGTATCCCGCAGGTAGTTTTACGCGCTTGCAATAAGAACTTGCACAACATCTTTTGTCCTACCATCCCGCTACGAACGGGGCCAAAAGGAACTTATGGAGATTAAGGTGCTCCTGTCAAAGAGCACCGGAACAAAGCGATAAACTCAATGGATACATGGAATCCTCAAATTATGTACCATCCCCTTTGGTGTCCCAAGCTGTCACCTTTGGGATCGCTGGTTCCGGACCATAATAGTTGCAAACAACTCATAGATAGGATCAAGAACACAAATATATTCATGCAAACACATAGGGTTCAGATCTGAAAACATGGCACTCGGGCCCAAAGTGACAAGCATTAAGAGCAACAAGTTGAAGCAAAGATGATAAACACCAAAGTAGATGATAGGCAACATGCCCCCAACAATCTGATAAACTATTACATGATCTAACTCATCCAATCCCTACCATCCCCTTTGCCTACAACAGGGAATTACTCACACATGGAAGGAGAAGTCATGGAGGGAGGATGGAGTGGTGATGATGATGACGATGGCGATGATCTCCCCTCTCCGGAGGCCAAATCAGCCTCCAGATTAGCCCTCCGAAGAAGAACAGAGGGTGGCGGCGGCTCCGCGACGGAAACTGGAAAAACGACTTCTGTTCTGGGGTTTCCTCGCCACGGGAATAAATAGGAGCCAAGGTAGGGCACCATAGGGGGGAGGACCCTCCCAGGCGGCCTCCTGGCGCGGCCAGGGGTGGGGCCGCGCCAGCAGGGCGCCTGGGGCCCCCCTGGCTGCCCTCTGGCCCAACTTCTGGCACAATGGCCCTTCGGGTGCGTGGATTTTCTGTGATTTTTCTTGGAATTTTCTGAGACACCAGAAAATCCATTTTCCTGCACACAATAAAACCATACAGGCAGCTCTGCTGAAACAGCGTCAGTCCGGGTTAGTTTAGTTCGAATCATGCAAGAATGAGGGCAAAACAATAGCAAAAGTGTTTGGAAAAGTAGATACGTTTGAGACGTATCAACTCCCCCAAGCTTAGCATATTGCTTGTCCCCAAGCAATTCAGTTCAACGAACTGGACGCGACAAAGAAAACTTTGACAAACTGTTTTGCTTCATTAGATGTATATAAGCATGTACTACGAAAAGAGTCTAGCAAGTATTGAAACAATGCTATGAGGACAATGCACGAAGCAATCCTTCTTTCAAGTGACAGATCACAAATAACTAAAAGTAAATAATATGCTACTGAAAATCAAGACAAGATTACATTGCACATAGCTTGAACATACTAGAGTGGTATCTTGCTAGCCTCCATGAGTGAAGCAAAACATAAATGCAGAAACTCCTCCAGAGTTTTAAAGGAGACTAGAACTAAGAATTTCAGAATAAATAATACCACAAGCATGCAGAAGACAATGTAATACTTTGGGACAATGCACATTACACTCAGAATGACAATTATGCTCTCCTAGTTGGTGCTTTGAAGAAAGAAGGTGGAGACTCTTGAACCGTTGAATTTGATGGCGAGGTTGAAAACCCGTGGTTGGAAGCAAAGACTAAACATGTACCAGAGCTCTTGGTTTTGAAAACAGAGGTAAAAATGATTTTGGGAGGTGCATATTTCGTCAACGAATGCTAGTAGACAACCCAATCACTTCTTATGCTAGACATGTTTCAAGGAACGGCTCCCAAGATGGGGACGATCACATCCCCTTAATCTCCTTTGTTTATCACTACCAAAGTTTTTTGATTTCTCATAAACAAAGCGTGAAGGAGGGTTTGTTGGTTGTGATTATCTTTTGTGAGCTGGGCGCACTCATGCCAGTCCCTCCTCGTATTAGGGGTTTGCAGATTAGACATGCAATCCCGGGATAAAACATGTCCAACATAAGAAGATCATGAATTACCTACTACTTCCTCATGAGCTAAAACAGAGGCACAAAACAGGAGTAAATTTGAATAATTTCGAGATGGTACAAGAAAGTCTTCGTTAGGATGGCCGGTAAATACCACATAGGAAGGTATGGTGGACTCATATGGAATAACTGGTTTGAACGGATTTGGATGCACAAGCAGAATTCCGCTTAGTGCGAGCGAAGGCTAGCAAGAGACTGGGAAGCGACCAACTAGAGAGCAATAACGGTCATAATCATGCAGAGCGACAAAGCAACATTGAATTGGGCATGAAAGTGATATAACTATTCTGAAACTCAAAGATCATCAAGGCAAAGCAGACTTTTTAGTCTTAAACATGTGTAAACATGTGCCAAGTCAATCCAAGAATTCTCCAAAGGGAAATACCACCTTAGTATACCAAACTATGAACAATGCAATGCATGTAAATCATTTCAATAACAAATTATATACTCTAGCTATTTGAGATTAGCCACAAGGAAAGCATGAACCACTGGGAAAGCATTGTAAACATAGCACTATGTCGCTACAAGCTGGTCTCTAGATCATAAGTACAAGCATATGTACAAAAGTAGAAATAAGAAGAGTTCATACCGGTTTTCCTTGTCGCTTCCCTTCCATCGATCTTCGTCATTACTGCCTTGTCACTTGCACGATCGAACGTAGGAAATATAATTAAATGTCATCACGGACTCGAGCTGAACTCTGAAAACAAAGCAAACTAAAGAGAGAAAGGAAATCTTTTTGGTTTTTTTTCAAAGGTTGAACGAAAGCAAAAGAAAGAGAAAATCTTTTTGTTGTTTTTTCAAAGAAAGAAACAAAGAATAACGGGTAAAAACTTCGAAAAGATCAAAGCGAACAAAAATAAAACGGATAATACAATGGAAAAGTGAGAAGGGCACGTACTCCCCCAAGCTTAGGCTTTTGGCCTAAGTTGGTAGTAGCTACTGCCCCCAGGAGCCTCCTGCTCCGGGGTGGTACTGGTGAGTCCAAGGGTCGTATAAGGATTCCGGCGCGTGCACCGAAGTCCTCGGATCCTCCCACGAAGAAGGGTCCGCACTCCAAGCAGAATAAGACCCTTCACCAAACTAGGTGAAGGTCTCCCCCTGAAAAGGTGGTAACTCACCGTGCTCCTCCTCGTCGGGCACAACCCCCTCCATGGGGTTATGAAACTGATGCTGGACCATGAACTCATCGAACTGGATAACATCAAAGGACCATCTGTTCCTGCGAGAAAAATCAAACAAAAGAGGTGCAGGTAGACGGATCTTGCGTTCCGCGGTAGTTCTGAAATGCAAGATATAAACAAGGTTACCAAACTCAGAAGTCATGGTAACAAACTTATGCCTTTTCATAGCAGCAAGATCAAAACTTAAATAACTAATAGGCTTATCATCAGGGTGTGGCGTGCCTTTAAGATACTCTAAGATAAGTGTGGCATAAACGCCACCAAATAAATCTCCCTTGTTACCGTTCATAGCAAGGCGTCGAGCAATTAAGGCACCCACATTATAATCAAACCTCCTTGAGAGGGCGGTTGCCAGGATAGCAATATCCGGCGCAGAAATGTTGCTCGTGTTATCACGAGCTAACACCCCTCTAGCAACATAATACGCAAAATACCTGAGGTGAGGGAATAAGATGCTGGAGATTTTTGACCGATGAATATCCCTCGTATCCATGCTGCAGAGAGAGTTGAAGACGGTTCTCAGCACGGAGGGCTGAGAGGTCATCTTCGACGTCCGCCCAACATTTGGCACACCTATTATTTCAAAAGATTATTGTAAATTTTAAACTCAATAGAACTAGTATCAAGGTTATATCTAAAACTGTTAATGAAACCGGAGGTGAGTTTTTGATACTGAGCAACACGGCACGTGACGAGCCGTGTCAGACCTGCATTAGCACAAAGGTTATAAAACTCATCCTTAATTCCTGCAGCTTCAAGGAATTCATCACATGGGAACATCATCGCACGTGCTGGATTTGTGTCTTCCAACAACTCTAGGGGAACATGATCTTCATTGTAGCTCACCCTAGCAGTCGAGGGTGAAGTTGCGGCTCTAGTAACTCGATCGGAGCGCGCGGGCTTCTTCTTATCAAGCCATCCCTTTTCCCTTCCTAACAAACTCATTTCTGAATTTTTTGGCAAATTACAAAAACAAGGATTTAAACAAAGTGGGTTAAGGCAAACTACTCAACTCACTTACCTAAGGCATAAACTTGCATCAAAACTTGGAAAATAAATTTCTACACATGCATGCAAGCTCATCTACACATCACCAAGAACTACTAAATACTCACAAATGAAGCCACCAACCAAAAATCTAATTGGAGGGGTGGAGGAGTTACATACCAGGGAGTATTTGTTCAAAATCTCAGCTCAAATGATAGGCTGTAGAGAGAGATCGAAAATTGCCTCCAAGAACAGCAAGAACGCAAGAACAGGTGCAGAACTCGTGTTTTCGGAGAGAAAGAGAGAGAGAGGAAGAAGACTCACCTGGAGGCGGGACCTGTGGGCCCCAGGCGCCCTATGGGCGCGGCCAGGGGGCAGGCCGCGCCAGCTGGCCGCCTGGGCCACTGGTGGCCCCCCTGGTCAGCCCCGGGTGCCTCTGGGTCACTCCCGGCATGGAAATTTTAATTTTTATTTTTCTGGAATTTTTCTGAAAACTTCACTGTTGAATTTTTTTCGAAGTTCAAAAAGCTGCAAAACTTTCTGAAAACTTAAAGCAGTGATTAGTATTGTGAAGCTTCAAAAACACAAACACTTGGTACAGCAAGGAGAACAAAAGCTAAAACAAATGAAAACATAACAAGCTCAACTTTTTACCTATATAAAACATGCTCACTAGTAAGGTTGATCAAGTCTTACCAACAAACCAGCGATATATAGAGAAAAAAGTCCCACCTCTTACGAAGTGATAATTGCACCTTTACTTTAATGGACATTGTCCCCACCATAATAGTTATGTATTTGTGGTGCACATGTAGTGGACAGTCCCATTCTCCAATCTTCACGGTCTAGATATTTTCTATAGAGTTGAGGCCATGCCTCTTGTCGGTCTTCTTTGGAAAATACACCGTGTGTTCTTTATCATTCACATTGAAGGTAACCTTTCCTCTATTGCAATCAATAATAGCACCTGCGGTGTTAAGAAAAGGTCTACCAAGAATAATGGACATGCTCCCATCCTCGGGCATGTCAAGCACGACAAAATCAGTAAGGATCAAACAATTAGCAACTTCTATGGGAACATCCTCACAAATACCTATCGGGACGGCTATTGACTTGTCAGCCATCTGAAGAGAGATATCTGTAGGAATTAGTTTCTCTAAACAAAGCCTCTTGTAAAGAGAGAAAGGCATAACACTCACTCCTGCTCCAAGATCACATAAAGCAGTTTTGACATAATTATTCTTTATGGAGCAAGGAATGGTGGGTATACCTGGATCACCAAGCTTCTCAAGAATCTTGCCACTGAAAGAGTAGTTAGCAAGCATAGTAGATATTGCTTCATTAGGAACTTTTCTTTTATTAGTAACAATATCTTTCATATATTTTGAATAGGGAGGTAACTTAATAGCATCAGTCAAAGGGATTTGAAGAAAAAGAGGTTTCATCCACTCACAAAACTTATTGTAATGCTCTTCTTCTTTAGATTTGAGAGACTTACCTAGAAAGGGCATGGGTTTCTGTATCCATGGTTCTCTTTCCTTCCCATGTCTTCTTGCGACGAAGTCTTCTCTAGTGTACTTCTTGCGTTTGTCAGGTGCTTCTTCTTCTCGAACTTCAGGCAGATCATTCTTCTCCTTATCCTTATCTTCAGGTTCGGCACCGTCTTCAGTCTCAGCATCAGAGGTAGATATACTGTTGGGATCAACAGCTGGCTCTTCACTTGTAATAGGATCATTGGAATTGTCAGCCTCCTTGTGTTTCTTCTTCTTCTTCTTTGGAGAGCCAACAATTTCTTCTTCCTGCATTTGAGAATCTTGCTCGATTCTCCTCGGATGCCCCTCTGGATAGAGAGGATCTTGAGTGCTAGTTCCTCCTCGGGTCTTAATCCCGAAGGCGTGTAAATCATCTTGTTTGGTATTGTTAGCAAGCAAATCTTTTTGCATATTAGAAATTTGTTCAAGCTAAGTTTGAACCATATGAAAATGCTTCACAAGACATTTAACATCATTAACTGTTCTACCTAGAACATCAAGCAAACTTTTGATAGCAAGGGAATTATCATGCAATTGACTTTGTATCCTCTCATTAAAATGACTTTGCTTCATAATAAAATTATCAAGCTCATCTAAACATTGATCAGGAGGCTTACCATGAGGGATGTCACTTGCGTTGAAATCTAAAAGAGAGTGTACCTCTACCATAGGAGGGTGAGTGGTAGGCTCACACAACTCCTCAATAGGGGGTAGATTCTTCACGTCTTCAGTTTTAATACCCTTCTCTTTAATAGACTTCTTTGCTTCTTGCATATCTTCGGGGCTTAGAACAAGCATGCCCCTCTTCTTTGGTGGTGGAGGTGGTTCAGGGACGGACCAATCTTCATGGTTTTTGGCAATCCTGCCCATCAATTCTTCTGCATCGTCCGGTGTTCTTTTGCTGAAAACACAACCAGCACAACTATCCAAATAGGACCTGGATTCATCAGTTAGACCAGCATAAAATATATCGATTAATTCATTCTTAGGGACTCCATGTCTTGGTCTAGCCTGGATCAGACTACAGTACCTCCCCCAAGCTTTAGTGTGGGGACCCCGACTCGTAAGTCGTGATCACCGAATGCACGTGTACAGTGATCCCAGAGATCAATGCTCACTGAACACACAGAAGCTGAATAAAAAAAGTCTTACATCCTTACATACCGTGTTACACAAATAGGACCATAATGGTCAAGTCTTGAGTATATCATCGCAGCGGAAAATCTTCAAAGACAACTGGGACCCATGCCATCTGCCTTAACCCTACAGGCATTTTGACTGGGAAGCGTCCTAGCTCGCATGCTCGTCACCAAGAAATCTTCATCATAACATGTTCTCTCCTGCCTGGCCAATAAAATAACTAGTGGCAAGCCAATGAGTACATTGAATGTACTCACAAGCAACCCAAGTGTGGTAACAGAATAATTATGCAAGGCTCTACTACTAAATTGGTAGTTTTGCGGAAAGCTAGTTTTTCATGTGCAAGTATGATCAACATATAACAAGGATATGCATGTGTCTGTAACAAGTATCAGGAGGTCACAGACATCATTTTCAAGGAAGAGTTGTAATCAACTCATGCTCAAGCTCATTGTGACTTCCTCACAATCACATCAACAATATCACTGAACCATGTTGACTTCATCAATATCACTGAACCATGTTGTTTCCTCACACACACACACCATGTTTCGCAAACATTGGACGTAGCCCAAGAGCGGTTACCCAACTGTCCATGACCGTGGACACGGCTATTCAAATAGTTTTACACTCTGCAGAGGTTGCACACTTTACCCACTAGATCCGGGGAACTTCCGTGTCATCCACGACCCGCGGTACCTCAGGTACCCGGGGTAAGCACCCGATCACTATCTTTCCCTAGACGACACTAACATAGAGTCCACTCGATTGGTAGCAGCGCCGTGCCAAACATTTCACATCTCAAGGTTTGTGGAGACTCGCTCCGTATTCATCACATATCACAAGCACGGGGTACCAACGGTGTGTCCGGTGCCCTGTAAAGACAGTCATGGCCGCCTCTCCAAGCGCGACCCCGTCCCAAGAGTGACCTCATGTCACTCCCGTCACTAGTAACGCGGGCACCATGCTAGTATCGACCTAGGTAATCAATAATGCCCTTTCCCATATAAGGGTAGAGTGGTTGCGCATGTAAGGTTGGAATAACGATCGCAACTTAAACCAATCCGTTTTCAAAACAACACACACACTTGCCTCGGTACACCACTTCGTCATCAAGTGGTTACCCGTCTCACCATCTCCCTCGGGCATAAGTGGCACCCGACGGGGTTTTCGAAAAGTCTTTTGAAAGTATCCTGCTTCCGTCATCATGCATATACCCGACCCATTTGCGTAGCTACTATTAAAGCAACCTAACTACTCCCACCCACATAACCCTCATAGGAAGGTAGGGTCATGTTTGATGCAAGTATCAATAGTAAGCAACAATGGTAGCAACCAAAGTGGTTTCCACCTCAACATGATTCCGATGCTTTGAATAATAAGGTGCTATGAGACATGCATAAAAGGGTTTCTTGAACATGGTCAAAAGGGCTGCTTGCCTTATTCTTCAGAGTCTTCAAATCTTCTTGTCCATCTCCGAATACTCCGTTTATTACGTTAACTAACGATGGAAACATCACAATAAGCAACACAATCAAAGCAAAAATAAAAGTGCTCTAAAAATAGGAGTTGGACTTTTCTAGGATACCTCTGGTCATATTAGAAATGACCAAGGTGGTTTCATAGGTGTTGGATCAATGGGTAGTTTGGAACATTTCAATATGATGGAACCAAAGGGTTTATGGATTTGGAAGAAGTATACAGAAATAATTCCTTGAATGATGAGAAAAGGTACCCATCATCAAGTCATGATTTTAGAAGCATCTAGGAGTTGGTTTCAATGGATTTGGAATTGAAATGAATTTCCTAGGATTTTGCAAAGCTGATAAATAGGAAGAAATGGCTCAATATTTGGTGGGGTACAAAAACTATTATTAAAAATGTTCCAAAACTAAGTTTGGACATGACAAGCATCTATGAACTTGAATCACTGCATTTGGGATCAATATTGAGATCTCTGTGATTTTCTAAAGTTAATCACAGAAAGTGGAAAATGGGCATTTGATAAATATTTGTGTAGGAAAAGTTTCTGGAATAAGTGCATGTAGCACCAACAGGTAGAGCATGATTTATGGAGTCATGGGAATTTTGAATCATGCAATTTGGAGTTCATATGAATATTTGGGAGATATTAGAAGTTTACTGGAAACAGAAAAATAAAAAGAAAAGGGGTTATACCCTGGCGCACAGGGCGAGGAATAGCTGCACCGTGGCTGGGCCGGCCCATCAGCTCGGCCGCGTGCACAGGGGCCCGGCCACGTCGAAGACGCCTGCCTGGAAAGGCGCCACCGCGCGGGGGAGGCGGGCTGGCCGAAGCCGTTTCCACTTAAACGGCTGGGCCCGGCTGGCCGGGTCGCTGCCAGGTGGGCCCCCTCCGCAGGGTCACCCCCTTCCTCCCGCGCCCGCGCCGGAGGGGCTGGACGCCGCTGCTGCTCGCCGGCCGGCGCTCGTTCCCGGCGGCAGGGGCCACCTCTGGCCAGGCCGAGGCCACCGGAGAGTTCCTCGGGGAGCGGCGCGTCGGGGAAGCCCCTTGGGGCGGCAGGGGAGAAGCCGGGGCGCCACCTTCACCTGGCCACGGCGGCGGCCTCGTCGGGCGTTGGTGGAGCGGACACCACGGGGCACGGGAAGGAGCGGCGAGGGGTCGGGGAGCTCCGTCGGCCTGCTGCGGTTCTCCTGGTGGCCAAGGAAGAGGAGGAGAGGCCCTGGTTCACCGGTGCCGGGCAGAGTCCGACGGCGACCACGACGGCCATGGCGAGGGAAGGAGGCCACGGGAAGAGGAGTGGGGCGGTCCAAGAGGTTCAGGAGAGGGAGTGGAGTCCATTGGAGCCGCGAGGGGGCTCGGGGGCGGCCTATTTATAGGCGAGCGCCGGTCCACCGAGGCGCCATGCGCCGGCGAGCGTGCTGTCGTTGCCACGGGCCGCACGAGCCTGTCGCAGGGTGTCCGGGGCGTTCGTGGGTTTAGTCCACGCTTAGAGGGAGAGAGAGGAGGAGCTGGGAGGCGTCAGAGGGCCGCACGTGTGACCTCGCTCACTGGAGCGCTCGGGCGGCCACGGCGCGCGTGCGAGCAGGAGTGAGGGAGGAGGAGAGAGGAGGGGGCCGACCGCCCGCCGTGTTGCCGACGTCGAGGCCTCCTCGGGGGACACGAGGGGGAAGCCCAAGGCTGTCGGGCGCCCCTGATTGGAGGTGGCTACAGTGCGCCAGGGCACTGTAGCGTGCTCCAGAGCGCAAGCTTTGCATGCCCTGGCATGCACACGGTGCCATTGGCGTGTCCTCTTGTGTCCAGCCGTGTCCAGGGGGTAGAGGGGGTAGTAAACAATGGCGTGTAGGTCTTGGATGCTCTGGTGAGCCATTGGAAAGAGGAGGGAGGTGAGGGAGAGGGTGAATCCTGCTGTCCAGCATTGTAACTTGGGGTTTTACCCCCTCCAATAATTGAGATAAGGCAGAGGAGAGTTACTGGAGGTAGAATAGGACTAGGGGAAGGTGTGGTAAGAACTTGGGGTAAGGGGAAATAGTAAAAGAGGTCCAAACACTTGTTTTGGCAAACTTGCAGAAGGTGTTTGATCAGTGTTTGGTCAAGCAAATGACATCCACTTGACATGGGACTTAACAGGATCAAATGTCACATATAATTAGGCCCTTACACCAAATTTGAGCTCATTCGGGCAAAATGGCCAATGTAACTTTGGTGAACCCTAGAAATGAACAGAAATGGTTTCACCTTGTTGGAGTTAAGCAAATCATCTCCCCTTGATGCACCACTTGGTGTAGCATCATCATTTGGGGTTATGAACATGCCCACAAAGTTTGAGGCTCCAGATAAAAAGTTGACAATGTAAAGTTGTTCAAATTTGAATTTGAACAGAAGGGGTTTTGGGGTGATCTGAACAAGTTGCTCTTTTACAAATCTTGTGCCATTTGGTCTAGATGCCTTATTAGGCTATTCTAGCATGTGCACCAAATTTGAGAGCATTTCGACAAGTTTGGCAATGTAGAGTTGCTCAAACTTCAAATATGGACAGAATGGTTTTGAAGGGGTTTGAGGATGTTTCCTTGATCTTCAAGGCATGAGGCTTTGCAAGATCATCAAATATGTCATATATGACATGATATAATTTCCCTGGAATTTTTGGAGAATATTTCCTTTGTAAATATTTCAAAAGCTTGAAATATCCAGAAAGGGTTTTGGAAGGATTTGTCCAATATTTTGAACATGACCATGTGCTGAAACTCTTATATATGGACAATATATGTCCTATGAGTCTCCCTGAATTTTGGCAAATATTTTTGAAATGTTTAAATAATTTTTCCCTATTAAAGACCATTTCTGGCCTTAAGAAAAAGCATTTAAATAAAATATAAAAATAACTTTTAAAATTACACTTTTGTGGTTTCTGGGAGTCCTATATCTAATAGGATTCATATAAACTTTTTGAAAGATTTTTCACACCCTAAATAAGGTACTTGCAGTGCAAACCTCAATTCAGGGGTTTTTGGAAAACTAATTTTAGAAAATACCATTTGGCCAAAATACTTTTATAAGAAAATTCTATACTGGTCTATACACATGGCATGATCATTGGGAAAAGGTTTTGGGTCAGGGAGATGAAGTATAAGAGTTGGAGGATTTATTTGATTTTTAGAGCACTAGCAAACAGCAGAGAAAAGTCAAATCAAGCAAAGTCAAAAACACTCAAAAGTTTTTGCAAATCCACATTTTTAACATGGAAATTAGCTTAAGCAATGTGACATGAAAATCAGGGTGTGACATTTAGGGAGGTGCTCATCCTGCAACTGTTTAAAGTTATAAATTCTTTGTAAAGCAGCATGTTGCATATGAGCAGGAAAGTACTTATCAACAAAAGAGTGAGCTAAGTCTTGAGGACTCTTAATGGAACCACATGGTAGTGCATCATACCATGTTTTAGCACCTTCCTTCAAAGAGAAAGGAAGAAGCTTAGTCACATAAAAGTTTCGTATCTTTTCATTCGTGGTAAACAAGCCACCCAACTCAATGAGTTTGGTCAGGTGTGCAATAGCATCATCATTTTCTCTGCCATAAAAGGGGTCAGCTTCAACCATAGATATAAGTGAAAGATCAACAGAGAAATGATAATCAGGATCATTGATGCATATAGGAGATGTAGCAAATTCAGGATCAGGAATAGTCTTGTTCTTCAAGGAGTGTTTTTCAAGCAGCTTCTTAATAGCTTCAGGGTCAGAGTCAGCAAACTCTGTCAGTTCCCTGCATAAATCATCATCAAGCATAATGTAATCATCATCAAGGAGTCTCTCCTTGAGTTTATCAAATCAGGATAATCATAAGTTCCACCAATAGGGTAGCGAGTAACAAGAATTTCCATTCCAGATTTTTTTGCAGCAGCAGCGATCTGTTTCTCAAGAGCATAACCAAGTGAACCAATATCATCAAGAGTAGTAGAAGCATCATCAAAAGTATCGGACATAGTAACAGATTCAGTAGAAGCATCATGTGGTGGTGGTGAGGCAAACTTACTCATAACAGAAGGTGAATCAAGTGTAGCACTAGTGTTCAGAACAGTACCTCTTCTTGTAGTGGATAGTAAGATCGGAACCTTGGGGTCTCCTTTCTTACCCATAGCGGATGAAGTGCAGCAGGTAGGATACTTCAAGTAGACTTGTAAATATTGCTATGCTCCCCGACAACGGCGCCAGAAAACGGTACTTGATAACCCTCAACCGTAAGGGATCGAGATAGTCTTCGCGGGTAAGAATAACCCAATTTATAGATTCGACACACGGGGAGCCAAAGAGTATGTATAAGCTTTGACAGTTGAGTTGTCAATTCAACCGCACCTAAAATATACTTACTTGCAACAAAAGATAAGTGGTAACGGTGATATGATAGTGATGGTGGTGACAGCAAAAGTGAACAGCAAAAGTAACAACTAATAACCAGCGGGATTGAAACACTGTAGGCTAGGGAGATGGATGGTTGGGCGCTGCATGGATGAGATACATCATGAATCTAACTTGGGGCAAGGCACACAGAAAAGTAATGATCATCTAGGCAAATATCAAACATTAGGCATGCATCCCACGGGTAGTTGTACGTGCTTGCAATAAGAACTTGCATAACATCTTTTGTCCTACCATCCCGCTACGAACGAGGCCAAAAGGAACTTATGGAGATTAAGGTGCTCTTGTCAAAGAGCACCGGAACAAAGCAATATACTCAATGGATACATGGAATCCTCAAATTATGGACCATCCCCTTTGGTGTCCCAAGCTGTCACCTTTGGGATCGCCGGTTCCGGACCATAATAGGTGCAAACAACTCATAGATAGGATCAAGAACACAAATATATTCATGCAAACACATAGGGTTCAGATCTGAAAACATGGCACTCGGGCCCAAAGTGACAAGCATTAAGAGCAACAAGTTGAAGCAAAGATGATAAACACCAAAGTAGATGATAGGCAACATGCCCCCAACAATCTGATAAACTATTACATGATCTAACTCATCCAGTCCCTACCATCCCCTTTGCCTACAGCAGGGAATTACTCACACATGGAAGGAGAAGTCATGGAGGGAGGATGGAGTGGTGATGATGATGACGATGGCGACGATCTCCCCTCTCCGGAGGTGAAATCAGCCTCCAGATTAGCCCTCCCAAAGAAGAACAGAGGGTGGCGGCGGCTCCGCGACGGAAACTGAAAAAGGACTTCTGTTCTGGGGTTTCCTCGCCACAGGAATAAATAGGAGCCAAGGTAGGGCACCAGAGGGGGGAGGACCCTCCCAGGCGGCCTCCTGGCGCGGTCAGGGGTGGGGCCGCGCCAGCAGAGCACCTGGGGCCCCCCTGGCTGCCCTCTAGCCCCACTTTTGGCACAATGGCCCTTCGGGTGCGTGGATTTTTTGTGATTTTTCTTGGAATTTTCTGAGACACCTAAAAATCCATTTTCCTGCACACAATAAAACCATACAGGCAGCTCTGCTTAAAACAGCGTCAGTCCGGGTTAGTTTAGTTCAAATCATGCAAGAATGAGGGCAAAACAATAACAAAAGTGTTTGGAAAAGTAGATACGTTTGAGACGTATCAACATCTACGCAAACGGTCGCAACTAGTAGTGACCGCTAAAGATCCTGAACTACCTACGAGTCAAACATAACCCCACCGTGTTCTCTTCTCAAAGTGAAAAGAGACTGTCACGGTTACTCACACAATTGTGTGTTTTACTTCGGATCCTTTATCAAGTTTTCTACAACAAGACATTAACAAATTCCAATCTGCCACATAACCACGGGCGCGGCTTTCGAAAGATCATAACCCTGCAGGGGTGTCCCAACTTAGCCCATCACAAGCTCTCACGATTAGCTGAAGTGATAAATATAATATCATCACCCCTTATCTTAGGGAAAATCCGATCAGGCTCGGCATCCCGGTGCACAAGACATTTCGACAATGGTAAAACAAGTCCAGCAAGACCTCCCGGCGTGCCGACACCCTGATAGTAGCCGCGCATATCTCGTCTCAGGCCACAACCGGATAGGTGATCCTACGGGAGCCAATCCTCGAGTTTCCCAGCAGTGGCCCCGCAGTCTCCCCATTTGGGACCAACACCATCAGCACTGGCCCCCCTGCTATGTAGAAAAAAATACCCGAGGACGTGACCCCCTATGCAATTTTAATTAATTAATTAAGTTGTTATTATGAGGCAAATTAAAACCAATGTTGGGCCTTGCTTGAGGAGTTTTATTCAAAGACGAAGTGTCAAGGGGTCCCCATATACCCATCATGTAAGGGACGAAAAATCAAGGAACATAATGCCGGTTTATCGGCGCCTAAGGTGGCATGAGTGGAACAAAACACCGAGCAAAAGGCCAAGCCTTCCACCCATGCCCAGTATATAGGTGTGTTAATAATAATAATAGATATTGTGATATTCCAACAACAGGTTCCCACCTGGAACGATCTTCATCTTCACCTGCAACTAACAACTCTATAAGAGGGGCTGAGCAAGCGGGTAACATAGCCAAACAATGGTTTTGCTAGGAAGGTGTCAAAGGTTAGAGGTTTCATGGCAACAAGGAGAGGCTGACAATAATGATGGGTAGCGCGACATGTAACGATAGCATCGAGACACTAAGCATGGCAATGGTAGTAAAGGTATCCAAGGGTATGATCATCTTGCCTGGGATTCCGCAAGGAAGAAGAACGGATCCATGAAGTAGTCGAACAGAACCTCACAACTCCGGAACGAACCCGAAGCTAACGAGGGAAGCAAACCGGAAAGAAACAAGCAACACGGTAAACACACCACACGAGACATGACAATATGCTCAAACAAGTATGATGCAAAACAAGTCTACATAGGATGCACTACAAGTCTATACAGGAAGCACAACATGGCAAGGTAGGAAGCACAGTAAAATAACACAAGTCTATATGATGCAATACATGGCAAGGTATGATGCATGACAAGTCTATACAGGAAGCATTACATGGCATGGTAGGAAGCACAGAAAAACAACACAAGTCTATATGATGCAATACATGGCAAGGTATGATGCATGACAAGTCTATACAGGAAGCATTACATGGCAAGGTAAGAAGCACAGAAAAACAACACAAGCAACATGTCAATATGCAAAACATGGGAAGGTATTATGCATAATAAAACTACACTATTTAGGCATTTTAAATGAGGCCAGAAATAACAACAACAATTCCGGGAAAATCCCCATATGCATGTTTAGCAATTATAAGCAACATCAATTCACACATTTTAATGTTGTTAACATGATGCGGATGACATGATCAAGTTTTATGCAATTTTTAGTTAAACGTTAACATGAAGAGATATGAAGTACTTGTCACCGTGGTGGAAGGAAAGGGTGCCACGGCAACGATCCGAAAATGATGCAACGGCAACATCTCGGTTCCGGTAACTCGTTGAGAGTCCGGTGCAAAAGAAAGGTGGCGTGAGCGAGTCGAACAAGATGAAAGGTGGGGTGATCCCGTCACCGGGTTCCCACGGGTCGGCGACAAGGCAACCGAGGAGCATGACAAAGGACGAAACGGGCACGGTGCACACAAGGGAAAACATCTCATACAACCACAAGCATTCGTCCACGGGTCATCGTCTCGGGGTTATACCTTCGAAACATTCGTTTCGGGGTGGTTCGAGGAAAGTAGTGGAAGTAGTCATTCTCGTGAGTCGTGGTACACGTTCGTAGAGGGAAGTAGTCGTTCCGTTCGTAGAGTTACTTGTCGTGGCATCGGATGTCTTCAGGGCGACGGTAGTCGAACTTGACGCTTGCATTACACGGAAACTCGGCGACGGTAGTGGAAGTAGTCGTTCACGGTCATCGGTAGGGGTACTTGTCGCATCGCCGAGCGTAGTGGTACTCGTTTCTTCACCGAAGGTAGTCGTTCGGGCGTCGAGCGTCGAGGTACTTGGCGGGTCGTCGTCTGACGTAGGGGTACACGAGGTCGTCGTGGTACTTGTCGCCCACCAATTGTAGTTGTACTCAGTCTCGGAGAGGTACTTGACGTCTTGGCGGTTCCATGACGGTGGTAGATGTACATGTCGAAGGTCTTCGGCGAGGGGATCGGGAACGAGGGGATGAGGGTGCGGCGCTGGAGTGAGCGAGGGAGAGAAGGAACCGAGGGGAGAGGTCGCTAGGATCGGGGAGCTCGCATGCCTAGGGTTACGGGGGGAGATCGGGCTGCGGCTGGCTGGGCTTGGGCCAGATGGCCTAGGGAGGCCGCAGGCGGCCAAGCAGGCTGCAGGGAGCAGCGGGCTGGGCTCTCTTCCTCTCTCTTTACTGCTGTTGTTTTCCCAAAAAAAACAGAAAACAACAAAGAAGAAAGAAAAGGAAGGAGGTGTTAGGAATAGGATTAGGGCATGAGGTTAATTTTCCCGGACTCGCAAAAATGCGCTGGTTCCAAGAAAATAGAAAAGGGCAAGATGCAAGAGTTAAATTCAAACTCATTTGAATTTAATTCAAATGGTTTGAATTAGGACAAGGTTTAGGAAGTGACCAAAAATGTTCGATTTTTGGAGGAACCTCGATACAACGGAAAAGAATTATAGACAAGGTTTAGATGGTGAAACTTGAAGTAGAAAAGGCATGGGGAATATATGCAAGTGTGTTTGGGTTAATTCCAAACAATTGGAATAATTAAATATAGCTCCCTAATATTAGGAGGATATGTTATAAAGAGAAGTCACTCTTCCCTCGATTTAAATGGACCGAAGGTCCACACAATTTATTTGGTTGAGATGCAAAAGAAATATGACATGATGGCATGATGACATGATGCAATGCAAAATAAATAACACAAGCACAAATGAAACACACGGGAGAACTCGGAACATCTGGAATCTTCTGGGACGTCGGTCTGCGGGCGTCACAACTCTCCCACACTAACAGAGGTTCTCGACCTGAGATCCTAGAGATGGCACCGGATAGAAACGAAAAATAAGAGGTAAAACAAAGTTGCTTCTTAGACAGACGAGTGAAACCACGAACCTTGAGAGGTTAAACAAGTTGAATAAAGAATACAATGGAGATGAACGAAGATGAAAACATTCCGTTAAAAAAGAGGAACAAGGAGCATAATGAGAACCTTGTAGGTTGAAAGACATGAAACAAGAGCTTACGAACCAAAAGAATATGAAACTGCAATGGTATAGCCAAGGAATAAGAATGACATAATTCGGACAGCACTCCGATTGAAAATGTAAGGAATTGAACATGAACTTGCCAAGTTGGAATGATACTTGATGAAAACAACAACGCACAGCCTCCGGGACATTGAAAGAATGGCACAAGGGGTAAGGAAGGCTTCAGACAACACCCGGTTTAAAACAGAGGCAAAACTTGATGAGATGAGAGAAATAGAATGGAGAATACAACGCTCCTCATAAATAGATAAACAAGGAAAGAACATGATCTCGATAAAAACGAGATGATGGTTTGGAGAGATCAACATCACAATGCCTCCAGAATGAAAGAATATATACTAGGTCAGTGGAAAGAAAAGAATGGAGAAGAAAATGACAACTTCTCCCACGAATGAATTTGAAAGAGCATCTTTACAAAGATGTATTGACCAGAGTTGTTGGAAGAATCAACAAGCACAGAATAAGCTTGTTGTGGGCTTATGGAAAACATCTCAAAATTAAGAGGTGACAACCAGCCACTTACGAAAACATTTGATTGGATTGAGATCAACAAGGAGACGATAAACTTATTTCACCGGAATGATTAATGAAGAACTTGGGTCATTTATAAGCACCATAATAGCCGCAATTCTTCGGAAAAACTTTTAGGTGAAATACAACCCAAGATTACTCCAACGAATAATTGAAGGGTTGAAAAGATCTCCTGAACAAGGAAAAATGATGGTTTTAAATATCTCATTCTTGATAACTCGTGAATCATAATTCGTGAAGGAATTGTCAAGAATGACATAACACCATCTGAAAAGATAAGGTAGAAAGGATTGCAATTGGAATGCATGATGAAGAATGCTTGAGATCCAACAAGAATCTTGATGAAGACTTCGAGGATGAATTAAAACATGATGAACCACCATGAAAACTCCGATAATGAAAGCATGAGAAGTGAAAGATGAAAAGAACAAGATTCAAGGCCTGCGATGAATTAGATGGAGCTTTGAAATGATATAATTGAAATAACTTGGAGCTCTGGAAAACAAGATGAACAACTTAGAACCGAGAATATGATATGATGAACAAGCTCCAGACAAAAGAATTAAATCACCTTGAATCTCACAGCCCTAGACCAGCCTTGCCTGCCTTGCTTGGTCTTCATGTGCATCATATTTATTTTCACAAAAAATTGAAATGGGGATGTTCAAACCCTAGCACTAAATGAATTTAACTAGGGTCAAATTAAAATCTTTTTCAATGAACCCAAAATGCCCCTTGGAAAAGTTCATCATTTTTGGATTGGTTAAAAACCCCTGCCAAAAATGTTGCACATATTTCTAGGACCATTCTGGATTTTTGAATTAAATCATATCTTACTTGCATTTGGGCATTTAAATTTTATATATTATTCTAAGTGCTCAAATAATCATAAACTAAAATGTTTACTATTGGAATTATACTAAACAGTAGCCATGCTTGGTTTCATGATTTTTGAGTGTGCCTAAGTATTTTTAATAAAGCCCAGAACAAAATAACAAAATAGAATAACAGAAACTAAATAGAAAACAGAGAAAAGGGAAGCCCACCTGAGCCACTTACCTGTGCGGCCCAGCACTGTAGCGGCCCAGCCCACCTCCCCTCGCGCGTCGTCTTCCTCGCGCCTACTGGCTCGGTGCATGGCGCGCGCACAGCCGAGCCGCGGCCACCTCCTGCTTCGCGGTGGCAAGGCCCCGACCCCCTCTCCTCGCCAGCGCGATGCCCTGGCCGCCCTGGTTCTCTCCTCTCCCTCGCTGGACCTCTCCCTCTTCTCCTTCCCTCTCTCTCGCAGCCACCGAACGCCATCGCCGCCGCGCTCGCTGCCACCGCGGCCACCGGCCACCGCACGCCTCGCCAACATGCCAAGAGGAACCGCCGCAGCTCCGTCTTCCTACTTCATTGACGTACCCAAGCTGGGGAGCACCGCAGCGTCTTCAACGCCGTCGTTCCCCTCCTCTGCATCCGGTGACCGCTGTCGACGATTCGCCGCCATCAGGCCGCCCCGGGCTCGCCGTCTTCTTCAAACTAACCGCCGTGAGCCCCTCTTGCTCTTCCCCTACCCCCTTACCCACGCGCATGCCGTAGCTCCAACCCCCACCGTGCCCGAGAACCTCCCGCCGCCGGCGATGTCACCGCCGACGCTGCAGCCACCGGGGCTTGAAAACGAGCCCGGCATCGTGCTCCGCACCCTTCCATGAGTCGAAAACCCCCACCTGCTCGTCCTACGGTGCACCTCATCGCCGTTCCCGAGCACGCCCGAACTCCGGCCACCGCACTTCCCTCGCCGCCGTCGATCTGGTCCTCCCCGGCACGAGCTGATGGCTCCGTTGGATGCGGACGAGCACCAGCATCACGCCAAGCCCCTCCGCCGCTCTTTTTCGTCGCCGGAGACGGATTTCCGACGCCCTCCGCCGTGCTCAGCCTCGCCGGCGGCTAGCCGCCGGTCGTTTGGCCTCTCTGACCGGGGGTTTGACCTCCCCTGAGTCGCTGACATGCGGGCCCTGGCCCCTGCTAAATTAAATTAAGTTTTCTGTTAAGCTTATTAACCCTTCTGACACTGACGTGTGGGCCCTCACACCTAATTAGGTTAGTCTAATTTTCCTGTTTAGATTAGTACTAATCCTGTGGACCCCACGTGCCAGTTTTGACTTTGGTCAAGTCAATGTTGACTGGTCCCACCTGTCATGCACACAAACCAGCCCTTAGTCACTGACCAGTGCGCCCCACTGGTCAGGTTTGACTGGACCAGCCTCTGTTGACTTGCTGATGTCAGCATGACCTAGTGCTGACGCAATAAGTGTTTTCTGGAATTTTAAATAAATCAGAAATGATTTATTTATTTCAGAAAATAGCCAAAACTTCTAAAAATCATATAAAATCAACCGTAGCTCAGATGAAAATAATTTATATATGAAAAATGATCAGAAAAATCCAAGGAATCTGTTTATGGCATTTTCATGCATGTTTGAACAAGTTAAACCTGCTGTTCAGGTCAAATCAATTAAATGACAATTAAATAATCACATATGGAGTTTGAATTTGAATCTTGGGTTCAAACCAACTTCATTTAATTGTGTTGCTAGTTGCATTAGCTCAATCCACAACATGTTGCCTTGTCATGTTCATGCATCATATTGTTGCATTGCATTGATTGTGTTCTTTCTCTGTTTGTCGGTTTTGTCCCCTCCCAGTAGACGACGTTCCGACGATGAGTTCGATGACACCGATGAAGACTCATTGTTATCTTCAGAAGTGCCAGGCAAGCAAAACCCCATTGAGCATTCCGATACAACCCCACTCTCTCGCTCTTGCTCTCTTTTACTGCATTAGGACAACAACGCTTCAACTGTTACTTGCTACGGTTGTTGAACCCCTTTCCACTGCATGACCCGTCATTGCCACAGTAAATAGTTGAAACCCACTAGTATGAGTAGGAGTTGTTTGAGCCATGTTGTGCCTACTCATTCATGCTTTCTGGTTATGCCTGCTATTGCTTAGAGTTGTGTCAGGTCTAATTCATCGGGGATGAATTGGAATGTGGTGAACATGTCCTACTGTTGAGAGCTAAGTGTGTGAACACGATTTGGTAAAGGTAGCGATGAGAGGCCATGTAGGAGTACATGGTGGGTTGTCTCATTGCAGCCGTCCTCAGGAACTGAGTTCTGTGTTGGTTGGTCCATGAAACAGCTACTACCACACATTGGGATCCTTAATTGACTCTCTCGACTTATTAATCAACATGATCTCTGTCCAGGAGTTGCAACTAGTTTCTGGTGTTTGTAGTTTACTGGAGGTCGTGCGCAGCGCTGACCCTTGGGGTGGGCTGTGACGCGGCAGGTACGTGGCACGGTGTACCGATTGCCCGTTTGGTGATGCGGGAACCCTGTACACATCGTTTGGGGCCGTGAGCGACACCCCGGCCGGATCTCCCCACGGATGGAACCCAAATAGGCGATAAACCTGGACGAGAGACTTGTGTGGTTAGTCAGGTCGTGGCCGACACCCTCGCTGGGCCTCCGCTTGAAGGTTGCCGAGTACATGTCGTGTAAACGGCGGTAAGTGGTGAGAGCATGTGTGAAGAAGTACACCCCTGCAAGGTTAAATATAATCTATTCGAATAGCCGTGTCCGCAGTAATGGACTTCTGGGTTGCCTCTACAGTTCGTAGACAAGTGAAAGTGGATACTCTAAAACGCGCAAGATAAGCGTGAGCGCTATGGATGGCCTTCTCGTAGGGAGACGGGAGCGGATCCATAGTGGTGTATTGATTGGTGAATATGTGGACTCGTGTGCGCCACCTCAAAAGAGTTACTTGCAGTCGTAGTTCAGGATAGCCACCGAGTCAAAGCTGGCTTGCTGCAGTCAAACTCCACCACCCCTTTGTTGATACCGATGCATATGTAGCTAGTTCTGATGTAAGTCTTGCTGAGTACCTTTGTACTCACATTTGCTTAATTTATGTTTTGCAGAGAGACTTCAGTCTCGCTAGTGGTTCCGCGTGGACTTCGACGTTTAGCTTGTTACCTCAGCTATGGTCTTGTACCCTTGTAGGATCTTGTAGATAGTCAGGCTTCTCAGCCTTTTTCATTTGTAGTTGTCTGTACTCAGACATGTTATGCTTCCGTTGTCTGTATGCTCTGTATGTTGGGTCATGTGACCTCTGATTGTAATAAATGCTATGATGGCTCTTCTGGGCCTTTATCTATATGAGTTGTTGAGTTATGTTGTGATGCCTTGTTGTACAACACATACTTGCATGTTATGCGTACGTGTAATGTGTATTGCTATGTGTGGGATCCGACACCTAGTTGTTTACCTTTGGTAGCCTACCTTACAGGGAAATGTCTCCTAGTGCTTCCATTGAGCCTTGGTAGCTTGCTACTGCTCCGGAACACTTAGGCTGGCCGGCATGTGTCCTTCTTCGTTCCTGTGTCTGTCCCTTAGGGGAAATGTCACGCGTTGTTCCTTTAAGTCCTTGTAGCTTGCTACGACTTGGGTTCATACGTTGATGACCGACACGTTCGTTGCTGGGTCATGTATGACTGTCCCTGTAATTTAGTGTCACTTTTGGTTTATAACTAGTCATGTCGGCCCGGGTTCTCTGTCATATGGATGCTAGCGACACTATCATATACGTGTGCCAAAATGCGCAAACGCTCCCGGGCCAGGTAAGGTGGCACCCGTGGGGATACCGTGCGTGAGGCCGCAAAGTGATATGATGTGTTACAGGCTAGACCTGTGTGACTTAGGATCGGGGTCCTGACATTGAAGGAATAAGAATAAGAATTACTGTATGAATATCCTTGATCAAAATAAATTGATGACCAGCAACGGATTTGGCCTACTACTTATTCTTCTTGAAAAGGATTGGAGAGAGATATAGCCAAACTTGAAAATAATCTTGGACGACTCACCGGTAGGATTATGAAAAGAACAAATGAATTAATACGATAACAACGGAAGAGTAATCTTGAAAGAACCACCGTAAGAATATGGAGACGAACGAAGAGGCATCAATGAAGAATATTTGGAGGACGAAGTTGAAAACTGAGAACGAAGAATCTTCTGAAATGATGGCATTCGGAGTAACACAATGGAAAGAATTCATGAAGAATCTTGAGAGAACGGGCCAAGATTTAAGAGAAACACTTCTCCGGTCTTCAAATGTTGAGAATGAAGACGAGAAATGTCATGAAGAATTTCGAGATACTCCGGACGAATGACAAGAAGAAGGTGGAGCTAAAGATGGAAATAATTGAAAACAAGCTTGGAGAAGGCATGTGACTGATGGAAATCATTCTTACGTCACACTTTGAAAAGAATTTGAGTATAACTCCAGAAAAATTAGAAGAGTCGGGTAAGATCCTGGAAAAAGACATGTGGGTTAGGGCCCACTAAAGAAATCACCATTGGAAAGATTGCTTAAGAGATATTGCACCGGTTGAATTAAATGGCTTGAATAAGAAGACAATGCTCAAAATTATTTGAACAGATTAAGAATGGAATTATGAATCTTCTGAGATATCTTCAGCACTCCGGATATGAATAGCAAGAGGAGAATGATTAATTGGTGCACCGGAATAAGAAAACATTGTGAAATGAGGAAAAGGATAAGATCAACACCGAAATCTTGAATTAGATTCACCGAAGAAGAAACGAGAACGGAGAATGAAAAACTTGAAGCTCCTGAGCATCTTCACGATAAAGCACCGGATAAGAACATTGAAGGAAATGAATGAAGAAACATCACAAGAATAAAATGGATAATTCATTCTAGAAATTCTGACTCCTCGAATGAGAAGGGAGGGAGGGTGGGGAAAACAAGGACAACTTGGGATGAATGAAACATACACCATTGAGAAAAGACTGAGAGTTGATCTTGCAGATGATGATAAGATCGGATTAACTTGAAGCAAAGGACGCCGGTTGAGAAGAATTTAACATGACAATCTTGATGATCAAGAAGGATTAGCACTCCCATAGAAATATGAGAATACCGATTAGGAAAGGTATGGAATCAACATTTGACATCGAAGCAACTCGAATACCAGAATCAAATCAAAACAAGGGATAGATATGTTGCAACATAATCTTCACAATATCATCCGAATAGAGAACTGAACGAATGAATTCCGTAGGTACATCAACTTGACGAGAAGACACTTGGGAGAACAAAAGGTAAATAAAAACAACAAGGAGTAGATAGAACAAATACAAGATTGTCACACCCTGCATTCTGTAAACATGTTATTTGCATCAATGAAGCATGAAAATTTGGACCAGCAATTTTTTTTGGCACCATTTGGCTTTTATTTGGAATTGACTTTTTCTTCATATACTTTTCATTTGCTCATTAAAGTCAACTATTACCTCTTGTAGAATTCATTTCCATACCCCAAAACTTCTGCCCAATGATCATGCGAAGTGTTATATAATAGTATAGTATTTTCTTATAAAATTAATTTGGCCAAAATGTATTTTTAAAATTTAGTATTCCAAAAACCCCTGAATTGAGGTTTGCACTGCAAGTGCATGATTTAGGGTGAGAAAATTATTTCAAAAAGTATATTTGAGACCTTATAGTCATAGGACTTCCAGAAACCACAAAAGTATTATTTTAAAAGTTATTTTCCTATTTTATTTAAAAGCTTTTTCTTAAGGCCAGAAATGGTCTTTAATAGGGAAAATTATTTAAGTATTTCAAAAATATTTGCCAAAATTCAGGGAGACTCATAGGACATATATTGTCCATATATAAGAGTTTCAACACTTGGTCATGTTCAAAATAATGGGCTAATCCCTCCAAAACCCTTATTGGATATTTCAAGCTTTTGAAATATTTACAAAGGAAATATTCTCCAAAAATTCCAGGGAAATTCTATCATGTCTTATATGACATATTTGATGATCTTGCCAAGCCCCATGCCTTGGGAAGCAAGATATCATCCTCAAAACCCTTCAAAACCATTATGTCCATAGTTGAAATTTGAGCAACTTTACATTGCCAAACTTGTCCAAATGCTCCCAAACTTGGTGCACATGCTAGAATGGCCTAATAAGGCATCTAGACCAAATGGCACAAGATTTGGAGTAGAGCAACTTGATCAGAATACCCCAAAACCCTTTCTGTTCAAATGCAAATTTGAACAACTTTACATTACCAACTTTTTACCTGGAGCTTCAAACTTTGTGGGCATGATCATAACCCCAAATGATGAAACTACACCAAGTGGTGCATCAAGGGGGGATAATTAGATTGACTTAAACAAGATGAAGCCATTTCTGTTGATTTCTATGGTTCACCAAAGTTACATTGGCTAGTTTCTTCAAATGAGCCCAAATTTGGTGAAACACCCTATTTTCACATAACATTCAATCCTGTTAAGTGTCATGGCAAGTGGAGATCATTTGCTTGACCAAAACTTGATCAAACACCTTCTGCCAAGTTACCAAAACCATCTTCTTGATCACTTTTACTATTTACTTTGGCCTCAACTTTCTACCACAGCTTCATCTAGTTACTATCTACCTCCAGTAACTCCCCCTTGTCCACAGCTCCATGATTGAGGGGTGAAAACCCTAGATCACCTTACTGGACAGCCAAAAATCACCAAGTTACCAGCTTCCCTTCTCTCTCACTACATCTCCAGAGCATCCAAGGCCTCATCCGTGTTGCTTGCATCACCCTGGACCTCCCAGACACGGCGGACGCGCCCAGAGGGCCAATGGCATGCCATGGCATGCGATAAGGCCGCTCCAGAGCGCGCTACAGTGCGCCCCCGCACGGTAGCTTCGCCCAATCGCCTTCCCCCGACCACCTCGATCTCTCCCCTTGCGCCTTCCAACACGCCTCGACGTCTGCGACCCTCCCCGACGCTGTCCCCCTCCTCATGCGCCCTCCAGTGGCCGCCTTCACACGCGCACTGGCCGCCCGCAGCCTCCACTCGTCGGGCTCACACGCGCGCGCTGTCTGGAGCTCTCCCCGCTCCTCCTCTCCCCTCTACTAGGCGTAGGACTCGTCCACGAACCTCCTCGACTCAATCACGAGCCCCAGAACGGCCACTAGCCTCGCCTGCAACCTCGTCGGCGCACGAGTCCACGATGGACCGTGGGCTCGGCTATATAAGCGCGCCCGAGCCTCTCCAACGGCACCAACAGCCTCCCCTCACCCCCAGCAACACTTCAGCACCATCCATTCGTCCTCAGAAGGCCCCAGTGCTCGGGATCGACCGGAGCTCCACCGCGTCGGGCAACCGGCGATCTCGCAGTACGAGCCCCCTCAGTTGCTCCTTTTGCTCGATTTGGAACTGTCGCACCTCACTGATGCATTCCCCTCCTTTTTCCCCTTCCGCAGCTGCCGGATTCGAGCTAGCCAGCGACCTCCCGACGACCCTCCGCCGTCCCACCTCGCCGCCGGCGAACCAGGCCTCCCCGGCGGGTCGCACCACCACCACCACATCCGCGACTCGCTGCTGAGTCCATCCCTGCCCTCTGTTTGCCCCGCCATGCCCGGATTCGTCGCCGGTGAGCTCGCCATCGCCGTGGCCGCAAGGTTGAAGATGACAGGAGGGCCCCGCCTGTCATCCTCACCGTCCCCTCTCTCCCCTCGCAGTCGCTGACCGCCGGGCCCCGCCCGTCAGGTTTGAAATCCTGACGTGTGCGCGCTGGCCCCCGTGCGGCTGGGCTGTTAGCCCTGGGCCGTGCACTGTGGCCGTTCTAGCCCAGTTGCACAGGGCTTTTTCTTCTTTTTCTTTTCTGTAAAGTTTCAAATAATTTTACAAAAATGAATATTTGTCCAAATAAATTAAGTCCAACTCCTAAAATCTTGTAATATTCCAACCTATTTAATGGCATCACTTTCGCACATATCCATGAAACTTTTCTGTTCTGTTCAAATTTAAATTCAAATTTGAGCATTAAAACTCCTGTTCAAAAATCCTTAGATTCCATTCTGTAACTCCAAAACTCCAACTAAGAATTTTTGTCATCTTAGTTTTCCCTCTAGTATTTAACAAAAATAAGTTGACATTTTTCTGAGCACTTTGATTTTTCTGTTTTCATTGTGGTCTTATTTTCCCGTTGTTAATTTGTGACGATTAGATCCCGTATTTGATGAAGTTGCTGAAGAAGGAGAAGGAGAAGGATTTGAAGACTTTGAAGACCAAGCCAATCCAGTCAAGCAGCCCTTTGACCATGATACACTTGTGTTCTTCGGAACCCGTTTGTTTCCGATGCGTAGTGATAAGAATGACGGTGGTGACCTAGTTGAAACCACCACATGATGCATGCTTACTCATGATCTTGCTATGTGCTAGATGTCAGGCAAATGGTTAGTAGTGATGCTTAGTGATGCATGTGTGACATAAAACCTTCTGGGTTAAAATCTTTGCATAAACCCCATCGGGTGCCCCTAATGCCCGAGGGTGATGTTGAGTTAGGTCATCACTTGAGGAAGAAGTGATGAGCCGGTAAAAATCTTGTGCATGGGTGAAATAATGGATTAGATTTATGTGTGTCTACCGTCCCAACCAAACATGTGCAACCACTCTACCCCTTATGGGACGGGGCTTTATTGATTACTTAGGTCGATACTAGCATGGTGCCCGCATTACTAGTGACGGGAAGACTTGAGGTCTTTCCCGGGACGGGGTCGTGCTTGGATAGACGACCATGACTGTTTTCACAGGGCACCGGACACACCGTTGGTCCCTTCGTGTATGCGTGACATTGAAATAGGGAAAGTCCCATGATCTATTGTTGTACTCGAGGGCCGTGTACCAACGAGTGGACTCCATGTTAGTGTCGTCTAAGGAAAGATAATGACCGGGTGCTTCCCCCGAGTACTTGAGGTACTGCGGGATCGTGGATGACACGAAAGCTTCCCGGATCTTGTGGGTAAAGTGCGCAACCTCTGCAGAGTGTAAAACTATTCGAATAGCCGTGTCCACGGTCATGGACAGTTGGGTGGTGCTACTTAAACTATGTCCAGAATTTTACCGCATCGGCGAAAGTATGTGTGAATCAAGGTGGTGACTTGATTCGATGAGTTGAATCGTGTTCATGTTGATATCAGTAACCTGTCCTCGAGGTTACGTGAAGTTATTGATGCATATACTTGATGGCATAATATTTGTTCTAGCTCATAGCTAGATTGCTCATTGTTGTTCAATTGCATTGTTACTTTAAACCAAATCATGGGTTGCTTGCGAGTACATTCAAAGTACTCATTGTCTTGCCACTGGTTATTTAATTGGCCAGGCATGGAGGAACAGGAATATGAAGAAGATTTCTTTGGAGACGAACATGCGAACTAGGACGCTATCCCAGTCAGAATGCCTATAGGGTTAAGGCAGATGGCATGGGTTCTACCTAACATCGAAGACTTCCGCTATTTGAGTTATTTGCTATTCAGCCCGTGAGGCTTTATCTATGTAAGACTTGGCCATAATGGCCTTAATTTGTGTAAGACGATATGTATGGATGTAAGACTCTTGTTATTCAGCTTTTGTGTGTTCAGTGAGCATTGATCTCTGGGATCACTGTACACGTGCATTCGGTGATCTCGACTCTTAAGTCGGGGTCCCCACAGAGCTGGTACCAGAGCCATCCTGACTGTAGGAAGCCTTAGTTAGCATGGGCGTTAGTTAGATGAGACCAGTTTTCAAAAACCTTCTGAACCTCTCTTCTTTTCTAAACCTGAGATTTCATCAGCTTATTAACCTCTCCTATTCCACCTTTGTAGATGGCCGCTGTACCCGAAGAGCACCTGACCACTGGGTTTCCTTTGCTTCTCGAGGATAGCCTCCAGGAGTATCAGTTCCACCGAGCGCCCATCCTCACATACCTTGAGCATTGGGTTAGCGACACTGAGGTGGAATACCATGTGGAAGTGATCGTGAAGGCAAATGATCCTCCCACAAGTTGGTTCTTTGAGGGACCCCAGATGGCAACACTACCTCTCGCTGTCGAGGCTGCTGCACTCAAGGCACTAACCCGTCTCCGCGAGCTTCTTCCGGAGATGGCAGCCAAGATGACAACTCACTTCTTGCCTTACCGGAAGGAAGGTGAAGATGAAAGCAGCGCACTAGCCCCTCCACTGAAGGAAGGACTCTCGCTTCGGTTCCAGACCTACTTCAGTCTATGTGCCGACAGCTTGGCACAAGACTTGGCCTCAGAATCGATGAAGCTCCGAGAAGAACTTCACAAGACCAAGGCACTTATTCGTCGAGCTCAAGAGAAGACAAATAGGATCAAGAAAGAAGGAGCACCTTCTGGACAGTCCGCTATCGCATACCGAGGCGGAAGGCCCTCCGAAGATGTATCTTCCAAGAATGAAGAACCCCCTCGGCGACGCCGGATGACGGCAAGGGAATATCGCAAGCTTTTCCCTGCACCACCGATGAAGCACCGTCGTATCCAACTCCTCCACTCCCCCACACCCTCAAGTGACAAGGGAGCCCAGACAGATGAAGACAACGAGGAAGACCCTGAGGAGCCGGAATACGCGACCGAGCATTCCGCCGCTTAGGCATTATTCGCTACTCGGATATGCCAGTTCGTGACCTCTACGGTAGGATAGGTCGTGTAACCCCTATGCGCAGTCGAGTCCTTGTATGGTTCATATGAAACCATCTAGTGTTTGCTTTTGTTGTGTTTGGATGTATGTCGTATTCTTCCTTAGGGAACATCTAAACGACTGCATCACCCATTTGGATTTTAATGAATGTGTTTTGGCCTTTCGGCCTTTGCATGATTTGATTAGTGTCACACCCACCCCCTTACTAGGAACCCATCTATCTCGCTTTCCCTCTTCCAAGTCATGAGACCTTTTACCGCTCCAACAGGATGCCTGTTTTAACTCGTACTAGTACCTCTACCCAGCAGCCTGAAGCCGGAGCATCCGCTCAGTCAGAGGCAGGCCACGACCAAACCAACGACCAAGCTCCACCACCACCACCTCCTCCGAACATGGACATGGCTCAGCTTCTCCAAGCTTTCCGAGAGGAACGCCAAGCCAACAGTGCAGCCCTTCAACTGATTGCTCAAGCTGTCACCAACAACCGCCAGCCGGCGAGGAATGGCAATGGACGTTCCACATTGGCAGAGTTCAAGAAGCATGCACCGCCAACTTTCGTTGAGACTGCTGAACCCCTGGATGCAGACGACTGGGTCCGCACCATTAAGGACTTGCTGGAACTAGTCGGATGCACCGAAGACCGCGAGAAGGTGGCTTATGCAGCCCACTGCCTCAGGGGGACTGCTAGAGCTTGGTGGGATGGATTCAAGGTCATGCATGTTGAACAAGACATCACTTGGGTCAACTTCAAGGCAGAATTCCGCAAGGCCCACATTCCTTCCGGAATCATGGCTATCAAAAAGCGTGAGTTCCGAGCCCTGAAGCAAAGAAGTGGCACTGTCAAGGAGTACATGCAGAAGTTCAGTGTTCTGTCAAGGTATGCCCCTGAGGATGTCAGCACTGATGCTGCAAAAAGGGAGCGCTTCATGGAAGGCCTCAATCAGACTCTGCAATACTCGCTTGTCGTGTGCGACTGCCCAACCTTCCCTGACCTGGTGAACAAAGCACTCATGCTTGAAGACAAGCGGCGTGCTTTGGAAGACACTCGCAAGTGCAAGATGGTCAGCAAGGGAAGTTCCAGCAACCAGAAGCCTCGTCCGTGGCAGGCAGCCCCGGCCAAGCCAACCTATCAGCAACCAAGAGCTCTTGCACCTCGCACCAACTTTCAGCCTCAGCAGTATGCCAACCCAAGGCCAACTTTCAACCCCAATAACAGTGGTGGCAACAAGATCAACAATCCAAACCAAGTCACTTGCTTTGGATGTGGTCAGTCAGGACACATCTCAAGGGTGTGCCCCAACAAGAAGCCTGATGCCCCGCGCCCCAATGCGCAGAACCCAGGACAAGGCCGCGGGATGCCACCGCGGAACCCAGCTCCTCGCAACCCGCCTAACCATGGGAAGGGGCGTGTGAATCACGTCACTGCTGAAGAAGCCCAGGAAGGCCCGGACGTCATGCTGGGTACGTTCCTCGTCAACTCAGCACCTGCAACTGTCTTGTTTGATTCTGGAGAAACGCATTCATTTGTCACTCAAATATTTGCATTAAAAAGTGGCATGACCCCTACACCCCTGAATAACCCTATGGTGGTACAAACCCCCGGAGCAGAGATGAGAGCCAAGATAGGCTGTAAAGGAGTCAGTATTACCATTAACGGTGTAGACTTCCTAGCAGACCTTATCATCCTGAGATCACAAGGCTTGGATGTGATCCTAGGGATGGATTGGCTCAGTAAGCACCAAGGCTTGTTAGACTGTGCCAATCGGACAGTCACTGCGACCAATGACCAAGGAGTCGAAGTCAAGTTTGCTTCCAACTCCTCTTCCGCTCAAGCCGTTCAAGTCAACTGTCTATCTAAAGTCGGGCTAGAGCAAGTACCGGTGGTATGCGAGTATCCTGATGTCTTTCCGGATGAGCTACCGGAATGCCTCCTGACCGTGACATTGAGTTCATCATCGAGCTCGTGCCCGGAGAAGGACCCATCTATAAGAAGCCTTATAGAATGGGGACGGAAGAATTAGCCGAGTTGAAGAAGCAGCTGGAAGAGCAGCTGAGGAAGGGATTTATTCGCCCAAGTGCCTCCCCGTGGGGATCACCTGTTCTGTTTGTGGCAAAGAGGGACGGTACCATCCACTTATGCATTGATTATAGTTCCCTCAATGAAGTTACAATCAAGAACAAATACCCACTTCCCAAGACCGAAGATCTGTTTGATCAGCTCAGCGGAGCCAGGGTGTTCTCCAAGATCGACCTCAGATCTGGGTACTACCAGCTGAAGATCAGACCCCAAGATATTCCGAAGATGGCATTCGTAACCAGATATGGCCTGTACGAGTGCACGATCATGTCCTTTGGGTTAACCAATGCCCCAGCCTATTTCATGTATCTCATTAATAAAGTCTTCATGGAATATTTGAACTAGTTCGTCGTTGTCTTCATCGATGACATTCTTGTCTTCTCGAAGACGGAGGAAGAGCACGAGCAACATTTGAGGATGGTCCTAGACAAGCTTCGGGAGCACCAACTTTATGCTAAATTTAGCAAGTGTGAGTTCTGGATGCATAAAGTTGGATTCCTAGGTCATGTCTTGACCGAAGAAGGATTCAGTTGATCCCGCGAAGATCGAAGCTCTGACCCAATGGCAATCTCCAACGACCATCAAGGAAGTCAGAAGCTTCCTCGGACTTGCGGGCTATTACTGCAAATTCGTGGAAGGATTCTCTAGCATTGCACGACCAATGACTCAGCTCCTCAAGAAGGACAAGAAGTTCGAATGGACACCAAAATGCGAAGAGAGCTTCCAAGAGCTCAAGAAGAGATTGACCACTGCCCCAGTTCTGGCAACACCTGATATTCATAAGGAGTTCGTGATATATTGTGATGCCTCTCGAACCGGATTGGGAAGCGTTCTGATGCAAGAAGGCCGAGTCATAGCCTACCTCTCCAGGCAGCTACGACCTCATGAGGAGAACTACGCTACTCACGATCTTGTGTTAGCGGCAGTGGTTCATGCCTTCAAGACGTGGCGGCATTACCTCCTAGGGAAACGGTGTGAGATATACACAGACCACAAAAGTCTGAAGTACATTTTCACCCAAAAGGAATTGAACATGAGGCAGCAAAGATGGTTGGAACTCATCAAAGACTATGACCTCAGTGTTCAATATCACCTCGGGAAGGCTAACGTGGTGGCCGATGCCTTAAGCAGGAAGGCTTGCTCTTTGAATGCTATTATTCAAGAAAGGCAGCCAGCCTTGTTTAAGGAACTCGAACAATTCAGTTTGGAGTTGGTCACCCCTGGATTTCTGGATCATTTGGAAGTCAGACCGACCCTGTTGGATGAAGTCAAGAAGGCGCAAGATGGACACGCAAGCATTGAAGGCATCAAGAAGAAGATGAAGCTAGGCAAGGCCCTAGGATTCTCTGAAGACGAGCACGGGATTGTTTGGTATAAAGGTCGCATCTGCGTACCAAACAAGATGGAGCTGAAGAACCTGATCCTGCAAGAAGCCCACGACACTCCGTATTCCATCCACCCTGGAGGAACCAAGATGTACCAAGACTTGAAGGAAAGATTCTGGTGGCATGGGATGAAAAGAGAGATTGCAACCTATGTTGCAAAGTGTGATGTGTGCCAAAGGGTCAAGGCTGAATATCAGCGACCTGCTGGATTGCTTCAACCACTCAAGGTTCCTGAGTGGAAGTGGGATAAAGTCGGAATGGACTTCATCACTGGATTACCAAGGTCAAATAGAGGACATGACTCAATCTGGGTCATAGTCGACCATTTGACCAAGGTGGCCCATTTCATTCCAGTCAAGACCACTTATGATGGCAACCGGCTGGCAGCTCTCTACATCGACAGAATCGTAAGCCTTCACGGCGTTCCCAAGGAGATTGTGTTAGATCGAGGAACCCAGTTCACCTCAAGGTTCTAGAAGAAGTTCCAAGAAGCCTTGGGAACCAAATTG
Organism: Secale cereale; assembly: GCA_902687465.1. Lineage (NCBI taxonomy): Eukaryota > Viridiplantae > Streptophyta > Magnoliopsida > Poales > Poaceae > Secale > Secale cereale. Next base: position 505,749,609 of record LR738710.1, read on the forward strand.
TCTTTCAGCATAGCTTTCCACCCACAGATCGGAGGTCAGACTGAACGAGTAAATCAAATTCTCGAAGATATGCTCCGAGCCTGTTTCTTGGCATATGGAGCCAAGTGGGAATATTGTCTCCCTTTTGCCGAGTTCTCCGATAACAACAGTTATCAGTCGAGCCTTCAGATGGCACCATTTGAGGTGTTGTACGGACGCAGATGTCGCACACCCCTCAACTGGCGAGAGACTGGAGAAGGGCTAGTCTTTGGACCGGATATTCTCCACGCAGCAGAAGAGCAAGTCCAACTAGTCAGAGAATGTTTGAAGGCAGCCAAGTCAAGGCAGAAGAGTTATGCTGACACTCACCGTCGGGACATGAGTTTCCATGTCGGGGACCATGTGTACCTGCGGGTAACTCCTCTCAAGGGAACCAAGCGTTTCCACGTCAAGGGGAAGCTCGCACCAAGGTTCATTGGACCCTTTGAGATCACTGCACGACGAGGAGAAGTGGCTTACCAGTTGGAACTACCACCTGAGCTATCCGATGTACACAACGTATTCCACGTGTCAGAACTCCGGAAATGTCTCCAAGTTCCGAACAAGCCTGATCTCTACAAGGATGTTGATCACCAAGCCATTGATCTGCAGCCTGATTTGACCTACCGCGATAAGCCCATTCGCATTCTGGATGAAGCAGAACGACGGACGCGAAGCCGTACCATCAAGTACTTCAAGGTCCAGTGGAGCAACCACACGGAAGCAGAAGCAACCTGGGAACGTGAAGACTATCTTAGATCCGAGTTTCCCGATCTCTTTTAAGACCTAGCTTAGGAATCTCGGGGATGAGATTCTTGTAAGGGGGGTAGGTCTATCACACCCTGCATTTTGTAAACATGTTATTTGCATCAATGAAGCATGAAAATTTCGACCAGCAAAATTTTTTGGCACCATTTGGCTTTTATTTGGAATTGAGTTTTTCTTCATATACTTTTCATGTGCTCATTAAAGTCAACTATTACCTCTTGTAGAATTGATTTCCATACCCAAAAGTTCTGCCCAATGATCATGCCAAGTGTTATATAACAGTATAGTATTTTCTTATAAAATTAATTTGGCCAAAATGTATTTTTAAAATTTAGTATTCCAAAAACCCCTGAATTGAGGTTTGCACTGCAAGTGCTTGATTTAGGGTGAGAAAATTAATTCAAAAAGTATATTTGAGACCTAGTAGTCATAGGGAAATTCTATCATGTCATATATGACATATTTGATGATCTTGCCAAGCCCCATGCCTTGGGAAGCAAGATATCATCCTCAAAACCCTTCAAAACCATTCTGTCCATAGTTGAAGTTTGAGCAACTTTACATTGCCAAACTTGTCCAAATGCTCTCAAACTTGGTGCACATGCTAGAATGGCCTAATAAGGCATCTAGTCCAAATGGCACAAGATTTGGAGTAGAGCAACTTGATCAGAATACCCCAAAACCCTTTCAGTTCAAATGCAAATTTGAACAACTTTACATTACCAACTTTTTACCTGGAGCTTCAAACTTTGTGGGCATGATCATAACCCCAAATGATGAAACTACACCAATTGGTGCATCAAGTTGAGATGATTAGATTGACTTAAACAAGATGAAGCCATTTCTGTTGATTTCTAGGGTTCACCAAAGTTACATTGGCTAGTTTCTTCAAATGAGCCCAAATTTGGTGAAACACCCTATTTTCACATAACATTCAATCCTGTTAAGTGTCATGGCAAGTGGAGATCATTTTCTTGACCAAAACTTGATCAAACACCTTCTGCCAAATTACCAAAACCATCTTCTTGATCACTTTTACTATTTACTTTGGCCTCAACTTTCTACCACAGCTTCATCTAGTTACTATCTACCTCCAGTAACTCCCCCTTGTCCACAGCTCCATGATTGAGGGGTGAAAACCCTAGTTCACCTTGCTGGACAGCCAAAACTCACCAAGTTACCAGCTTCCCTTCTCTCTCACTGCATCTCCAGAGCATACAAGGCCTCATCCATGTTGCTTGCATCACCCTGGACGCCCCAGACATGGCGGACGCGCCAAGAGGGCCAATGGCATGCCATGGCATGCGATAAGGCCGCTCCAGAGCGCGCTACAGTGCGCCCCCGCACTGTAGCTTCGCCCAATCGCCTGCCCCCGACTACCTCGAGCTCTCCCCTCGCGCCTTCCAACACGCCTCGACGTCTGCGACCCTCCCCGGCGCTGTCCCCCTCCTCCTCCGCCCTCATGTGGCCGCCTTCACACGCGCACTGGCCGCCCGCTGCCTCCACTCATCGGGCTCACACGCGCGCGCTGTCTGGAGCTCTCCCCGCTCCTCCTCTCCCCACTACTAGGCGTAGGACTCGTCCACGAACCTCCCCGACTCAATCAAAGGCCCCAGAACGGCCACTAGCCTTGCCTGCAACCTCGCCGGCGCACGAGTCCACGGTGGACCGTGGGCTCGGCTATATAAGCGCGCCCGAGCCTCTCCAACGGCACCAACAGCCTCCCCTCACCCCCAGCAACACTCCAGCACCATCCATTCGTCCTCAGAAGGCCCCAGTGCTCGGGATCGACCGAAGCTCCGCCGCGTCGGGCAACCGGCGATCTCGCAGTACGAGCCCCCTCAGCTCCTCCTTTTGCTCGATTTGGAACCGCCGCACCTCACTGATGCATTCCCCTCCTTTTTCCCCTTCTGCAGCTGCCGGATTCGAGCTAGCCAGCGACCTCCCGACGACCCTCCGCCGTCCCACCTCGCCGCCGGCGAACCAGGCCTCCCCGGCGGGTCGCACCACCACCACCACATCCGCGACTCGCTGCTGAGTCCATCCCTGCCCTCAGTTTGCCCCGCCGTGCCCGGATTCGTCGCCGGTGAGCTCGCCGTCGCCATGGCCGCAAGGTTGAAGATGACAGGCGGGCCCCGCCTGTCATCCTCACCGTCCCCTCTCTTCCCTCGCAGTCGCTGACTGCCGGGCCCCGCCCGTCAGGTTTGAAATCCTGACGTGCGCGCGCTGGCCCCCGTGCGGCTGGGCTGTTCGCCCTAGGCCGTGCACTGTGGCTGTTCTGGCCTAGTTGCACAGGGCTTTTTCTTCTTCTTCTTTTCTGTAAGTTTCAAATAATTTTACAGAAATGAATATTTGTCCAAATAAATTAATTCCAACTCCTAAAATATTGTAATATTCCAACCTATTTAATGGCGTCACTTTCACACATATCCATGAAACTTTTCTATTATGTTCAAATTTAAATTCAAATTTGAGCATTAAAACTCCTGTTCAAAAATCCTTAGATTCCATTCTGTAACTCCAAAACTCCAACTAAGAATTTTTGTCATCTTAGTTTTCCCTCTAGTATTTAACAAAAATAAGTTGACATTTTTCTGAGCACTTTGATTTTTCTGTTTTCATTGTGGTCTTATTTTCCCGTTGTTATTTTGCGACGATTAGATCCCGTATTTGACGAAGTTGCTGAAGAAGGAGAAGGAGAAGGATTTGAAGACTTTGAAGACCAAGCCAATCCAGGCAAGCAGCCCTTTGACCATGATACACTTGTGTTCTTCGGAACCCGTTTGTTTCCGATGCGTAGTGATAAGAATGACGGTGGTGACCTAGTTGAAACCACCACATGATGCATGCTTACTCATGATCTTGCTATGTGCTAGATGGCATGCCAATGGTTAGTAGTGATGCTTAGTGATGCATGTGTGACATAAAACCTTCGGGGTTGAAATCTTTGCATAAACCCCATCGGGTGCCCCTAATGCCCGAGGGTGATGTTGAGTTAGGTCATCACGTGAGGAAGAAGTGATGAGCCGGTAAAAATCTTGTGCATGGGTGAAATAATGGATTAGATTTATGTGTGTCTACCGTCCCAACCAAACATGTGCAACCACTCTACCCCTTATGGGACGGGGCTTTATTGATTACTTAGGTCGATACTAGCATGGTGCCCGCATTAGTAGTGACGGGAAGACTTGAGGTCTTTCCCGGGACAGGGTCGTGCTTGGATAGACAACCATGACTGTTTTCACAGGGCACCGGACACACCGTTGGTCCCTTCGTGTACGCATGACATTGAAATAGGGCATGTCCCATGATCTATTGTTGTACTCGAGGGCCGTGTACCAACGAGTGGACTCCATGTTAGTGTCATCTAAGGAAAGATAATGATCGGGTGCTTCCCCCGAGTACTTGAGGTACTGCGGGATCGTGGATGACACGAAAGCTTCCCGGATCTTGTGGGTAAAGTGCGCAACCTCTACAGAGTGTAAAACTATTCGAATAGCCGTGTCCACGGTCATGGACAGTTGGGTGGTGCTACTTAAACTATGTCTAGAATTTTACCGCATCGGCGAAAGTATGTGTGAGTCAAGGTGGTGACTTGATTCGATGAGTTGAATCGTGTTCATGTTGATATCGGTAACATGTCCTCGAGGTTACGTGAAGTTATTGATGCATATACTTGTTGGCATAATATTTATTCTAGCTCATAGCTAGATTGCTCATTGTTGTTCAATTGCATTGTTACTTTAAACCAAATCATGGGTTGCTTGCGAGTACATTCAAAGTACTCATTGGCTTGCCACTGGTTATTTAATTGGCCAGGCATGGAGGAACAGGAATATGAAGAAGAGTTCTTTGGAGACGAACATGCGAACTAGGACGCTATCCCGGTCAGAATGCATGTAGGGTTAAGGCAGATGGCATGGGTTCTACCTAACATCGAAGACTTCCGCTATTTGAGTTATTTGCTATTCAGCCCGTGAGGCTTTATCTATGTAAGACTTGGCCATAATGGCCTTAATTTGTGGAAGACGATATGTATGGATGTAAGACTCTTGTTATTCAGCTTCTGTGTGTTCAGTGAGCATTGATCTTTGGGATCACTGTACACGTGCATTCGGTGATCTCGACTCTTAAGTCGGGGTCCCCACAGAGCTGGTATCAGAGCCATCCTGACTGTAGGAAGCCTTAGTTAGCATGGGCGTTAGTTAGATGAGACCCCTTTTCAAAAACCTTCTGAACCAGCCACTAACCGCATATGAGAGTTTTCGATGTCGGCCGTCTTAAGTATTCCAGAACTGATGCGATATATTTGTGACGACAACACCTCGGAGCTCAACTCCCCGGGACACTGCCACAACCCCTAATGACAGGAGGCATCGAGAACAATGTTCTCGTCACAAAGACATCAGAACAATCCAAACAATACTCGCGTGATCCTAAAAAATATTAGTGAATTTTTGAGAGTAGAAGAGATAAGAGTAATCGTCAGGAGTCCTCACCAGAGTGAAAAGAGATGAGGAGCAAAAGAAATCCTACTCTCTGATATATATAAAGGACTCAAAACATTTTCAAGTGTGTGCCTAGACTCAACCGTCAACGATTCGATCAATCAGCGGGGGCTCCTAGGTCGGAGAAGGCTCTGATTACCAACTTGTAATGCCCAGGATGGGACTATACCTCCTACGTGTCGAGGCACGACTTAAAGGTATAAGCCCATTCTGGAAAGATCTCAAGTTTGGTATCTTTGCACGACTAATGTAAAAATGGGGATGAAATTGCAAAATGGAGATAGTTGGCTTACACTCGCCACGTCACACAATACATTACATAAGCAAACATCATCCAAAACATCACAACCCGACTACGGGCGAAGATACAAAAGAAAGATACCAAAACATAAAGCCACAGGTCCGAATCGCCCCTAGTAGAAACCACTACTGATCGTCGAAACATCACAAACATACGGCCACTCTCTTCATCGAGCTCCCAGTGAAGCTCTGAACCAGCTCCTGCTTCATTCTCGGCTGAACCTGCATCTGGTGTTGTAGTATCTGTGAGCCACGAGGACTCAGCAATCCCATAACCATGGGTATCAAGACTAGCAAAGCTTTATGGGTAGGAAGAGGTAAAGTGGTGAGGTTGCAGCAGCGGCTAAGCATAATATGGTGGCTAGCTTACGAGTACAAGAATAAGATGAGCATCTGCGCAAACGGTCGCAACTAGTAGTGATCGCTAAAGATCTTGAACTACCTACGAGTCAAACATAACCCCACCGTGTTCTCTTCTCAAAGTGAAAAGAGATAGTCACGGTTACTCACACAGTTGTGTGTTTTACTTTGGATGCTCTGTCAAGTTTTCTACAACCGGACATTAACAAATTCCACTCTGCCACATAACCGCGGGCACGGCTTTCGAAAGATCATAACCCTGCAGGGGTGTCCCAACTTAGCCCATCACAAGCTCTCACGATTAGCTGAAGTGATAAATATAATATCATCACCCCTTATCTTGGGGAAAATCCGATCAGGCTCGGCATCCCGGTGCACAAGACATTTCGACAATGGTAAAACAAGTCCAGCAAGACCTCCCGGCGTGCCGACACCCTGATAGTAGCCGCGCGTATCTCGTCTCAGGCCACAACCGGATAGGTGAGCCTACGGGAGCCAATCCTCGAGTTTCCCCGCGGTGGCCCCGCAGTCTCCCCATTTGGGACCAACACCATCACCACTGGCCCCCCTGCTATGTAGAAAAAATACCCGGGGACGTGACCCCCTATGCAATTTTAATTAATTAATTAAGTTGTTATTATGAGGCAAATTAAAACCAATGTTGGGCCTTGCTTGAGGAGTTTTATTCAAAGACGAAGTGTCAAGGGGTCCCCATATACCCATCGTGTAAGGAACACAAAATCAAGGAACATAATGTCGGTTTATCGGCGCCTAAGGTGGCATGAGTGGAACAAAACACCGAGCAAAAGGCCAAGCCTTCCACCCATGCCCAGTATATAGGTGTGTTAATAATAATAATAGATATTGTGATATTCCAACAACAGGTTCCCACCTGGAACGATCTTCATCTTCACCTGCAACTAACAACGCTATAAGAGGGGCTGAGCAAGCGGGTAACATAGCCAAACAATGGTTTTGCTAGGAAGGTGTCAAAGGTTAGAGGTTTCATGGCAACAAGGAGAGGCTGATAATAATGATGGGTAGCGCGACATGTAACGATAGCATCGAGACACTAAGCATGGCAATGGTAGTAAAGGTACCCAAGGGTATGATCATCTTGCCTGGGATTCCGCAAGGAAGAAGAACAGATCCATGAAGTAGTCGGACATAACCTCACAACTCCGTAATGAACCCGAAGCTAACAAGGGAAGCAAACCAGAAAGAAACAAGCAACACGGTAAACACACCACACGAGACATGACAATATGCTCAAAAAAGTATGATGCAAAACAAGTCTACATATAATGCACTACAAGTCTATACTGGAATCACAACATGGCAAGGTAGGAAGCACAGTAAAATAACACAAGTCTATATGATGCAATACATGGCAAGGTATGATGCATGACAAGTCTATACAGGAAGCATTACATGGCATGGTAGGAAGCACAGAAAAACAACACAAGTCTATATGATGCAATACATGGCAAGGTATGATGCATGACAAGTCTATACAGGAAGCATTACATGGCAAGGTAAGAAGCACAGAAAAACAACACAAGCAACATGTCAATATGCAAAACATGGCAAGGTATGATGCATAATAAAACTACACTATTTAGGCATTTTAAATGAGGCCGGAAATAACAACAACAATTCCGGGAAAATCCCCATATGCATGTTTGGCAATTTTAAGCAACAACAATTCACACATTTTAATGTTGTTAACATGATGCGGATGACATGATCAAGTTTTATGCAATTTTTAGTTAAACGTTAACATGAAGAGACATGAAGTACTTGTCACCGTGGTGGAAGGAAAGGGTGCCACGGCAACGATCCGAAAATGATGCAACGGCAACATCTCGGTTCCGGTAACTCGCTGAGAGTCCGGTGCAAAAGAAAGGTGGCGTGAGCGAGTCGAACAAGATGAAAGGTGGGGTGATCCCGTCACCGGGTTCCCACGGGTCAGCGACAAGGCAACCGAGGAGCATGACAAAGGACGAAACGGGCACGGTGCACACAAGGGAAAACATCTCATACAACCACAAGCATTCGTCCACGGGTCATCGTCTCGGGGTTATACCTTCGAAACATTCGTTTCGGGGCGGTTCGAGGAAAGTAGTGGAAGTAGTCGTTCTCGCGAGTCGTGGTACACGTTCGTATAGGGAAGTAGTCGTTCCGTTCGTAGAGGTACTTGTCGCTGCATCGGATGCCTTCGGGGTGACGGTAGTCGAACGTGACACTTGCATTACACGAGTCCTCGGCGACGGTAGTGGAAATAGTCGTTCATGGTCATCGGTAGGGGCACTTGTCGCATCGCCCGGCGTAGTGGTACTCGTTTCTTCACCGAAGGTAGTCGTTCGGGCGTCGAGCGTCGAGGTACTTGGCGGGTCGTCGTCTGACGTAGGGGTACACAAGGTCGTCGTGGTACTTGTCGCCCACCAATTGTAGTCGTACTCAGTCTCGGAGAGGTACTTGACGTCTTGGCGGTTCCATGACGGTGGTAGATGTACATGTCGAAGGTCTTCGGCGAGGGGATCGGGAACGAGGGGACGAGGGTGCGGCGCTGGAGTGAGCGAGGGAGAGAAGGAACCGAGGGGAGAGGTCGCTGGGATCGGGGAGCTCGCATGCCTAGGGTTACGGGGGGAGATCGGGCTGCGGCTGGCTGGGCTTGGGCCAGATGGCCTAGGGAGGCCGCAGGCGGCCAAGCAGGCTGCAGGGAGCTGCGGGCTGGGCTCTCTTCCTCTCTCTTTACTACTGTTGTTTTCCCAAAAAAAAACAGAAAACAACAAAGAAGAAAGAAAAGGAAGGATGTGTTAGGAATAGGATTAGGGCATGAGGTTAATTTTCCCGAACTCGCAAAAATGCGCTGGCTCCAAGAAAATAGAAAAGGGCAAGATGCAAGAGTTAAATTCAAACTCATTTGAATTTAATTAAAATGGTTTGAATTAGGACAAGGTTTAGGAAGTGACCAAAAATGTTCGAATTTTTGGAGGAACCTCGATACAACGGAAAAGAATTATAGACAAGGTTTAGATGGTGAAACTTGAAGTAGAAAAGGCATGGGGAATATATGCAAGTGTGTTTGGGTTAATTCCAAACAATTGGAATAATTTAATATAGCTCCCTAATATTAGGAGGATATGTTATAAAGAGAAGTCACTCTTCCCTCGATTTAAATGGACCGAAGGTCCACACAATTTATTTGGTTGAGATGCAAAAGAAATATGACATGATGGCATGATGACATGATGCAATGCAAAATAAATAACACAAGCACAAATGAACCACACGGGAGAACCTGAAACATCTGGAATCTTCTGGGACGTCGGTCTTCGGGCGTCACAACTATTGACCTGAAAATTGAGTGCTTATCCTAACCGAAAAATCGGGAACGTAGGGTAAGCACAGGAGCCGGGCAACCCAACTATTGACCTAAGACATTATTCACAACCGATGCATATAAAGCAAATATCCAGGACGCCGAACACTCCCTATACGTGTTCAGGCTTTTCGACATAGACCGGGCTGGATACAGCCCGTGGTAATGGACCATGTTGTCAAGGCACATGTGGCAATCTGACGTGGGGAGAGAACACTGGTGGTGAGAGAATAAAACTCTACATATAATATAAACCAAGTTGTTTCTATAATATCCCGTTATAGTACGGCGAGCCGTATGTTTACAGATAATGCCGATAACTTCCTTGGACATTTTACATGCCAGAAAGGTATAAAAGAGAAAAGAGAAAAAAGGTTTACATAGGGTTTTAATCTAAAAAGAAACCTTAGCGCGGGTCCCTGCTGCACGTCTGCGTCGTTTTCTCATTTGTAATGTGTCCTTGCAGCGAGGAGTGTGATGGCCTCTGTAAAAAAGAAAGAAAAAACTTGGAAAAGAAAAGAAGTCCAGTGTGGCTGTAAACAAAACCGGTTCGTTGAACCATGAAGGGTAATTTTAAAGTCCGAATAGGGTCGAGCCGAACTATGGACTGTTTGTCTGTAGTGTGTCCCCAACGCCGCCCAAGGAACTTTAAGGGCGTGCATGAGGCACATATGCTACCACCTTATGGGGCAGTCGGTGGGAGCGTAACTGCTAATTTAGCTCAGGTTCATCCGAACTGTGACACTAAGGTGTATGTTGGACATGTTTGGCTGTGTCCGCGGTCTTAACGACCGATAGGCTATCCGGCTTGAATAGGCCATTTTGGACTTTGGCTGCTAAGGCCGCAGTGTCCTCCTCCGTACGAAGAGAGTGCTCCATATTTCCATTGACCGTGATGACGCCACGTGGTCCATGCATTTTGAGCTATAAATAAGCATAATGCAGCACTGCATTAAAGCGGGCGAAGGCCATTCTTCGGAGTAGTGCATGATAACCACTTCGGAATGGAGCTATGTCGAAGATTAGCTCTTCGCTTCGAAAGTTATCGAGAGAGCCGAATACGACGTCCAATGTTAAATAGCCCGTGCAGGGGGCTTCTACGCTCGGTATCACTCCTTTAAAGGTCGTGCTACTTGGCTTAATTTTGGATGGGTCTATCCCCATCTTGCGGACCGTGTCCTAATAAATCAGATTGAGACTGCTACCGCTGTCCATAAGGACTTGAGTGAGATGGTATCCAGAGATTATTGGGTCGAGCACTAGGGCAGCCGAACCCCCATGACGGATACTAGTCAGATGATCCCTGCGATCAAAAGTGATCGAATAGGCCGACCCTGGGTTGAATTTGGGGGCAACAGGCTCGACGGCATAGACATCTCGGAGTGCGCGCTTGCGCTCCCTCTTTGGGATATGAGTGGCATAGATCATGTACACTGTTTTGATCTCCGGTGGAAAAAAATTTTGTCCCCCTGTGTTCGGCTGGTGAGGTTCATCATCTTCTTCGCTCTGAGGTCCCTTCCCCTTGTGTTCGGCATTGAGCTTGCCGGCCTGCTTGAAGACCCAACAATTATGGTTGGTATGGTTTGCAGGTTTATCTAGGGTGCCATGGATCTGGTAGGGCCTATCTAATATTTCGTCTAGGCTAGATGGACCGTCTTTGTTGCCTTTAAATGGCTTCTTCCGTTGACCGGGTCTGGAGCCACTGAATCCGGCGTTTACCATTGTATAATCTAGGCTTCCAGCATTATTTTGATGTTTGTTTTTATTACGTCATGGCTTTCCATTGCCGTCCCTGACTTCAGATGTTCCAGGGTCGCTGGTGCTGCTACGAGCTAGCCAGTTGTCCTCGCCCGCGCAAAAATGGGTTATGCGTGTAGTTAGGGCTGCCATTGTCCTCGACTTTTCTTGTCTGAGGTGTCTAGCTAGCCATTCGTCCCGGACACTATGTTTGAAGGCCGCTAAGGCTTCCGCATCCAGATAGACAACGATTTGGTTCTTCTTAGTGAGAAACCGATTCCAAAGCTTGCGGGCTGACTCCCCGGGTTGTTGGGTGATGTGACTTAGATTGTCAGCATCCTGGGGCCGGACATAGGTCCCTTGAAAATTCGCCAAGAAATCATCCTCAAGTTCTTCCCAACATCCAATGGAGTTCTCTGGGAGGCTGTTTAGCCAGTGCCGAGCTGGTCCTTTCAGCTTGAGGGGTAAGTATTTGATGGCGTGGAGATCATCTCCGCGAGCCATGTGGATGTGAAGAATAAAGTCTTCTATCCAGACAGCAGGATCCGTCATTCCATCATACGCCTTGATATTTATGGGTTTAAACCCTTCTGGAAAATTGTGATCCAGCACCTCATCAGTGAAGCACAGATGGTGTGCGACACCCCTGTATTTTGCTATGTAATGGCGTATGTCCGACGGTTGTGATGTTCGGTATTGACCCCGAACTGGTATATGACCGGTATGATTCGCTTGATAGCCGCCGCCCCGTGCGGGAGTACGGTCCCTGGATCCGTAGATGGATCTGGTCTTACCAACCTTTTTGTTCAGGTCCTCACGCAGATCGTGTTTCCGGCCCTGAGCCGCATCCTCCTTTCCATTACGGGGCGGGATGCGGGCTTGTGTACGTCGTTGCTAGCCACTCTGTCCCGTCCATGAGGTGGTCGGTCCAGCTTGTCGGCGGTGTTATTCTTCGGCGATATAGGCGCAATAGCCTCGTCCTCGAATTCGGGCAGCAGTTTACACTTAGGATAGCCTTTGGTTTGGCGATTACAGCCATCTTTTTGCTCAGCGAACAGCACTTCGTTCCATTTATCATTGAGCGTATCATGTGCGGCTTGAAGCCGTCGCTGCTGCTTTTTCAGGCTCCTTGCGGTGGCAATAAGCCTCCGATGGAAGCGCTTTTGTTCTAAGGGTTCTTCTAGGATGATGTACTCATCGTCGCCCAGGCTAACATCCTTTTCAGAGACAGGTTCATAATTGCTGTATTCGGCATCGCTGTCATTAGACAGCGGTCTCGAGCTATGTTTGTCGTCCTCTCGCTCGTCCTGCTCCATCGCTAGATCTGGGGGTCTTCAGCTTGCTGCGGACTGTCATCATCGTTAGTGATAGTGTTGCTATCTTTCCCTTTACAGGATTTAGTTCGACGCTTCGGACGCCGACGCTTGGGAGGTTCCTCGACAGGCTTGTCCTTTGTGGGATCGTTTTCGCCATCGCCCTCCTTCTCCTTAGGTGTATCCACCATATACACGTCGTATGAAGACGTAGCTGTCCGCCGCCCGGATGCGTGTGGGTTTTGGTCTAGATCTGCTTCGGCTTCGAGGTCCATCCCTTCGAAGTCTTCGGAAGCGTAGTCAAGTAGATCAGTTAGATCTTCGACCGTGGCTACCAAGTGGGTGGTGGGTGGGAAGTGAAATTCCCCATCATCAGCTTCCAGTTCGAACAGGATGTAATTTAGCACATCGGCAAAAGGTGAGTGCCTGAAGATATCTGTAGCGCTGAATTCGGCGATAGACGCCTAATCAAGCTCGAAGGGCGCAGATGCACATGGTTCGAAACCTGCAGCCGGAGATGAGTCCGGAGTTCCGTTGACACAAATCCCGCTCAGAGTTGGGTCTGGGTGCGTCTCTAGCGCCACTGAGTCTATGGCTTCCACGGCGTGGTTGAGCTTCCCGTCCTCAGGTGACGCAATTTGTTCCAGATCTAGGGCCAGAACGGTTCCAGGTGCTATTTCCCGGAGGTGTTCTGACGACAGAGTTAGGTCATGTTCATCGTGGTGGCAGGGAGCGATCGTCGTGGGCTCGAATCCATCGAACATCAAGTCTCCGCGAATATCAGCAACGTAGTTCAAGCTTCAAAACCTAACCTGATGGCCAGGGGCGTAGCTCTCAATCTGCTCGAGGTGGCCTTATGTGTTGGCACGGAGCATGAAGCCACCGAACACAAAAAGCTAGCCAAGAGAAAAGGTTCCCTCGGTGGTGTCGTTGTTGTTGATGAAGTTTACCTAGGTTCAGGCCCTTCGGTCGACAACATAGTGGAACTCTCAATGAAAGCATAGTGGAATCAACATAGTGGAATCCGCAAGATGTCGTCGCCACGTATCTTCCAATAGGTTTCTTAATAGTGGAATCCGCAAGATGCAAATTTAAAGAACAATCATCAAGCTCATGGAACCCTAGCAAATCACACAAAGTTTTTGGGATAGTGGAGACACTTGCACCCAAATCACACAAAGCATAGCATTCATGATCTTTAATTTTTATTTTGATACTAAGTTCCCACTCATCATAAAGCTTTCTAGGGATAGAAACTTCTAACTCAAGTTTTTCTTCATAAGATTGCATCAAAGCATCAACTATGTGTTTGGTGAATGCTTTATTTGGACTATAAGCATGCAGAGAATTTACTACGGATTGCAACAAGGAAATACAATCAATCAAAGAACAATTATCATAATTGAATACCTTGAAATCCAAAGTAGTGGGTTCATCACTATGCAAAGTTTTAATCTCTTCACTCCCACTTTTAACAATTTTAGCATCAAGATCTAAAAACTCCGAATCATTGGGACACCTTAAAGAAGAATCATATCCAATCCTATCTTCATCAAGATTTATACTAGAAAACAAGGATATAATGGGAGACACATCAATAACTTTCAGATCTTCATCTTTATTTTCATGATAACTAGAAGAACACGCTGTAATATAATTCCCCTTTTAGCATGCACCCTAGCGGTTCTTTCTTTGCATTCATCAATGGAAATTCTCATGGCTTTGAGAGACTCATTGATATCATGCTTAGGTGGGATAGATCTAAATTTCAAAGAATCAACATGAAGAGTAATTCTATCCATACTTCTAGCCAATTCATCAACTTTAAGCAATTTCTCTTCAAGCATAGCATTGAAATTCTTTTGCGAGATCATAAACCCCTTAACGCTAGTTTCAAATTCAGAAGGCATCTTTCCATAAGAGTTGTTGTAGGAATTACAAAAATTATTAGAGGAATTACTAGGAAAAGGCCTCGGATTAAAATTACCTCTATAAGCATTGTTACCAAAATTATTCCTAGCAACAAAATTCACATCCAAAGATTCATCGTTATTCTCAATCAAAGTGGACAAAGGCATATCATTAGGATCAGAAGAAGCACTCTTAGCAGCAAACGATTTCATAAGTTCATCCATCTTTCCACTCTAAACACTAATTTCTTCAATAGCATGCACTTTTTTACTAGTAGATCTTTCGGTGTTCCATTGAGAATAATTAACCATAATATTATCTAGGAGTTTGGTAGCTTCTCCTAAGGTAGTTTCCATGAAAGTGCCTCCAGCGGTCGAATCTAAAAGATTTCTAGAAGCAAAATTCAAGCCAACATAAAAGTTCTGAATAATCATCCACAGATTCAAACCATGTGTGGGGCAATTACGTATCATTAGTTTCATTATCTCCCAAGCTTGTGCAACATGCTCATGATCTAGTTGCTTAAAATTCATAATATCGTTTCTAAGAGAGATGATCTTAGCAGGAGGGAAATACTTAGAGATAAAAGCATATTTGCACTTATCCCACGAATCAATACTATTTCTAGGCAAAGAGGAAAACCAAGTTTTAGCATGATCTCTAAGTGAAAACGGTAATAACTTCAATTTAACAATATCGTTATCCGTATCCCTTTTCTTTTGCATATCACACAAATCAACAAAGTTGTTTAGATGGGTAGCGGCATCTTCACTAGGAAGGTCGGAGAATTGATCTTTCATGACAACATTCAACAAAGCAGCATTGATCTCACAAGATTCAGCATCGGTAATAGGAGCAATCGGAGTGCTAATAAAATCATTGTTGTTGGTATTGGAGAAGTCACACAATTTGGTATTGTTCTGAGCCATAGTGACAAGCAAGCAATCCAACACACACAAGCAAACAAGAAGCAAGTGAACGAGAAACACACGATGGAAGAAGGGCGAATAAAACGGCAAAGGTGAAGTGGGGAGAGGAAAATGAGAGGCAAATAAATGTAATGCGAATGATAAGGGTTTGTGATAGGTACTTGGTATATGACTTTTGCGTAAGCCTTCCCGGCAACGGCACCAGAAATTCTTCTTGCTACCTCTTGAGCTTGCGTTGTATTCCCTCGAAGAGGAAAGGGAGATGCAGCACAGTAGCGTAAGTATTTCCCTTAGTTTTTGAGAACCAAGGTATCAATCCAGTAGGAGACCACGCGCTAGTCCCTCGCACCTGCACAAACAAATAAGAACTTCGCAGCCAATACGATAAGGGGTTGTCAATCCCTTTACGGTCACTTACGAGAGTGAGATCTGATAGAGATGATAGATAATGTTTTTGGTATTTTTTTAGTTTAATAAAACAGCAAATAAACAACGGTAATAGAAATTGACGGGAAAGTAATATGATAAAGATAGACCCAGTGGCCATAGTTTTCGCTAGTGGCTTGTCTCATGATAGCCATATTCTACGGCGGGTAAACAAATTACTGTCGAGCAATTGATAGAAAAGCGAATAATTATGAGACTATCTAGGCATGATCATTGTATATAGGCATCACGTCCGAGACAAGTAGACCGACTCCTTCCTGCATCTACTACTATTACTCAACACATCGACCGCTATCCAGCATGCATCTAGTGTATTGAGTTCAAACGAACAGAGTAACGCCTTAAGCAAGATGACATGATGTAGAGGGATAAACTCAAGCAATATGATGACAACCCCATCTTTTTATCCTCAATGGCAACAATACAATACGTGCCTTGCTGCCCCTACTGTCACTGGGAAAGGCACCGCATGATTGAACCCTAAGCCAAGCACTTCTCCCATTGCAAGAACTATAGATCTAGTAGGCCAAACCAAACCAATAATTCGAAGAGACTTGCAAGGATATTCTGAGCACACATAAAAAGTTCAGAGATGAACCAAATATTTTTCATAGACAATCTTGATCATAAACTCACAATTCATCGGATCTGGACAAACACACCGCAAAAAGAGATTACATCGAATAGATCTCCTCGAAGACCGAGGAGAACTTTGTATTGAGATGCAGAGAGAGAGAGAAGAAGCCATCTAGATACTAGCTATGGACCCGAATGTCTGAGGTAAACTACTCACAACTCATGGTGAGGGCGATGATGATGATGATGAAGTCCTCCGTGATGGATCCCCCTCCCGGAACAGGCTCCAAGATGGGATCTCCACAAGAACAGCAGCTACGGTGGTGGAATTAGGGTTTTTTCTCTGTGTATGGAGTTTCTGGTGTACGTAGGTATATATAGGGGGCACCGAGGGCCATGTGGGCCAGCCTCGAGGCAGGGGGCACGCCCTGGGAAGGGGGGCGCGCCCCCCACCCTCGTGGGCTGGTCCCATGTCCCCTGATTTGGCTCCGAAGACTCCCGAGCGTGATTTCCTCCAAAAATATCTCTCGCGAAGGTTTCATTCCGTTTGGACTCCGTTTGATATTCCTTTTCTGCAAAACCCTGAAATAGGCAAAAAACAGCAATCTGGACTGGGCCTTTGGGTTAGTAGGTTAGTCCCAAAATGATATAAAAGTGAATGATAATGCCCATTAAACATCCAAGACTTCATAAATAATAGCATGGAACAATAAAAAAATTATAGATACGTTGGAGATGTATCAGAGAGTTGAGTGTTGGGGATACTATCATTTGAAGCACAAGAGGAAGGAGCTCATAGTCTACACGCCATCTATTACCTTTTGGATTGTGGTGTCTCATAGATTTGTTAGGTGTCACTTGGGAGCCTCTGACAAGATTGTGGAGTTCAACCAAGAAGTTTGTAAGGTCAAGGAGATCTCCTACTTCATGAAGATCTACCCGAGTGAGGCAAGTCCTTCATGGGCGATGGCCATGGTGGGATAGTGTCGGTGTACTAAGATAGGGGTACCTTAGTACCCCAACTTGTGCACGGGCAGTAGCAGCTTCCCGCGGTAGGGCTCACCACGAGCTCGCCGGAAACCTTCTCGGTCCCTATGAAGCCATTCAAAAACAAAGTATACAAGACAGAAGATCAAGACCCCGGCAAGTGGAGCTTGCCGAGAAGGCCGTCCTAGGCTCAAGACTATCACATTAACACAAGGCCCTGGCAAGAGGAGCTTGCTAGGAAGACCAGAAGACTGCATCTCAGAAGACATGCCTCGGCGCATCCTGTGCCCCGGCAGGGCCCGGGGAGCGACAAGCTACCGGGCCCGGCAAGATCAAGACCCCGGCAAGGTGCTTGCCGGGGGAAGCCTGCGCTGTGTGCCCGCGCTCCAGCTCATCGGCCCACGCGTCGCCCTGGGGCCCTTCCAGGGACGCGTGGCGGATGGCTGTGCAGCCTGGGGGACACGGTGGCGCGCCACGGTGACGAGGCTACCGCCGTGGCGAACGGAGACGCATGGACGGGTGCTTTTGGGGTCGACGGTGACGGGCATTTAATGCCCTTGTCCCCCACTGTCAAAGTTAGGTGAAGACCACTGTTCATCCACTGTTCATGCACTGTTCCCGCACTATTACAACTACCACCAAAGTTACATTTCTACCCTCCTCTACGTTGACACCTGTCGGTGACCCCTTGAGCTATAAAAGGAGGCCCATGCACAACGTAGAGAGGGTTCGGAACCTAGACAGCTCCCTTGCTCGGTGTAGCTAGCTCTTCAAGCTCTCGAGCCCAAGAACTCAATACAATCTAAGCAGGAGTAGGGTTTTACGCGTCCGCGCGGCCCGAACCTGGGTAAACTGCCTGCGTGTGCTCCTCGATCCGCTCTTCGTGCTCCCTTCGCTCCCTTACCGCAACGTAGAAGGGGCTCCGGTCCCATAGGTGCTCGTGGTGACAGTTTCCCCCGACATCTTTGGCGCGCTAGGTGGGGGGCGTCGAGGTTGTGCGAACCTGATCCGGCGCTCACGCGGGCGCAATCTTCATCAACCTCTCCAGCTTCATCAACTTCATCAGCAGCAACATGGCCCCGAAGAAGAAGGCTTCAGAGGTCGCAGGACCATCTGCATCGATCCCACCACCACCAGAACCAACGGTTGGTGGAGGAGATGTTGGCGGAAGGGTGGTCGCCGGCGAGGAAACTCACGGCGCCACCAAATCCAAGGACAAGACGGACGATCGGGCAAATTCCAAAGCCTCGGTCTCCGTGGACGCCCCACGTCCATCTCAGCAGACGACAGGCCAGCAGCGCCGTGGTACAGGAGGTACCATCCGCTTGCTGGGCCAAGGACAAACCGGAGGGTCGCGGGACGCTCAAGGCCATCGTCCTGGCACGAGCAAGGCGCGGTCGCCGGGGCGGGAGGCTGCTCCTTCTAACCCTGTTAGAAGTCCGAGCATATCTCGCTCTTCGCACCGCTCGCCGCCGCTCCCCTCCTCTCCAGCAGAAGCTCTCGCAAGAGCGCAACTGCTCCTCGATTTTCCTCCAGCGGCAGACAAGGCCGAAGACTGGAGGGGGATGATTCAAAGCCTCATTGCCTTCGCCAACAACGACACGCCGCAGCAGCCGGCGACCTCGCAGCCACGGCAAGTCGACCAGACAAAGGCCGATGGCGACAAGACCGCCAGGGGTGCAACCACCGTGCACTCCCCACCGCGGAAGCAGAAGATGCCTCCCCGCCGGATCAACGTCGGCGACGACTCCACGGCGTCATCGGATCCGCGGGCTCGTCGGGACCAGCACCAAGTCCTTGACGATCGGCGGCAAGAAGACGCTCGGAGGACAATCGAGCGCCGACGAGAAGCCCGGCGACAATCGGATCAGCGTGCTGGGACCGCTGTCGACACGCACGCGCCCGGTGAGCCAGGCGACTTGCCGTACGCGGCAGGTTGCCCTGCGTTCACCCGTGAGCTGCGGCGCGTCCAGTGGCCCAGCATGAAAAATTGCAAGCCCGACGTACCCGAGAAGTACGACGGCAAGACGCACCCCTCGGAGTTCCTCAGCATCTACACCATCGCGGTGCAGGCTGCCGGGGGGCGCGACGAGAAGATACTGGCCAATTACTTCCCGCTGGTGCTTAAGCCAAACGTCCGTTTTTGGCTTATGCACTTGCCGGAAGGCTCCATTTCTTCGTGGGCAGATTTGTGCCACCAGTTTGTTGGCGCCTTCACGGGCGGCCACAAACCCCACTGCCAGGAGAGTGATCTCCACATCTTGGCCCAGAAGGAAGGAGAACCCCTGCGCAAGCACATTCAACGATTCAGCCGCGTGCAGCACAATATTCCCGACGTCCACCCCGCCGCGGTTATCAGCGCGTTCCAGCAGAACGTGCATAACCGTCGCATGCGGGAAGAGATGGCCATGACCAAGATACAGGATGTCAGCGAGCTCTATGCTCTGGCTGACAAGTGCGCGCGCGCCGAAGAGGGGAGGAGACTCCCCGGGGAGGATGCTGGCGTAGGGGGAAGCGACAGCGAGGATGCCGCCCCGGCAAAGAAGAGCCGGCGGCGAAACAATAGAAAGAAGAAGAGCAAGGAAGTGCTAGTCGTCGAGCAGTCCAGCAAGGAGGCTCCCGCCAAGAAGGCACAGGCTGGCGGCTCCGGCAAGGAGCCTGCCCCTGTAGCGGCAGCCGACGAGCAGGACGGCTCCGACAAGCAATATTGCAAGATCCACCGCACCAAGGGCCACGACCTTTCGAACTGCAAGCGAGTCGAGTATCTCGTAGAGCAGCAGAAAGCTGAATACGAGCGGCGCGACAAGGAGAAGGCCCAAGGTGGCGGAGGAGAGCCAAGCAAGAAGCGGCCATTCAATGGCCGGGGTGGACGCCGCTGCAAGGCCAAGCAGCGGCAAGGTGATCGACCTCACCGGGGCCGCGACAAGGATGAGAAAGAAGACGACGACGGCGACATGGAGGAAGGAGATAACAGCGAGCAGGAGTTCCAGAAGGCCACAGAAGTTCTGTGTGTCGACGGAGGCGCCTCTCTGCACGCTTCCCACCGCCAACTCAAGCAGTGGGTGCGGGAAGTAAACGCAGCAGAGCCGCCCGTTGAGTCACGCAGGCTGCTGAAGTGGTCCAGCACGCCCATCATTTTTGATCTTGAGGATCACCCTGACCGCACAACGGCGGTCGGGTGCTTGCCGATGTTGGTCTCACCAACCATCCGCAACCTCAAGGTCACCAAAATGTTGGTTGACGGCGGGGCCGGCCTGAACTTGATATCCTCGGCTGTGATCAAGAAACTCCAGATCCCAGACGGCGAGCTCGAAGAAACCGGTTCGTTCCAAGGAATAAACCCGGGGAGGAGCAAGCCGAAAGGGAAGATTACACTGCCAGTGACCTTTGGCGGGGAGCTCAACTTCAGGACGGAGAGGATAACCTTCGATGTTGCCGATATCCCATTGCCATACAATGGGATACTTGGACGTCCTGCTCTCGCCAAGTTCATGGCAGCTTCCCACTACGCCTACAATGTACTCAAGATGTCGGGGCCGATAAGCGTCATCTCTGTCCCTGGCGACAAGAAGGACGCGCTTATCTGCGCCGACAAGATATACCAGGATGCAGCAGCCGCGGCGGAGAGCAACACACTTGCCGCTGAAGCTCCCGGGGGGAAGAAGACCAAGACCAAGTCCGGCAAGAGCTCTGGGGCCCACTCCGGCAAACGCACCTCTTCGGAGTGCTACGCTGCCGTCGAGGACGTTCCATCGAGCTCCACCAGCAAGTGCAAGAAGGGGATGGCTGCTCCACCGGCAACCAAGAAGGTGTCTGCCAAGGAGGACGGCACTGGTGGTACCTTCACCATCAGTGCTACACTTGACAACAAATAGGAAAGCGCGCTCGTTGCCTTCCTGCGGGCGAATGTCGATGTGTTTGCATGGCAACCATCTGACATCCCCGGCGTTCCCAGGAAGGTAATTGAGCACAAGCTTGTTGTTTGTCCTCATGCGCGGCCCGTCAAGCAGAAGGTCAGGAAGCAAGCCGTGGAGCGCCAAGAATTCATCGCCGAAGAGATAAAGAAGCTAGAAGCAGCAGGCCTGGTTAGAGGCGTGATCCATCCCACGTGGTTGGCCAATCCAGTTGTCGTGTGTAAGGCCAACGGGAAATGGAGACTTTGTATAGACTTCACTGATGTGAATAAAGCATGTCCCAAAGATCCATTTCCCTTGCCACGCATTGACCAGATTGTTGACTCCACCGCTGGATGTGAGCTACTTTCCTTCCTTGATGCATACTCAGGATACCACCAGATATTCATGGCCAAGGAAGATGAAGAGAAGACGGCATTCATTACTCCATGTGGCACATATTGTTTCATACGCATGCCCTTTGGATTGAAGAATGCAGGCTCTACATTTGCAAGGGTGGTGCACACTGCTTTTGAGCCACAGATCCACAGAAATGTAGAAGCTTACATGGATGACATAGTGGTCAAGAGCAAGAGCAAAGATACCCTGATCCTAGACTTGGAAGAAACATTTGCAAATCTGCGCAAGATCCAGCTCAAGTTGAACCCCGAGAAGTGCGTCTTCGGAGTCCCCTCCGGCAAGCTTCTCGGGTTCTTTGTGTCCCAGAGGGGGATTGAAGCCAATCCCGACAAGATAAAAGCCATCGAGCAGATTGAAGCCCCGAAGCGCGTCAAGGACATAAGGAGACTTGCTGGTTGTGTGGCTGCCCTCAGCAGGTTCATTTCAAAATCTACAGAACGCGCCCTACCTTTCTTCAAAATCTTGAAAAAGGCAGGTCCTATGAAATGGACTCCGGAAGCGGAGGCAGCGCTGCAGGATTTGAAAGGATACCTGTCCTCCACTCCAATACTTGTCGCACCTAAACCACAAGAGAAGTTGCTGCTGTACTTAGCAGCAACCAATCAAGTGGTTAGTGCTGCGTTAGTAGCGGAGAGGGAGGCAGAGGAAGAGCCCACACCGCCGGCAAGCGAGTCCAGCGACAAGCAGGGGGCTCCACCGGCAAGCTCAGGCCCCGACAAGGACAACTCTGCGCAGGAGCAAGAAGAAGTGCGAAGGAAGATGTTGCAGCGCCCAGTGTATTTCGTAAGTTCCCTCTTGCAGGGGGCTAGATCGAGATACTCTGGGGTGCAGAAGTTGCTTTTCGGTCTCCTCATGGCCTCGAGAAAGCCGCGCCATTACTTCCAAGCACATGAGATAACAGTGGTCACTCGCTTTCCGTTGAAGAGGATACTGCAGAATCCAGAAGCGACAGGCAGGATCGTCGAGTGGGCACTGGAGCTGTCGAGCTTTGGTCTCAAGTTTGAGAGTACTTCAACCATACAGAGCAGAGCTTTGGCAGAATTCATAGCTGAATGGACCCCAACGCCGGATGAAGAAGTTCCAGAGACAAGCGTCCCCGTACAAGAATCAAACAGTGAATGGGTAATGTACTTTGATGGTGCCTTCTCGCTGCAAGGCGTCGGTGCCGGCGTGGTACTCATAGCGCCCACCGGAGAGCACCTCAAGTATGTTGTCCAGATGCACTTTCCCAAGGAACAAGCGACAAACAATACTGCTGAGTATGAAGGCTTGCTTGCCGGCCTCAAGATTGCAGCCGAGCTTGGGATCAAGAAGTTGATTGTGCGGGGAGATTCATAGTTGGTGGTCCGACAAGTAAATAAGAGTTACCAGAGCCCTTTGATGGAAGCTTATGTAGATGAAGTGAGGAAGCTTGAAGAGCACTTTGAAGGTCTGCAAATGGAGCACGTTCCAAGAGCTCAGAATGATATTGCAGATGGCCTCTCAAAGTGTGCTGCAATGAAGTTACCTGTGGAACCAGGGACCTTCCTGCTCAAGCTAACTCAGCCATCTGTTACACCATCAATTGGGCAGAACAAGAAGAGAAAGCTGGTCTCCGGTGACTACTTGCCGGCGGATCTCCCTGAAGCCGCCGCCAAGGTCCCCAAGGTCAACAACCAGAACGCTGAGGAACAACTTGCTCCTGCAGATCCAAGGGTCTGTACAGTTGAAGCAAGGGTTCCCGACAAGCCTTGCCCCGGCAGGCTTGCCGGGGGACCATCAGCTCCGGCAGAACCAGAGATTCTTGCCGTAGAAGCTGGGGTTCCCGCAGCGGCCCTCATGCCTTTAGTCCTTGCCGTTGAGCCTCGCGCTCCGGCATGGGCGCAGCAGATCGTCCGTTTTCTGCAAACTGGAGAACTTCCCGACGACCCAGAAGAGATAGAGAAAAATAACCAGGCAGTCAAGTATGTACCAGTTCGTGGACAATGAACTGTACAGAAGAAGGCTCAATGGTGTCAGGTTGAAGTGCATTTCCAGAGAAGATGGACAGAAGCTGTTGGCAGAGATACATGGAGGCATATGTGGCCACCACATTGGCGCAAGGGCACTTGCCGGGAAGGCGTTCCGGCAAGGGTTCTTTTGGAAAAAGCCCTCCAAGATGCAACTGCACAAGTAACCAAGTGTGAAGCGTGCCAGTTCCATGCCAAGCAAATTCACCAGCCAGCTCAAGCTCTCCAGACGATCCCTTTGTCCTGGCCCTTCTCGGTCTGGGGGCTCGATATCCTCGGCCCCTTCCCCCGCGCTGTCGGGGGCTTTGAATACTTGTACGTTGCAATCGACAAGTTTACAAAGTGGCCAGAAGTGGAACCAGTGAGAAAGGTGACAGCACAATCAGCAGTCAGGTTCTTCAGGTCAATTGTTTGCCGTTTCGGAATCCCTAGCAGGATCATCACCGACAACGGCACGCAGTTTACTAGTCGCACCTTCATGCAGTACGTCCAAGACCTTGGCGCCAAGGTCTGCTTCGCTTCTGTTGCTCACCCGAGGAGCAATGGTCAAGCGGAGAGGGCCAATGCTGAAGTGCTGCACGGACTCAAGACAAGAACCTTCGACAGGCTGCGCAAGTGCGGAAGAAACTGGATAGAGGAGCTACCGGCGGCTCTTTGGTCAATCAGGACGACACCAAGTCGAGCCACCGGACAGACACCCTTTGCTCTAGTCTATGGAGCAGAGGCAGTTCTCCCCACGGAACTCGTATACGGATCTCCTCGAGTGCTCGCTTATGATGAGCTCGAGCAAGAGCAACTGCGACAAGATGACGCATTGCTCCTTGAGGAGGAACGTCTCTAGGCTGCTGTACGAGCTGATCGATACCAGCAAGCCTTGCGCCGCTATCCTAGCCGCAAGCTTAAAGCCAGGAGTCTCGAGGAAGGCGACCTTGTTCTTCGGCGTGTTCAGTCCGCCAAGAATTCCAACAAGTTGACGCCGAAGTGGGAAGGCCCTTATCGGGTGAGACAAGTCACAAGGCCCGGCGCTGTCCGCCTTGAGACCGAAGAAGGCTTACCGGTGAGCAACTCCTGGAACATAGAGCATCTTCGCAAGTTTCACCCATAAGGCGCGGTTGCCGTGATCCGCTCCGGCAACCACCTTTTGTACGAGTCTTGCCGCTGTTGCATGTAAACCTATGTACAAAGCCGAGCGCAGATCCCGTGCATCAGTAAAGCTTTTGTGTTTCGCACTATTTGCCATTTCCATGCTTTTGTTCGTTATTTGCATGCATTGTTTGGCATCTTGTGCAACACACATACCCGGTAAGCATTAGCACGCCGAGAGGCCCTATACTTGTTTTCCCTCTTCTTTTTCTTTCCCTCTTAAACAGAAGGAATGTTCCTCGCGCACAAGTTTGCCGGGGGGGAAGGAGGTGGGGGATGAACCAAGTGCTGTTCAAGAAAGAGAAGCTTGCCGGAGAACGAACAGATTATGAAAGCTAAGTTACCAGAATTTGAGCAGTTCAAATTTTTAAATTTTAGTTATCTTCCTTGAACAACCACACTTTGTATGGTAAACCTGTGCGCGGAGGAACCTACCCGTGGCTAGCCGCACCCTTACTTTGTTTTCGAGTACGCTCAACGACTTAAGTGAGCTGCGACAAGTGTCGCGCCCTTGCTTCGTTTTCGAGTTCGCTCAGCAAGCTAAGTGCGTTGCGACTAGCTGCGGCAAGATTACTCGCCGGTAAGACCTTTGCCAGCAGGCTGCTCAGAGTCCAGCACTCAGCGCTCGCGGCAAGGGCCCCTTGCCGGCAAGTTTCCTAAAAGCGTAGGGTAAAAAGCATACAAAGTAAAGGACCAAAGCAAGGGAGATAACACTGCATTGATTGATCAAAATAAGATACTATATTACAGAGATAACTTGTTGCAATAACTAATAGATTCATGTTCATGGCACACTTTGCAGCAGCAAAGGAAATAGAAAGAAAGAGGCCTAATCTACGCGGTCGCCTTCACGCCTGGAGATCTTGTTCACTTTGGCGACGATGTGGGCAACCTGCGCCTTCAGCGCCTCCAGATCTGCATCGTCCGGCAAGCTGCGGAGGACGTTCACAAGATTGATGCCAGGGTTGCGGTAGACGATCTTCGTCAAGACGCGTTCCAAGGTGCCCGCGCAGAGCTGACGTGACTCCTCGGCCAGCTGCGCGGGGAGCTTCTCCTGCAGCTGTGGAAGTGCCGGCGCGATTCCCCTGAAGAAAAGACTTAACTTGGCGCTGTGGGGGAGATTCTGGTCCGGAGAGTACACAAGGTGCTCCACCCTCAGCGCCATCAGTTCCTTGTCGATATTCGCAGCGGAAGCGACTAGATCGTCAGTCCACTGCTCCACCGCCCGGCTGAAGTTGTTCGCTGAGACGGCGGCGCTCTCCACCAGGCCTCGTTCCTTGCGGAGCTCGTCCTTCAGTTTCGTCTCGCGATCCCGGGCGGCGTCCAGCGAATCAGTTAAAGTGGAGACCTTCAACTCCAAGTCAGCGATTGAATCTTTGGCGGCAGTAAGCTCGTCGCCCTTCTTGGAGAGTCGTACCTGCAAGTCGGATTTGGTGTGGGCGTCCTTCTCCCGCTCCACGTTGAGCGTGGTGACCCTGTCCTCACTTGCTTTGAGGTACTGCTCCAACTGCTCCACCTTGAGCTCCAGGCTCCTCTTGGCGGTCTCCGCGGCGGCAGCGGCATCCTTCGCTTCCTTCAAGGCCCCGCCAAGAGCCTGCTCCCGGGCGGTGAGCTCGTCGTCATGGGCGTCGAGCTCAACCTTCCGCTGGTTGAGCGCCCCTTCCCGCCGAGATAACTCCTCGGCGGCCAGCCGCTGCCGCTCCTCTGCTTCTGCCTTCTCCAGGAGGAAGGCTTGCTGCTCCTCGGCAAGCCCTTCACGCTCCTCTGCCAAGTTGCTAAGAGCTCCCTGGTTGGCGGCGCGGAGTTCGGCAGCGCGCTTCTCCAAGTCCACTCCAGCCTTGGCGGCAAGAGCGTCCCGGGAGTCCAGCTTCGCCTGCCTGGCCCGGTAAAGGGCCAGGAGCCGGCGAAGTAGCTTCTCCTCTTCGGGCTCGTCGCTCCCGCCAGGCGCTTCGACAATCTTCAACCCCGTGGAGGCGAGGACCTCTCCGTCAAAGGTCTCTCCCTCCACGGGGGCTCGCGACGAGGACCCCCAAGGGACTTCTATGAAGACGCCATTGGGGGCCTCAAGATAAACGCCTGGCTGATCCTTGGCGGCGGAGGGATCGGCGGCCGGTGCAGCGCTTGACGCTCCTGCTGCCTCCGGGCCAGCAGTGTGGTCGCCGTCCCCCTCCCCAGCCGCGGCGTCTACGGCCGGGGCGGTCTCCTCAGTGGCAGGCTCGTCGGCCCCTGCCATGCCCTCAGTGGCAGTGGCGCCGCCGCCGTCGCCTTGCACGCCCTCCTCGCCGGCGGTCTCAGTCTCCATCCGCTCCGGCGCAGGAGGATCTAGCAGAAGAAAAAGGAAAGAAAAGATCAAGCAAATATCCAAAAAAAACAAGTTCGAGAAGAAGAAGTTACAAGACTTACCTTCGCGGACTTCTTCGACGACAGGCTCCCTCGCCGGGGAGTCCTCCCTTGGTGGTGGAGCGGTGGCCCCTGCTGGCGGAGGGCCGCCCGTGCCCTCCCTTGGCGGGGTGGCCACCCTTGTCGGGCTGCTCACCCTTGTCGGGCTACCCGCCCTTGGCGGGGAGCCCGTCCTTGGCGGAGCGTCCTCCCTCGCCGGGGAGCTCGCCCTTGGCGGGGAGGGTGGAACATGCAGCTCCTCGGAGGTGACCTCCGGTTGCTCCTGCGGCTGCAGCTCCACTTCTGCACAAGACAAACAAGGCAACAAGATATCAGTACAAGCAAAAACCTCAAGCGCGCCCGACGAACGGAAAGTTCAAGACCAGACTTACGCTGGGGGCTGCGCTGGGGGCTGCTCCTCGAAGCAGCGGGTTGATCCGGCAAGTTCGTCGCCGGCGCGTCCCCTGTCGCCGCGACGGGCGAGTCTTCTTCGACCTCAACCACGGGGATCTTGGCCCTCTTCGCCATCCGCTGGGTCAGGGTCCTGAAAGCAAAGCAAGAACAAGATCAGAATCATCAAAGAAAGAATCGAAGAAGTTACAAATTACAAACACTTACTCCTCTTCCTCGTCGTCATCGGAGCTGAGGGCGGAGAAATCGAACTCCACCTGAGGTGCTCCCGCGCGAGGAGCAGGAGGAGAAGGCTCCCTCGGGCGCTTGGCCGTCTCCGGGGCTGGGGGCTGCGAAGACCCAGCCTCCGTTGACGCCGAGGCCCGAGGAGCAGGCGGAGCGGCCGTTCCGCTCCGGGAGGATCCCCCTCCGCTTGGCGCTGGTGCGCGGGGCGCCTCCGCCGCGGCTTGACTCGCTCTAGTGGCGCGCGCCGCCCGGCGAGCAGGCTGCTGTCGAGGCGCCTGCGTCCTCGTCGTTGTAGCCGCCTTGCGGAGGCGTTTCCTCGGCGCTTGCGTGGGACTTGTCGGAGGTGGGGAGTTTTCCGAAGACAAGGAGGCATCGTCGTCGAGCCCCAGAGATTCACCGGTGTCTTCATCGGCCTCGACGTCCTCCTCCTCCCCGGCAGGCCCGCTGGATCCAGCATCATGTCCAGCGGCCCCGCTCCCTTCGGCGGCTCCGCTCCCTCCGGCACCTCTGCTCCCTCCGGCAACCTCGCCTCCTGCGGCGGCCTCGCTCACAATCCCGGGAATCCCGGCATGCCTCATGGAAGGAACCCCGGCAAGCTCGTCGGGCGGAAGCTTGAGCAGCCTGCGGATCTCTGCCTCCTCTGCTTGGCACGCCTCGTCCGCGGCCTGCGCCTCGTCGACGGTGAATCCGAAATCTCCCGCCGCTGCGGCTGCGGCGGCCTCTTCCATCCGGGAAGCAATATAGGCTATATCCCGCTCCGTGGTGGCCCGGGTGAGACCCTTGTTCTCCTCGGTGTTCTTGGGCACCTCGACCAGATTATCGAAGAAGCTCAGTATTGCATCCGGCGGAGGCTCTATCCAGGTGGGGTCGACGCCGTGGGAATCACACGCGGGCATCATCGCGCGCAAGGAATCCTGGGCAGTGCTGTTGCACAGCGGCACCACTCCCCGGGGAGATCTAAACCACTCCGGATGGGCCGGGTCGTGCTTGAAGAGCTCCCGGACCATCCCCTTCAGCTCCAAAGCCGTGAAGTTGAAGTTCAATCCCGGGCGTAGCCTCATAATATCCGCCGCATTGCCAAATTCCCATGCTGGCCTTTTCCTCTCCTGTAAAGGGGCAATGCGGCGGCGGAGGAAATCTGCCCCTATCTCTCCAATGGTCAGTTTGGCTACCCGGAGGCGAAGTATCCTGATGAGGGAAATATTGAGATTGCCGTCCTCCGGGGCCAAGTCGCTCCAGTCTCTGCCACGCACTATGGCAGTTGTGCGCGGCGCAGTAAAAGGCTCAGGCTGGTCCTCCACTACCCAACACCAATCTGCGCGCCATTCTTCCCACTTGCCGCGGAGTTCTCCTTTCAGATATGAGTCCTTCTTATTCAACCGGAAGATCCAGGAGATACCGCCGGAGAGGGGAGCGCCAGCCTCTACTCTAGGCATAAAGAAATGGCGAAAGAGCGCTACGTTTGGATGGATCCCCACATAGTTTTCGCACAGATGTGCGAAAACCACCATCGTAAGGATGGCGTTGGGGGTAAAGTCTAGGAGGTGGAGGCCGTATGTGTTCATAATGTCACAGAAAAACTCCGAGTACGGAGGGCACAATCCACAATGGAAGAAGACAGCAAAGAAGAAATACCCGCCGGGAAACAAATCTCTGGCGACGGCGGGGTAGGCTCTGGTGCGGGGATGAGCTTTGGTCTCCCCGGACCAGAAGAGGTAGTACTTGTTCCACAGCTCCTTCGCGCTGAGCCTCGGCGTGAAGACCACGTTCCTCTTCCGCAGGGCGGCAAGCTTCGCCGCCTGCTCGGACTTCTCCTTCTTGGTCTTCTCCGCTTTCGCCTTCTCGCTCTTCGGAGCCATGGCGGAGGCGGCGAGGGAAGGGGCGAGGAGCTCGACGGCGCCGCGGATGCGGAAGACGGCGGAGGAGGGGTGGAGGCAAAGAGCAGTGGAGGTTTTCTGGGGGATGAAGACGCAATGAAGACGAAGGAGGGAAACTGCCCCTGCTTCCTCTGCTTTTAAGGGGGAAGTGGGGGACGCTCTGCATTTCCCATTAAAGAACGAGGCCACGATCTCTCCCACGACGCCGCAATCGACGCGTGCCGTTAGGGAGGGGCGCGGCGGATACGGAAGGAGATACGGCGTGCCGTGGGCCGCGTGTCCCCGTGCACTGTTTTGGGCCTGGCCCAACAGCGCTCGGCACCGTGTGTGGCCCAGGCCCGGGGGCTCCTGTTGGTGTACTAAGATAGGGGTACCTTAGTACCCCAACTTGTGCACGGGCTGTAGCAGCTTCCCGCGGCAGGGCTCACCACGTGCTCGCCGGAAACCTTCTCGGTCCCTATGAAGCCATTCAAAAACAAAGTATACAAGACAGAAGATCAAGACCCTGGCAAGTGGAGCTTGCCGGGAAGGCCGTCCTAGGCTCAAGACTATCACATTAACACAAGGCCCTGGCAAGAGGAGCTTGCTAGGAAGACCAGAAGACTGCATCTCAGAAGACATGCCTCGGCGCATCCTGCGCCCCGGCAGGGCCCGGGGAGCGACAAGCTACCGGGCCCGGTAAGATCAAGACCCCGGCAAGGTGCTTGCCGGGGGAAGCCTGCGCTGTGTGCCCGCGCTCCAGCTCATCGGCCCACGCGTCGCCCTGGGGCCCTTCCAGGGACGCGTGGCGGATGGCTGTGCAGCCTGGGGGACACGGTGGCGCGCCACGGTGACGAGGCTACCGCCCTGGCGAACGGAGACGCATGGACGGGTGCTTTTGGGGTCGACGGTGATGGGCATTTAATGCCCTTGTCCCCCACTGTCAAAGTTAGGTGAAGACCACTGTTCATCCACTGTTCATGCACTGTTCCCGCACTATTACAACTACCACCAAAGTTACATTTCTACCCTCCTCTACATTGACACCTGTCGGTGACCCCTTGAGCTATAAAAGGAGGCCCATGCACAACGTAGAGAGGGTTCGGAACCTAGACAGCTCCCTTGCTCGGTGTAGCTAGCTCTTCAAGCTCTCGAGCCCAAGAACTCAATACAATCTAAGCAGGAGTAGGGTTTTACGCGTCCGCGCGGCCCGAACCTGGGTAAACTGCCTGCATGTGCTCCTCGATCCGCTCTTCGTGCTCCCTTCGCTCCCTTACCGCAACGTAGAAGGGGCTCCGGTCCCATAGGTGCTCGTGGTGGACAGTTTTCCCCGACAGATAGACAAGGTTGCTTCTTCGTGGACCCTTCATTGGCGGAGCTCTACATGGAGTCGTGCAGCCGTTACTGAAAGCGCAACTAATCCCCGGGTGGTTTTGGTAGTTCATAACAACATATAGTTCATTGAACTAATATCCATTCAAGTTAAATACTTCAAAAAGTTCAATGATTGCATGGATGGACTAGAGATGTGGACCCCTCAAAATTCTAAGGACAAAGATTGGCAAAAGCTCAAGTCTCTTCATTTTCATTCTAGTGAACCCAGATCACATTGAGTCCATAGGAAAGCCAATACTATTAAAAGGGTATGAGGTGATACTTAATAGTCTACTTGCTCAAAGTGCTTAGTGATATTGCTCCAAAACCCTCAGCCACTTTCTCATTCAAAATTTGTCCACAACTGTCAGGATCGGTCCTACAGTAAAATAATTACCGGAAGACCGACCTTTTTATTAAACCAGCGAGGAAATTTATTTCTTGCTGGTAGACAATTCCTTGATACAGAATTCCAGTAGACTGAATATCATACAAGGTTGAGTTGGGGTTGCTCAACAATTTTATTACAAGCGCGCCAATATAGTACATAAAGGCGGATATGACACAATGGCAGGGTGGCATACTACTAACTCGTAATAAAAAGTGGTGGATATGTCACAGTGAAGTGGGTGATGTGACTCCAATATATCATAGTTCATCGAGTGTCGGAGTGAGACCTGATGAATTTATTTGCTGGCGGGCGGAAGCGGTTATAAAACAGTGATCAACTCTAGGATCGCAAGGGACTGACTGGGACTCCACTAGACGTCGAACTCGCTATCAAACTCTTCATCCATGAGATCGCCTTCGCCCACATCTGGCCAAATCAACAAGCCAGGTGAGTACTATGAATGTACTCGCAAGACAGTTCAGAGTTAAGATATAACAAAGGCCAACATGATGCATATGAGTATTCCAGCCAAAAATGCGACCGGAATAAAATATTAATGTGTTGTATGCAATGATAGAAGTTGGGCGGTAATCCTCCCGAAATCCATAAGATAAATAGAAGGAGACCAAACGAGTGTCTGAGTGACGCCTCGTAAGAAAATAATAAATGATAGCAGGCCATAGTCGGGCGTCTGAGCGACACCATATAAAGGGCTTATAGCAAAAGTAAATAACAAGAATGCCACAGTCGGACGTCTGAGCGACATCGCATAAAGGGCTTATAAATAAAAAGAATGCCACCGTCAGACGTCTGAGCGACATCACATAAAGGGCATATAAATAAAAAGAATGCCAGAGTCGGACGTTTGAGCGACATCACATAAAGGGCTTATAAATAAAAATGATGCCACAATCGGACGTCTGAGCGACATCACATAAAGGGTCTATAAATAAAAAGAATGCCACAGTCGGACGTCTGAGCGACATCACATAAAGGGCTTATAAATATCAAAAGAATGCCATAGTCGGACGTCTGAGCGACATCACATAAAGGGCTTATAAACAACAATAGTTATAATGATGAAATACTTCTGGAAGTAAATCAATTAGAGATAGTTGGTGAGTTCATCTACCAAATGAACTTGACGAAAACACTACTCTGGTTACCAACAAGAATTTACTAGAGACGGTCACCGGGTTGACATGGAGATTGACCCTAGGCCATAAACATGGCTACTGGAGGAATTTAACTCTGCAGAGCTTTAACTACTAAGTCATAGCCACCGGATTCTACTAGCCACGGGGACTAGTTCCGTCTACGGTGTTTTAGTAGAAACCAAACTAACCAGTACACACCCATTTAACATCCTGCTGTCCGGTATCACCCGCAACAACATTCATGAAAAACTTTAAGACGGGGAGGCTACAACCTCGAATAGCATGGGATCAAATTTATATATGCGCGCGCTAAGGGGTGCCCCCCTCTCGGTCCCAACCGAAAACACCCATGCCCCCTGGCCGGATGACGGGCTTTAATCTAGGGCCATGGAACCCTCATCCCGGCCCCTCTACTGGGTGTGTACTCGGGAAGTGGTTTACTACTGACTAGACCGCAATCTTAACAGACGCCCTATGATAGTAGCAAAAAGGAGATGAACGGAATCACGACATGATCTCCGTTGATACTGAGTTAACCAGCTACTGGCATGCTCCAACAATACCAGCATTCCACCCATCATGTCACCACATGATCGAGGTGGTTCAAACATTATCATTCGGGACTCACCCGAAGCTTGCTTGCATGAAATATAACCATACACATATGCTTATATGACCATGCTTATGAAAACAACTACTCGAGCAAACATTCAACACACTCATCATATCAAAGGTTCAAACATGCTTGCCTGGTTCTGAGAAGTCGGAGTCTAACTCGGTGAGGTTCGCGGCTCCGTCACGTCCTTCGGTATCTATGTATTCAAACAAATAGATACTAACAAAAATACCGCGCGTGCAAATAAAGTTGCTCCAAAAATTTCCACATAAATATGACAAAAAACTAGACAGAAAACTAAAGAGGACAGAAAAAGAATCAACTCAAAATCATCATTAGTTAAAAAGATATTAGAGTTTCTGTCCAGGGACTCATCTGTAATGAAACAGAAAAGTTCCAGGGACTAGAACAGAAAACAGCAAAGCGAACCGGTACGCAGTACGTCAACCGCAGAGAGAAACGTACTTTGCCCGAAGGCGCTTACAGAAAAACGGTTCAGGGGAAGAGGTGTGAGGCTGACAAGGGGCCCCACTCGTCGGGTTTGAAATCTGGAACAGAGCCGCGCCGGCGCCAGGTGTGGCGGTGGTCGCCGGCGCCGATCCACGGCGAGCTAGGGGGAGAGGAGGGTACGTACGCTTCTCGGTGACCTTCCGCGTCGACATTGGTGGAGTTGAGTGTCGGCGAGCCCCACGTCGACAGCGACCCTGTCTCCGGCGGACGGCGGCTCGAGTGGTCGT
The DNA here is from genome assembly GCA_902687465.1 of Secale cereale. NCBI lineage: Eukaryota > Viridiplantae > Streptophyta > Magnoliopsida > Poales > Poaceae > Secale > Secale cereale. The sequence continues at coordinate 505,783,438 of LR738710.1, forward strand.
GGGCCTCGTCGGAGAGGATCCCTGGGGTCAAATTGAAGCGGGGGTTAGGTCTAGGTGGTTGCCAGGGTGCTACGCTCGAGTTCACGGCGGCGGAGAAGCTCTCACTGGAGTGAACGATGCTGGAGCCCGAGGCGGACGGAGTTGGCCGGAGTTAGGGAAGAAGGGCCCCTCGAGGCTCTTCCAGAGGCTGGGCGCGGTCTAGGGAGATGGTGGGGGTGTGCGGGCTCGAGAACGAGCTCGAGGGCGCTTTATATAGCCGGCCCGAGGCGGTTGCCGTGACGGGATAAGTCCGGCAAGTTGATTACGGCGATGCAGTGGCTGGACGGCGGAGTTAGGGGCTTGAGCATCGACTAGGAGGTGCAGTGATTCCATTCCCGTGCCTAACTCAGCGGGGGAGAGAGGATTATGGGCTGCCCTCGACGGAATGGTCATGCGGCCCGTCGGCGGCAGAAAACGCGTATCCGCGCGCCAGGCCACGGCGACGGCGCGGCAGGCGTGCGTTGACAATGGAGATGGACACGCAGAGCACTGGGGTGAATTGGGCGGCGCCAAATGGCGTTGAGCCGTGGGGTTACTTCTGTCAGCCGCCACGGGCGGTGCTGTTGCCGCGGCAGTCGCTGGCGCGGTCGGGCCAGGGCGCCAGCGACGCCAAGAAGCTGCCAAGCACCCGTGCGGTGCTCTGGATAAGAAGAGGGTGCAGTGCAGCATCGAGCCAAAGTGGTACTGGTGAGATTGTCGAAGCTTCCTGACGAAACTGACGAACTGTCGAACTGTCGAACTGTCTGTCGACAGTTTCAGTTAACAGTTTCTGAACTTGACAGTACAGTGCATGCTAAGTGTTTGATGAAATGTTTCTGGCATGTGTGAAATATTTCTGGTGCTGATATTTGGTGGAGTGGCCTCTTGATGCATCTAGAGGCTGTCTGATTTTTCACAGAATTTTTGGAAGAAGATAAATATGAATTTCACCAAATTTTGCAAATCTGGTCCAAACTTGCAGCAGGTGAAATATGAAAATTTTGAACTGTGGACCAGTGAAATAAGATGGATCTAGGTTGTGGGTACTAAGGACTACCTTGGAAAGTTGGTTTGGGAACAAATAACTAGATGGATATGGTGGTTCCTTTGTAAATCACCAAGGTCCACTATAAAAGGCAGAAAAAGATTTTGGAGTAAAATAAATAGAGGAAAAATCCCAATAAGGTCAAAGCTTACTGGAATTGATGAGAGACTTGTCTTAAGGTGTAATGAGGGTCTTGGAGAGAAATATTTTTGTTGGGGGCATGGCAAGATGAAGGTTGGAGGGGAAGATAAGACCAAGGTATACCCTGAGAGGTTTAAGACAAGAAGGAGAGAGTTCAAACAACCACTTTGAAACTCAACTTGGGCTAGAGCCAAACACAAGAGAAAAACTTCAAGGCCAAAAACCAAGCTTGAGAAGACACACAAACTTTGGCCAGAAGGAAATTTTGAAGGGTTTTAAGACAAGATCAAACAACCCCCTTCCAAAAGGCCAAAAGTTTGGAAGAAAAACCAACTCAAAATTTGGGGTGTTACAACACCTACCCCCTTAGGAAAATTCTCGTCCCCAAGATTTCAGCTGATCCTCAAATAGGTGGGTGTGTTCTGTCCCAAGGAAATATTCCCTTTCCCATGTTGCCTCATCCTCTATGTGATTACTCCACTAGACTTTGAGAAATTTAATAGTCTTCTGACGGGTTCTCCTTTCAGACTCCTCCAAAAAATTTACTGGGTGTTCCCGGTAGGTGAGATCTGGTTGTACGTCAAGACTCTCATGTGACACATGCTTCTCTGGGTTGCTTACACACTTCCGAAGTTGTGAGACGTGGAACACGTCGTGGACATCTGATAGTTCCTTTGGAAGGTCCAGCAGATAAGCTACTGTGCCTCTCCGTGCAATTATACGAAAAGGTCCGATGAATCGGGGTGCTAGTTTCCCTTTGACTTTGAATCATTGTAGTCCTCTCATAGGTGATACACGTAAGTACACATCTTCACCGGGCTCAAAACTTATTTCCCGATGCTTTTGATCGTGGTAGCTCTTCTGTCATCTTTGGGCTGTTTTGAGTCGATCCCGTATTATTTTTACTCTCTCCTCAGCTTCCTTCAACATATCTGGGCCGAATATACGACTGTCCCCTCTCTCTGACTAGTTTAATGGAGTACGACATCTTCGTCCGTACAAGGCTTCGAAAGGTGCCATCTGCAGGCTGGCTTGGTAACTATTGTTGTATGCAAACTCGGCATATGGTAAGCTTGCTTCCCAACTGGTCCCATATGTGAGGACACATGCCCGTAGCATGTCTTCAAGTATTTGATTTACTCGTTCCGTTTGTCCTCCAGTCTGGGGGTGGTAAGCTGTACTGAACGTTAGTTGCGTTCCGAGGGCTTGTTGCAACTGGTCCCAAAATTTGGAGACAAACTGAGTGCCTCGGTCGGATATTATAGTCTTTGGAACCCCATGTAGGCAGACTATACGGGCGAGGTAAAGCTTGGCAAGCTTTTGCGTGGTGTGGGTTGTCTTGACTGGTATGAAGTGTGCTACCTTGGTCAGTCTATCTGTGATGACCCATATGGCATCATTACCGTGTTGTGACCATGGTAGTCCCACAATAAAATCCATTCCAATATCGTCCCATTTCCATTCTGGTATCTTGTTTGGTTGTAAGAGTCCTGCGGGTTTTTGGTGCTCGACTTTAATGCGTTAACATGAATCGCAGCATGCAACAAATGTGGCTATATCCCTCTTCATGCCGTGCCACCAAAATCTTTCCTGAATGTCTTTGTACATTTTTGTTCCTCCAGGGTGGATTGAGTATGGAGCGGTGTGGCTTTCTGCCAGAATTTGCTGTTTAAGGTCGTTGTCATTTGGTACGCAAAGTCTGTCTCCGAACCATAATATTCCTTCACTGTCTATGGTGAATTCTGAGGCCTTGCCCTGACTTACTTTTCTTTTTATCCCTTCGATGCTAGGGTGTCCATGCCGAGCCTTCTTTATTTGTTCTATTAGCGTTGGTTGTATTTCCAGCTTGGACACTTCGCCTTCAGTGACCATCATTAGGTTGAGTCTGGCGAATTCCTGCTGAAATTCGGATCTCAGGTCCTGTAGGCTACCGTTGTTCGGGCTGGGGTTACGGCTGAGAGCATCTTCTACCATGTTTGCTTTTCCTGGGTGATAATGTATACCGACGTCATAATCTTTTACTAGTTCCAGCCAGCGTCGTTGTCATAAATTGAGCTCTGGCTGCGTGAAAATATACCTGAGGCTCTTATGGTCCGTATATATTTCACAGCGATTTCCGAGCAAAAAGTGCCTCCACTCCTTGAGTGCATGAATGACTGCTGCCAACTCCAAATCGTGAGTAGGGTAATTTTCTTCATGCTTTCGCAGTTGCCGGGAAGCGTAGGCGACTACTTTGCCTTCTTGCATTAGTACGCATCCGAGGCCTTTTCGGGATGCGTCGCAATATACTTCAAAACTCTTGTGTATGTCTGGTACAATTAATACTGGGGCTGTTGTTAACTTCTTTTTGAGTTCTTGGAAGCTTTTCTCACATGCTTCGGTCCACACGGATTTCTTATCCTTCTTGAGTAACTGTGTCATTGGTTTGGCTATGGTGGAAAATCCTTCAATAAACCTTCTGTAATATCCGGCCATACCGAGGAAACTTCGTATGTCCGTTACACTGGCTGGTGACTTCCAGCCAAGTACAGCCTTGACTTTATCTGGGTCCACAGCAACTCACTCTTGTGTTAATACGTGTCCTAGGAAACCCACTTTTTTCAACCAAAATTCACATTTGCTGAATTTGGCGTAAAGTTGGTGTTTCCTTAATTCTCCCAGTACAATGCGGAGGTGTTCAGCATGTTCTTCCGGTGTCTTTGAATATACCAAGATATCATCAATAAATACCACCACAAATTTGTCCATGAATTTCATAAATACTTTATTCATGAGGTGGACGAAATATGCGGGAGCGTTGGTCAGTCCGAACGGCATCACAGTAAATTCATACAGTCCGTATCTGGAGGTGAATGTTGTTTTCGGGATATCTTCTGTTCGTACTTTCAGTTGATGATAACCTGACCTTAAGTCAACTTTTGAGAAAACCTTGGCTTGCGTGAGCTGGTCAAATAAATCATTTATCCGTGGCATCAGATATTTGTTCTTGATTGTGACCATGTTGAGTGCTCGGTAGTCTATACATAATCTCATAGTCCCATCTTTCTTTTTGGCAAATAATACCGGCGAACCCCAATGTGAGGAGCTGGCCCGTATAAATCCTTTGTCCAGTAGTTCCTTTATTTGCTTCTTTAGTTCAACCAACTCGGATGGTGCCATTCTGTACGGCTTCTTGTATATGGGGGTGGTTCCAGGTGCTAGCTCAATAATGAACCATATTTCTCCGTCTGGTGGCATCACTACTAGGAAAAGGGCTATAGATGGAATTGATACTAATGCCCACCATACAAGCAATGCGCCATTAGTATATAATAATGGCGCACCAACATCCGATACGCCATTAGAGTTCAAACTACTAATGGCGCACCTGGCCCCGAGTGCGCCATTAGTATCAAAAAGATTTTTTTTTAACTAGTGCGCCTGTCCAAACATACTAATGGCGCATCCAGACAAAGTGCGCCATTACTAGTTGTAACTAGTAATGGCGCACCAGCAGTAAAGTGCGCCATTAATGTTCTTTTTTTATTATATTTTTTATTCTTTTTGTTGCAAAACTACTAATGGCGCACCAGCCATCAATGCGCCATTAGTAACGTTGATTACTAATGGCGCATGGATGGCTGGTGCGCCATTAGTAAAGTAGGACAGCTAGATATTTTGGACAGCCACACCTACCCACTCACTTTCCCTTCATTCTCTCCACCTCGATCCTCCTCCAAGCTTGTGTCGGCTGCAAACTGGGTGAGTACGCATACCGGAGGTGATGTTCCAGTTGTGCCCGATGTGCCCGCTGGCTCGTGCCCACTGTGACTGCTGTGCCGCCGAATCCCGGATGGTCCAGTTTGAAGCCGACTAGATCGGAGCTCATGGAGTGCTAAGATCCGCGCTACAGTGTGTTCGTCACGGCCTCCCATCTCAGGCTCCGGCAGCGGCTGGTTCGTCACCGCCTCTCCAGCATCACCTCGCGTCCTCCTCGACCTCGTCGGCTGCAAGTCATTGGTGAGCTCCATCTCAATTTTATTAGCTAGTACATGTATGATTCATATAGTTTTATTTTCTTGTGCTTGTTCGTGTCAAATCTGCTTGTGCCTGAATGATGCACTTTTGCAACTTCGATTTGATGCTCATACTTGTTCAAGTCTTGGTGGTTTGGCAGTCTAATTTGGACATTATATTTAACTGTTAAGTACTCTGGAGAACCAAGTTAGTAGGTTAAGGACGGGTAGATAATCCTCGTTTTGAAATTTAGGACATTGCACTGAAAATAATAATATCTACGGTTGTTCCATTTATCGTCACAATACACATTCATTCAGTGAAAAGTTGATGGACAGTGTTGCTGGAATGTTGATTAACTTCCGTTTCGGCAAATTCGGGTACTCAATATGTCCTATTTTCAGCAAAGGTCATGCTGAAATTTTCCGTGAATTTTAGCATGACTTTTCTAAAAATAGGACATATGGGGTACTTAAGAGTCTGCCGGCATCTAGACAGTTGATATACTTTAGAGACATACTAGGAAAATTAAACATATGGATGCCGGAGACATACTAGATGGGGTTTAATTAAGTCTGCCATATATAGTACTTAAGAACCTGCCATTCTACTTAACAGTTCGATCACAAACACTTCATACAGTTCACAACCATACTAGCTAGCGTTCAGGAGGGTGACTACATGGGACTCATATCCTTCAGGAGGGCTGCATGCTCTGCCCTGATCTTCAGGTCCCTCCCACTCGTCTGTAAACCGCGTGCATGCGACATAAGGTGCTCATACATCCCATCCTTGGGAATTGGCTTAGTGGTGCAGTATGGGCACCTGAACTTGCCCCACTTGTAGTACGCCGCCTTCCCCTTCTCCCTAATCTTGTTGGCTTCCTTCTCAATGAAGGACTTGTGGTTCCACTCTTCCACCTCATCTCCAGAGTTGTACTGCACATACAAATGATTTGCATAAATACATACTTCCCATTTATAGTAATGTAATTAACAAACATTCGATAATTGCCATTTACTGGAATTTAATGAACAAAGAAACATCAGATAACTGCCATCTACTGGAATTTTAATTAACAAACATCAAATAGCTAGCCACGAACGTCCAGGAATTAATTAAACAGAAATAGACCACATGTAAATCTAACCAAGCTGAACTCAAATCACAGGCAGAAGTTCACATAATAACATAATAACATCAAGCAAATTGTGCATGGTCGATGCTCCCAGTCCTAGATAAATGGGGACACAGAACATGATTATTACCAAAACACATATAGTAGCAGCTACGACATTAAACTAGTACGCTAGATGTAGTAGACCTTGAAGAGATGCATGGCGAGCACCCCAAACTAGCTCTAACCTATGCATCCAAACAGGGCCAAAAAATAGCTTGGGGTTACCTCCTCGTCGTCGTCAGAATCAAACGGGTCGTTAAACCCAGCAATGTCCAGCTTCCTCTTGTTGCCAACAGCTTCCTCATTCTGCAATATAAGTAATTAATTCAATTATACTAGTAACTACATATAACACAACACATAACATAATCTAACAATTAATTGAGGGAATATGCACAACAAATCTAACAACATATACAACACATAACATAATCTGAGCACATGCGGCAATCCAGATTCTAATATAAATAACCTAACTAAACATCTAATTAGAAAACCCTAACCACTACATCCACTTGATGATTCAATCACAGATTCTACATATAACTGCCTATAAATTAATCCAATACAAAAAAAACCCTAACCACACTACATCCACTGGATGATTAATTCAATCATAGATTCCACATATCAGTGGCTATAATTGAATCCAATACCAAAAATCCCCAACTAAACATCTAACTCAAAAACCCTAACTAGTAGATCAATCACACCAAACTTAACCTTTCACTATAAATCAATCAATCAAACATCTAAATCTACTGCTTAATGGGGGTAACTAGAAATGGAGGGGACTGCTGGCAAGGATTACCTGCAGGTCCACGTGCTCGCCGCCGGCCTCCGTAGGTCCATGAGATGGGCCGTTGGACGCCGTCACGCCAAGCTCCGGCACGGCGGGGGCCGCCACGGCCACCTTTTTCTCCTCCACACCCGCCGCCACGGCCACCTTCTTCTCCTCCACGGTGCGTGGGGATGTAGCACCTCCTTCTATCATGGCAGCTTCGCCACGGCCTTGCTCCATCCGAGCAGGAAGCAGGAGGAGAGAGGGAGGCGGTGGTGGTGAGCGAGCAGGTGGGGTGGCCGGTGAGGGAGACGACGAGGCAGAGGAGAGAGGAGGGGGAGGGAGGCGATTTGGGGGAAATGGGGTGGGCGATGCGGCCGGTGCCCGTTCCCTTCCTCTTACACACGTGCACGCGCACGACCACGGGGAAACGGAACCGCCAGCAATGGTTGTGGTTAGCGCGCGATGGTCGTAAGGGCATCTACAATGCAGAGATGCTTAGATGATTAAAAAACAAACAAAGGCCCACCTAGCGTATAGACGATTAGAAAACAAACAAAGCCCCATCTAGCATGTGAAAATGAGTAGTTTTTTATGTGAGTTGTATGTAGGATGAAGCACAAACAACCTTATACTGTACGTGTTGGTAATATGTATTATACTTTTGTTGTTGTTTTCTTCCATGCTTGGCAAACAACCTTAGCACATCATAATTACCGTCTTGTGTTTTCTTCTTTGGCTAGTGCATAGCGATGTCGTCGTATGTCGTGTACAAGGGTAAGGTTCCCTGAGTCTACGACGACTGGGAGGAGTGTCGGAGACAGGTTCACCGATTCAGCGGTAACAGTTACAAAGGGTACACCACTAGGGTCGAGGCGGAATCTAGATACGTCCGCTATCTAGCGGGAGAGGGGAGGGAGCGTTGGAGGAACCGGATGAAGACGAGTTTCATCGTGATGATGCTCATCGTGATGACCGCAGCTCGCTTCTATGTGATGGTAGTTTAGATGATCGATATCGACTTGTAATGTGAAGACAAACTCGCTACTCGCGGTCTCGAGACTTGTAATATAATGTTCTATCTTTGTTCGGTCTTTTCAATTCGGAGACTAATATGATGAATTGTATTCGGAGACTAATATGATGAATTTTATTCAGAGACTAATCTTCTATTGTATTCGATGAATCTGTTGTTGATGTGTGCTGTCTATATTCCAGTTATACATTTTGTAACCTGTGCAAAAAACAGAAAATTGAAAAATAAAAAAACCTAATATTCATACTAATGGCGCATCACATCACAGTGCGCCATTAGTATGCCAAAGGATACTAATGGCGCATTATTAGACAGTGCGCCATTACTATGCCGAAGTTACTAATGGCGCATCTTGCCGGCGTGCGCCATTAGTATGCCAAAGCACCTGGGTATACATGGCCCCCTGGGAGGCATCCTAATGGCGCACTACTGTGCACACTAATGGCGTATCTGTGGTGCGCCATTAGTATACCAGATACTAATGGCGCACAAGAGGTGCGCCATTAGTAAAATGTACTAATGGCATGGCACTAATGGCGCACCACTAATGCGCCATTAATGGCCAAATTAGGTGCGCCATTAGTAGGCCTTTTCCTAGTAGTGCATGCCTGGTAGTTCTTCGGGAAATACGTCCGGAAATTCACATACAACTGGAACCTTGCTTAACTCAGAGGTATCAACCTTGTTTAATTTTGGTTGCCGCGATACTGGCCTTTCTTGAGCTGCGACTCTTATCGTCTTCCCGTGATGATGAGTAAGAATCACAGTCCTATTGAAGCAATCGATAAATCCTTTATTGGTGGTTAGCCAATCCATACCCAGGATAACATCCAGTCCCTTGTTTTCCAACACGATGAGGTTTGCGTGAAATTTTAATCCTTCAATTTCAATGGTCAAACCTTGGCAGTAATTCTGAGTGATCTGCTTACTTCCAGGGGACTTGATGGTCATTGATTTTCCCAAGGGAAGCATTGAAAAACCATGTTGCAAGGCAAAACTCTTCGAAATGAACGAATGAGAAGCTCCAGAATCAAACAAAACCGTGGCAGGTATTGTGTTGACAGGGAACGTACCGAGTACGATATCTGGGGCATCCTTTGCTTGCTCCTTGGTCACATGGTTCAGGTGGCCTTTCCTGTGATTTTTATTGGGGTTGAAGTTGTTACGCTTGGGCGCGGAATTGTTTCCGTTGCTGTTTTGCTTCGGTGCTGAGTTCCTTCGCTTTGGGCACTGTTTAGCATAGTGTCCCTCTTCTCCACATGCTTAGCAGGTAACACCCAGGCGATAGGTGAAATCCTTGTCTCTTGCATGAAAATTCTTGTTTGGACGTGTGTCATTTGTCGTGGGTTTGTTCGCACCATTTCTCTGGAAGCTTATTATTTTCTTGTTGTTGCGAGGGTGGTTGGTCTGATCCCTCTTTCTCTTGCGAATGTCTTCCAGACTGCGACGTTCATTTTCCAATGTAATGGCTTTGTCTACGAGTGTCTTGAAATCTGGAAAAGTGTGTACGACTAACTGGCATTTTAGTGCTGGTGCCAGTCCGTCCAGGAATTTCTCCATCTTCTTATTTTCGGTCATTCGCTCTTCGTTGGCATAACGGGATAATTGCGCAAACTGATTGTTGTACTCCTGTACTGTCATGCCCCTTTGCTTGAGGTCATCAAAATCTCTTTTCTTGATCTTCATAATGCTCTTGGGGATGTGTGCCCCACGAAAGCCTTCCTTGAAATCTTCCCAGGTGATATTATTTATGTCGGGATACATAAGCAGAAATTTTCCCACCATGATGCGGCTGCTCCAGTAAGGTAATGTGGTGCGTACAGCACCTTTTCATGGTCTGAGCATTGTGCCACAATTAATTTCCTTTCAATATCTCAAAGCCATTCATCGGCCTCAAGAGGTTTGTCTGTGTGCGAAAACGTCGTTGGACGTGTCTTTTGAAATTCAGATAATTTTGAGTGCTGCTGGTATGGCTCACGGTGATTTCCCATGTTAATGACATGGTTCATCATTTCTTGGTGTTGTTGCTGACTTTGCTCGTAAAGATGGCATACTTGAGAAAATGTTGTTTCACTGTACTCCTGACTTGACTGCCCCTGTGTGAAATTGTTGTCTGTCTGTGTGCCATAATTTTCTTCCGGCGGACATGGCATGGAACGCGTCTAGGGACGAGTCATTTCTTACTCTCGGGTAACAAAGCAGAAATCCTGAGAAGAACCAAGCAGCAAAATAAACCAAGTTTTTGCAAAAGCAACAAAACACGAGCTCGAAAGAGACTTCTGAAATAAAATGCTTGATTGCGCACGGAGAAGGACTGCCTAGTACATATTTTACACGCGGGTACTAGTTATACATATGTCACTCAGGGTGTGCATACACATTCCTGACATGTTATTCAAAACTAGTGCACTCCTCCAAGACCCTACATGATGCACAAACAAACTACTCCCATCAACCTATTTTACATATCACACACATATTACAAGCGAGCACAGCGCGTCGCGGAATAATGCACTAGTCGGAGATGTTGAAGATTTCCCTCGGCCTGCCGAGGGTAAGGCCCAGTGGTGCTGGAGACTCAACTTCCTCCTCACTAATAGGCTCCAGGCGCGGAGTATGGGTACGAGGTGTCGAAGCAGGTGCAGCAGGCGGTGCAGCTCTGACTGGGGTAGGAGCAATGACCTGGTCAAACTCCTCAGTGGTAGGCAGACGGCGAGCGGTGGCTATTATGGAAGGTGCGTAGGATGCGGCGGACAAGACAAACATCATAGGTGGTGAAGTATGGAGTAGCTCCCTCCTGTTGGCGGAGCCACTCTGGACAAATTCCATACGAGTAGCCACCAAGTCGTCCACAAGATTATCAAAGGCTGCCTCAAGTGCCTTGAGGTATTCAACCATTGATTCAATGGCTTCATCACGTTCCCCATTTGCGCAAGCAAATGCATAGTGGCACGTGTAGGGCACGTGGCATGGGAGGTAATGAAAGCGACGAGTCTTCATTGAAGGAAGGATGTCCTGGAGACGAGCTATCGCCTCACGGGCAGCCATTTGCATGGCATGCCTCTCCGTAGGCATGGCCCTGCCCACAAAACAGAGGCGGCGCACTTCAGAATGCCCTCCCTTGAAGTGCACCACAGCCTGGTGCATTGACACGCTGTCATTGAGCTTGTGACGGTAGAGTGTAAACTCTGGACGGGTGGATGGCCCAATCGCGACTTTGGTGATGGCGAAGAGGAGCTTGACAAACCCCTCAGGAATGTTGGTGAACACCTGTGCATCACAGTCGTTGCTGGCCATCTACAAAAGTAGACAAAAATTTCGAATAGTCAAGTCATAAATTTATGCTGACCAACAGAAAATTGCTACAGATGTAAAAATGCTGAATAGAATTTTTTTCGCAAGCAACCGATTAGCGAGCGCACCTAGTGGCTTCCTACAGTCAGCCTGGCTCTGATACCAAGGTTGTCAGGACAGGTCCTATAGTAAAATAATTACCGGAAGACCGACCTTTTTATTAAACCAGCAAGGAAATTTATTTCTTGCTGGCAGACAATTCCTTGATACAAAATTCCAGTACACTGAATATCATACAAGGTTGAGCTGGGGTTGCTCAACAATCTTATTACAAGCGCACCAATATAGTACATAAAGGCGGATATGACACAATGGCAGGGTGGCATACTACTAACTCGTAATAAAAAGTGGTGGATATGTCATAGTGAAGTGGGTGATGTGACTCCAATATATCACAGTTCATCGAGTGTTGGAGTGAGACCCGATGAATTTACTTGGTGGCAGGCGGAAGCGGTTATAAAACAGTGATCAACTCCAGGATCGCAAGGGACTGACTGGGACTCCACTAGACGTCGGACTCGCTATCGAACTCTTCATCCATGAGATCGCCTTCGTCCATGTCTGGCCAAATTAACAATCCAGGTGAGTAGTTTGAATGTACTCGCAAGACAGTTCGGACTTAAGATATAACAAATGCCAACATGATCCATATGAGTATTTCAGCCAAAAATGCGACCGGAATAAAATGTTAATGTGTTGTATGCAATGATAGAAGTCGGGCGGTAATCCTCCCAAAATCCATAAGATAAATAGAAGGAGACCAAACGAGTGTCTGAGTGACGCCTCGTAAGAAAATAATAAATGATAGCAGGCCACAGTCGGGCGTCTGAGCGACACCACATAAAGGGCTTATAGCAAAAGTAAATAATAAGAATGCCACGGGCGGACGTCTGAGCGACATCGCATAAAGGGCATATAAATAAAAAGAATGCCACAGTCGGACGTCTGAGCGACATCACATAAAGGGCTTATAAATAAAAATGATGCCACAGTCGGACGTCTGAGCGACATCACATAAAGGGCTTATAAATAAAAAGAATGCCACAGTCGGACGTCTGAGCGACATCACATAAAGGGCTTATAAATATCAAAAGAATACCACAGTCGGACGTCTGAGTGACATCACATAAAGGGCTTATAAACAACAATAGTTATAATGATGAAATACTTCTAGAAGTAAATCAATCAGAGATAGTTGGTGAGTTCATCTACCAAATGAACTTGACGAAAACACTACTTTGGTTACCAACAAGAATTTACTAGAGACGGTCAACGGGTTGACATGGAGATTGACCCTAGGCCATAAACATGACGACTCGAGGAATTTAACTCTGCAGAGCTTGTACTACTAACTCATAGCCAACGGATTCTACTAGCCACGGGGACTAGTTCCGTCTACGGTGTTTTAGTAGAAACCCAACTAACCAGTACACACCCATTTAACATCCTGCTGTCCGGAATCACCCGCGACAACATTCATGAAAAACTTTAATACGGGGAGGCTACAACCTCGAATAGCATGGGATCAAATTTATATATGCGCGCTCTAAGGGGTGCCCCCTCTCGGTCCCAACCGGAAACACCCATGCCCCCTGACCGGATGACGGGCTTTAATCCAGGGCCATGGAACCCTCATCCCGGCCCCTCTACTTGGTGTGTACTCGGGAAGTGGTTTACAACTGACTAGACCGCAATCTTAACAGACGGCCTATGATAGTACCAAAAAGGAGATGAACGGAATCACGACATGATCTCCGTTGATACTGAGTTAACCAACTACTGGCATGCTCCAACAATACCAGCATTCCACCCATCATGTCACCACATGATCGAGGTAGTTCAAACATTATCATTCGGGACTCACCCGAAGCTTGCTTGCATGAAATATAACCATACACATATGCTTATATGACCATGCTTATGAAAAGAACTACTCAAGCAAACATGCAACACACTCATCATATCAAAGGTTCAAACATGGTTGCCTGGTTCTGAGAAGTCGGAGTCTAACTCGGTGAGGTTCGCGGCTCCGTCATGTCCTTCGGTATCTACGTATTCATACAAATAGATACTAACATAAATACCGCGCGTGCAAATAAAGTTGCTCCAAATATTTCCAGATAAATATGACAAAAAACTAGACAGAAAACTAAAGAGGACAGAAAAAGAATCAACTCAAAATCATCATTAGTTAAAAAGGTATTAGAGTTTCTGTCCAAGGACTCATCTGTAATGAAACAGAAAAGTTCCAGGGGCTAGAACAGAAAACAGCAAAGCGAACCGGTACGCAGTACGTCAACCGCAGAGGGAAACGTACTTTGCCCGAAGGCGCTTACAGAAAAACGGTTCGGGGGAAGAGGTGTGAGGCTGACAAGGGGCCCCACTCGTCGGTTTGAAATCTGGAACAGAGCCGCGCCGGCGCCAGGTGCGGCGGTGGTCGCCGGCGCCGATCCACAGTGAGCTAGGGGGAGAGGAGGGTACTTACAGCTTCTCAGTGACCTTCCGCGTCGATTGGTGGTGGAGTTGAGTGTCGGCGAGCCCCACGTCGATGGCGACCCTATCTCCGCCGAACGGTGGCTCAGGTGGTCGTGGGCCTCGTCGGAGAGGATCCCCGGGGTCAAATTGAAGTGGGGGTTAGGTCTAGGTGGTTGCGAGGGTGCTACGCTCGAGTTCACGGCGGCGGAGAATCTCTCACCGGAGTGAACGATGCTGGAGCCCGAGGCGGACGGAGTTGGCCGGAGATGGGGAAGAAGGGCCCCTCAAGGCTCTTCCAGAGGCTGGGCGCTGTCTAGGGAGATGGTGGGGGTGTGCGGGCTCGAGAATGACCTCGGGGGCGCTTTATATAGCCGGCCCGAGGTGGTTGCCGTGACGGGATAAGTCCGGCGAGTTGATTACGGCGATGCAGTGGCTGGACGGCGGAGTTAGGGGCTTGAGCATCGACTTGGAGGTGCAGTGATTCCATTCCCGTGCCTAACTCAGCGGGGGAGAGAGGATTACGGGCTGCCCTCGACGGAACGGCCGTGCGGCCCGTCGGCGGCAGAAAACGCGCTCTGCGCGCGCCAGGCCACGGCGACGGCGCGGCAGGCGTGCGTTGGCAGTGGAGATGGACACGCGGAGCACTAGGGTGATTTGGGTTGCGCCAAACGGCGTTGAGCCGCGGGGTTACTTCTGTCAGCCGCCACGGGCGGTGCTGTTGCCGCGGCAGTCGCAGGCGCGGTCGGGCCAGGGCGCCACCGACGCCAAGAAGCTGCCAAGCACCCGTGCGGCGCTCTAGATAAGAAGAAGGTGCAGTGCAGCATCGAGCCAAAGTGGTACTGGTGAGATTGTCGAAGCTGCCTGACGAAACTGACGAACTGTCGAACTGTCGAACTGTCTGTCGACAGTTTCAGTTAACAGTTTCTGAACTTGACAGTATAGTGCATGCTAAGTGTTTAATGAAATGTTTCTGGCATGTGTGAAATATTTCTGGTGCTGATATTTGGTGGAGTGGCCTCTTGATGCATCTAGAGGCTGTCTGATTTTTCACAGAATTTTTGGAAGAAGATAAATATGAATTTCACTAAATTTTGCAAATCTGGTCCAAACTTGCAGCAGGTGAAATTTGAAAAATTTGAACTGTGCACCGGTGAAATAAGATGGATCTAGGTTGTGGGTACTAAGGACTATCTAGGAAAGTTGGTTTGGGATCAAATAACTAGATGGATATGGTGGTTCCTTTGTAAATCACCAAGGTCCACTATAAAAGGCAGAAAAAGATTTTGGAGTAAAATAAATAGAGGAAAAATCCCAATAAGGTCAAAGCTTACTGGAATTGATGAGAAACTTGTCTTAAGGTGTAATGAGGGTCTTGGAGAGAAATATTTTTGTTGGGGGCATGGCAAGATGAAGGTTGGAGTGGAAGATAAGACCAAGGTCAAACCTGAGAGGTTTAAGACAAGAAGGAGAGAGTTCAAACAACCACTTTGAAACTCCACTTGGGCTAGAGCCAAACACAAGAGAAAAACTTCAAGGCCAAAAACCAAGCTTGAGAAGACACACAAACTTTGGCCAGAAGGAAAGTTGGAAGTGTTTTAAGACAAGATCAAACAACCCCCTTCCAAAAAGGTCAAAAGTTTGGAAGAAAAACCAACTCAAAATTTGGGGTGTTACAAAAACCTAAAGTCAAACTCACCCCCACCAATTTGATCTATCCGCCGCCACCGAGTTCATTTGACATAGCCACTGCCAGAAACCTAGACAATTCGGTCACACCGATAAGGATCTCGATCTCACTGAGATGGCCTTGCAAACTCTTTGTTGCATGTTGTAATTATTTCGGTCTCACCGAAATGTGCAATTGGTCCCACCGAGTTTGCCTAACCAATTCTCTGTTTACTCGTTGCTGAAATCGATCTCACCGAGATGAGGTTTTGCCCTAGCTCTACCACATCAGTCCCACTGAGTTGATCATGTCGGTCCCACCGAGATGCCTAACGTTCACATTTTCAACTGCTTTGGTTTCATCGAGTTCTTCTACTCGGTCTGACCGAGTTGGGTCAAATGTGTGTAACAATTGGATTTTTTGTGGAGGCTATATTTACCCCTCCACTCCCATCTCCTTTTGAGAGAGAGACATCAGAACGTGCCTACACTTCCACTACTCATTTTCTGAGAGAGTACCACCTACTCATGTGTCGAGATCAAGACATTCCAATCCAACCACAAGAATCTTGATCTCTAAGCCTTCCTCAAGTTGCTTTCCACTCAAATCGTCTTTTCACCATAGCCAAATCTGTGAGAGAGAGTTGAGTGTTGGGGAGACTATCACTTCAAGCACAAGGGCAAGGAGTTCATCATCATCACACCATCTATTACCTTTTGGAGAGTGGTGTCTCCTAGATTGGTTAGGTGTTGCTTGGGAGCCTCCGACAAGATTCTAGAGTTGAACCAAGTAGTTTGTAAGGGCAAGGAGATCGCCTACTTCGTGAAGATCTACCCGGGTGAGGCAAGTCCTTCATGGGTGATGGCCATGGTGGGATAGACAAGGTTGCCTCTTCGTGGACCCATCATGGGAGGAGCCCTCCGTGGACTCGCACATCCGTTACCCTTTGTGGGTTGAACTCTCCATCAATGTGGATGTACGATAGCACCACCTATCGGAACCATGGCAAAAATCTCCGTTTCTACATTGAGTTTGCCTTCTCCAAACCTTTCCCTTTACCTTCATATGCAATGTTTTACTTTCCACCGCTACACTCTTAGAATTGCATGTGTAGGTTGGTTGCTTGACTTGTACTAATTGCTACTATATGCCAGCACATAAAATTGGGGAAAGGCTAGATTTTTATTTGGTCAAGTAGTCTAATCACCCCCGTCTAGATCTACTTTCGACCCTACAAGTGGTATCAGAGCTTTGGTCTCCATTTGCCTTGATTTACATAGCTTTGGTGATCATAGCCTTGGTTTCACAACCTAGGAGAGTATGGCGTCCAGGGAGAGAAGTTACCACCGTAGAGGTCCTTACGTTGATGGTACTAATTTTGCTAGTTGGAAACATGTGATGAAAATGCATATTCTTGGTCATAACCCAGCCGTTTGGGCTATTGTGCGCATTGGCTTGCAAGGTGAATACTTCAAGGATGGACGAGAACTGGATCATGGAGCATCCACGGAACAATTGAAGATGTTGCAATACAATGCTCAAGCTCACGATATTCTTTTCAACGGATGGTGAAGGCATCGCTGAAATGTACACTAGGCTTGCTCTCATCACAAATGAGATTGCCGGCTTAGGAAGTGAAGAGATGACCGACAGATTCATCATCAAGAAGATCCTAAGAGCCTTGGATGGAAAATATGATACCGCACTACTGCAGGATGCTGCTAACATGACACTACGATCAGAGACCCTTCGACGAAACTGTGTGCTATGCCATAATCGCAAACGCGGGTGTAAAAAAACCGTTAAAAATGTGCAAAACGTTTGCAATCGAGGATACATCAAATACGGTTCAGATTTTGGTTGCGTGTGCGATGATGGGCATACGGTTTGGTTCAATTGACTGTTTGCGATGAGGAGGAACCAAAGAAATGGGCTGCCAGATGAAGGTGTGTGCGATGTACTGCATACAGTTCAGTCGGATGAACTGTTTGTGATTAAGCAACACAAAAGAAACGGTCAGCCAGATCAAGGTGTGTGCGATATACGGCATGCGGTTCACTCGGATGAACAGTTTGCGTTGAGAGATGAGAACAGAAATGGTTCAACTTAACAAGATGTGTGTGATACATGGCAAACAGGTTTGAAATCGGAAACGTGTGCGAAGACCTATAACAACACAGACGATCACTGCTAACAAGCCATGTGTGCTACGAGCAAACGATTGCTGGTATACAATTGTGAGTGATTGATGAAAACATCACCGAGGGGTTCCATTTTTATTCCGTGTGCGATGTGATTTTCTTTGTCCGCACAACATCCATGCTCTGTCTACAGAGCATCAACATATATACTTCAAAACACAGCATTGCATGACCAAATTAAGCATACAATTACATAAGTGACTACACACATAACATTTCCACACACCAAAGGAAGCAATTACATGCATACTAAAGTAGGAGAAACGAGGATCTAATCATCTACTTATTGTTGCAATGACGCTTGTCATTGCTCTGCTTCCGGCTGGATCCCTGGCTGTTTTGGGGATGGAGGCACTTCCTCATGTCAATGATCCTCCTGTACATGTCGTAGCTTGTGTACGCCTCCTTGTCCACGTACACGACGTGAGCTTCGTCGAGTTTCTCCATCCAGGCCGAGTGCCAGGCACGCTTGTCCTTATTGCACGAATCCTTCATGTCGCTGTAGTAGGGGTCGATGATGGCCTCGGCGAGGTGAACCAGCGAGTCCTTCTCATGCTCCTTGCTGCCCCAGATCTTGTATTGGCCATGGATGTCGACAAGATTCTGGTAGGCGATGCCCGAATTCTTGAGCGCCTTTACATCATTGGTGATGTCCACTGTAGCGAACATGTAGTGGGGGCTATTGACAAACCTGGCGAAACCCTCGCAAGGCCTTGTGGCCAGGCAGTAGTGGTAGATGAGGACGTGGTGGCGCACGCACATCTGGGCGACGGTGACCTTGGGACAAGACCTGGCACGAGCACGGGTGTATTCAAGGTCGAACCCGACCACCTTGTACTTCTCCTCGGCAAGCAACAACTCCATGATGTGGATGGAGTGCTCCACCCAGACCGGTTGTTGGTGTACACCATCGAGAGGTCCATGAACCGTCTGCGGGTGTCCACCATGGCACGCATGGTGAACTGCTGCTCATCATCAGCAGCCGCTTGAAGTGCCATTAGAGCCGCGTAGGATACCCTCTAAGATTTTCTCGTGGTGGGTGTGCTTCTTGCAATGGTGGGGCGTGATCAAAAGGTTGGCTGCTGTAATAAATGGGGGTCGGCCGGCCTGTAATCGTCACGTCTTGTCACAGTGTTCATAGCGGAGGATTCCAGTGCACACTGACAACACCACACCGCACGCGTGGGCTCGAAGAGACGCCAAATGTATCGTCGGTGAGCATGTTCCCGCGCTACCGCGCAGTTTACCGTGGAAGGTTCCCGCCCAGCTAGTTTGGCCACGCATCAGCTAGAAGTGGAAGAAACCAACTGTGTGCAATAATGTCGAAGATCGTAGTCGACTTAGCTATACAGATCGTGTGTTGTGAGATCGACAAGGTAAATAGATTCAAGAATGGTTAATAAAATCTAAGACCATTGCGTATTAAGGTCAAAACAGTGCTACCAATATACGAGTCTCATACGATGCCATTTCAACGATTGTACCACAAAAGCTAGAAATATTACAAGGTTCAAATTCCAGAGTTATATGGCTCAAATTCAAAGATTACAAGGTTCAAACTGATATTAGAAATGAAATTCAGCTCATCAGCTGCAAACGCTCGCGCTGATCCACTGAACATGGATATCAGAAAGGTTCAAACTAATATTACCACTTCTTAGTCTGGTTTCGAAACCTCACAATTTTTTCAAAGGGGTCAGCCACTGAGAAGTCACGTATGGGGTTGACACGATGAGTTCCGATTACTCTGTCATTTGAAGTTCCAAAATGAAATTCAGCATTTTTGGAGCCTATTCCATTCTGCCGCAGGCGCCAGCGCTGATCAACAAACCATTCATTTTTGTGAAATAAATGTAGGGAAAATCTCATTTCCTTCAGCACCCTTGCTCTGAGAACAAAGAACCTGGCGAATATAATCTTCGATAAGGTCCCTCGGTAGGAGTTCAAAGTAATTTCTAAGAGATGCAGATCTAGGCATTCGACGTGATTGTTATATTCTATCACATTATCCACCACTGGGCATAATCTTATCTTTAAAAGAACAAAACGTGTTAGTGGCTATTTGGTTTGCAGGATTTGTAAAATGCACTAACATGCCTTCTTCGATCTGACATGATTAACATGGGCATATGAATCCAAAGGAGAAATGCTTATTGATTGTAACCATATGGATCAAGCAACCAATATGGGGGGTGGAACATGTATGTACTCAAATCCTCCAAAAGAATCCTTCAGAAATCGTAGTACATTGTCATTGTAAACTTGGAAAAAGGTGTCACAAACTGAACTCCCTTATGGTTAACATTTAACAAGAAAGGAACATCACCTCGATATATAGCTTCTCTAGGCACGGAAAGCATCTCAGGAAACTGACAACTTGCTCCAGGTTCGGACCAATAGATTCTAGTGCCAAGACCTTCACTATGCGTAGTTTCGGGGTCAAGCTTGTTGGAATCATTTTCTGAATGACAAACGAACAAACATCTTCAAAATTACAAATAATGTTAATTCGTAGAAGGAGATGTAGAAGGCGGTTGTTGTACCTGAATGGGTGTGGATCCAATAACAAGTTCAGAGAATTTGTCGGACGAGTAGCCCACCACTGTCAATTTCGGCGCAAAACAGACATTGATTCTTGTTGGACCTTATTGATCAACTACAAGTAATCTCTCAAGTGCAGGTGTGTCCTCGGTGACCATACCATGGTACACATCTTGTGATGTCTTCCTGCCACACCAGCAACACACATAAATAGTCCGGAGAGTCATGGAGGTGATGTGGAAGGTACTCAACCCATTGATCGCCTGAAGACGAAGGTACTCGAGTGCAGTACAGCCACGAAGCAGGCGCTCCATGTCATCGTTTGAGAGGCAGACGGCAACAGGCTCGAGGTGCTTCAGTCGTGGTAGAATAAGAGCGGGAGCGTCATTAAGGGGGGATGGCAGTTCCTGAACATGGCGACGCGCAGCGTGGGCGCGAGGCGGAGTGCGGATGTTGGCAGCGATCGCATATGCCCATCGTCAAAAGTGAGCTCCTCGAGCTGATCTAGGGCGGGGGTTCAGAACTAGTTGCCAAGCTTGGCTCGGTCCTTGCCGTTGGAAAGGAACTTGCCCATTCTAAGGCCTCTGGTTGGGCCAAGGTGACTGCTGAGGATCTTGGAGAACGCATCCAAGCTTTTGCGATAGCCATGGCGGAGCTCGTGGGTGTCGATGAGGTTGAGAGGGCTGGAGTTCCATAGGGGGCGCCACCACCGGGAAAGGAAGATTGTCCGCGCCCGTTATTTGATTGGGAGGAGGAAGATGATGACTGTCAACATATCATCGGGGAGGCTGCTGATGAAGTCTAGGCCAGCTGGAGTCGCTTGTAGTTCTGGCTCGCCCCGCCTCCTCTTGTTGGCAGCCCCGTTCTCCACCCCCAGAGTCTCCTTGTCAGCGATTCTTTCTGATAGAAAAGGGAGTACAGGGAATATTTAGTTAAAACAGGGCAATAGAAAAGTGTATTGGTAACTAGAAGTTATTGAAAGAAATGTGCCCTAGAGATAATAATAAAGTTGTTATTTATATTTCCTTATATATCATAATAAATGTCTTTTATTCATGCTAGAATTGTATTAACCGGAAACTTGATACATGTGTAAATACATAGACAAAACAGAGTGTCCCTAGTATGCCTCTACTAGACTAGCTCGTTAATCAAAGATGGTTATGTTTCCTAACCATAGACATGTGTTGTCATTTGATCTATGGGATCACATCATTATGAGAATGATGTGATGGACAAGACCCATCCGTTAGCTTAGCACTATGATCGTTTAGTTTTACTGCTACTGCTTTCTTCGTGACTTATACATGTTCCTATGACTATGAGGTTATGCAACTCCCGAATACTGGAGGAACACCTTGTGTGATATCAAACATCATAACGTAACTGGGTGATTATAAAGATGATCTACAGGTGTCTCTGAAGGTGTTTGTGGTGTTGGCATAGATCAAGAATAGGATTTGTCACTCCGAGTGTCGTAGAGGTATCTCTGGGCCCTCTCGGTAATACACATCGTTATAAGCCTTGCAAGCAAATGACTAATGAGTTAGTCATGAGATGATGTATTATGGAACGAGTAAAGAGACTTGTTGATGACGAGATTGAACTAGGTATGATGATACCGACGATCAAATCTCGGGCAAGTAAGATACCGATGACAAAGGGAACAACGTATGATGTTATGTGGTTTAATCGATAAAGATCTTCATAGAATATGTAGGAACCAATATGAGCATCCAGGTTCTGCTATTGGTTATTGACTGGAGATGAGTCTCAGTCATGTCTACATAGTTCTCGAACCCGTAAGGTCCGCACGCTTAACGTTCGATGACGATTGGTATTATGAGTTTATGTGTTTTGATGTACCGAAGGTAGTTTGGAGTCCCGGATGTGATCACGGACATGATGACGAGTCTCGAAATGGTAGAGACATAAAGATTAATATATAGGACGACTATATTCGGACACGGGAAGTGTTCTGGATAAGCTTCAGATAAAACCGGAGTGCCGGAGGGTTATCGGAACCCCCAAGGGGAACTAATGGGTCACATGGGCCTTAGTGGAGAGAGAGGGGCGGCTAGGGCAGGCAGCGCGCCCCCTCCCCCTTGGGTCCGAATTGGACTAGGAAGGGGGGCGGCGCCCCCTTTTCTTCTCCCTCTCCCTCTCCTTCCTTCCCCTTTCTCCCTCTTTGTGGACTCCTACTAGGAATAGGATTCCTATTCCTAGTAGGACTCCCCCTCTTGGGCACGCCTATAGGAGCCAGCCGGGCTCCCCTTGTTCCTTTATATACGGGGGCAGGGGCACCCTAGAACGCACAAGTTGACAACTATTTTTAGCCGTGTGCGGTGCCCCCCTCCACTGTTACACACCTCGGTCCTATTGCCGCAGTGCTTAGGCGAAGCCCTGCGTCAGTAACTTCATCAACACCGTCAGCACACCATCATGCTGACGAAAATATCCCTCAGCCTCAACTGGATCAAGAGTTTGAGGGACGTTACCAAGCTGAACCTGTGCAGATCACGGATGTGCCGTGTGTTCGGTGCTTGATCGGTTGGATCGCGAAGACGTTCGACTACATCAATCGCGTTACTAAACGCTTCCGCTTTCGGTCTACGAGTTTGCGTGGAAACACTCTCCCGCTCGTTGCTATGCTTCTCCTAGATAGATCTTGTGTGATCATAGGAATTTTTTGAAATACTATGTTCCCCAACAGTTATTAGGTAGGAATATAGTAAGGAAAGGGAATAACAATTGGTTGCTTAAATACTACAGAATTCATTTGACATTGTTGGGTAAGTCAACATGCAGATAGTTGACAAGAAAACTTACTTCGAACAAAGTCTGGACGGACAATTTTTTCGGGAAAGTTAGCATATATCTCATGACCAGGCCCTTTTATGTGAAGTGTAATTTTAGTGCCAGCTTTCAGTACATAAAACTTAGAAATTTCTTTCCAAAAGCCAGTACCAAAATAGGAGTCACCACGTTCATCAAGTCTTACAGTAGCAACGATTGTAAATCCATGGTTTGTGTGCAGTATGACATCCATGCAGTTTTGATTTATGTAAAGGGAAAGATTGTGCACTACATAATTTTTTGCATAGCAGGGGATGCACTGCAGAAAATGGTAGGATTGTTAAAGAAAATATGGTAACATGCAAATATGGACCCAAATTGAAAGAACTGTACAACAGTTGAAATAGAAGGACAAAACTTTATAATTAAACAGATAGGGTAAACATGATGTTATGGAAATATGAGAGGAATCGAAAGAACAATACATCATTAATTTCCCTAATATAGAAAGAAGAGGGGGAAATCCCCTTTGACGTATATGGTGCATGTGGCACCTTTTATCCAAATGTAGCAATCTTTAGAATATGTTCAGGAAAGTAGGCCATGCCAGCTGATTTAGGGTGGGACTGAACATACCGCGCGCGTCATCAAGCGATCTGATACTGTGAGATGGAATCTTTGGCGGAGGTCACAAAGTCCTGATGTGTCGGCGCACTGTACATTCTATGAATCAAAGAAAGCCCTCAAATCAGCTTGAATAAAAATGAATTCACAGCGATTTCCATCGGGTGATTAAAGGAGGCAGATGAACTGGGATAAGAGATGAGATAATATCTCATTAAAATAGTTACCTTATCGTCCTTGAGAAAGAACCCTCAGTACGGCAGATTCCCCAACCGAGTTGAGCTAGGTCGACCGCGAGCAGCGTCGAGAAAGTCGAAGGCTACAGGCAGCGGCAAGCGGAAGTGGCGAAATGCGGTGGGCTTTGCCGGCAGCCTTGTGGCGGCGGAAGGCGTCGAGCTAAGTGTTTACCGCCGCGATAGGCGGTGCCATGGCATAGACGCGAAGGAGCTTGTGCATATGTGAGTGGGGACCGGAGGGGTGGCGGGCGGGGGTCAGGGTTTTTGTGACGTGGGGATGGTGAGGGTTTTATATTTTATATTTTGACTTGGGTGGTGAGGTTTTTCCATCCCACAAAGAATTTTGGAGGCGACGGTTTGCTAGAGCAAACTACGTGGGATTGACGCAACAGGCAAAATGAGAGTCATTGCACATTGTTCCATTTTTGTGAACCGTGTGTGATTTACGCAACAAGCAAAATGGAAGTCATTGCGCACTGAGGGAGTCCTGGATTGAGGGGTCCTCATGTGGCCGGATAACTCATTGTGGGCCGGACTGGTGAGCCGTGAAGATCATCATTGAAGATCGTCTCTCGTATCCGGATAGGACTCATGTGTGCGTATAATGGCAGGTTTTAGGTTCGGCTGTAATCTTTCCTTCCTCTGCAAGGTGGTCATGTACAAACCCTAGGGCCCTCCGGTGCATATATAAACTGGAGGGTTTAGTCCGTAGAGGCTGAACAACAATAGTCGATTCATAGCAATCACCCTAGTTAGACTTCTAGGGTTTAGACATTACGATCTCGAGGTAGATCAACTCTTGTAATCATGTTCATCAAGATCAATCAAGCAAGAGTAGGGTTTTATCTGGATCGAGAGGGCCCGAACCTGGGTAAACACCGTGTCCCTTATCTCCTCTTACCATCGATCCACAGACGCATAGTTCGGGACCCCCTACCCGAAATCCGCAGGTTTTGACACCGACATTGGTGCTTTCACTGAGAGTTCCACTATGTCGTCGACCGAAGGACCGATGGATCGCATCGTCAACAACGAGGGCACCACCGCCGAGGAGATCTTCCCTCCCGGCCAGCTTCTTGTGTTTGGCGGCTTCACGCTCCGTGCCAACATAGAAGGCCACCTCGAGCAGGTTGAGGGCTACGCCCCTGGCCATCAGGTCAGGTTTGGAAGCTTGAACTACGTTGCTGATATCCGCAGAGACTTGATCTTCGACGGATTTGATCCCATGGCTACCGCTCCCTACCACCACGATGAACATGACCTAAATTTGTCATCGGACCACATCTAGGGGATAGCACATGTAACTGCTCTGGCCCTTGATCCGGAGCAGATCGCGTCACCCGAGGACGGGAATCTCAACCCCGCCATGGAAGCCGCAGACTCAGCGGTGCTGGAGCCGCACACAGACCCAACCTTGAGCAGGATGTGTGTTACCAGAACTTCGGACTCATTTCCGGCTATAGGTTCCGAACCATGTGCATCTGCGTCCTTCGAGCTTGATCGGGCGCCTATCGTCGAATTCAGCTCCACAGATATCTTCCGGCACTCACATTTAGGCGATGTGCTAAACTCATTAAAATCCCTTTCCTTAGCAGGGGACTCGCAGCCGAATTATATCTGGTTTGAACTAGAGGCTGATGATGGAGAATTTCGCTTCCCACCCACCACCCACTTGGTAGCCACGGTCGAAGATTTAACCAATCTACTTGACTACGCTTCTGAAGACTTCGAAGGGATGGACCTCGAAGCCGAAACAGGTCTAGACCAAAACCCGCCCGTAACCGGGCGATGGACGGCTACATCCTCATACGATGTATCTATGGTGGACAGACCTAAAGAGAAGGATGACGATAGAGATAATGATCCCAAACAGGATAAACCTCTCGATGAACCTTGGCCTTAGAAGCGCCGATCTCGATATCATAAAGGGAAAGATAGCAACATTGTCACTGACGACGGTGATAATCCGAACCAAGCCGATGAGCCCGCAGATCCAGCGACGGAGCAGGAAGAGCGAGAGGACGGCAAACACAGTCTGGGACCGCTGTCTGATCACAGCGATGCCGAAGACAGCAATTATCAACCTGTCTCCGAAGAGGATGTTAGCCTGGGCGACGATGAATTCATCATCCCAGAAGAACCATTAGAATAAGAGCACTCCCATCGTAGGCTTATTGCCAATGCAAGGAGCCTGAAAAAGTAGCAGCGGCGGCTTAAAGCCGCACAGGATATGCTCAATGATAGATGGAACGAAGTGCTAGATGTTGAGGGAAAATGTGGCTACAATCGCCAAACAAAGGGCTATCCTAAGCGTAAACTGCTGCCCGAATTTGATGAAAAGGCTATTGCGCCTATACCTTCGAAGAACAATACCGCTGATAAGCCGGACGGACCACCTCGTGGATGGGACAGAGTGGCTAGCAACGGCGTACACAAGCCCGCACCCCCTCCCCGTAAAGGAAAGGAGGCCACGGCTCAGGGCCAAAAACATGATCTATGTGAGGACCTGAACAAAAAGGCTGGCAAGACCAGATCTATCTATGGATCCAGGGACCGTGCTCCCGCACGAGATGACGGTTATCAAGCCAAATATATCGGTCATATACCAGTTCAGAGCCAATACTGAACATCACAACCGTCGGACCTACGCCACGACATAGCAAAATACAGGGGTGCCGCACACCCTCTGTGCTTCACTGATGAGGTGCTGGATCACGAATTTCCAGAAGGGTTTAAACCCGTAAATATCAAGGCGTATGTTGGAACGATGGATCCTGCCATCTGGATAGAAGACTTTATTCTTCACATCCACATGGCTCGTGGAGATGATCTCCACGCCATCAAATACTTACCCCTCAAGCTGAAAGGACCAGCTCGGCAATGGGTGAACAGCCTCCCAGAAAACTCCATTGGAAGTTGGGAAGAACTTGAGGATGCTTTTCGGGCCAATTTTCAAGGGACCTATGTTTGGCCCCCGGATGTTGACGATCTAAGTCACATAATCCAACAACCCGGGGAGTCGGCCCGTAAGCTTTGGAATCGGTTTGTCACTAAGAAGAACCAAATCATCGACCGTCCGGACGCCGAAGCCTTAGCGGCCTTCAAGCATAGTGTCCAGGACGAATGGCCAGCTAGACACCTCGGCCAAGAAAAGTCGAGGACAATGCAGCCCTAACTACACTCATGACCCATTTTTGCGCGGGCGAGGACAGCTGGTTAGATCGTAGCAGCACCAGCGACCCTGGCACATCCGAAGCCAGGGATGGCAATGGAAAGCCATGATGTAACAAAAACAAACGTCGAAATAATGATGGAAGCCCAGATGATACATCGGTAAACACCAGATTCAATGGCTCCAGACCCGGTCAATGGAAGAAGCCATTTAAAGGCAACAAAGATAGTCCATCTAGCTTGGAAAAAATATTAGATAGGCCTTGCCAGATCCATGGCACCCCACCTAAACCTACGAACCATACTAACCGTAGTTGTTGGGTCTTCAAGCAGGCCGACAAACTCAACGACGAACACAAGGGAAAGGGACCTCAGAGTGAAGACGAGGATGAACCTCGCCAGCCGAACACAGGGGGATAGAAGAAATTTCCACTGGAGATCAAAACAGTGAACATGATCTATGTCACTCATATCCCAAAGAGGGAGCACAACCGCGCACTCCGAGATGTATATGCCGTTGAGCTTGTTGCCCCCAAATTTAAGACATGGTCGGCCTGTCCGATCACCTTTGACCGCAGGGATCATCTGACTAGTATCCGTCATGGGGGTTCGGTTGCCCTAGTGCTCGCTCCAATAATCAATGGATACCATCTCACTCGAGTCCTTATGGACGACGGCAGTAGTCTCAGTCTGATATACCAGGACACTGTCTGTAAGATGGGGATAGACCCGTCAAGAATCAAGCCAAGCAGCATGACCTTTAAAGGAGTGATACCGGGCGTAGAAGCCCGCTGCATGGGCTCTTTAACATTGGAGGTTGTATTAGGCTCTCCCGGTAACTTTTGAAGCGAAGAGCTAACCTTCGACATAGCTCCGTTCCGAAGTGGCTATCATGCACTACTCAGAAGAACGGCCTTCGCCCGCTTTAATGCAGTCCCGCATTATGCTTATTTAAAGCTCAAAATGCCTGGACCACGTGGCGTCATCACGGTCAATGGAAATATGGAGCGCTCTCTTCGTACGGAGGAGGACACTGCGGCCCTAGCAGCAGAAGTCCAAAACGGCCTATTCAAGCCGAACAGCTCATCGGTCGTTACGACCGTGGACATAGGGTAACGTGTCCGGCATACGCCTCAATGCGGCAGCTCAGATGAACCTGAGCTCGATTAGTAGCTACGCCCCCATCGGCTGCCCCATAAGGTGGTAGTATACGTGCCTCGTGTACACAATTATGCCCTTAAAATTCCTTGGGCGGCGCTAGGGGCACACTGCATACAAATAGTCCATAGTTTGGCTCGACCCTATTCGGACTCTAAAATTATCTTTCAAGGTTCATTAAACGAACCACCTTTTTTTACGACCACACTAGATTCTTTTTTCCAGGGGTTTTTTTTATAGATGGCCATCACACTTCACCCTTCAAGGAAACATCACAAAGGAGAAAACGACGCAGGCGTGCAGCAGGGCCCCGCGCTAAGGTTTCATTTTAGATTAAGACCCTATGTAAACCTTTTATCTCTTTTTGTTTTATACTTTTCTGGCATGTAACATGTCCAAGGAAGGTATCGGCATTATCTGTAAGTATACGGCTCGCCGTACTAGAAAGGGATATTATAGAAGAAGCTTGGTTCATATTGTGTTTGGAATTTTATTTTCTCACCACCTGTATTCTCTCCCCATGTCAGATTGCCACATGTGCCTTGACACCAGGGTCCATTACCAGGGGCTGTATTCAGCCCGGTATATGTTGAAAAGTCCAAACACCTATAGGGAGTGTTCAGCGTCCTGGATATCGCTTTATATGCATTAGTTCCGAATCATGTCTTGGGTCAATACTTCGGTTGCCCGGCTCCTGTGCTTACCCCTACGTTCCCGATTGTTCGGCTAGGGTGTAAAGGGAGAACTACTGTGATTGTACTTCTGGTTCGTCCGGTCAAGTACCTCAGTAGAGAAAGCCGAAAACTGACTGTCATGATAGGCGAGAATCTGGTCTGCAATCCGGTGACTTAGTGTCATACTACGATCGATGGAGATCTACCCCGTGTTATACGAAGGGTTGGTTTTTTGTCCATCCGCGTACAAATGGATACCTTAATTCGGAAACACCATATACGCACCAGGGGCTAGTACTTAGTCCCACTTGTCACTTTCCTACGGCTAAGTGAAAGCAATAAAGCCGCATAGTCTGATTGCCTGGTTCGCTCCGCATACACCTCCTACATGGACCAAGACGTTGGATAAAGAGTGTTTATGCATATGACCGAACACCCGAGTAATATTTACATGGGGGCTGAAGCCAATGACTGGAAACTTTCAGATTTAAATAAACGGCCGCACAGGAGGTGAAAGTCGCTCACATTATAATAGCGCAAAAATTATATATACATCGGTTCATAAGCTTAAGTCTTTACAACCGGATACAATTACTCAAAGATAATATCCTTTGAGCCCTGGCCTTCTAGAAGGCGAGCGCCTTCTTTGACGTCCTGAAAGTATCTCTCCAGCTTGCGGCGCTCCTTGCCTTTAGGCGGGCCAACAGTGGCTATGTACTGCGCCTTCATCTTCACCCAGTGCATTTTCACATGGGCTAAGGCCATCCGAGCACCCTCTATGCAGGCCGAATGCTTCAATGCATTGACCCGCGGTCTCGTTTCGACGAGCCACTTCACCAATCTCAAGTAGCTACTTGGGATTGGCTCAGCGGGCCACAACCGGACTATCAAGTCCTTCATGGCCGAACCCGCCATGTTGTGAAGCTCGACCAGCTGCTTCATCTGGTCATTGAGGGGCACCAGATGTTTTGGCGCATTGAACTGTGACCAGAACAGCTTCTCCGTGTTGTTCCCCTCCTGGGCTCAGAAGTATTGGGCGGCGTTAGCACTGCTCCTCGGGAGATCCGCAAACACGCCTGGAGAACTCCATAACTGTGTCAGCCCAAGGTACTTCTGCCCTCCGAAGATGCTCCGTAAGAGAAAAGTCTTACCAGATGTTGTCTTACCAGATGTTGTCTTCCGCGCCTACTTGATTTCCTCACAGACGCTGCGCAACTCTCTTCGCGCCTCCTAGGCAGCATTGACTGCCGCAGTGAGCTCGGATGCTTGTTCCGAAGTTGTTTTTCCCAATGCCTCACATTTGCGAATAGCATCGTTGAGCTCCCTTTCGACTTCGGCCACCCAAGCCTTGTGATTTTGGCACGCGGCCTTTTCTACCTCTAGATCGGCAACCACTTTGTCAGCGGCTGCCTTGCTCACTTCGACCTCCTTCTTGACCTTCCCGAGGTCGCCCTTGAGATCCTCGAGCTCAGTGGCGCCAACTGTTCAATACATAATATCACAAAGAGTTTTATACTAATAATCAATTAATATTATTAGTCTTCTTGTCATCTCAATTTTTCAAATCCGCATATCTTGCATCTCATCCAAACGCTGGTTGACGCGGTCGAGGTCCGTGTTGGCCTCCGAGAGCTTCCGATTTAGTTCGGCAACTTCTGCAACTTGTGCAGTTGCCTCAACTAGTGAAGCATGTTTGTCGGCGTTCTGGGAACGAGGGTACC
Organism: Secale cereale; assembly: GCA_902687465.1. Lineage (NCBI taxonomy): Eukaryota > Viridiplantae > Streptophyta > Magnoliopsida > Poales > Poaceae > Secale > Secale cereale. The sequence continues at coordinate 505,814,252 of LR738710.1, forward strand.
CAGACTTTCCAGCCTGTGGCCCATGGCGTGGCTCATCAGGCGGCCTGGTACGGCCCAACATCTTCAGCAACCACTCAAGACCTCGCGACGGGCCTAGCCTCGCGAGGCGGACAACGCAAGACGTCCCCTGGGCGGCCTTGCTAGGCCGGCTCATGTGGATCGGAGATATCAAGGCAAGGGGTACTTCGCGAGGTCCTCGTGACGTGAGCAGTGACGACCAAGGCCAAGCGGGTGCCAGCAGGCGCAGGGTGCCAGTTTCCCCTTTGTTGCTAAAGGAGCAGGTGCAGGTGAGGAGCCCCGAGGCATCAGGCAAAGGTTTCCATATCGGTGCAAGAAGACCAAGACCAGCAGGACGGGAGAGCAGAGGTCATCGCGGAGCCCACAACGGCATCACCACCAGAACCTTTGGCAGGCAAAGACCACCTTTTGTTAGGATAGCTAGTACTAGCTGCCCTCCTTCAAATTTGGCCGTTGTGGGATCCCTTCTCGCTCAATATTTGGGAAGAGGACCCGGGCCACTATAAATAGGACTAGCCACCACCATTGGGATCATCTCATCTTGAGTTGATTGGATAGAAAGCCACACACTCACAAGCTCACTCGAGCACAAGAACACCTCTCCTTAGGAGGTTGTTCTCCCCATGTACTAGTTCTTCCTTGGCCTACAAGGCAATCCACCACACTAGATTAGGGTATTACACCACAACGGTGGCCCGAACAAGTATAAACCTTGTGTCCCTTGTTCTTCGGATCTGACGAGCTAGGCCTAGGGATCGGCGAGTAGACGAGCTAGGGCGGAAGGAGAGATCTTTGTGCACACCCTAGAGTTCGAAGCTCAAGGGTTTTGCCGGAACCCAATATCCGACATTTGGCGTGCCAGGTAGGGGTGTGCCGAAATTTCCTCCCCATCCGTCCCGCTCTCCATCCACCAAGTTCCCATGGCAGGCGTCCCTCCTCCGGCCGGCTTGGCGGCCGCGCGCGGCGGCGCTCCAGGCAACCGGGCCTTCACACCCGCCATACGATGGGTGCAGTGGCCACCCAGGTTTAGGACAGATCTGCCACCCCGTTACAACGGGGCAGCGGACCCGGTCGTCTTCCTCCATGCTTACGAAGAGGCCTTCTCGGCGGGCGGCAGCGACAGCAAGGTCATGGCTAGCTAGCTCTCCATGGCGCTCACCGGTGTGCCGTGCGCCTATTTTTTCAGCTTGCCAGAATCATCCGTGGTGTCCTGGGAGGAGTTGCGCGACCTCTTCATCACACGCTTCGAGGCACCGGTGCCCCACGTCGTCGCGGCCCTCCTCAGGAGCTCCCAAGCGCCACCCTCCGGCAACCACATCAAGCAGATCTTTTGCCAGGCGGGCGTCGCCTCCATACGCCAGGGGGCTCCTCCGGGATGGGCGGCGCCCAAGACCGACCTCACCTTCGACTCAGGGGACCACCCTGCTTCCACTGCGGGCTCAAACGCCCTCCCGATGCTCTGGACCCCCACCATATGCAACGTGGCAGTCATCAAGGCCCTCATCCACAGTGGGGCTGGCCTCAACGTGCTCTCAGTGGAGGTTTTCAGCTTGCTTCACGTGCCGCTCGAGTGGCTGCGCCCCACCAAACCCTTCTCCGGAGTCAGCAGCGGTTCCGCCAGCCCTCTGGGGCAGATCCGCCTCCCGGTCACCTTCGGCACCCGAAACAACTACCGCACCGAGCTGATCGACTTTGACATCGCCCGTATCGGCCTCCCGTACAACGCCATCCTTGAGTACCCCACGCTGGCTCAGTTCATGGCCGCGACCCATCCGCCTATAACCTCATGAAGATGCCAGGGTGCAGCGGTGTCCTCACCGTGGCGGGGGATACCAAGTAAGCTCTGGCGGCCCTCAAGCCCGTCTTCTGGACCGTTGCGATGGTGCATCCGGCCGGTGAAGCCACCCCTGGAACCGAGGAGGCTGCACCGGCCAAGAAGAAGCAATTTTTCTCCCAAGACCGAGCCGAAGGATGAGCATATGGAGGTGTACCTCATAGAGGTACACAAAATGGAGAAGTAGTTCTTGGGCCTGGATCTCGAGGACGTGCCCTGTGGCACTAACAAGTAGGCCAGCGACATCGCCAAGAGAGCGTCCAAGCGCCTGCCCCAAGATCCGAGTGTCTTCGAGGAAAGGCTCCTCAGGCCCTCGGCGTCACCCCCGCAAGAAGGGCCGGCGAAGCCTCGGGAGGAACTCCCCCAGCCAGCAACCTCAGGAGCCCCTACATGTGACCCCGCCTCAGGAGCCCGCTTGCTCCTAGCGCTCGAGCCTCGGGAGGGGTGCTGGACCGAGGAACTCAAGTCATACCTGGTGCAGGGAGCGCTGCCAGAAAAGGAGGAGGATGCCAAATGCGTGGCCCAATAGGCTATGACATACTGCATCCAAGACGGTGAGCTTTAGAGGAAGCGACCAAATGATGTTTCTTTGCAATGCATCTCCAGGAAGCAGGGAGGCAAGCTACTAGCTGACATCCGCGCTGGGGACTGCGGGCATCACTCATCATCGCGCACCTTTGTTGGAAAGGCGTTCCGCAGTGGTTTCTACTGGCCCACGTCGCTCAACGATGCAGCCGAGCTAGTGAAATCTTGCGAGGCTTGCCAGTTCCATGCCAAACAAATCCACCAGCCGGCTCAGGGCCTGCAGACTATCCCGCTCTCCTGGCCGTTCGCGGTCTGGGGGCTGGATATCCTGGGCCCTTTCCCGCGAGCGCCCGGGGGCTACCGCTACCTCTACGTCGCCGTCGACAAATTCACCAAATGGGCGGAGGTGGAAGTTGTCCGAACCATCCCAGCTGGCTCCACAGTCAAGTTCATCAAGGGCCTCCTAAACCGGTTCGGGGTCCCCAACCGCATCATCACCGATAACGGCTCACAGTTCACTAGCAACCTTTTCAAGACATATTGTGCTAACCTTGGAACGCATATTTGCTACGCTTCCGTAGCACACCCCAGAAGCAACGGCCAGGCCGAGCGCACCAACGCGGAGGTTCTGAGGGGCCTCAAGACCAGGACCTTCAAGAAGAAGCTTGAAGCTTGCGGAAGGGGTTGGCACGACGAGCTCTCGTCCGTGCTATGCCCAATCCGCACCACTGCCACCAAGCCAACAGGCGAGACCCCATTCTTCCTCGTCTACGGAGCTGAAGCGGTCCTCCCTCACGAGGTCAGGCACCGCTCCCCGTGAGTCCTAGCATTCGACGAGGCATGGCAGGGCGCCGTGCAAGGGACGGACCACATGCTGGGGGAGGAGCACTGGCGTGACGCTTCACTCCAAGCTGCAAGATACCAGCAGGTGTTGCGGTAGTACCATTGCTGCAGCATCCGCCCCAGGACACTCGAGGTAGGTGATCTCGTCTTGAGGAGAGTCCTCTCCAGAGAGGGGCTACACAAGTTCTCACCCATGTGGGAAGGCCCGTTCAAGATCACCCACGTCTCCAGACCTGGCGACGTGCGCCTGGAAACAGGGGATGGTCTCCCCGTCCCGAACGCGTGGAACATCCGGCACCTCTAGTGGTTCTATCTGTGAAACAAGGCCCTGCGCCTAAGAAGACTAGGCTCCGTGCCTGCGAGGAACAAGGCCATGTGCTTGAGAAGACTAGGCTCCATGCCTGCGAGGAACAAGGCCCTGCGCCTGAGTAGACTAGGCTCCGTGCGTGCGAGGAGCAAGGCCCTCCGCCTGAGAAGACTAGGCTCCATGCCTGCGACGAGCAAGGCCCTGCGCCTGAGAAGACTAGGCTCCGTGCCTGCGAGGAACAAGGCCCTGCGCCTGAGAAGACTAGGCTCCATGCCTGCGAGGAACATGGCCCTGCGCCTGAGAAGACTAGGCTCCATGCCT